>CM038465.1:62814973-63426913 GCA_021464415.1 Lonicera japonica | reverse complement strand
GCCGGATATTATATTTAGTGTATGTCTTTGTGCACGATTCCAAGCGGATTCTAAAGAATCACACTTACTTGCTGTAAAACGGATATTCCGTTATCTTTCCGGTACTAGCTCATTGGGTTTATGGTACCCAAGAGAAAATAACTTTGACTTAATTAGTTATTCCGATGCGGATTTTGCCGGTTGCAAAATCGATAGGAAAAGCACTAGTGGCACTTGTCATTTTTTAGGACATGCACTAGTATCTTGGTCAAGCAAGAAACAAAATTCGGTGGCCCTTTCAACGGCCGAAGCCGAATATGTGGCGGCCGGAAGTTGTTGTGCACAAACTTTATACATTAAACAACAACTATAGGACTTTGGAATTAGTCTTAGCCACATTCCCATAAAATGTGATAACACAAGTGCTATAAGCTTGACCAAGAACCCTATACAACATTCACGTACTAAGCAAATTGAGATAAGATATCATTTTATTCGTGATCATGTGCAAAAAGGTGATGTTGATATTGAATTCGTTGGCACCGAATCGCAATTTGCGAATATTTTCACTAAACCACTTTCGGATGATCGCTTTTGCACTATTAGACGTGAATTCGGTATGACTAGAGCTTGTGACATCTAGTTTATTCCAAAAAGTTCATAAAAGAGATTAATAATGCTTATTTTTGAGCATACATTATTCAATTTTGCTTCAATTTATTTTTATTTGAATTAATTATGCGCATATATTTGGTTTGAATTAAATTTTACATGTTATTATAATTATTAACAAATACTTTTGCAGCTATAGTTTGATTATTAACAAGGTTATTACAAGCAAAAATCACTTTAGGTGCTAAAATAAACATTGCCAGGCAAAACTGAGTGCATCAGTCGACTAAAGGAATGCATCAGTCGACTAAGCCTCCCTCAGTCGACTGAAGGGGCCTCATCAGTCGACTGATGAGTGGCTGAGAGCTATCTTCTTTTTCCCTGTTTTCCCCTGTTTTGCTCACTTCTCATTCTATCAAAATCGAGCATTCCCTCTCCATACACACCACAAACATTCTCAAACCAACATAAAACTCTAGAATCCTCACCTAAACTCATTCTAAACCTTAAATCTTCATCTTTTTACATCAAATCTCTTACAAATCACACCTATTTATACTTTAATCCATCAAACCCATCTCAAATCTTCTC
Source organism: Lonicera japonica (assembly GCA_021464415.1). Classification (NCBI taxonomy): domain Eukaryota; kingdom Viridiplantae; phylum Streptophyta; class Magnoliopsida; order Dipsacales; family Caprifoliaceae; genus Lonicera; species Lonicera japonica. The sequence goes on along the minus strand of CM038465.1, from coordinate 63,425,731 downwards.
AACCCTAACCCTAGCCTCCATTGTTTTTCTTCAACCAAAACTCAATTTTTCTCTACCAACCCATCACAATTCATCTATATATCTTATTTCCAACTATTTTTATTATACAATCAAGCCTTTAAAACCAAAAATCTCGAATTTCTCTTCAAACCCTAACCTTCTTTAAAAACCTAAATTCTTCTCCCATTCACTCTAGCTAATGTCTCAACCAACCCGCTCTCGTCGTCCACCAAAATATGTACCACAAGTGGGAACTTCTTCACCCACTCCTGTCCCAGTTCCTCAACAACCATTATTCATCTCCGACGAAGCTCAAGCAACCTTCAACTCCGACTATGCCGTTCGTACTATTGTTGAAGGTAAATAATTCAACATTGAGTTATTTTCTTCATATGGTCTTAACATTACTGCTCTTTTTCGTAGACAAGGCATCATAAATTTTTTTACCATTCGTGAAAATGTCTATCCACGTCTTGTTCGATTATTTTATGCTAATCTTCATCACCCCACTCTTGATTCCGGTCGAGCCAATAAGCTACGTCTTAGCTCTCTTATCAATGGACGTATGGTTAGTTTCACTAAATCGGATCTCAGTCGAATCTTTTGTTTTCCAACCGAAAATGTGACGGACATACCGTCAAATTTTGGCAATCTTTTTGGCTTTGAGAGATCCGCAGCATTGTCAACCATTCTTAAACGATGATATAAACAATACGGGATGGTTGGGGGGCCCGAAATTAAAGCATCTATGCTTACCTTGCAAAATAGACTTATCCACTCCATCATTGGGTATTCCATTGTTCCAAGGAGAGGTAGTCGTGCTTCTGTCAATGCCTTGGATATTTTCTTGGTTTGGGCAATCTCAATGGGACATAAGCTTGACTATGCAGATCTCATGTTCAATCATCTTCTTGGTATCACTAATCGAAAGAAACAAGGATTGGTATATGCTATGGCACTCACTAGACTATTCTAATTCTATGACATTCCACTTGAAGATGAAACGGAAATCATTGTCCCTACAAATGAGGAAACATATAGTACCAAGACCATTTGTCAAATGGGATATCACATTGAAAACGGAGAATGGGCCTCAAATGATCCTCTTGACATTAGTGAGGACGGGGATAGTGATGATGATGATGATGATGAAAACTTAGCTCAACCCGAGCCTATGGAGCAAGACATTCCACTTCAAGGAATTTCCACGCAAGCTCCTACTAGCTCTCAACAAGCAATTCCCACACCAAATCCGAACGAAGCTATTCTGCAAGCCATCCAAAATCTCTCGGTGAACATGGATAATAGGTTCAACTGAATTGAAGAGAGGCAAAGAGCACATGAAACAGCATTCTTCCATTACCACCCCGAATATGTCTTTCCACCATGGAATCCGTGGCAAGGCAATCAAGGATGGGGTCAATGGCCTCAAGACGAGCCCGATGAGTGATCCCTATCTCCTCTTTTTGATCATGACAAAGGGGGAGAAAATAATAAGTGTTTGGTACACACTTTGCTTTAATTATGGTTTTATATGAACTTTAACTTAAGACTTTTGTTTTATGCTCGTATTATTGTTTTTGTTATGGTTTAAACTCTAGTATCTTAATTTGCTTATGATAAACCTTAATTAGCATTTATTATATTTATGCATTGGTTTGAACTATTGGTTATGCATGTGTATCATATACTCTATCTTATGCATGGTTTGAGGGGGAGTTTTCCCTTAAGAAAACTCAATTTATAATCTCTATTGGAAAGACACATTAATTTATTGTCATCATCAAAAAGGGGGAGATTGTTGACCTTTAAGTCATTAATCTTGTTTTAATAAAAATAATATATTTAATCTTGTGTAATTTAACAAAGTTGATGTTTTAAGTGATAGCCACTATAAATGATCTCATGAGGACAAAATCAAAAGGCCGGAATATAGATCATTCACCAACACAAGTGTATTTTTTCTATGCCTCATACCTCACACAACTACATGTTCGATGCTCTACCAAAAGGATCTCTCTACAAGAACAAGAGCCAAGGAAGAAAATAATCGAAGACACAAACAAAGCTTTCGAAGACTCATAAGATCATATTTGAGTGAGTAGTTTTATTGTAAAGATTCATATTTGATTTCCAATTATAGCTCTTAAACTTTTTATTTCTTTATACAAATAGATTGATCAAAATCAAATTGAATTAAAGCTCTTTGAAAAACAAACACCTTTCATAAACCGTTTTTCAAATTAATTCATAATTAATTCAAATGATCATATTTTGTGTTTTCCCGAAAATAGGTGTCTTAGGAACTTATTTTTGAAGTTCCCAAAGCATTAGAATTGATTTTAGAGTTAAAATACGAAAGTGTAAAAATTGTATTTTTTTGGACTGATGGGCAGAAGCCATCAGTCGACTAAGCAGAGTGGCTCAGTCGACTGATGCTTGCTCAGTCGACTAAGGAGCCCTGCTCAGTCGACTGATGCTTCAAAAAATAGCCGTTGGATTTTTACTAATTATGTATTTTTGCCTTATTAATCTATTAATCCACTACAAACGGCTATAAGCTTTCTCAAGCTATATATATGAGGTTTAAGACTCATTTTTATGCACTTGAATCATCTACATACATCATTATCTATCTACATTCATTCAAAGATTCAAGAACATTGTTTTTGATCAATCATTCTTAGTTTGAGCAAAAAAAATTGTTGATCAATATTGATATCTCTCAGTGTGAGCTTCATTTATAATTTGATATACACGAGAGCTATTGTACACTGGTGTTAGTCACCAAAATTTGTTCAAATCATTTTTGTGAGAGGTGTATCTCATAGAATTAGCAAGAGGGATTTATTGTGAAAGTATTGAAGGTGTTTTCAATACTTATAAGAGTGTGTGAGAAGAATACACTTGTAGTGGTTTGGTCTTCACCCGGAAAGAGATCGATTATCGTGAAAATTCTCGGGGAACTAACCGAGCGCGGACTAAGGGGAATAAGCCGAACCGTGTGAACAAAAAATCTTCGACTTTGATCGGTTCTATCTTTCTATCTTTTGCTTTATTATATTGTGTTATTTATTCATTGTGTTTAGAATTAACTTTGTTCTTGATTGCTTGATAAATATAGACATCAAATATTTTTAAATCTTTTTTAAAAATCCGATTAAGTTTTAAAAACCCTATTCACCCCCCTCTAGGGTATTTTTCGACCTATACTTATTTTTTGGACCAAAAGTCATGTGATTGCAACAACTAGTAGTGGCAGGGCCGGATAGAACCTGTTTTAAGATGAATTCAATATCATCATTAATGACACAAAGGTTTGGAGCTTGTTTTAAGATGGCTCCATTATTATCATTAATGAGGATTGGAGTTTGATTGTTGCTTAATGACAAGAACAGTAACATATTTATTGTGAGTTTGCCTAGTGAGATTCTTATAACGATCGGTTGTATAATGATTAGGCCTTTCTTGCGATAGTACTTGCAAATCTATATCAGGCATTTTAACAATGTATGATTAGTTGTATGGCATTGTATGCATTCATTTAACGCCCTTCCAGGTTTAGAGTAATAAGTGGCAAGAACTGCATTGGAATTATAAGGTTTGGGATTAAGCTATGTTTCTTTAGAGAGAAGTTAATGATGGCATCATTAAGAGTTGCTAATCGTTGACGATGGAGAGATCCATTAAAAGAGTCATTATGCGTTGTTGGTCCCGTTAGGTTTTAAACTTGGCAACGCCAATAGGACATGACCAAATAGGTTCAGAGAGGCTAATTTGTAACACCTTGTGTTTTTAATCTATAATTAGCGAGTTTAACTCTGTAATTAGTTTCATCGAGGTTGGATTTGAATTAGGCAAGTTCGAAAAAATTTCGGCTAAATTTAATCTCCCAGTCTAGGTTGGCGCCGGACCGGTATGGCCATTTGGCAGACCTGTCCGCAGATACAAAAGTTTTGAAAACTTTGGCACCGAACCGGTATGGCCTTCTGGTAGATCGGTCCGCAGTCTAAAACTTTGGAAATCCTTTGGCGCCGGACCGGTATGGCCTTTTAGCAGACCGGTCCGCAGTCTCAAATTTTAGGAATTTTTTGGCACCGAACCGGTCTCCATTTTTCCCAGACCGGTCTGCAGTGTAAAATTTGTAGCCTAGTTTTTATCAAAATTGACTAATTTGACCCAATTTTAAAATCATTTCTCCACCATTTCAAACCATTTTCGTGGGAGAGCAAGCTTAGAACAATTTTAGAGAGAGAGATGGTGGATATTGGTGAAATTTTGAGGGTTATTGGCTCAAATTCAAGCTTTTCATACCGAAACTTCAGATTTTCCTTATTCTTCACCATCTCTGCGCTTCTTTCGAGCTTGCATTTATGTTTTGAGAGGTTACTAGAGCTCAACCAAGCCATTCTACCCCTGTTCTTCTAGCTTTCCAGGTGGGAATTCTCCTTTTCTTTTTTATTTTCGAATGTTTGAGTTGATTGGGTTGAAAACACTAGATTTCGGTGCCAAATACATGCTTTCCTCCTACATGCAGGCGGTATAATCATATATTGAACCTTTTGGGCTTTGTTGTTGATGGTTTATGAGTTATGATCGATAGATATATGGGTTGATTGTCTTGCATGTTCATATTTGTGTACTCTACTGAGAATTTGGCACTGAAATGGCTATAATCATTAAACACATGTCGAATACTTGACATTTCTACTTAAATTGACAAATTTTTAGGAAAACAAACATTTTAATTCACTTTTAACTTATTATTAGACATGGACTAAAAGCCTAATGATGATTCTATTTTGTCTAATGATTTCTCCTCGTTTATTGGTTCATTAAATCATGTTATTAGCGCAACGTGTTGGATAATTCATGAGATATCCCATTTAAACTAATGAAATGATTTATTATTGGGTTACCTGGATAGAATATATAGTTGTATCAACTGGTTAACATTATTACTACACAAGACAACCTTTTGGTAATGTTTTTGACAAATTAAACAAATCGCGGTGAGGTTACGAGGTTATTGGAACCGGATAAGTACCGGTATAAAAATGCTTGAGTTGACTTTATTGCACAGGCCCCCGGAAAGATGGGGTGCCGTAAAATCTAGCTACTAATGCACTGCCCCATGAAAAGATAGGGTGCGTTTGTGAGTAGTATATTCTGTCTAGTACCAGTATTAGATCGAGGAGGAGAAGGAGGAGGTGAATGGACGTTTATAAAGTTTATCGAGAGAGATATGCGTTAACAATAAATTGGCATACATTGTTACAAATGAATGGTTTTTCTTATTATGAGAACCCGCGTTTTCGACACTCGATGTCCTCGTGGGCGGCGATTTCCTGTTGCTTTGAAAATCGATTTTGAAAAGAATAAGAGTCGCCAGTTTGTTTTACTAAACAAATAAAAAAGGTTTGTGTAAAAGAGATGTATTTATGGACTAAATATCTTTTTATACACAATATATGCGAAACCAGTTGATTTGAAGATTCGGGAACTAAGTTACTAATCGAGAAGGTGTTAGGCAGCCAATTCGCCCTTTTGGTCTCTTAAGTAGGATATGCGCATGTTATAATTTAGTTCTTACATGCTATTACTACTATTTTACAGCTTTCCGTGCTTGGTTTAAAAACCAAAATTTTGGGGATAGGATGAAAACGATATGTTTCTTAGTTCGCCCAGGATTTTGAAAATAAGTGTGTGTGTGTGATTTGAAAAAGAGAGTTTGATAATAATAGATAAAATAAAACAAGTGATTTTGTAAAGCCTTGGACTTTTCAAAAACTGATTTGATGTGAAATCTTATATTCGATGTAATATGAGGCGAGTTAACCAAACGTGTACCATAGTCTATTGATTAAAACGGTATACATGGCACTAGTGCTCTCATAATCTAGTATTCATCACATATACACCGCAATCTATGAGTTAGATTAGATACATAGAGATTATCGATTCCTTCGTATAATAAAACCGTTAATCCGGAATTTTGGAAAAGTAAGAAAGTAATAATACTATTTTAGAATTGGATTAGGTTTTATTATACGCCTTTGTTTTGAAAACAATTTGAAAAAAGGGTTTTGAAAAGCTATCAAGTGATATAAATTATGCATACAAGAATATAAATTATAAAATCGACGAATAAATAAAAGAAGATAGATAAAATTATACCCGAGCTCTTTTAAGGGAGAGAATAAGGATCTCTTGGTGTGTACCACGAAATCTCCTTGATTGTTGATGAAAAATATGAATGGAGGGGAGGCTATTTATAGTTGAAAAAATGCTTGGAGAGCAAGAAAATAGATTATAATTAGGACTATTGGAGCTTATCACGAAGCCTTTCCACCGTTGGATCATGCTAATTTTTGGATATGTGTTGAAAATAGGATTCTTCTAGATCATGTAAAAATTTTAGGTCGATCAGAGTTCTTTAAGGACTCATTTTTCTCTGATTGGTACGAAGAGTTTGTTTCCGCGTAGGAAAGGTACTTGTTATAAACAAGGTCACTTGTTTGTACGACAAGTAAAGTTCTAACAATTGGATCAGGCTGAATTTTGGATATGTTTTCCCTCCAAATGTTTTCTAACTTCTATCCAAATTTGAAATCGATCAGAATTCGGGAAGGCTTCCATTTACCTTAATTTGCCACAAAAGAACATTTCGACTAAAATTGCACGATAGATGAATTGATTCTTGATGATCCCATGTCCGACAAATATGAACTTTGAATATGTTCTTCCCCATAATAAGACCTATCTACTGACCAAACTTCAAATCATTTTAACTTCATGAAGGCCTCTATTTGATCACCCGAAATGAACTCCTGGTTTTCTGAATTTTCGGAGATTCGACTATCGGATCGAGCTAATTTTTGAATATGCTACTTCTTATAGTAATGTATAATAACCCAAAAAATTTTAGAGTGATCAGAAATGGTAAAATCTCCTTTCACAAGTTTCCAGGAGTTTTGACGATTTTTAGTTCTGGCAGTTTCTGGTAATTCTCGTAACTTCTCATCCGGGTGTCTTTTCGACTTTCTTCTTTGACCTATATTACATGTACATAGTATGTGTACATCTAGAAATTTTCGTGCATGCATGCGTGTTCATTTTTTTATACTTCGGGATTCTTGCGAGGGTCACAAAATGAGGTGTTCACACTTATTAATTGGTAAAACATGGAAATCTTTGTCAACAATGAAATTTATAAGTTTTTATACCACAACATGTATATGCATTGCATCTTCTTTTCCCTATAGTTCCCACTGCGCCAGTTTTAGCTCATTCCCTAATTTATTTTTCAGGTATACCTCGTGGTACGGGTAGAGGTCGTGAACTAGATCCAAGTTCATCCTAGAGCCCGCTCTGATGCCTTTATGGATTTAGTTCTCGTGTTATCTTGTATTGTGGACACTTCGTAATATCTAGGGTTGTATTAGGTTGTATGTTGAATTTGGATTTTGTTTGGATTTCGGTTTGTCGGAGTATAATAATTTGTATTTTCATGTTGGACTATTTATGTTTGGATTATAATCAGATTGTGATGTATTTTATACCATTGGGATGTTTTGGTTTATTAAACAGGGTGGATTTCTTAGTATGTGCAAATACTTCATGCCAAAATTTTGTTAGATTCCACTACTTTTGTGCATATTATTGGTTCAAATCACTTGTTTATTTGCTATTAATTTAATACAACATCCGTTAACACTTGTTTTCTTCTTGGGGTGGATCAATTATTATTATTATTATTATTATTATTATTATTATTATTATTATTATTATTATTATTATTATTATTATTATTATTAATTTTAAGTGTATATACTTACGAGAATAATTGTGTTATAAATGAAATAAGTAATAATTAACCATCTTTCTTCTTGGGGTGGATCAATTTAAAAATGTGGTCAATAAAAACAAAATCACCCTTTTTAGTTTAGGTGGTTTTTGATTACCTATAAACGTTGTGGAAAGATTTTATTTGAATCCAATTTTGTGGAACATCTATTACTATATTACTATATAGTAAAATGAAGTAACACACTAACACAATTAATGTAATCTTTATTAACTTTTATGAGTATTAATATATTTTCTTCCCTCTAGATTGTTCTTACATTCATGGTCTTTTGGTCTTCTTTTCTTTCTCTTGTTATAACATTACTTATTAATAATGGTAATGATAATTTATATATACTTTTCTTTTGCATTTTATATATAATCCCATAATTTTACCTCAATTTGATGTACGATTTTTTTTTCACTAATTCAAAAGTCTATTTATGCATACCAGCTTGTATTTTGTATTTTATATAAAGGTCATTTATCTTTTGACCCTAATTTATTTACCAATATTCTACTTTGGCACCCAAAGTTTACATTAATTTCCATTTGACATCTATTAGAATTATTTTTTGGAAATACTAAATGAAAAGTGTATTTAAGTTTATGTCATAGTTATTTTTGCCTGGTGATATTAGCACTCCCATAATCTTTTAATAACACTCCCACCTAAAAAATGAGAGGATCAATTGTTATTTTCACCCAACTTCTTTTAACTTCACACAAAAGTTAATTAACACGCTAATCATATAACTAACTAAACTACCATGTATTTAATGCATTTTAAAAATCTTTTCACACGCTCAATTTCCCTCCAAAAATTTTCCACCGTCTTTAATCGAGTTTAATAACCAATTTTAATTGGAAAAAAATAGCCACCAAAAAACCTCCATTTATACAACACAAGTTCAACTTAATAAATTTTAATCCAAAGCAAAACCTCAAGTTTAAAGATCAGTAGAAAAGAGAGAAACTATGAAACAATTGAAGCTTAACAAGTAAGAAAAAGTTTATGAAATAGAGTAGATATGATTTTATTTTGTTTCATCATTTATATCATTTTCATAACGCACACAACAAATATATACACAAACAACACAATACGAATAACCTGTGATAAGAAAAATATTCACTTGGTTCTTTATAATTGAGTTACAAGACCCTAGACTCGGTTGAGAGTAACCAAATGAAAGTCATGCCAAAGAGACATAAGTTGGACATACTGGATTCCACGTAACCGAGTACATATAGTCTACCTCGGTTACAACCAACCGAGTACATGCACTCCACTTCGGTTTCGAACAACCGAGCCAATCGCATATATGTTCAACTTAGGGTTCCAACTTATGTGTTTTAATAGTACGAGTAGAGTAAACTATGATCCTTTAGCAAACAACTTCTAACATTTTAGGGTTTTACATTAATTTCGAAAGTTAGGGTTTTGTATCATATTCGAAGGTTAGGGTTTCACTTAAAATTTACAGATTATGGTTGAGAAACTTTCTTGAAATTTTTTAATGAATACACCGAGATTTCCGCTTTCAATCGAGGAAATATATATGGAATTGTTTGTGAGGAGACGAAAATGGCCTTTTAGGAGATAAATGGAGATGCAGATGTTTGTTTTTTTGTGTGATTTTGATTATTAATTAATTAAGTTGGGGGTTTATTTTTAGTTATAATGAAGCTTTAATTATATATATATATATTAGAGAATGAGATTGGTTTATGGGAAAGTGAGAGCGTTACCAAGAGAAAATTGTATAAATGGGAGTGTTGCCAAGAGATTTGTGGGGTGCCAGTATCACCACCATTATTTTTTTGCCCTCTTTATCTCTAAATTTTAACCCTTCCATTGTCCAGAAATTCCTTAATCCAAAATAGGTTGAGATAGGAAATATAACTAGATAGTTGGCATGAATAGATAAGAAATGTATGAAAATTGAACACTAAAAACATAATCACCATTTTAACCCATAATAAATTGGCAAATACATAGTGTATTCAAAATAATACTTAATAAATATATATATGACTTTTAAAAATAAAAGTCTCTAACTTGATCACTTTGTACCCTAGACTAGTTATTAGTTGATTCTCAGCAATTACACATTCGAGATAAATAGATAAAGAGTAGGAGTTGCAGGAGCGGACTTAGGGTTGGGCTTGTAAGGCTCTAACCCAGCCCAAATATTTTTTAGTCTATTTGTTGTTTATGTAAAAGGATAAAACTTCACTTAATTTAATCTGCTCTAACCAACTTAAGCACAGTTCAATCCATCCGTTAGGACTCTTTAAAACCACACAATTGATGCACATGATTTAACTTTTTGCAAAGACAAAATAAATGAGTTACTTTTACACGGGGTGTTAGACACCTCTCTATATATATATATATATATATTTCTTCCAAACTCAAATGCATTATTATTTATATCGCTACTCATATTTCTTCCAAACTCAAGTGTATTATTATTTATATCTCTACTCATTTCTTTGCCCTCTATTTTTTAATAAGTATATAATGGCTTTTTGTCTTTCCTATTATTTAAGTAAATGTATAAATTATTGAATACTATTTTTGATTAAAAAAATTTAATTATAGATGTCAAATTATTACATTAACTTTAAGTGTCACATAAATGTTTAATTTGTGAACAACTTTGAAAGTTAGTTAAAAAAAAATTATGTTTTTTTTTCTTATTTGGAAGAGATTTTTTAAAGCTATTTTCTCTTTTTGGACTACATGAAAAATGACCAAATTAAACTAGCCTTTTAAATAAAAAAATAATTTATTTTATTCAAGAGAAAATCCTAGATCCCCTGCTTTTGAGTTGTATGAAAAAAACAATGGAGAAAAAGGCAAATTAGACCCTGAAGTTTGAGTCTAGATTCAATTATTTCCTTGTTATTCCAAAATTGTCAATATCTTCCCTAAAGTTGGACAAGTGGTTCAATTCATTCGCTAACTTTGATTCTGTCCAAATTTTTACACTTAACCCTCTAAAATCTTAAAAGTGACACCAAACACCTTTAATTTATATTTTTGTTAATACTAACCCTTCCCTCCCCATTCTCTTTCTCTTTCTTATCACCACCATCTTTTTCTTCCCTCCACCACCCTCCTGCCCTCCATCATCTCTGGTGACCCCTACCACCTCTATTTTTAAAAAATCAACAATCAACTACTCAACTTCCTCTCGTATATTCAAATACTGAATCATATTTTCATATTTACAATACTTATTAAATCTTCATAAATCTCACCGAAAAATTTAGTGGCAGTTCACTGTAGTTTTGTGTGTGAAATAGGGCTATCATGGCAAACTAAAAAATTGAACGTCCGAACCGTATCGAGTTGTAAACAACTTAACCCATAATAACTTAAACAATAAAATTGAAGCAAATATGAATATGTTTAGTTTGGGTTTGGGGCATGACATTATAAAATCAAACCGAATCAAATTAAACCGAATTGTTGCATATGTGGACTCAAAAATAATATTACTTCACTAACTAAAATATTCCTAAAATTTATAAGGTTTAGTGGAAAATCAATTCTTTGAGCTATCATGAATATTTAAGCTATCATGAATATTTGAGCTATATTATAAGTGTAAGATTGATTGTTTTTTTGACCAAAATAAGTGTTGTCTTATGATTTATTTGATTTAAAAAAAATATGAACCAAATAAAACCAAACCGAAAAGTTTGGTTCGGGTTTGAGTTTGGAAGATTTAAAAACAGAAACTCAACTTAACCGAAACTGAACTTTTAAATTCGGTTTAAGTTTGGGACTCATAATTTGTACTGCGACCGAAACCGAAAACACATCTAATGTGTACATATGGTTTGGATTTAATGATTTCAAGTTCGTGTATGAATTTGGATTTAATGATTTAAAAGTTTGATGATATATATATGCATATATATAGTGTATGTATGGTTTAGATTTAATGATTTCAAGTTCGATTTGGAGTTGAATTTTTGGGTGAATTTGGATTTAATGATTTAAAAGTTTGATGTTATAGAATTATATACATATATGTACACCATATATATATGTACACCATTTCAAAGTTTGATTTCACCTTAGATTTGGGTTTAATCTTGATTTAGGTTTAATGATATATGTGTGTGTACACCATTTATGATGGTGGTGGGGCGACGGTGAGGCATGAATGTGAGTTTAATCTTGATTTAAATTTAATTATTTAAAAGTTCGGTTTATATTTAAATTTGGATTGATTATTGATTTAAGTTTAATGTTATACAATTATATATATGTGTGTGTGCATGTACGCCATTTATAGCGGTGGTGGAGGTGATCAGAGATGAAGGGGTTGTGAGGGTGGTTGAGAAAAGAGAAAGATGGTGATGCTGAGATGAAGAAAATATCGATAATAGTGATAGAATGAAAAAGAAGATAATTTAATGTAATTTTAAAATTTTAAGAGGTTAAGTGTAAAAAATTTGAACGAAATTACAGAGCTATTGGAGGTATTGAAACACTTATACGGAAAAATTAATAAAGGCATTGATGAATTTATAATATTAGAAAAATAATTAAATCTAGACTTACAAATTGAAAAAATATTTGCATTTTTCTTTATTCCGTAAATTGTAAAGTCTAGAGGGGCATAACGGTCACATAAAAAGAACCAAAAGTCCTCTACCGTGGGTCACTGGGTCATTCCTTTGCAACTAAGAAATAAAAAGGGGCATTTGTATTTTGGTACCCAAAGTTTTATAATAATAGTATCTTAGTACCCCAAGTTTTACATATTGGTATCTTGGTATCTATTTTCAATTTAATAGGTATTTTGGTACTTAATTCTGACAGTTCCATTAGTTGACCAACTTAATCGGTTAAGTTAAAGGAAAAATTAATGTGTTATGCCAAAAATACCCTTTTGTCCCATATCCCCCATCTTCTTCCTTCTCTCCATCCACCCGCCCCACCACTTCGTCGTCTTTATCATTCTTAATCAATTTCGTCACCCATCCCTCCAATCCCTCTCCACCTTCAAAAATAAATAGATCAACGAAAAAAAAACCCAAGATTCATAATTCAAATGTTAAAAACATAACAAAAGCAAAGTAAAACAAAAAGAAAAAATGTCTTGTACCGTTGCAAATCAACAGACTCCCCTGTTTTCTCAACTTCATCTAAGGTTTCCTCTTCTGCAAATCCTTGCCGGAAATGCTATCGCCGTCGTCGGGTCTCAAGTTTCGGCTATAGAAACCACCCGCACCCAATGGTCTAATTAGAGCTTTTAACTATAAGGACCCGCTAGATTGGGTATTTCGGTGGCAAATTTGGGCTTTTGCAGTGTTTCGGCGATGCTGTCAGCGGCGAAGGAGTGGCGACCGGAGAATGAGGGAGATGGGAATTCTGTTTATTGCAAGAGATGGATGAGAGAAGCTATGGAGGATTGTGACAAGAGTGGGTACTCCGATTAATTCCGGATACAAACAACTTTATCAAGACCTGAATGCCTCTTGTTTGGCAACTTTAGCTTCTCATTACCCTCACCTCATCTTCCACATGCACCATCTTATGCATCTGATAGTTCTCACTATAAAACACTCTTATTAACTCAAACTAAATTTGTACTCTTCATTTGAAAATATATATATATAAACATGTATTTCCCATCAAATTAAAGGCCCGTAAAGAAAGCAATTGCAAAAGATAGATATTTTTGTCATTTTATAAGGCATTTCATGGTCAATTAACAAAAACATCAAAAGTAGGTATCAAAATACCTATTAAATTAAAAATAGGTACCAAGATACCAATATATAAAACTTAGAATACCAATAAAACTTCGGGTATCAAAATACAAATGCTCCAAATAAAAACTTCCTCCAAAAACAACACCACGACGTACAGAGTTTTTCGAGATTTACCTTTCCATTGACTAATACGCCCATATCACATTCATCTCCATCTTCTTCCCTTCACCACCATATCCTCTAATTCAGCACCTTCACCTTTCCGATCCACCAACAGCCATGGCCACACCGTCGTCCTCAACGGCGACGAACATAATGCTCGCAATCTTCGAGAAGAAAACAGTCCCCCTCGACCTCTACCGCCCCCTCCGCAACTACATCGCCTTCAATTACTCCGAGCGCGACGCCCAAAACCTCGAAGACGACCTCCAAACCCTAAAACAACTCCGCTCCGATATCGAACGATCAACCGACTCCCTCACCTCCCGCCGCGATCTCTACCAAAACTACTTCAAAGCCCTGACCGCCGTCGAATCAAGGTTCCCAATCTCCCCCGATAAGGACCACATCAATACAGTTACTTTCACTTGGTACGATGCGTTTAAGGGCAAATTGAAGGCCTCTCAGCAGAATATACACTTGGAGAAGGCTGCTGTGTTGTTTAATTTGGGGGCGGTTCACAGTCAGATGGGACTAGGGTTTGATCGGTCGTCTGTTGAGGGTAGAAGGCAGGCTTCGCACTCGTTTATAGCTGCGGCGGGGGCATTTGCTTTTCTGAGGGACAATGAGGCTGGGAAGGCCTCGATGGGGAGCTCGACTACGTTGGATGTTTCGGTGGAGTGTGTTGGAATGTTGGAGAGGCTTATGTTGGCGCAGGCTCAAGAATGTGTTTTTGAGAATACTATTGCTAAAGGGAGTACCCCTGGGGTTTGTGCTAAAATCTCCAGACAGGTGTGATCATCTTTTTGCAATTCTAAATAATGTTGTACTGCTGATATGTTGATTGGATTTTGTGATTATGTAGTGTGGAATACCTGATTGTGTTTATTTCTGAAGAAATTGGAAGGTAGGACTTTTAAGTGATTGTATATGGAAAAATTACAAATAGGGTGATTAATGTGATGGCACAAAACATTGTATACGGAAAAATGAGGGAAATTTTAGTGTATGTAAAATTTAGTGCATGTAGTTTGAGGAGTGTGTGTATGAGAACTTATAGATGTTGCACTGCCACTACACTGATTGAATTTTTAATATTATCATTATCTGTTGTATTGATTATGGAATACTTGGTTACGTCCCGGCTTTGGGAGTTATTTGGGAAGATATCATAAAATAGGATTCAAGTGATTGTATCTGTTAAAGCTACAAATAGGGGAATAATTTGATGGCACAAAACGTTATACTGGATTGATCTTAGGAATTGTTGCTTTTGTAGTATTTTTGACTTGAATGTAATTGCAGGTCGGGCTCTACTATGAGGAAGCTTTGGCAGCATTGAATGTTGCGCCTCTCAGCCAGCATTTTGACAAGACATGGCTGTCTCATGTTCAGCTAAAGGCGGCCTTGTTTTACGCGGAAGCTTGCTATAGGTACAGTTTAGAGCTTCATGAGAAAGAAGAGATTGCGGAGGAAATTGCGCGGTTGAAGAGTGGGATTAGTGCTTTATCTGAGACAAAGAAATCATCCTCAAAGGGGGCTGCACAGCAGCTATTGGATGCTATGACTAAGATAGAAGGCAATCTAAATCGTAATTTGGAGAGGGCTGTTAAGGAGAATGACAGAGTGTACCTGATGAGGGTTCCTCCTGCCAGTTCTTTAGCACCACTTCCCGCATTTTCAATGGTTAAGTCTATGCCAATGAATGAGGTGTTGGATGCGAGCAAGGAGAAGATGTTTGCAAGTCTTGTTCCAGACAGCAGTGCAAAGGCCCTGTCCAGGTACACTGAAATGGTTGATGAGATCATTAGAACACAAGCTGAGATACTGCAACAAGGGAGTGAGCTTACGCGAGTGAGGCTCAAGGAAATGGATTTGCCCGATTCAATTCTTGCTTTGGAAGGGCATTCCACCCTGCCTACAGCTCTTAGAGAAGACGTGGAGGCTGTGCAAGTTAGTGGCGGCCCAGCTGGTTTAGAAGCTGAGCTTCAGCAACTTAGAGATTTGAGGAGGGTAAACCACGAATTGCTAGTCCAAACTGAAGAGCTCTTGCAGAAAGAAGCAACAGAAGATGCGCAGTTTAGAACCCAATTTGGAACACGGTGGACCAGGGCGCAATCTAGTACTCTAACAAAGAACTTGCAGGATAGGTTAAATAGGTTTGCAGGAAATCTGAAACAAGCTGCAGACAGTGATGCTCGGATTGAGCGTTCGGTGAGAGAACATTCGGCGCTTATGTCAATCCTTGACAGACATCCGGTATGTTGCCTTAGATTATTTGTTTGAATTCTTGTCTATTTTTCTCCAGGCTAGAAGAGTTTGGATCAACTATAAAATATGTCAATAAAATTTGGGGTCTAAGCCTTTTGTGCCTTTTGCACCCCCTTTGTTAAAAAAAAGACCCATCAGTTTATGTAGTCAAATTTGTTGCTTCTTTTTTACTGCTTTTTTTCATTAGAAATTTGGGGTCCAGGCTAGAAGAGTTTGGTACTGCTTTTTTACATTGTTTATTTCATTAGAAATTTTTAGAGTTTCTCTTGATAAACACAATTAGTAGTAAGAGGATGTTCACTTAGAGCTGGTCACATGCACATGGTAGCTGAAGAGGGGGGAGTGGCGAGACTGAATTAATGGATCAAAGTGAGAGTCCTATTTCGCCTATCAAATACCTGAAGTAGCTCCTTTCAGTCTCAGACTTCCGTTTGGAAAAACTCCTCTTCCAATGGTCATTAACCATACTTTTTCACTGTATTTAGAAGGAAACTTGTGGAGTTCTCAGACACTTTTTGAAACCTTACATTTATTATTGTGACTGAATAGTTTGATCTCACTTTTAATTCCTTCCACTTCCCCCATTTTGAGCTGTTAATCTAGTAATTTGAAGATTCTGAATATCCTTTTATCCTACTACCTGTGGATTAAATAGGAGCATAATCTTTGTGTGCATTTTGTTGTTTGACAGATAGAATCTGCTCTTCCGACGCTGGGAAGGCCAATAATGTCACTGGATGCTAGTGAAGATGCTATACTGGGGGCCCTGAAGCAGAGCTTGGTAAGTATGTTTTAGGTTATAAGCTGAACGAGTGTTGCTTGTATTGAATTTTATGATAATACAATAATTGATATTATGCACTTCCTCCTGTCCCTCATACAGTCATACTTATCTACAACACAATGGCAATTAGTGTTGCACAGGGCTTCTCTAGTGTAGACACTCTACATGCGATGCATGTACGCTTGTACATGACTTCCTTCTTTTGTGTACACTCATTATCTTATTAAAATGGAAAAATACAAGAAAATAAATAGCTTCACGCTGGTAGAACTTGGCAAGGATGATGGGTTCAATCCTTATCCTTATTATCTATTTAAATTCTTGTGTCAATTTTTGGAAAAAAGTTGATGGTAGGGTCAAAGGGGCATATTTGGGGTTATATTTGCTAATGCAACGTTTGCTTTTATATATTATAGATGTCATACTACTTAACCTTATTTACGCAATCCTTTTATTCCACATTTACTTAGTTGTCCTCTTTGAGAGTCTCATCAATCTCTCTTGTTCATCTTTGCAGAGGCAATTGGAGACTCTGGGAGCTCAGAGGGCAGGTCTTGAAGACATGCTCAAGGAGATGAAGAGAAAGGTATGCTTACTTTAGTTCTGATGTATTTTGCTCTGGCAGTTGGAGACTTCTTGAATGACTGTCAAAAGTCAGGACACGTGAATAAGAATTTTTTTGTTCATAGAATATGGTGTTAAAGTTGATTTTTTTTTTTATCATAGATAAGGCTTGTTGCAATATGTAACACCATGGGTACACATACTTTTCTCTATTTGTAACACCATGGGTTCTCACCCAAAAGTGCTGGGTTGAATTTACTATCTCTGCTCATTTGCTTTAGGATCTCTCTCTCTCTCTCTCACACACACACACACACATATTCATAGAGAGAGGCAGAAAAGTTGTGCTTAATTTTTTTGATGAGGAATGAACTGTTGTGGTTGTATCGGCAGATGGTTTGGTATTTACTGCTGCTTTGTTCCGTTGCTTTTGCATTGGATAAAGATAGGGTTATAAATTATAATCCCAATGAAGTGTTCATTTTTTACATTTCTTCGTTCCTGTACTCGTAATTGCTAATTCTCGTAGTTGCTTGTGCACTTGGTTGGGCTTGGCTATAGGATGACATACTGCCAAAGTTGATGACATCTACGGGCTCCTATGAGGATCTTTTCAGAAAGGAGATAGCAAAATATGATCACATTTGTCGGGAAATTGGTCAAAATATCGAGGCACAAGAACAGTTGTTGCTACAGATTCAGGTTGGTATTTTTCTGTGGTTTCTAAATTGTTTTTGTACTTGTGCATTTTTTATTTTTGAGACCTAGGGTCATTTACTTAAAACTTTTAGGTCAAGTTTTCACATTGGGTCTTTGTGTGCCTGTAGAGGATAACCTGTGTATGAAAGATGGGTTTAGGTTTGCATAGTTTGTAGTCTGTTGAACCCAAGTGAAGACTTAAAAACTCAATATTTAGTGTGGTTGTACCAAGGGTGTATTGGCTGGTTGGAAGATAGTGAGCATGTAGAAAGTCAAATCAGGGATATTATTTTTTTCAAGTAACGTGGAATGATATTGATATTTCAGATGCATGTTTTTGATGAATATCACATTCGAGTTGACAGATATCTTTATGCCCTTGTGTCCACATGTGCAGGAATGGCTTTTGTTGGTCCTCTAGTAGTAAGATCCTTTGGCATCTAATAAAGAAAATAAGAAGGAAGAATCAACTTCTGTCACTCTGTTTGATAGTGCCGTCTATAATGCTATTGGAAGAAAGTTATTTCTTCCATTTTATGCCCTTAGAGTTTTTTGGTCACAGAAAGTTTTCAATAGATGCCCATATTGCTGCTATTGTTTAACAGGGTCAAGAACACAAAATTTCATTGAGATTGAATTAGAAAATTCCGTTTCGATTTCCGTTAAGAAAGAAAGAAAGTAGTAACAAATGCTATGGTGGAGAAAATAATTGGATTGTTCCGAAATTTTCCTTTCTTTTCTCATTCTTTCTTTGGGGATTACTGGTGCCTTGAGTATGGCTTAGAGACATCAGACATGTACAGTGGAAGTTACCTAGGAGATGATATTGACTTTTCAATTGTGGTTGATTCCTCAGCCAGTTTATGTACAAAGTTATTTCTTCTTGCTCTTTCATGGTGCTGGGAACCGCAAGAGTTGTGCACTTTATTTGCACTTGGCATATCTATAGAATTTTTGAGATAGTTAGATTTTAATCCTTTAGGCTCCGTTTGATAACATGGAAAAGGAAAATAAAAAACCACTTGATTTGGGTAAGAATTAGGAAAATAAGTTGAGTCATGTAATGAAATACTCTCGATCTCATGCTAATTTTATGAGTAGATGTTCTCCATCCTTGATAATTTTTGTCGAAAATTTTTCTTCTTCAACCACGAAAGAAAATTTCTCCATGGAAAAAGCAACAAAGTAAGAAGACATCTCACCACATGTCCCAACTTATTTTCCAACTTCTCACAAAAATCAACTGTTTTTATTTTCCTTTTCCATGTTATCAAACAGACCCTTAATGATTTTAAAAGCATTCAATTGGATAATTCCTTTGTTCTGAAAAGCCATGTTTATTGCTTACAGGCTCAAAACAACGATTTTGCTGCTGTCTTTAATATTGAAGATTACAAAGGTAGGTATTGTTGAATTTAGGAGCCTGTGCCTTTTGTTTTACCTTCTTTTATTTTTCATTCACATAGCACCCCTACACGGACTTTTCTGGTCTGCATTCCTCTCCTTGTATCTACTTGGTTAACTTAGAGAATCCGAAATCTCCTTTTTTACTTTATGTATTTTTCCTTCTCTGTCCTTGACATATTGGCTGCTGGCCAATGAGATTTTGAAGATTGTAATTTATAATTTATAAGTGTGATCCTCTTTAATTTTTTTTCCTGGTTTTTCTTAATTTCTTAGCGTCTCGTGAGAAGTGCTATAAGCAGATTGAAGCTGCCATAGCAAAGTACCGAGAGATCAAAGAGAACGTTAATGAAGGACTGAAGTTCTATGTTACCCTTCAGGTATGAAAGATTTTCAATTAGCTTACCTTACTGTGCAATTAAGTTGATACTGATTTGAAAATAAATTCTACCGGTAAACCAAACTTTAGATCAATGCTCCCTAACACCATCTTTACAATTCTACCCGTAAATCAAACATTTATATTAGCTTTATTATTCATTAATTTTATTTATTTATTATTATTATTGTTATAACTCGTATCCTCTTTAGATGTAATCTTTGTTTAGACACAACTGACAAAATCAATTTTATTCATATGCTTGTTATGGAATGTAGCATTTGGTGTGTGTAGGTGAAGGTGTAAGAGTAGATATATATTATTTGACAGTATATTTTTCGTATTTATCACACTGAGGTCCTCAAATAGCATTGTCATGTTATTTTAAAAGACATAAGTATGTCTAAAGCCTTAAAAAGATTCAATCCAAAGTTTCTACAAATATCCTTGATGTATCCATGAAAATGGCAATATCTATCCATCCATCAAGACAAACATTATCACATTGACTTGCCTTGTTCAACAGGATGCAATCACAAATGTAAAGCAGCAGTGCAGTGATTATGTTATGACCAGAAACATACAGTGCCGAGAAATGATTGACGATGTACAGAGACAAGTTGCTGGTCTCAGTTTTCAAGACAGCAACAAGAACACAGGCAATTACGGTTACCACCCTACAGTGGGCCAGCCCCAAAGAACGTCTTCCCAACCACCGCAGGCGGACCCCACAAGTGCGCCTAATCACCCATACTACCAGCAGCCACAAATGCCTGGTGGCTACTCTCAACCACCTCCCCCTTATGGGTCCCCACAGCAGCCGCCACCTTATCACTATCCACCTCAGCAGGCCCAACAGCAGCCACCAGCAGCCGCCCACGAGTATGGTCAACCTGCTTATCCCGGGTGGCGGGGCCCGTACTATAACGCGCACGGTCCGCAACCGGGATCCGTTCCCAGGCCTCCTTACACTATTCCGTCACCATCTCAACCATATCCTCCTCCTCACCAAAGCGGCTACTATAAGCAGTAATATTTGATAAATTTTTGTGTGGTATATGGTTTGCTGTTTATTTATTTTACTTGAAATTTTTTTTTTGATTCTCGGTGAAATGGTCGGAGTTAGGTAGATATATGTTCTTTCATGCTAGTTGTCTATTGGTATGTTATACAGGTTTTATGAAAATTGCCGGGATTTGGTTCAGCTGAATCTGTATCTACAGTGCGGTAGTTCTTTTTATGTTTTATCATCTGTATCTATATCCACAAAGGCTATCTAAGCTGTTTTTTTTTTGGAAATAAAAGGAAGGTCTTAAGTCTCTTTTCTGAACTCAGAACCTTTCCTTAATAAACAATGTTATGTACTTTTATGACTTGGAACTTACTTTTAATGTATATGAATGGATGAGAGGTGGAGATCTCTATTTGCATATTGGTGATGATTTTCTTCAGTGGGGGCTAGCATTTTTCTTTTATAGAGCAATTGCCTATGTCTTGTCGCCATAGAGTTTGAACTACACACGTTTGTTTAAAACTACGCATTATATATTGGAATTTTTATTAGGTGATGGTAATAAACTAATAATGGGTTACAAATATTAGGGTGTATTTTTCCTTCCTGTCAATTGTCCCAAGTGATTTGAAACTACGGAATTACGAATGGTTATTTCACAAATTGTGATTCAGATGTAGAATTTGATGAAGCCATCAAAGAACGTATAGGAAAGATACTTAAACCGTCTTTCTTGGGAATAAATTTAATTTGTGATATTGTTCATTGTAACTAAATACAACACCACTTGACCATGTAATCTCATCTCACTGAATATTGATCCTCAAATGCAAATGATTCTTTTGCGTTGTACTTGCAAAATGACACTGCCGCTTAGCAACCAATTGAGACCCAAAGTGCTTTGGGTCAGAGAGGATGCCTTCAACAGTGGCTCTTATGTGCAGACTACAAACCTTAATCTCTTCAGCAGTGCCAATCTTATGTAGGTACTTCACTTCTTCCATTCCATCTGTTGTTAGATGCTTATTGATTGACATCACTTGTTTCACTTCACAAGCTTTTGGGATGTAAATGGGTACATTGAAGGAGTACACAAGTTCGTTGCTTGTCACCTATCAGACCATGAAATTATATCAGTATTGTTTTCACTTGGCATTTCACACTAAGCAGACACGTAATACGCATATTAGAAGTGACAGTCCTGGTCACTAAGCTTAACCCTAGTGGTTCACCAAAACATATTTCTGGACCAAAATTTTCTCAAAAATTGTTCGCAATAAATGCAATGAAAATTGTAACCATGAACAAAATGAAATTTCTTTTGGTAATCAAAATTTTTGCTTATCTCCTTTATCATATCTCTTAGTGCATCCCCCAAACACTCAAAACATACAACAATCGACGTAGAACCGAAAGTTTCCTCTGATGGGCATGGCACAAGAATCGCCATCAACCCACCATCGACCAACTCATTCAACCTAGCACTGACAAAGCCTCCAAATCCTTCAAGAACTGGCAACTAAAAGCCTTCATCATCTCATAAGAAATTTTCACATAAGCGATCCTCCCTTTATTCCAAGCAGGTGACTCTTCTTTAGCAAAGTTTTCAGGAACCTTAGAGAGCCACTGAAGAGCGATTGATGAGTGCATAAAGTTCATTGATCCCCCGGGGAATAGTGGGCCATAGAAAGACCCCGGGACCCCAGCTACCATGTGATTTCTGTCTCTTAAGTCCCCAGGAACCCGGGACCCCGGGAATAGTCATTCCATTTTTTGTAGGGATACTTCTTTCTTTTAAAAGCAGAATTACAAGGCAAGAACTGAAAAATAGAATGACTTAAGGTGTATACATATATATATATGGACATCCTGGGCTAGGATGCAACTAACTATGGTGCCTCGATATACGACTAGACATAGTTAAATGGTTCATACTCAGACAATTAAC
Source organism: Lonicera japonica (assembly GCA_021464415.1). Lineage (NCBI taxonomy): Eukaryota > Viridiplantae > Streptophyta > Magnoliopsida > Dipsacales > Caprifoliaceae > Lonicera > Lonicera japonica. The sequence goes on along the minus strand of CM038465.1, from coordinate 63,402,921 downwards.
GGATGACTTATAAATATTTCAAAGATTCCAAGAAACAACTAACTAAATGATGGAGACAAAAAGGCATTGACAAATACAAATCAAAATTCTTAAAACTGCCGAAAGGTAAAGGTAGGGGCTTTATCTAACAATTACACTCAATTTTTCCCAAAGGGTTCTCAATGACCAGAACTTCTAAAGAGGTATATTTAGGCAGCCGCTAAATACACACCAAGAATTACTTGGTTTTAGACCATTTCTTATAAACACTCCAAAAGATAATTTAATTTCTCTTCTCCACTCCAAAGTCATTTCTACCACTCCCACTATTACACAAAATAATTAACTAATTAAATACATTAATTAATAAGTTAATTAAATTATAAAAAGAAATTAAAAAAAAGACCCACTCTCCCTTTTCAAACCAACAATCGCCATTTCCTCTGTCATTTCTCTCATTCACGGTAACATCTCTCACCCTCTCAACTAGAAGAGTCGCTCGTTCTTCATCTTCTCGGCTCATCTTCATCCTAAGCTCCAGCTTCATCATCTCTGAGCTTCCGTCTCCAACATCACGAGCCAAGTAAGTTTCACATTTTGACTTATTTTGACTTAATAATGATTTCCTTGCATTTGCTTTCCTTGCATATTCAAAGATGGGGATGTGAATAATAGTGTTGTGGATAGACTAATTTAATAACCTAGAGTTTGGAACATGTTTCATTCAAATTCAATTTCAGAATTTCTAATTTATTTATTCTGAATACTCCATGAATTAGAACTGATTTTTTATAAATTCCTTAATTAAAAGTGAAATAATTTTAAAATTAGGCAATTTATGCAACCAAATGGGCCCTAAGTTTATGAAAATATAACTTGAATATTTCTGTAATTTATCTTATCGTTATGATGTATTATCCAAGTGCCTTTTTTAGTAAATGACTTTTGCTTTTATTTGATGTCCACATTGTATTTGTAGATGCTATGAAAGAGGCATACAATATGCTCAAAGATGCAAGGAAAACTGAATCGGAGCAAGATAATGAGGATGCCCCGACAGAGATTAGGAGAAAAAAGAGACATGAGGATACCTCGGCAGAGATTGCAAGTACAATAGAAGCCCCGCCAACACGCAGATCCTCCAGAAAAGTCAAAGCCCCATCACCAAAGAAAACAAAGTAGTTATTTTTATGTAAATGTAGTTACGTTTGGCTTAATGTAATTATGTTTGGTACTTCTTTTTTGTTAATGTATTTGCTTTAGATTTGGTATATGTATTAGGCTTAATGTATTACACTATCTAATTAAATACCATTTTTGGATATTAAAAATACAGCTATGCATGTTTTGATCATTTATTTCTTGTTAATTTATTATCCAAATTATTGCAAAGAAGAAGAAGAGTAATTTACTTACATTACTAGTATTAGAAGAAGAATATGTTGACCCCATATCCTAAAGTGATAATACTCGCTAGACATTGGGTGAATATGGTGAAACCAGAAGACGTATGTCCAGCGAGTAAGGCTTACTTTCTCGCTAGACATTGGGTGGCTGGGGTGCACCTAGAATGAATAAAACTTACTGTCCAATTTACTAAGCTTGACATCTAACGAGTATATTACTCGCTAAACATGGGGTGACTATGGTGCAACCAGAATACGGATGTCAAGCGAGTAAGGCTCACTTTCTCGCCCGTTATCTGGTAAGTGAGGTTTACGCTGTGTTCCAAGTGAAAAGTAAATCAAACACACTCGCGATAATAGTGAATAACGTATCTTTAAAAGCAATTATATTATAAAGACCCTTCACATGCGAGGATCAAAATGTTGTTATTCATACAAAAAAAAATGTATCAAACATTTTTTATGCGACAAAAGTTACATATTCGCATAAAAAAATACTATATTACAAGGATCCTTCACATACGAGGGTAAAAGTGTTCTCATTCATACAAAAATGCATAAAAAAGACTATATTACAAGGACCCTTCTCTCTTCTTGACTTAATCTTCCGGCATACGGATGACCAACCAAACTATGTAGCACTTTCTCTCTTCTTTGCAATATTCTTGGAACCAACTATCCCTCCTCTTTCGCCTTATGTTCACCAACATCAGCCTTATGTTCACCACAATAAATTGCATCTAGACACATCATATCCTCTAAAGATTAGTCGTCCCCACCATCGACACTTGCTTCACCACAATTACAAGGCAATATACATCCTGAAATAATGGAATTACTTGAAGATTAATTTATTAACAAATTATAACTCTTATAATACCAAATTATCAAGCAATTTTTTCAGTTAATAAACACCCAGAAACAAATTTGTCCTGCTCGCTACATGTCTGGTAATTATACCTATCATACTCGCTTATCATGGAGCGAGTTACAGGCTATGACTATCTACTGATGTCCAGCGAGTGAAAATGACAGCAAAATTACCCTATTCCGCTATATTTTCAACGAATGAACTATTATATTTCACTCCATGTCAAGCGACTGTCACCTTATTTCCAGTTACGTATGCTCTGTTCAATGTTTAAAGTGTTGTGTATGTATTTATTGCTTAAATATGAAAAAAATAAACACAATGACATATAAAACATTAAGCATACCTCTCATTCATCACCCTTTTCTTGTATATCACCTTTAGCTACTTCATTATCTTTCTTATTGAGCTTTATGGTGTCCAAATTACTATTCATGAGTCTAGGTTTTCTTGATTGCTTTCATAAAGTGTTGCTTTAGTGCTTGATCTTCTTCAATCAATGAAAGTTTTTGTGTATTTCGATCAAGAAGAGGAGAAGGAAAAGGGAGTGCAACGAGTTTGGCTTGGTCGATCGGTTGGTGGAGAAATCAAACGGGAAAGAACATTTAATTCCATTTGGATTTTACAAAATAATTATAAGTTAATAATATGTAATTAGGAAAGTTAAGTTTAACTTTAGGGCAAATAATTATTGGGTAAAAGAAGAAAAGAGTGGTGTGCAAATAGACATTTAATGCCTTTTTAATATTGGAGTGAAACCAAGTAAAAAGTGGTGTGCGAATAGCGTCCACCTATATTTATTATGAATAATTAAAATAATAATTTAAATGATGTGTCAGAAAGAAACTATATCATATCATATCTATATTATTATAAGACACACTTTTTTTTATTTAATCAACCGTCTAAATCTATATTATAAGACACACTTTTTTTTATTTAATCAACCGTCTAAATTTATTTACAAATCACAAAAATAAATATGAACCCTTAGATGTGTTTTTAGGATATCAAATCACCCAATCAAATCATATTTTTTTACTTTATTTTTCTCCACCTTAATTTAATGATAAAAAAATACAATTTGAATTTCAAATTTAAAAATTTCTAACTTTTTCCCTCTCACAATTTTTTTTTATAAATACTCTCTCTCTCTCCCTCACAAAAAAAATACTCTCTTTTATTATGACTTCCCATCTTCTACTTTTTTTTATTGTTTACTCTTTTGAAGAATATACTCTTTTGTTTCATTTTTTGAAGAATGTATGTATGTATGTTATTCCATATATTTTTTTTTCGTGTATGTATGTGAGTTTTATTCTTCTTTAATTAATATTGTCCACCAATTTTTATTCTAATATAGTTTTGGGCTACTATTCATATATGTTTTAATTTTTTCTTCTTCAATACTCTCTCTCTCTCTCTCTCTCTCTCTTCATGTATGTATGTTTTAATTTTTTATTATAATAATAGTTTTGGGTTCAAAAGTATGAAATTTGGGTTAAAAAAAAACTAAAAAAACCCAGAAAACATCCAACCGTGAGTGCACATGTAATATTTTGAATGTTAATGTTAACATGAGGAATTTTTTTTTGAAAAACTTGAAAAAAGAATCAACCGTAAGTGTACTGTAGATGTTAACATTAATATTTTGAATGTTAAATTTGAAACTAAATAAAAACTTATCAAATTTGGGTTAATTTTTTTTTATTAAAAATCCACCTGTGATTGTGTGTTTTAATTTTTTTTTATTCTAATATAGTTTTGGGTTCAAAAATCTGAAATTTGGGTTCAAAAAAACTAATTTGGGTTCAAAATGAATGTTACATATATATGGGGTTTAATGTTAACACGATGAAAAAAAAAATTAAAAACTTGAAAAAAACCTTCTCATATTTAGATTAATAATAATAAAGAAATAAAAAACTTTATAATAAGATGAAATTTGACTTTACACATAGATGTTATAAAAAAATTGAAAAAATCCAACCGTAAGTACATTTTATTTAATTTGTGTTCAAAATTAATGTTAAATATATATGAATTTTAGTTTAAAAATATAAAATATATATATATATATATATTACTTATTTAATGTTCCAACCTAATTCTTCTTTTAGTTTAAAAATATAAAAAGATATATGTTTTTATTTAATATTTTACAAACTTAAATAGTTTATTTTATTTTATTTAAAAAACAAATATATTACTTTTGTAAACCAATGTTACTATCAATGGTACCATATATTTACAATTAAAATTTGAAAATATGTAATGTTATAAACGCAAATGGCTCACCCCTTCTTTCTTTGAAAATGTTTAATCTCTTACAATGACATTAAAAAATATACAATGCCATTGTAATAATAATGAGATATATTATTTTTTGTATATATTAGTGAATAATTAGTAATGAATTGGTGAAACGGGAACAAATTTGCTTTTTTCAATTAAAAATCACTTCAATCTGATCGGATATAATATATCTTTTGGTATCTCGAGTTTGACTTTAGCAAACTCCTCCCCCCTGTGTTTAACCGTTAAATAGGTTGCATATACAGTTTTCTAAATATATGTTTCAGGTTGCTTGCTGTTTAAATATTAGTACTTTTTACTCAATTTCATTATTTTTAATTGTTTATTTTTTTACATCGCCGTGCCGTCCAGCACGGGCAATGCCTAGTATAATAGAAAGTAAAATACTCTCTTTTGATGAGAGCATGACATGTAACATATAATAAATGTGCTTTAATTTATCTATTTTTTTCTCAATTTTCTAATAATCTAAGGCTATATTTGACGTGCATGATAAGAGAATGAGATAGAATAAAATTATCCTATCCTGTATTTGGTGTTGGTCTGGATTGAATTACATGGTGGATTGTTTATCCTACTAATGCCTCTTATCCTATCGAAAGAGGGATTAAACAATCCCACCTAGAAGGTGGTATTATTTTATCTGGTTTAGATAGGATTAAATAATCCTATCTGAGTTTCTTATCCAACGTATCAAACTTATCTTAATATCTCTTATCTAATTTCATTTATCTTATTATATAGTTAGTAAAATGGATAACTACATTAACGCGTCTTCATAATTAGCCCCGCCTAATCTCTCTCTCAACAGTTTCCTTAGCCATCCCAGCGGTTGAAGGCCCTATATAATTCTTGCAATGCTCAATGTTTTAATCTCCACTACTCGAGTTGATAATATTTGTTTTTTGTGTGAAATTAAAGCATGAAGGGAAAAGATCGTAAGATTAAACCTGACAGTGGTTTAATGCCACCGAAATGACTTTTAACTTTATATAATAATAGATTCAAAATTTCTCTCCTATAATTTCATTTTAATTACTCTCTCTCCCATATTAAACGGTTTTTAATTACTCTATTTCTCATAATATACAAAAAGTTATTTTACATTCAAAATTTTAATAAAGATAATAAATATATTAAGTTATAAATTATAAAATTAATTGTGTATATTTATGAATAGATTTATGATAATTAATTATATTGTAATGTAAAATTTTATGAAACTTTATGGGATTAATTATAGGATTTATCATTTATGATGGTTAAATGTGCATTGTAATTTTTTCTACTATATAAAGAGTCTCAATGATAAGAAAAATTATTGAATAATTGTCTTACTCTCGATTTTTTTAATATTTTCTTTGTAATTATCATGAATTTTATGCAAATTTTATAAGTTTTTTGGGCAAAGTGATTGAACCGGTTACTATTGTACGTGGTCTTTTAGATATGCATATAAAGGAGATGAAAGCTTAAATTTGCATTTTTTTAGTTTTATTTTCTTGCAATTTTTAGTATTTACATCTTATGGATCTTGTGGTAGTACAGGGAGATGTTTTGATCCAAAATTAATTTTTTCATTTTAGTGTTTTGAACATTCTTATATGCACGAGGTACCATTCACTTATGTTTGCACAAGAATTTATAATGTATATGATGGTTTCACTAAGTTCACATAATTGTTAGTCATATATTCTTACATTTTGCCTCTCAAATGAATTCTTTTTTACAATTTTATTATTATTAGCTTGAGCAATAGACTAATATACAAAGAAAAATGAATGAAACTATAATGTACTTTGTTCCATTTGAATGAATTACCAAAGATGTGAGTATATGAATATTGGTAATTAGATTCTTCTCTTTATTTTTTCACAAAACATATAGTAATGAAAGCAAAGTTATACTTACTATTTGTATCAAGCCATCATAAATATATTCCATTTCAAAATAGGTTCTTATATTGTAAAATAGATATATAAAATTATACATATGTTACTTTCTAGAATATATATTGCTTTTGTTTACGATCTAAATTATGATATATTTTTTTTCCATACAAGTGGTGAATAAGAATCGGCTAGTTTAAAGGGAAGGAGATATGGATTGGGGAACTCAAACATTATACTTTTGAAACATAAAATTATAAGATATTTTTTAAGGTTTGAATCACATTTCTTTGTTGAAACATAATTAGTGTATTCAAATTTTTTTTTTTTTCTTAAAATAAGAATCGACCTAAACCTATCACTTTCTATTATTTTCAAAATTCGCTCTTTAGATTTTTTTCATTTAATTATTTATCAAAGTTATAAATATATATACATACATATATAAATTGATTGCGTATCGCGTAAACTACAAACTAGTTAATTATTATTCTAAGCAAACACTACACAATGACCAATACACTTTTTAACTTATATATTAATTTAATCATTTAAATTGATACATCTATTATTACTCATTTATTATAAATGAAAAGCGACATAAATCTACATTTTGGATGGTTTCGATCACCTAGGCATTTGGATCACCCTTCTACAATTATGGAACTCTAGTGGCTTGAAATTTATATTAGGCACAAACTGAATGAATTAAAAGCTCTAAACCAACCAATTATTGATTTTTTTTTTTTTGAGAAATTCAACAATTGTTTTTTGAAAAATTGATTTTAGGTTTTACGTATAAGTTAGGTATATAATAACAGAAAAGGACGAACTCCTTTCTTTTGCCATTAGTTCAGTCGCATAATAATTCTCCACATGAGATGCCCAATTTTTTCCAAATGTTTTGGGAACAAATTTGATATTGAAAAAAAATAATAAAATGAAATTATTTTATGCATGTGGGCTTTTATTGATGGGCTTCCTATTGACGGGCATTCATTTTAAGCCCACTTTTTTATAATACTATACTCATATATAGAATCTCTAAAAGGTCCATCTCAGCCTGCTAAAAAAAGGAAACTATGAGGATTAGAGTGTGTTGCGCGTCTAGTTTTTCTTTCTTTTTTGTTTTAAATTCTTTTTGAAAGGAAAATTAAAGTGGTATTTGTTTTTACCTTTTAATGTTAAAATCATGACTTGTATAGAAAAATTGTGAAATGGAAGTTGATTAAGTATTAAAAGGTAAAATTGATCTAAAGTTCAGTAATAAAAGGCAATTACAAAGTTGAATGTTTAATTTTATTTTGTTCCAATGGTACCTTCTTATTTTCCTTTATTAGCTATTGATATGTGTATATATATATATATATATCATCATCTAATTTATTCAATATTCAAAATCAAATAAAATCAAACACACTTTTCAGAGTCTTGGTTCCGCGTTAAACATTCAGACTTCAAAATTCGTCATTTCAGTGTTTAACAATAAAAAAATAAACATTCCCTTAGGTTAATTACTAAAAGGTCCCTCATTTTTTTAATTGCGAGTGTTTGAGGACTTATGCAATTTTATAAAAATTGAAAAATTCAATATTAATATTTCTTTCAAACAAAAATATACAGTACGCACAGTAGTTGTTTTCTCAAAAATTAATTGATGGAAAATTTAATTATATAAATGTACAAATATTTACTTCTTTGCCTTTTTAAAAAAAGTTATTAGTAAAACATTGCTTTTCAAAATTAATTAAAGGAGGAGCGCCTGAGAAGATATTCAATACTTTTAGAGTATCATGTGGCTGTACGTCATTCTTATAATCATGCTCTATGTAAGATTCACTAGTTCATTTATCACACTCTCTCTATGATTCACCCTACACTTAGGGAGCAAAAAAGATATAAAGAAATAAAAGTGTGCTTATTGTTTTGGAGTATGATCATATGATACTCCGGTACCGAATACATTCTGTTAATTGATCCTTTTGTCACTTATCTGATCCCATCTCACTATGGGTAAAATCCACATAAATAAATTAATTTGAGTGGTGGGAAAACAAAATCGATCACATTCTTCTTCTGTTGAGTAGTAGTGTAAGTTTGTCAAAATTTGAAAGAAAATGAAATTAGTACGAGAATCTATGCTATATTTATTATATATAGCTAGGTAGCCCATTATTTCTAAATATATATGGGTGTTTAAAGTGTGGCCGCCTTAAGGTATACTTTAACTTGACCCAAATTTAAAATACACAATATGAGTACATATAATATAAATGCAAATTAATACTGTCAATTAACTAAATAGTTTAGGAAAAATAACATGAATTCACTCGACGTACACACAAATAATGTCGGGAGTATTAGACGGAAAAAGTGATGTTTGCAAATTAACGAACGTACTACTTAAAATAGCTATATATTAATGGAAATGAAAAATGAAGTGAATGATGACGATGATAATAAAAAGGACGGGATGTGTGTGGCTTTAGGCATGACCTTTAAAACACACTCGATCTCTCAGCTCGTGTATTCCGTTTCACATTTTTGTCTTTCTTCTCTCCGTAATTTGCTCGATCGATCACCTTTTCCTTCAAATTAACATATTTAATTTAATTTGTCTATATATATATATATAAACTTATCATATGAACCTAGCTCAAAAGGCTAGCTCGATCACATTATATATCCTCGAGAGCTAGCCTAGCTAATTGCGCGCATATGCTCGATCGAACGATAGAATATATAATATCATCAATATAATGCAGAGACAAATATTGTTCTTCATCTTTCTCTTTCATGCTTTTTTAGTTTCAACGTTTGGACACAATGTTCCCGCGGTTTTCATATTCGGAGACTCCATTTTTGACGCGGGTAACAATCACTACAGCCCAAACTGCACTGCCCAAGCCGACTTTCCGCCCTACGGCTCTACATTCTTCCATCGCCCCACCGGAAGATTCACTAATGGAAGGACTGTCGCAGACTTCATATGTAACACACCCCTCTTTTCTCTCTCTCTCCATACATAATCACATACATGTACATGTAGAACCTAAACGGCTTGCTTATATACTGAATTTGTTTGATTGTGTAAATTATCTCATTTATGATTGTTTCATTGTAAATTGACAAATTATATTTTTTTTTATTTCAATAAATAAATTTGTGGTGAAATTTTTTCTGCATGAACATGTATAATACTTGTAAGTTATGTTATTTCAACCGCGTGTTTACGTTTTTTAACTTAATTTTTTAGATATTAACTTAAGTTTATAACTTTATACAACAGTTAAATTTTGCAACCAAACACTCAAATTAGATAATTCATGAATTAAGTAATTGTAAATTGGAGGACAACCAAATGGGTTAATAAATTACGGTTAAAGAAACAAAATTGCGCCAATAAAAGTCTAGTCCCATGGGATCTTCTTTGTAACTTCGCGTATATATATGTATGTATGTATATATACTTCGTTTGTTCCAATTAAGAGAGTTCAGTTTCCTTCTAAGATGTTGTTAATAAGAGTCTGGTTCATTTCAATTTTAGTTTATAACTAATTTGTCAAAATTAAGTGTATCCTCAAAAATTAAGAAATTGATCTTTCAATTTCTTCCCCTTCTAATCTTATACTAGCCGGTACGTACTACCATTATACTATAACATTGTTGGCAATTTGCAATAAAATGGTGTTAATTTTTTTTTTTTAAATTAAGTGGATCTAACATTTTGTTTCGTGTTAATTTTGAATTATTTTATTTTATATTTTGAAAAAAAATGGATATCGATGCAGCTCAATTCTTGGAGATAGAGTTACAAAAGCCATTTCTTGAGTCACAGAATGAAATTGTGAATGGAAGTAGAAAGGATTATCCATCCAACGGTATCAACTTTGCTAGTGCTGGCAGTGGAGTTTTACCAGCAACCAATCAGGATTTGGTATGTTACTATCACTTATTTATTTATTTATAAAAGAGCAATTTTTATCAGTTAATTATTTGCACCTCCCAAGCGTTAATATTGACCGCGGCAAGTATCGTAACGATAAACGTGCCTTTTTGAGATGACATTGCAACCAAGATAAAACTAAGGGGTCAAAACTGACAAAATTAAAACATCAAGGAATACAGTGAAACTTCAAGAGAGTAAAGTGTATTTCACCCTTTTGGGTTCTAAAAATAAAGTGTTTAGAACCCTTACGTTGAGGTGAAGGGTTCGATTCATGGGGTGGGTGGGAGGGGTTTTCCATTATTTGTATGATTAAGGAAGAGACTTAAGACTCCCTTAATTTAAAATAAAATAAAATATATTCTCAAAATTCAATATTTTTCCTAAATAAACTATAAATAAAAATACTAAAAAATGTCACTAAATTTATATTTAAGTGTTAATAACCTTTACCTAAATTTAAATGGGAAAAACCATCCAAGCAATTGTTTTATTCATGAAAAAATTGTATCTGGCATGCTGGCTTTGACTAAGATTTTAGTCATATTGGGCAAGGCCACCCAGTCTTCTCTATTTTGATCACTAAAAGGTTTAATGTTAGAACATCTTCATTCAATGTGCATTCATTACAGGAACCAAAAAAAAGGTGCATTCATGATAGACAATGATGGGTTGTTCATAGTTGGAAAGTGACACTGTTACTTGTGTTTAGTTTTTGGTAGGTCAAACAATTTTAGAGGAATTTAAATTTGAGATCGAAAAAAGTGATTCAAATGATTTTATGTAATTAATGTATTAGTTAGTAAATGAAGTGATAAAAGTGTGTACCTCACCTATATATCAACCAATATACATTATTGAATGTCTCCCAAGGGACCAACCGATCTATATTAATGCCATATTTTCAAAGTAACTTTTTTGAGTGTTATTTCACTCTAGAATTACTCCGAGTCACTTCTTTCTAGTATAAAAATAATTTATGTGCTGAACATCTGACTGGTTAAATATATTTGGTAGGATCGTCACTTAGCACATAATTCTGTTATCCAATGATCAATTAATCACATATTTTTGTGCACAATATTGTGTACATTGCTACCCAACATCAATCTTGTAATTTTGTTTAACCACACTTCCTACGTGTTTCACACTTCCTACGTGTTTCAAAAGAGACCAAAATCTCAAGAAGGAGTAAATAGTTAGCGATTAATTTAACCCACGCGACATTAAATACTTGTATTTACATGTTATATATCATCGTCGATGCCATTGCTCTTGCGTACAGTGGTATTGTCTCGCTTGTAAAATAAGCAATACTGCATAACTGGTTTCGTTGAGTGTTAAGGTCAATTGGTACACATATGATACTAATGTTAATATAACGTAATTAATAATATTCATGAACCAAATGGTGCATAATTAACTTGCAATAATTTGCTAACATTTTAAGCATTTTGAGTCCATTTGCAGGGTGTGACATCAATTCAAGACCAGTTGAAACAATTCCAAACCCTAATAGAACAACACCAAATAGATCAAAAACTTGTCCAAAAATCACTCGTCTTCCTTGAGTCGGGCTCTAACGACGTTTTCAACTATTTCATCCCATTTGATACCCCAATCCTATCCCCGGATGCTTATGTTGAGGCCATGTTGACTGAAGTCAAACACTTTGTTGACCAAATCTACAAGCTCGGTGCTCGTCGCATTGCAATTTTCTCACTTGGCCCAGTTGGCTGTGTACCGGCTAGGGCACTCTTGCCCGGTGCACCAGTTGATCGATGCTTTGGGAAGATGAATAAAATGGTGAAGAATTACAATTTGGGTTTGGAGAATTCGGTGAAGGATATACCTAATAAGTACCCTGGTGCAGTTGGTGTTTATGGATTGGTATACAATATGGTTCAGCTACTTCGTGCCACTCCAACACGTTATGGTAATCTAATTTCCACTCTCTTTGTTGATATATTTCCACTATACTATATTTTAGAATTATTCATTTTTTTTTTCTTTCTTTTCCTTCACCTTGTGTAGAACAATGTACAGTTGTGAAAATAGGTGCTTCAACCTTTCACAACAGCAATTTTGATAGTGACGCTACAATTGTTTGGGCTGTAGTTAAACTTTAGCTTTAGTGAGAAAATTTATCTTAATTTAACACATTTTGTTACATATAATTTTTTTGTTTACAGGATTTAGCAATGTATCGTGGGCGTGTTGTGGGGATGGAACTCTGGGAGGATTGGTACAATGTGGGAAGATAGGTTACAAGATGTGTACAAACCCTAATGAGTTTTTGTTTTGGGATTATTTTCATCCCTCTGAACATACTTATAAACTCATCTCTAAGTCCTTATGGGCCGGAGGCCAAACCCGAATTCGGCCCATAAATTTGAAGGCTCTAGCCAACATTACCATCATTCATCATCATAACTGAACTATATATCTATATATATACAATATAGAGGAGGAATAAACACTTTTAATCTTATTGTATGGAATGTTTCTTAAAATAATTTATGGATATGTATTGGATTCTGTTATTTCGCTTTTTAATTATGTTCAATGAGCACATTAGATTTTCTTGTGATTAAGAGTTTGTCTTGTATGTGTTAAGTACTGAAATTTCGATCTCTTCATCCTTTTCATTTCACTTTCAATTGAACGATGGATTTATTCATTGCGTGTATTAAAGAAAAAATTTGTTTGGTTTTTATTTGTGTGGATTGAATGTGGGTTAATGACGAATGTTCCAACTGCATGTTTGCTTCTCGTTGCATCATTGTGCTTTAAATAAAACCATGGTTAATATATACTCTATACATCCGTGTTCTATATTAGGATCAAGTGCATTTTTTTTTCTTTTGGATGTATTAAATTAAGAGTTTAATTTTTTGTGGGACGGACGTAATCAACTTACGAAGCTTAACTTATAATATATGGTAACCTAGTTTTATTCTCAATAATGGATTATGTTAAAATTAGCTTATTATAAAAAAGATTTGGAGTCGAATACGGATATTATTAATTGTATATATCGAGCAACACATGCATCATGTTTGAAAGTCATATATTTTCATTAAAAAAAACAAAAAAATTCATAAGTTGTGCATACGAAGGTACTGGGCGAATTAAGCTTGGTACAAGGAGGTGCAGTCACACCCTAAACTTTCGAAAATCACATATAGAATGTGGTAACTAAATTTTTTGTAAGGCATCTTGTGCTATTTTAGAAACATGTACATAATCTTAAAAGTATTTTACTTGCTTCGGATATCTAGGCTAGACAAATCAAAAATTTTGAACTCTGCATTTTCTTTTGACGGGTGTTACTTAAAAGCAGAAATGGCTTTGTTCAAAGCGATATTGTGTTTCTGAAACATATGGTATAGTTATTCAATAACATTCTTTGTTTTGATATGAATGGAGAAAATCAATTTTACCAAGTGAATAGAAAAGAGTATTTTTCACTGACAGATCCAAAAAGAAAGCAAAGGATCCAGAGAGAAAATTGTTTAATATAAAAAGATTTGAGAAATCAATCAATCTGTAACTAAAAGGATACGGAAAACAGAAAATTGCGGATGTTAGTGCAATATATGGCTTTGACTTCATAGGCCCGTACGTAGGCAAAAGTATAATTGTGTGGAAAAGGAACAAGACGTTCACGGTTTTTCAGCATATTATTTCACCATTTACTATTATATGCACCATCCTTTTCATTAAATAAATAAAAAAAATCAGCTCAAGTGAACAAAATTACTGTTTTAATTAATTTTTCTTTAGCTAATAAAAATCCATAGACCGAATAATAAGATTAACAAGATTCTCTTACTACACTTGTCTTGTAGTGAGGAGAGAGATCTCTAGCATGATTCCTCTGGTCCCATCCTCATCTCCAAAATTAAAACCCAGATTATCAATGATTACTTTTTTTATAAAATAAATAAGATTATGCTATTAATTTTCTTTTCCGTTTAAACCTACTTTTAGGTTTTGGTTGTTTCACGGATTTGAGTATTCAGAAAAGGAAAAGTTTTCTTTTTCTTTATTTCGTAAGCACAAATTTCGAAAACACTTTCTTGACAGAGGAAAAAGTAGGGGATAAAGTCATTACTCTCAAAACCCATGGGATTAATTTTCCCTTGTGATTTCCTATCATTTATTACAAATTTTTTGGACAACAATATCCCAACCTAAATATTTTCCATATTTTACCAAACACAATAAATGAAACTTGACAGGAACTTTAGTTTTCCACCTCAATGAGAAAGACAAATGAATTGATTTTCCTTCCGTGAACCAAACGAGGCCTTAATTTATCATATGAGCATTCAATTTAAAATGAAAGATTCATATCATAATTTTGCTTTTGAAATGATCGATTTGCAAATATTGCATTACATTAATGGCTCGTTTGGTTCGAGTTTTAAATCATTCCCAGACTGTTATATTTCATTCCAGAATGATACTAATCTTTGGTTCAAGTTTTAAGTTAGGAATCGATACATCATTCCAGGAATAGAGTATTCCTTCAAAGTTCTCCCTCTCTTAAATGGATGAGAATAAATGATTATTCTAAGTATTCTTTATTAAATTTTCTCCTAAGATTTTCTCTTAAGATCAAAATATCCTTTTTACTTATCAAGATAATAACTTTTTTTTTCATTTATAGTCTCTTTAAAAGGATTTTTTTTAAAACTTTTTGTTTTTTTGTTATTTTTTTTATTATTAAATATATACAACGATTTTTCACAGTTCTTGAACAATAAAAACTTAAATTTTATCTTTGTAAAACTGTTAGGACTTGTCTTTTAATTTTATAAAATGAATGACATTTTGGTAGTTTACACATATTTTATTCATATATTCTCGTTTCACGTTTCAGGAAATTAAGAAGAATTCTTATTCGGACTTAATGTTGGCAAGGCATCATAGATGTCAGGAAAAATGTTTTTCAGGAATCTAGGATTTCTATTCTTTTTCCAAAATTCGAACCAAACGAGTCCTAAAAGTGTCGGCTTGATTTAGAATGTGCAAAAAGAGAAGATTGTATTTAGGATCGAGTACCTTCGATAAATATAATTTAGTGAAAAACCAACAGTTATTGAACTTATTTAGCCCCCGGCCAGTTCCTATTGCGTGTTGGTACCAGAATGGCTACCTATAAATACTATAGCTTGATAGCTTTGTCTTTTGCCTTTCATATTGTGATCGATTAATTTGTACGTTTGATATATAAAATATTCTCTCTTAATTATATATGAGCATGATCTCTATTTTCATAGTTTTGCTCTCACTTCATAATTATGCATGTTGTGCACTCTATTCCACCACCATATTCATCCTTTAGCAAGATCCAACTCCCTCCCGGACTTTCGGGTCCCGAGGCAGTTGCCTTGGATCCAAGAGGTGGAGGTCCTTACGCTGTCATCATTGATGGCCGGATCCTCAAGTGGCAGGGCACCGAATTCGTTGATTTCGCCACTACTTCACCCAGAAGGTAACCTAATTAAAGTTATATATATATATATGTGCCCGAGTACCCAATATTTTCTTGAAAGTCATAAAAAATTTGCAATTTAATAGTAAAACATAATTATGCTATTGGAAAAACTATACTCAAATAGTTTTCATAATTATATTTTCATGCATTAATTGTACACATGCATTTAATTAGTATCTACATGAATGTTTGCTATATATAGTAGCTAGTCACGCTTACACATGGTACTCCAAAGTATCAAATAATTTGCAGCATGCAGCCATGCATGCATGCATGCACGTGTGGTGATCACTTATTTGGAGCTTTATTATTTTATTAGCAAATATACTCACACATGATAGTTTAGGAGTATGTATCATAAATTAATCTTTTGCCCTTTTTTCTACTTCATTTCTCGTTCAGGAGTAAACAATTGTGCGATCGCACAACCAACCCAGATCTCGGCCCTATATGCGCGAGGCCAATAGTTTTCACACCATAACCGGAGATCTCTACATCACGGACGCTTATCTTGGCCTCCATGTAGTAGGACCTAACGGAGGCCTCGCAACTCCATTAGCCGCTGGTGCTGAGGGCATCCCCTTTCGATTCTGCAATGGCATTGACGTCGATCAACTCACTGGAAATGTCTATTTCGCTGATGGTAGCACCACTTTCGAACTAAGGTAATCAAGTCATATTTTTTATCATTAATTAAGAGAAGTACAAAATTTAGAACCAAACAAACACTAAAATCACGTACGTACACATGAGGAATGTTTCCCAGCCAAATTTTGTACCAGATGTGAGTGGAAGGCTACTAAGGTACAACCCCAGAACTCAAGAGATGAAGGTGCTATTAAGGGGACTATCGACGGCTGTGGGGCCGGCTGTCAGTTCTGACGGGTCATTTGTATTAGTGTCAGAACGATTCGCATCACGGATTACAAGGTTTTGGGTAAGTGGTCCTAGAATGAACACGGCGGAGATTTTCTTAAATGTTCAGGGATTCCCTAGTAAGATAAAGAGGAGCCCCTTTGGTGACTTTTGGGTAGCAGTTAGTTTTCAGTGCTTGCAGCCAAGGGTTATTGTTCCTCAAGGAGTGAAGGTTAATGTGTTAGGGACAGTGCTACAAACACTGAATTTTGAAGGGGAATGTTTTAATACTTCGGTCAATGTGGTTCAAGAGCAGATTAGTGGGGCACTATATATAGGGTCTCGCTTCGTCAATTTTGTTGGTATTTATGGCTTTTGAAATTATCCAAACAACCATGGCCGGACCTGGAAGGTGGGCAATTGGGCCGTTGTTGCAATAAAGATTTTTGTTTTTATATAGTTTATGTATGGGTCTAATGTTTTTTTTTTTTTTTGAACAATCATTCTTGGAGGGATTCGAACATGTGATTTTCTACTAAATAAAGTTGTTCTGGGTCTATTTAGGTATAATGTTTTAAATAAAGCATTTCAATAAAAGAGAACCGGGTTTTATTATTGATTTGCATTTAAAAATGAGAACAATTTAATTAAAAGTAAAGTATTGTCCTTTAATTCATATTTTCCTTATAAACTAATTCCTTTTGCACCATTTACATGCGATTATCAGAGTACAACAAGCATATTGGAATTTTGCTTAGAATTCTAGTGAAATTTCTAGTAGAATATAATGATTTTAACTCATAGAAAAAGGTAATATGCAAATTAACTTCATTACTTGCTTGTGATTATTTTTTTTAAGAAAAAAAGTTTCAAACCCTAGAAAATCCAAGGCATTAGAGTATTATTTTATTAAAATAAAAAAAATAAAGTAAGTCTAAAAAGTCCAGAATCAGGAGCGCACAACAAAAATAGAGGGAGACAGAGACCGGATGTCCCTGCGAAAGCAGCTAAAGCAAAAAATAAAAAGAGTCCAATGGGCCTTATAAACTCGCTTACCAAAACTAAGCAAACCGGTTCAAAAAGAGACTACTACCAAAATAAATATACAATATAATAAGAGCATAACTAATAAAATTTAAATATATAATTAGAGAGTAAGGACATATACAACCCTAAGAGATAAGTTGCTTGAAGTTATCTCCCAAATCCACTTGCTTGTGATGTTACATGTAAGAAACGCACATTTAAATTATATTTTTAAGTTACTATCTATGTAAAGTGGTGGCGAAATCAATGAATGCAATCTCTTTTTATACACCCGGTTCTTGTGAAGGCGAAATATTTTAATTTGTATCCTAAATAATTTTTTGAGATGGTTTGCATCTAATATATTTATTAATTGTAGTCAACTCCAATGGGTCATTTTGATCAAATTTCTAACCAGCATTTTCAACGAGCATCTTAGCTAGGTTGTATTTTAAGAATAATTTTGGCATTTACAAGTGTAAGCTCCAGGTAGCGCTATTTGTTTTACACCCTGTTACTTCGGCGCTCTACGTCAACAGGAAATTACCGGAAAATGACTTAAAAGCCCTTTATCGCGCGTAATAATGTGAATGACCTCGATCAGGCACTCCACTATTGTTCAAATTAAAATAAAGCCTTTTATTCATGCAAAATGACCTTAATACCCTTCTGACATAAAAATAAATCCGAGAAGCCAAACTTACCGTAATATAGTATTGTCTATATATTAATTGCATGAAACAAGAGCATTAGAGTGACATGATATTAAACAATCGAAATAGACCCCTGACAAACAAAAAAAAAAAAAACTTAACAAAGCCTATATATATATTCACATGCTTAACATAAATGTTTGTTAGCAAAGTCATGAGTCCATCCAACAAGCCACAGGAGCATGGTCTAAACCTACACTTCGCACTTTCGCAGACAATATACTAAAGGAAATGCATAAAATAAAACAGGAGCCTAAAGCTAAAACTAAGGCGCGCACATTGGTTTAAATCTAGTGATTGTGAAGTTGGTTCGCTGACCCCATATAGTTTGATAAGCCGCGCGCAGTTGCTGCATTCTGTTTTTCAAAAGTAAAAGATTATATAATTAGTAACTATAAAACATACAAGTCATTTAGGCCATCCCAAATGTAATCGAGAATTTCAATCAAAATGAAAATTTTCAAATTTTATATTAGGGTGTGTTTGACAACCCAATTCCGAACTTTAGAATTGGAACAAAAATTAATTAGCCTAGAGCATCTTGTGTTGTTGAATACACCATAGAGTAAATTAAATGAAAAATAAAATAAAATGAATAATACATATAAATGCTATCACTAGAATATGAACGTCACGTGCATCATAATTTCAAGTTCCTTATCAAACAATGCCCACAATAAACTGCATCAAAACGGCTCGTACTAAAATCTAGTGACAAAGTTCATTCTAATTGCCAAGATGAGAAACAAAACCCTAATTTATAGAATCCATTTAAAATATATCGAGTTAATTACAAGAAAATAAAATACGAAAAACTCATTAAAGAATGGTGGAGAAATATTATTGGAATGTTGCGCCAAACCGCTCACAACCGAGCACGACGCAACTGGGAGGGATCTCACAAGCTCACTTGGTATATTCGAAAGAAGAACCGACACAAAAAAAGGCACACCCACAATAGAGAAATAGGAAATAAATAAACAATTGCGCAAGACAAGGTTTTACCATGGTGTCGGCGTAAAAGCCACTAATCCACACAGACGATAGCTTCTATTGATAATTGGAACAAAGAGTGATTACAAGCACACAAGAAAAAATTTCTTACAAAATTTAGCTCTCAACTAAATTCTAGGCAAAAAACAAGTTGGTGCACAAAATGAGCCAAAAGCAACACTTAAAGGAAATTTGCCTTGGACCATGATCGATCATGGGCAACCCATGATCGATCATGGTGCCCACTGCCTCAATTTTCCAAAGTCCACCAAATGTGAGCCAAAACTCACAAATCTCCACCTTGGCGAACCATGCAGCGATCCCGTCCAGCAAATTGCACACCTCACTCCCATTGTTCCTCCATCAATACTGCTATAGCATCACACCCGGCCCCGAAGAGCCTCCACCCCCGAATGGGGCCTCAACACCGAAGAATGTTAACCAAAGTCGAGCAATGCTCAAACTTGGTCGTCGGTACCACCTTTGTCATCATATCTGCAGGATTATCCTTGGTGCCAATTTTCTTCAAAATTACTTCACCACTCTTGATAATCTCCCGTATAAAATGAAACCGAACATCGATGTGCTTCGTCCGTCCGTGATGAACCTGGTTCTTGGCCAAATGAATAGCGCTTTGGCTATCACAATGTACATCGACATTCTCCTGAACCATCCCCAAATCACCTATCAAACCCCGAAGCCACAATGCTTCCTTGACTGCCTCTGTTGCTGCAATGTACTCTGCTTCCGTAGTAGACAACGCCACTACACCTTGCAACATCGACCTCCAGCTAATCGGACCACCACTAAATGTGAAAACATACCCCGTGGTCGATCGTCGCTTGTCAAGATCCCCAGCATAGTCCGAATCAACATACCCGCAAATAATAGACCCCTCGGTTCTCTGGTACACCAACCCTTTATTCTTCGTTCCTTGTAGATACCGCAAAATCCACTTAACAGTATTCCAATGCTGTTTCCCCGGATTGGCCATGAATTTACTTACAATGCTCACTGCCTGAGCAATGTCCGGTCGAGTACACACCATGGCATACATCAAGCTTCCTACCGCACTCGCATACGGAACTTGAGCCATATACTCTACCTCTTCATCTGTTTCTGGAGCCATAGTTGCCGAGAGTTTGAAGTGAGGAGCCAATGGGACACTCACAGGCTTTGAGTCCTGCATCCCAAACCGGACTACCACTTTCTCTAGATATTGCCTCTGAGTGAGGCACAATCTTCCCTTCTTCCTCTCTCTAACTATCTCCATTCTCAGAATCTTCTTAGCTCCACCCAAATCCTTCATCTCAAACTCGAGACTCAACTGAGCCTTCACCGTGTTGATATCAAACATACTCGATGAACAAATAAGCATATCATCAACATATAAGAGTAAGTAGATAAACGAATCCCCCTTGAGTTTCTTGAAATAAACGCAATGATCAAAATCACTCCGCTTGAATTTCTGAGCCATCATGAATGTGTCAAACTTCTTGTACCATTGTCTAGGCGATTGCTTCAACCCATACAAGGACTTATTCAGTTTACAAACACAATCTTCCTTGCCAACAACCTTGAACCCCTCCGGTTGAGATATATAAATCTCCTCCTCTAGATCCCCATGCAAAAACGCCGTCTTGACGTCGAGTTGTTCAAGCTCTAAGTCAAACTGCGATACCATAGCTAATAGCACTCTAATGGAAGTGTGTTTTACTACCGGAGAGAAGACTTCATTATAATCCACCCCTTCCCGCTGTGCAAATCCCTTAGCTACCAATCTTGCTTTATACCGAACATCCGAATCTAGAACCCCGTCTTTCTTGGCAAACACCCATTTGCACCCAATTGACTTTTTCCCCTTTGGCAACTTGCAAAGATCCCAGGTTTCATTCTTGTGAAGAGAATCCATCTCCTCACCCATGGCCGCCTTCCATTCATCACAATGACTATCCGCCACTGCCTCCTCGATAAGAAGTCGGTTCATCGCCATAAACCACCAATGCATATGCCACACTATCTTCATAGCCAAATCGTTGCGGTGCTCGTCGAGCTCTAGGCTCTCTTCCACTCGCCAAAGACGGTACCTCTCGTTGTTGTTGACTAGACCCCTCAATAGGAATCTCCCCATTCTCAGAATCACTATCGGAAGAATCAACCGGATTAGTCACTTTCGATTGCACCGGAATAGTCACCACTGGCGTAGTAACTTCCGTTTGCACCACTCTTCTACTCTCACTCTCATCGAGAGCCTTTACATTTTCTCCCGTAGGCATCTTGAGCAAAGACGCCTCGTCAAATGTAACATCTCTGCTAACGATCATTTTCCGGTCTTGTAGACACCATAACTTGTATCCCTTGACTCCAAATCTTGAACCCATAAAGATCGCCTTTCGGGCTCTTGGATCAATCTTATCTTCACGGACGTGATAATAAGCCGGACACCCAAATATGTGTAATGAATCGTAACTTGCATGAGATCCTGTCCAAACCTCCATAGGGGTTTTGTAATCGACCCCTGAAGATGGCAACATGTTAACAATGTAGCTCGCATAGGATAAGGCCTCCGACCAATACTGTTTTCCCAAATTTGCATTTGACAGCATACACCTCACTTTTTCAAGTAAGGTACGGTTCATCCTCTCAGCTACTCCGTTTTGCTGTGGTGTACCTCTAACCGTGAAATGGCGAACAATTCCCTCATCTTGACAATACTCCTTAAACGGATCACTAGTGTACTCTCCGCCGTTATCGGATCTAAGCACATTGATCTTCCTGCCAAGCTGATTTTTGACCATTTTCTTCCACCTTAGAAACACCTCAAAGACCTCGTCTTTGTGCTTCATGAGATATACCCAAATCCTCCTAGAAAAATCATCTACAAATGTAACAAAGTAATGATTACCTCCTAAGGATTTCGTCTTGGAAGGTCCCCAGACATCCGTGTGTATGTAGTCAAGCAACCCCTTTGTGCAATGAATAGCCGTCCCAAACTTTACTCGTGTCTGTTTTCCGAGCACACAATGCTCACAAAACTCCAGCTTGCAGCTCTTCGCACCCTTGAGCAAACCTTGCTTACATAACACCGTCATCGCCTTCTCCCCGGCATGTCCCAATCTCATGTGCCATAATCTCGTCGAATCCGAACTTGTACTTGCTCCACCAGCTTCCGTAGAAACTGAAGCACTGCCCGTCACCGTACTACCTTGAAGGAAATAGAGATTACCCTCTTTCTTTCCCTTCATCAATACCAAGGCACCGGAAGTAACCTTTAGCATTCCACCCTCGAGCACAATCTTGCACCCGTTGGAATCTAAAGAACCCAAAGAAATCAAATTCTTCTTCAGATCCGGGATGTACCTAACTTCATTCAGAGTTCTGATTGCTCCGTCATGTAGCTTCAACTTGATCGTTCCAATACCCTCCGTCCTACAAACGTGATCATTGCCCATCAAAACCGTTCCTCCATTCACCTTCGTCAAGGTATGGAAAAGGTCCTTGTTTGGACACATGTGGTACGAACAACCCGAGTCTAGAATCCACTCGTCCGTTGAGCTTTCCCTAGGAGTAACCACTAACATACTCTCGAAATCATCATCCCCTGAAGTAACAGAATTCGCGGTATCATCCGCATTCTTCTTCTTCCCTCTGTCTACCCAAGCGTTAGGACAATTTTTCTTCATATGCCCCTTTCTTTTGCACTTGTAACATTCCATGTTATCCAAGTACTTAGTACGTGACTTGGACCTAGAGTTATTGTGCTTTGCTTGTTTTCGATCATCTGTCCTTCCCCGCGTCACCAACACATCGGACGATGTACTACATTTCTCCCTCTGTCTCTGCTCATTACCAAGCAGTGCCGAAGAAACGTCCTTATATTTCACTGAATCCTTACCATATAACAAAGTGGTGCTCAAATGGTCATAGGATTCCGGAAGTGAATTGAGCAACAAGATAGCCTTATCCTCATCTTTCATGTCCTCGTTCAAGTTTAACAAATCAGAAATCATCTTGTTAAACTCATCGACATGCTCACTCATTGATATACCTCTAGCATATTCAAACCGGAACAGCTTCTTCTTGAGATAGAGACGGTTCTCTATGCTCTTCATCATGTACTTCTCTTCCAGTATCTTCCATATGCTAGCCGCGGATTTCTCACGCATAACGTAGTATATCACATTTTGAGCTAGATGCAACCGGATAGTGCTACAAGCCTTCAAATCATACTCTTCCCATTCAACATCTGTCATCGTCGTGGGCTTAGCTGCCACACCCAACAATGCCTTATGCAACTCCTGTTGGATCAAGACATCGCGCATTTGGCATTGCCACATGCCGAAATTGACCAACTTTCCGTCGAATTTCTCTACGTCAAACTTTATCGCTGACACCTTTGAGGTCTTAGAAGTAGTCATCTTCAATCACCAATGGACTTGACAAACCAACAACGAGACAAAGATTGAAAAAACTCACTTAGGAATTTTATCAAACACTTGGCGTGCGACACAAAACTCACCTTTCTCGTTTTAGCCTCTGATACCAATTTGTTGCGCCAAACCGCTCACAACCGAGCACGACGCAACTGGGAGGGATCTCACAAGCTCACTTGGTATATTCGAAAGAAGAACCGACACAAAAAAAGGCACACCCACAATAGAGAAATAGGAAATAAATAAACAATTGCGCAAGACAAGGTTTTACCATGGTGTCGGCGTAAAAGCCACTAATCCACACAGACGATAGCTTCTATTGATAATTGGAACAAAGAGTGATTACAAGCACACAAGAAAAAATTTCTTACAAAATTTAGCTCTCAACTAAATTCTAGGCAAAAAATAAGTTGGTGCACAAAATGAGCCAAAAGCAACACTTAAAGGAAATTTGCCTTGGACCATGATCGATTATGGGCAACCCATGATCGATCATGGTGCCCACTGCCTCAATTTTCCAAAGTCCACCAAATGTGAGCCAAAACTCACATGGAACACCTTGGATTTGAGTTGGATGTACGTTTTTTATAATTCTGATATTTCTTCAACATCATTTGTGTTGGTAATATTGACAATTAACATCATTCAACTCCGAGGAATCCTCAAAATTAAGTCCCATTGTTTCTTCTCAATCGAACATTTGAAGGAAAATTGAGGAGTAGAAGATGGAACAATAAAGTAGAAAGGGTTGTATTAGAAGGAGGATACTAAGGTCATTTTGTATGAAATAATGATTTTTAATTAAGTCTGCAATGATGTGGATTGTCTCGTGTATAAATAGAAATGGGTGCACCATAGCTGTCAAAAACTAAAGGTGCACTGAGGTCTCTGAAGTCTAGGCGCAAAGTGCAGGCACATGTCTTTTCGAAGTGAGGCGCATCACATACAAAAACTTGAAATATATATTTCTAATCATAATTTACACAAACTACTCTAATGTCATATCATCCAAAGCAAATAATTATGTGATGATGAATCTGTTGAGAAGCCAACTGATGTACACTATTAGGCTGCCAAACTTAGGCCTAATGTTTAGTGATAATCAGAAAATTATAACTAAGAAAAAAATCAGAAAGAGTAAAAAAGCTAGTAATAACATAGAACAATTAAAGAAAACTATATTTTTTTTCAGAATCGAACAAGAACAAGAAGAGTAGAACTGTAGAAGAAACCTAGAAAAATAAATCGAACAATGAATCAGTATTATTTGGTTCGTAGAACAAAAGCTAGTAGTAATTAGTAACATAGTTAACTAATAACTGAGACAAAAATAGAAAGAGAAGAAAGGAGGAGAAGAAAAACTTGTGAGGAGAGAAATCGTTGACCGAGTGAGGAGAGAAATCAATTAGCACCATTGCCTCTTTTTGACCAACTCTCTCCTTTTTAGGGTTGCATCGGGTTAAGGACATATAAGACTTAAAATATTGGCTTATTTACTAAGAAAAAGTAACCATTTTCACATTAAAAAAATAAATATTAGCACTTCCCGCCTTCAAAAATCCCTTGCCTTGAGCGCCCTATGCCTAAAGCCTAGCGCATAAGGCTCGCGCTCAGTTAAACGGGACGCGCCTAGGAGGAATCAACTCCCTTTGTTTGCGCCTGGATAAGTGTCACGGGGCGTCCTTTGATGGCATAAAGGAGGCCGCGTGAGCGACCGTGCTAACTGATAGCCCGGTCGAGTTCGATCAAATTTTATTTACAATCAACAAACAACACGAAACAACAGTAATTTGAAAAGAGCTTGAACATAAATTGAAATCACTTCATTGCATTAAACTTGATTACATGAAAAGCTATTACAGTACGAAAGAAAGTAAGAGCTTGAAACAGAGTGCTAGACAACGTGCACTGGTAGACAACTCGGGTGTGAGGCACATAGTCTTATCCCCACATATAACCACTTAATGAAAATACCAAAGTGGTAGCAGTGCACGTTGGCTCACATAAGTTACAAGAATATGTTTACAACGAAAATGAAAATACAATTACAAAGGAAATTCCTAGATCTATTTACATGGAAACAATATTTACATATGAGAATACACTTCTCCAAAAAAAACTAGCCTAAGCACAAGTCTAAAACTAGATGACGCTTGAAGACCTGATTGTGCTGGTGCTGGATCTCCTGTTGGGCCGTGCTGCGTTTGGGCGTATGCACGGTGTTGATGAAGCGTAGTCGGTCACGAGTGCTGTTGGGAGGCAACCCGTGACAATAAGCCTTGAGTCTAGGCGCACTTTTGACAACTATGAGGTGCACATATAATACGTGTGTATGTGTTATTTTTATGTACAAGTAAATTTCATTTAAAATGGAAAAAATATATCAAAAATTTATTGGCCCAATTTTTCAAAACCACTAAACTTAGTGTCATAACATAACCAATCCAGCCCCTTCCACTTCTAAATAACTAGATACGAGTGCACACATAATCGTGTAGAATTTAACATAAAATTATTCATTGTTGACTCAATGTTTAGAAGTTATATTTTCAATCTTTAGGTCGTGAGTTCAAACATAATTAACTATATATATATATTTTGCAACGGTATAATTGATATGCTGATAGACTTCGTTACTTCCTCGTGATGCTACATGTAAAATGCGCATAGAAATTCTTTCAACGATCATCCTCTTTGTATGGCAAAAAAAAAAAGTAAAAGTTATAGTCCTTTGGTCTTAAAATGATAGTTCCATCATTTAGGATGTTTCAAATTGATATGTAATTCTATTTCTTTGGAACATTATTAATGTACCAAAATAAATCTCACAAAAAAAAAGCAAGTTGTATTTTTAATAATTAATAAATTGAAGTTAATGTTTATTTTTAAAAAAATACTAAATATAAATTGGGAATATCAGTCTGAGAGAGAGCACTATAAGTACAAATTAAATGATCATTGATATTGGCTTTAGCCTTTTGTCCACTGACAAAAATCTTAGTCTCTCTCACATTAGTCAGATATATATATATATATATATAGGGAAAGAAGAACAAAAATGTCTGCAACTTGGTGAATTGGCGCGCTAATTAATAAAAAGAAAAACTAACTAAAGCAAAATATTTCTGTTTGGTAGTAGCTCTCTCACTCACAAGAGGAACGTGTGAAGTGTAGACGTGTACGTGCATGGGTTTTTGATGAGTGTTAATTAATTACTATATATGGCTTGCCTAGCTAGCTGCATACTATTTATAGCTAGATAAAAATACCTTTAATTTGCAGGCTTTGGCATTCAAAGATTAATGTACTTACATGCAATTAATTTAAGTTGATCGATCGATATATGTCATTCTTATCCTAGCTAGCTATATCACGATCTCTCATAAATTCACAATTAACAATGAACATCATCACCACCATTTTCATGTTTTTCTTCTCTTCACTTAATGCTTGGCTTGTCCACTCTGACAATAATAATAGTAATAAAGCAGAAGTAGCATATTCCAACTTTATAAAGATCCCACTCCCACCGGGGGTTACAGGTCCGGAGTCGGTCGCTTTGGATCCACAAGGCGGTGGACCTTATGTTGTCACCACCGATGGTAGGATTCTCAAATGGCAAGCTTCTCAATTTCTTGATTTTGCCACCACTTCACCTACTAGGTACGTAATTTTACTACTTTCTTTTCTTTGTTGGTCTAATACATACATATGTTAAGAATGGTTGGCTCAAACCATTGATTCCATCTATAAAAATTGTAGAACTCAACATGAGTATATAAGTAGGAAAGTGTCACCACATAGTCACGAGGCCTTTTAAGATAAAAACTTTACACATATGGGCCAAAAGTATTTAAGTTGGGAACAATTAGCATCAATGGTTGTTGGTGAATTCACGTCCACATAGTAAGGAGACAATATCGTTATTATGTGTGCTGACTGATGGGCTCATTTGTCCCCTGGCCTAGTCCATGTGCCGGTAGGCACAACAACATATATAGTAGAACTTGTAACGCACTCGGACAATAATTCTTAGCAATCCGTACATATTTAATACATATTTTAAACCATGTGTTGTTTAGGAACAAACAATTGTGTGATCGCACAACTGACCCGGATCTAGGACCTGTATGCGGAAGACCCATTGGTTTCAGCTTCAACACCGTAACAGGCGATCTATACATTGCTGATGCATATCGTGGTCTTCATGTGGTGGGACCTAACGGAGGGCTTGCCACCCAACTAGTCACTAGTGCTGAAGGCGTACCATTTCGCTTCCTCAACGGTGTGGACGTTGATCCACTAACCGGAGAAGTCTATTTCTCCGACGCTAGCACCACCTTTGAGCTAAGGTTCTTTTATATATATATATATCTAACTAATTTCAGATAATTTAATCAAAATGACACTTTTTTCCACCTCTATATTCTGACTAATATATAGTCTTTTTCAGACTTCTTAATTCAGATGTGTTAAATAGTATTTGTTTTTAATAATTCGGACGTAATGTGTGAATCTTGCCTTCAGAGATCAGTTTTTCACACTTCGGATTCAGATTCAGAATCAAGATATGTATGTGTACGCAAAATAATTTAGACTTTACATTCAGATTCTACATATTTGTGTGCGCAGGAATATTACGCAACCAAATTTTGTAGCAGACATAAGTGGAAGATTATTGCGATACAACCCAAGGACTAGAGAGGTGAAGGTGCTACTGAGGGGACTCGCCACGGCTGTGGGTCCAGCAGTCAGTTTGGACAGCTCGTTCGTAGTGGTGTCAGAGCTAAGAGCACAACGGATCCAGAGGTTTTGGTTAAGAGGTCCAAGAGCAAACACAGCTGAGATTTTTCTGAATGTTCAGGGGAATCCAAATAAGATTAAAAGGAATCCTTCTGGTGAATTTTGGGTGGCTTTGAACTATCAGTATAGGCAGCCTGTGGTTGTTAATGTTCCTCAAGGTGTCAAGTTCAATGCATTGGGAACTATGCTTCAAACGGTAGATTTTGGGACGCAATATGTGAATACGACTATACAGGTGGTTCAAGAACAGGGTGGGGCACTATACGTGGGGTCTCGGATTGTTAATTTTGTTGGTGTTTATATGTAGGAACTCAAATACTCATCAATATTATATATATATATGGCCAAATAAAAGTCACTTGTGTTTTTTGTAACTCATTACTTATCTTGTTACTTTGGTATTTAGGGTTAAATGGTTGACAAGTACTGTGTTTTTTGGGTAAACTTAATATTATTACATTGGAGGAAGGTTATACATGCTATATTTATAATTGGTGAGACGACGCATTTAAAATCTCTAGTGAAAGTCATTCATCACTCAAACAAATCCACATGTTCTAGTAATATTCATTTTATTACGTATATCAAGTGTGGCTATCGTTTGTTGAAATAAGATAAATAAATTATGGTGACAAGCCATTGAATCTTAGACGATTTGTGCCGAAATTTATTTTCTATATATAAGGAGATGATATATAAATGATGTGAATTCAAAACTGTAAAATTTTCTAGTTCAAGTTGCATTGAGTCTACTCTCATCTTCTTAGATGTAATTATCACAAGCAAGAAAAATAGGTTCTTTTTCTAAGGCACCCACTGTTTAATGATCCAAGTTTAAATCAAACGGAACTGTAGACATTTTATTGAAAATACACAAAGAATCCATAGAATATTTGGCTCTAATAAAATGTCTTTAAACTACATTTTTCCTTTTCGATCACTTGAAAATGAGGTGAGTCTCACAAATATATATATATATATATATATATGAGCTAAGCTATAAAAATAGAATCCCTCACATTAACAAAAACAAGGACTGCTCATTTAGAAGGGTAAATATATGATTTTTTCTATGAAAATTTGTAAAAATGATATATGAAATAAAAAATAAGCAATGGGCAGGACAAGACTATCTATTTGTTGGGGTGGTATATAGAAGAATGAATTGTGAAGTTAGCCCATTAGCCAGTCTTTCCCACATAGATTAGGATCATTGCTTATACTCAAAAAAAAGAAAAAGAAGAAAAAAAAGAAAAAGAAAACGAGATCATCCAGAATTTAGAACACGCGCTACAACTGACAATAGCACATGCAATAAACC
Organism: Lonicera japonica; assembly: GCA_021464415.1. NCBI lineage: Eukaryota > Viridiplantae > Streptophyta > Magnoliopsida > Dipsacales > Caprifoliaceae > Lonicera > Lonicera japonica. Next base: position 63,372,864 of record CM038465.1, on the reverse strand, counting down.
TTGAGGGTATGTTGGCAGCTCCAACTTTATTCTATAATTAGGGAATGATCTTAGAATTTCATTGTTAATTGGGATGGACTTAAACGTCAATGTTAAATCAATAATTAGCATCACCTAGCGTATAAATATTCAATCAATTTGAGGGTCTCATGCATCTTCATTTCTTAAGAATATAGTTACTAGTTATATATATTTCTTAAAATATAATGAGTCTTAAGAATATAGTTACTAGTTATATATATTTCTTAAAATATAATGAGTGGTGATTTTACCAGCTATGGTGGTGGCAGCGGCGCCAAAACCGGTGGAGGGAGTGGACCAAAATGCGACGGGCTTAGTGGAATGATGAAGGCTTGGAGGATGTACGTTATATCTCAAGGGCTACTTTACCGGTCTGCGTGGTAGTCAAAAGGGCAAATAATCACTATTATCTTTGGAAAATAGTGATGTGTAATGTCAAAATCACTTTGTACTGGGCAATTTTTCTGCTAAATAATTAATATATGGAGAACTTTGGTAACTATTATCATTGATTCTTTGTTTTCTATCGTATTTTGTTCTCTAGGTTAAATTTTTTCTCCCCTCTGATTTTATTCTTTGACCCCTAGCTTCATGCATTTTGTTAAGATTGATCAACACTTATCATTGTGCCAAAAGACTTTTAGGTATATTATCTAAGTAAATTGAAAATTAAAAAAGGCTTAATCAAAATGTAATGAACATACTATTTATTACACTTCTTAATTAACATCTTTGTATCATTTCTTACTTGCTAATTATTCATTCTCTCAAATTGATAGTAATAATTTAACTTTAGGACATTTTAAGAAAATGTTAATTTCAATTCAATTAATGACCAAAAATTATAACTTGCTTTCCTTAGTATGATTTGTTATACTAATTATGTTCAAAAAAAGGAAGTACATGTGAATATTAATTTGAGATATTTTGAACTATTTAATATGCAGGGTAATATTATTTGTTAACTATTTAATATGCAATCAGACATTGATGAAAATGAAAAACATGAAAGGTGCTTTTGATTGCAAAGTTAGTAAATGATAATGAAAAAACTAGGTTTTGTGTGAAAAATTGTAATATCATATTAATAATAATATGTGGTTTATGAGAAAATTACCTAGTTAGTTTTTATATGAAATCTAAGGGTGGTTTGTTTTTGCCTCTCAATACTTAATGGGAGAATTTTAAGCATTCAGAAGTGTAATAATTAAGTTATTTGGTTTTTTAAATCATTAAGACGTTAACGGTTATTTTGTTTTAATGATCAAGCATTCACAATAAGAAGTATCAGCAAGCATTAGCCGCATTGAATGCTTAATGTTGAGTTTAAGCTATTATTTTATACAAACACTTAATATTCAAAGTTTCATTAAGAATAAAAAACAAACATCATTTTAAAACTTGAATTCAGCATTAAATATTCACTAATCAACGTTCAACAATCCAAAAAAAAAAACACCTTAAGTTACTATATTATTTCCAACTTCACCAAAAATTATTTATCTCATATTTTGACTATGACAATTATATAGACACGGAATCTTGAGCTTCTTTCTTGGAGAAGTGTTGCCAGACACCACCGAAATTTTGAATATTTTATTATATTTCCATCGAAAGAAGTGGTTGCCGATCCGGTTCCTGTTGTTGAATATTTTTTGACCGTGGTTTTTAATTTTTTTTTTAAGTTTGCGGTATTTTTTTTTTTAAAAGATGCGGTCCATCAGGTTTAGTATTTGTGTATTCTTGATCACGTGTACAATATCTGTGAACCATGATTTCTAGGTTATAGATACCATACGACCAAAAATTCATGAGTGTTGTATATGTGACTAAAAAATCACATATATTCGAGTATTACATGTGTATATAAGTCCTCACCATAGGTAAATATTGTACCTGAGAGACCACAAATTTTTAAAAAAATATTAGTGAGCCGCCACATTCAAAAAATTTCAGGGACAAGATGCTAAAAGATCGACCTTATGGCACACCCAATTTATATTGCTTTTTCCAAATCACAAATTTGTTGAAAATATTCTTCAGGTACACATATGAGCAAGAAAAGAAACAAGGAAAATGGAAAGAGAACCGGAGAGAAGAACAAGACCAATTGCACTACTCATTGAACCCAAAACCTCAATGGATTCAACCAATATGGCTCTTTTCTTTTGGTACCCACCAGCTGAGTTGTAATTCCATCCACTAGTCACTTTGCAACAATTCTCCAGTCTCTCTTTCTTCCTCAATTCTTCTATTCTCCCTCTTAACACACTCAAGTTTGCATCTACAATATTATTTCCCGAGTTCCCTGCGTGCAACAAAAACTCCATACAATATGTAAGAGAACTATATATGGTAAGATATCATATCATTACAAAAATAAAAAAAGTATATTAAAATTGACATCAGAAGTATATTGTACAGACAGGCTCTAAAGCAAACTACCGCTCACAGATCAGGACTCTGGCGATTTTTCATTGCCAAACATTAGCAATCGAGTCTGCAAGGCGACATAAAACTTTCGCTAAACGCATGATCTGTGAGCTTTAATACATATAAATATGTACACGGAAGGCCAGGTATAATTTAATCTACCTTCATAGCGGAAGATTTGATATCTCACTTGGTGGTGTTTTCCCAGCTTTCGCCTGATCAAAGGTTGTTTACTTAAGCTACAAACTGAAGGTAGAGAGGAAGCCATATATGTTGGAATTGCAATCACAAATCTGATCCCAATATATTCCAATGAATATATAGGGATATATGATTGCTCACCTTAATATATTATATCTTCGTGTTATATTTTTAATTTATGCTAGATAATAAATGTGAGGGTCAATTTTCATGTACCTATTAAATTATTAAAATGCCCTTTTTAAGTCCGGAAAAATAAATGTTACTTTCCAGGATTCAAACTGTCTACCTTATTTATTTATTTATAAGGTTAATTCATTTTTGCCACTTGACCAAACCATATAATACGCTTTGATAATGAGTCAAGTGTATGAAACGTAACTCTGCGCGTGATACGCAGAACCTTTTTATACATAGGTACACGGGTACGGGATTCGATTTGGGAAAGGCATGCAATGGGGCTGAGAAATTAAATCGAATCGAATGTAGATCTCTCCCCTAATTAAGAGAACTCTTTACCACTGAGCGATGAGTTAGGTGTGATACCATGCACCTAATAGATCAATATGTTAACCCAACAAGTCTCGCTGAAAACTGGATCCTAGATTATACATACTTGTGTGTCAGTACAAAATAATCGATCTTTGCGATAAATATACAATTCCACATAAGTTGCGTTTGCGTTTGCAGTTGCGATATATATATATTTAGTAGCAGTACAAAAGAACCAATCAGATTGTATGGGGCAAATGTTCTCCAATATAACGAGTTTTCATGCAAATAAAAGTTTTGTGTTTGTTTGTTTATATCATAAATGATGAAAATTAGCTATATTACATTCTGGTTTGCAATTGGTTCGAAATTAAAATGTAGAATCTAATATAAAATTAAATCACAATCTTTAATCTATCCCAATTAATTAAATACATATCTTACTATACATGCCATTTTCTAATAAATCAAATCTTCCCGCAATATCATGATTATCATCTACAGGTAACCAAACGCAGCTTAGACAAATCTTACGTTCCATGTTCACATTGTGGTTCTTACATCCCACTTAGTTAGTAGAGTGGAGCAATAAATTAAGGCCTCATCAGGTATTAAGATCATTAACAATACAGGACTATTAATCTTGGTATTAATTTAATACCAATACCCGATTCATACAGTATTAATATTGGGATATCCCATGCTAATGACCAACTCGTATACTGGACTAACAAAAAAGAATCTTAAAAACCATGTAGTAGTGGCACTAGTAATGGTGGTTCTTAATCTTGGATAAACAATACCACCTCCCCCTACTAGTGGTATTAAGTTAGTAGTATTAGTAATTCCAGCACATTTGTGCGCAAGTGGTAAATAATAATAATATCCGAATCAAATGAGGCCTAAGTGAAAGAAAAGGTGAAAAAGGGAGCAGTAAAGTGTTAACGACTGAAAATTATGTTGACGGAAAAAAAAAAAAAAAGTGCACCAAACTATTGTACTTTAGCTACCTTTTATAATTAGTTAGGCACATAATTAAATAATAATCACTATCCTGGCCAGTAACGGAACCTGGATCGGCAATGATGATAGTGCGTGTTCTTAGTGTGAAGTTTGATTGTGGTTATATTTTTGTGATTTTAAAAAATAAAAATTTTGGTTTTCGTTCAAATGGATAACTCGAGGAGGTGCACTACAAAAAAGGGAGTGGTGGTGGAGGTGATCAAATGATTTATGAAACCATAGAATATATATACTAGATATATATACATATATATATATATATGTATTCCATTTACAGGTATTAATTTTTTGAATTTTCTTTTCAAGGGGTAAGTATGAAGTTCATTACTTTGTGTTTTACTAATTAACATGGGTATTCGATCAATAACTAGATAAATTGTGTCAAAAGCACTCAAATACCATGAAAATGCATTATTTATATTTGCTATTCAAAAACATATACACGAACAATTTTCAATTGCACGTTTTATGGCATATATTTTGAACTAATAGTTGACATGTTATTTCATAATGCCAATTAATATATATAATTATCATGCTCCCCCTCATTGACCCTTCTGAGAAATATGAAATGAGTTTTGGCCCTAAAAAAGATATTTATATAATTTTTTTAAATGATAAAAAAATATTCTTATTCACTTGAATCAATTTTTATTTTTTTTTCTTTTTACGCTATATATATCATCAAATATTCGGACTAACTTTTTACTTTAATTAATTTTTGCTTGCGATAAAACATAATGCTATCCACCGGAGGTTAACGTTAAAAAATATGCAACACATGGATCAAAATTAACTAGTTAATGAAGTATTACATTTTTACCCTGAAGGATGGCAACATGCACAGCATGCATACTCTTGGAACTTAACCAGCGGTCTAGTAACAAAAAGCGTACGTGGTACTAAAGGTTTAATCATACAAATATCATGTGATGCATGTCGTGTGGTGCAATGTTATTGGCTAAGGTATCTGCGTTGCACTTACTATTTCTTTTTTTAATTAAAGCAAACCCTATTAAGACCAGCTGGCATGTACTTCCAATTATTTAAATAAGAATCATATTTGTACTTTGATATGGCTCCTTAATTTACGCCACATAATACAATTCCTGTCCCACGGGAAAAGGGACACCTTTGCATGCCAATGATTTTAATCAACCATTATTAAATAGTTCACGAAGATCATCTGTATCTATACTATGTATAATATAACATATATATATTGATATATTAAATATATTGACTCAAGTTTTAATATGTACATAAAATTATTAAGTTGTTCTTATTATATAAAAAAATATTATCTATATAATATTAAAAAAAATTGAAACTCATAAAATTTAACTAAAAAATATATATATACTTATTACTGGACCTAACTATTATTATATATTTTTAATATAAAAAAAGAATTCAATTTTATATAACATACATATAAAATATACTCATTGGTAAGCATTCATAACTGCGCTTAATTGTAAGATAGAAGAGCGGCACAACAAGGTCTTTTTTTTTTTCTGTCCCATGTATGCTCACATGACTTATTAGCTACATTTAATTAAGCATCGTTAAATAAAGTGTACACGCGTTAACCGGTTATAGTAAAAGTGATGTGAGTATATAAAGTGCATTGATTACATATACATATATTTAGAGTTTTTTTTTTTATTATTATTAGCATGATTAATATATATATATATATATACCATGTCAGTCTATAATAAATAAGTTTTGTGATCCATGCCACGTGTAATAGGTTGAAATTGATGTTTTAAAGAAAATTAAACATAAGTATTAATTGGATGAAAGAAGTACTTAACTTTTTCTTAGTTAGGCAAGAAAGAAGATATATGAGATAATCTCTCTCTAGCTCCCTCTCCTTCCCAAATTAACAATTATTTTGAAATATTGTATAGTATTTTGAAGTAATAAAGTTTATTTGATTACATATTCACCAACTTACAAATTGAATAACATTAGAACTAGCTATAAAGCAGCATGTTTTCTTTCTTTCTTTTTTATAAGAAAGCTCGAGTCCTCGAAAATTCAAGGCATTAAAATATTATTTTATTAAAAATAAAGAAATAAAGTGTATTTAAAAAACTCAGACTTGAGGGCGCACAATGAAAAGAAAAAGGGATATGGATCGAACCTCCCTGAGAAAGCAACAAAAGTAAAAATAAAGAGTCCAATGGGTATTACAAACCTACCCACCAAAACTAGGCAAACCAGTCTAAAAAGAGACTACTAGCAAAAGAAAAATACAATACAATAATGTTGCATTTGACGGGTAGGATAAAAGAGTGTGATATGATAACTTTATCATATCCTATATTTAGTGTTTGTTAGGATTGGATATTCGGGCGTATTATTTATTTCGCTAAAACTTCTTATCCCACCGACAGAGGGATTAACAAATCACACATAAGAGGTGGGATTGTTTTCTCCTATCCGGATAGAATTAAATAATCCTGTATGACTCTCTAATCCGGCACATCAAACACACTCTAAGAGTATAGCTAATGAAATCTAAATATATAATTAGGAAGTAAGTACATATCCCGCCCCACCAAAGCGACCATCTATGTAAGAGTCGAATCCCACCAGAGTGGGATCTCATGATCAAACCCTATAGAAGCAATACAATATGCCATAGCATTACATTCTCGATAAATATGAGACTAATAGAAACGCACATCTAAGAGAATTTGTTTGCAGTTATCCCACCTCGTGGCAACACGCCAAGGTGACCGATAAGAGGGGGACTACATGCATTAAAGAATTTCCATTGAATCGAGCTCAATCTAGAGTTGGCAGCATCTTCCCTGATAAGCATACTTAATACTTTGAATAAGAGCTAAAATCTATGCAAGGAAGGTTGTACCTGTTAAAGAAATGGAAGAATAATTCAATGGTCAAAAGCAGGATGATGGATCCCTTTTTTTTTTAAAGTTGAAAAGCAAACTTTGACAGCCCCCTTATTTGATGAATTTAGGCGGTTGTTCAAAGGAGGTAGCTTCTTTCTTCATACCTTAGGCAGATAAGCTCCTATATATATATACGTGCACGAGGGCACTTGAAGATATGTAATGAATTGTGTCTGGTGCATAAATAATATATAGTATGAGAGGATTTTGCAGAGAGCAAAATTAGAGAGAAATCATAGAGCTAAAATAAGAGTGAAAAAATAGAAGTAATTTTTTTAGGTGAGAAAAATTGCAGTGTCTATTTTTAGTGTTGAGAGAAACACAGTGTGAGTGTATAGGTCTGCTGACCAATCTTGTAAACCATTTTTTTTTTGATATAGTAATATTTGGTGCGCTCCGTGGACTAGTGGCAATTTGCCGAAACCACGTAATTCTCTGTGTTGTGCTATTGGTGTATTTTATTGTGCCAAATAATATTTTCAATTGTGCAAGTCAAATATATTTTTCTGTCATTTCATTCCAAGATCCGTATTTAGAGGCTAGCAGCGTCTAGTTTGTTCAGAACAACTGGTATCAGAGGATCAGGTTCTAGTGGGAGTTACGGTAGAAGAAGGAAAAGGAATTGAAAAATTCGACGGCCAAGATTTCGGTTTCTGGCGAATGCAAATTGAAGATTATTTGTACGGGAAGAAGCTGCATCTTCCTCTACTTGGCACCAAATCGGAAGATATGAAAGATGACGAATGGGCACTACTTGACAGGCAAATGTTAGGAGTCATTCGTTTGTCATTATCAAGAACTGTGGCATTTAACGTCGCAAATGCGAAGACTACCGCTGACATGATGTCAGTGTTATCTGGCATGTATCAAAAGCCATCAGCAAACAACAAAGTGCATTTGATGAAGAAATTATTTAATCTGAAGATGGCGGAAAATTCTTCAACGGCAGAACACCTGAATAATTTTAACACCATCATCAGCCAGTTGTCTACCGTCGAAATTAAGTTCGACGATGAAGTCCAAGCTTTGATAATTTTAGCCTCGCTACCGAATAGCTGGGAGGCTATGAGAACGCCAGTGAGCAATTCTACCGAAAAAGAAAAGCTCAAATATACCGACATCAGAGATTTGATTATGAACGAGGAGATTTGCCGAAGAGATTCTGGTGAACCGTCCACCTCCGGCTCAGCCTTAAATCTTGAATCAAGAGGTAGAAATTCAACAAGAGAAAATGGAGGCAACATAAACAGATCGAGGAACGGCCGGTCAAAGTCAAGGGCTCCAAAGAATTTCAACAGATCTCAAAACCAAAATAATCAAAAGGTTATTGAGTGTTGGAATTGTGGTAAAACTGGACACTACAAAAATCAGTGTCGAGCAGCAGAAAAGGCTCCAGAAAGGCGGACGGAAGCAAACGTTATTGCAGAACAGCCAGAAGATGCATTGATATGCTCCATGGAAAGCAAGACGGAGTCATGGGTGTTAGATTCCGGAGCATCTTTTCACGCCACCTCAAGTAGAGAATTATTCTCAAGTTTCGAACCAGGAAATTATGGAAAGGTTTATCTTGGTAATGATCAGCCATGCGATGTGGTCGGCAAGGGCGAAGTAAATATCAAGTTAAATGGGTTCGTGTGAAAGCTGAATGATGTCCGCCACATCCCTGACTTAAGGAAGAATTTAATCTCGGTGAGCCAGCTAGTAAATGAAGATTATGTCACAACCTTCAGCCGGGATACATGGAAGGTTTCCAAAGGTGCAATAGTAATTGCACGTGGTAGTATGTTATGCATTTTTTTTATGACGGCAGGTGCTCGTGGGTCAATTGCAGTTACCGCAAGTAAAGACAATCCCAATATATGGCACCAGAGACTTGGTCATATGAGTGAAAAGGGACTGAAGGTCATGCACCCAAAAGGGAAGCTAGCAGGACTTCAGTCAACTAATATTGACCTATGTGAAAGTTACATTTACGGAAAGCAAAACCGAGTTAGCTTCAGTATAAATGGCAGAACTCCAAAGCAAGAAAAGCTTGAGTTAGTACACACAGATGTATGGGGACCAGCCCCAATTTCATCCATTGGCGGGAAGTCATACTTTGTGACTTTCATTGACGACCATTCCAGGAAGGTGTGGGTTTACTTCTTGAGGCACAAATCTGAGGTGTTCGAAGTGTTCAAGAAATGGAAAGCCATGGTGGAAAATGAAACAAGTTTGAGAATCAAGAAGCTAAGATCCGACAATGGTGGAGAATATGAAGATGATGAGTTCAAAAGATTCTGTTACATGAATGGAATCAAGCTGGAGAGGACAGTACCAGGGACCCCGCAACAGAATGGCGTGGCAGAACGAATGAACCGAACACTGACTGAGAGAGCCAGAAGCATGTGTCTACATGCAGGCTTGCCTAAACAATTCTGAGCAGAGGCAGTCAGTACTGTAGCCTACCTAATCAACAGGGGACCGTCAGTGCCGTTGGAGCACAAAATACCAGAAGAGGTATGGAGTGGCAAAGAAGTAAAACTTTCTCATTTGAAAGTTTTCGGCTGTGTGGCATATGTATATATCAGTGATCAAGCCAGGAGCAAGCTTGATCCTAAATCACAGAAGTGTACTTTTCTTAGATATGGTGGCGATGATTTTGGTTATAGATTGTGGGATGACAAGAACCGAAAAATCATCAGAAGCAGAGATGTCATATTCAATGAAATGGTGATGTACAAGGACAGAGACGCAGTAGATTCAAGTAATTCAGTGCAGCATAATCCTGTGTATGCCGATATTGGTGATTTTCAAGAAATCAGTCAGGCAGAACAGACAGAAGAAAATTCTCAAACAGAGGAAGTAACACAACAGAAAAATACACAACAAACGGAGGCAAAAGGATCTTCAGTTCCTACTCCTGTACTTAGGCGGTCTTCCCGGCCTCATGTACCAAACAGGAGTTACTTGAATTACTTGTTGCTTACTGATGGTGGTGAACCTGAATGCTATGATGAAGCATGTCAGGTATAGGATGCGAGCAAGTGGGAGCTTGTAATGAAAGACGAGATGAAGTCCCTTATCTCAAATAAGACATGGGAGCTAGCCGAGCTACTAGAAATGAAAAAGGCTCTACACAACAAATGGGTGTATCGAGTGAAGGAGGAACACGATGGTTTCAAAAGGTACAAGGCAAGATTGGTGGTCAAAGGTTTTCAGCAGAAAGAGGGAATTGACTACACCGATATTTCTCGCCAGTTGTAAAGCTGACTACTATTCGGTCAGTTTTGAGTATTGTTGCAGCAGATGATTTACACCTTGAGTAGTTATATGTGAAAACTGTCTTTCTCCATGGTGATCTAGAGGAGAAAATATACATGCAGCAGCCTGAAGGTTTCTCGGTAAAGGGAAAGGAAAAAACTTGTCTGTAAATTGCAAAAGAGTTTGTATGGCTTAAAACAAGCTCCAAGATAGTGGTACAAGAAGTTTGATGGGTTTATGCAAATGAATGGCTATTACAAGTGCAATGCTGACCATTGTTGTTACTTCAAAAGGTTTCAATCCAGTTACATCATTTTGTTACTTTATGTTGATGACATGTTAGTAGCAAGCTCAAATATGGATGAAATCAGAAGGTTGAAGAAATAGTTGTCGAATGAGTTCGACATGAAAGACTTAGGTGCATCAAAGCAGATTCTTGGGATGAGGATAAATAGAGACAAGCAAAGGGGCGTCTTGCAGTTGTCTCAGGCTGAGTATATTAGTCGTGTTCTGAAAATGTTCAGCATGAGTGATGCTAAGCCAGTTAGCACACCCTTGGCTAGTCACTTTCTACTATCCAAGGACCAGTCTTCCAAGAATGATAAAGAGAAAAACTTCATGGCTAAGGTTCCGTATGCCTCAGCCATTGGAAGTCTAATGTATGCTATGGTTTGCACGAGACCAGATATTGCCCATACAGTGAGAACTGTAAGCAGGTTTATGACAAATCTGGGCAAGCAGACTGGGAAGCAGTAAAGTGGATATTGAGATATCTACGAGGTACTACTGACAAATGCCTATGTTTTAGCAGAGATGGGCTGAGACTTCAGGGATTTGTAGATTCAGATTTTGCTGCTGAGATATATCACAGAAGAAGTACTACTGGTTATGTCTTTATAGTGGGTAGTACTGCCGTCAGTTGGGTTTCACAACTACAAAAGATAGTTGCATTGTCCACTAAAGAGGCAGAGTACGTAGCCATAACTGAGGCGAGTAAGGAGATGATTTGGTTACAGGTTTGTTGGCAAAATTGGGTTTCAAGCAGACGAAGAATGTTTTACACTGCGATAGCCAAATGTGCTATACATCTAGCAAAGAATTCGGCATTTCATTCAAGGACTAAGCACATAGGACTTCGGTATTACTTCGTCAGATCACTCCTAGATGATGGGGTATTGACACTTCAAAAGATTCAATGCAGTAAAAATCCAGCCGACATGTTAACCAATGCAGTGACCAAAGATAAACTGGAGTTATGCACAGCTTCAATAAGTCTTCAAGACTAAAGATAAAGACGAGCGCACCATCACACATTAATCATTGACAGAGTTGGTTCTATCTATTAGTTTTCTTCTAAGTGGGAGATTGTTAAAGAAATGGAAGAATAATTCAATGGTCAAAAGCAAGATGATGGATCCCTTTTTTTTTTAAAGTTGAAAAGCAAACTTTGACAGCCCCCTTATTTGATGAATTTAGGCGGCTGTTCAAAGGAGGTAGCTTCTTTCTTCATACCTTAGGCAGATAAGCCCCTATATATATATACATGCACGAGGGCACTTGAAGATATGCAATGAATTGTGTCTGGTGCATAAATAATATATAGTATGAGAGGATTTTGCAGAGAGCAAAATTAGAGAGAAAGCAGAGAGCCAAAATAAGAGTGAAAAAATATAAGTAATTTTTCTAGGTGAGAAAAATTGCAGTGTCTATTTTTAGTGTTGAGAGAAACACAGTGTGAATGTATAGGTCTGCTGACCAATCTTGTAAACCACTTTTTTTTTTTGATATAGTAATATTTGGTGCGCTCCGTGGACTAGTGGCAATTTGCCGAAATCACGTAATTCTCTGTGTTGTACTATTGGTGTATTTTATTGTGCCAAATAATATTTTCAATTGTGCAAGTCAAATATATTTTTCTGTCATTTCATTCCAAGATCCGTATTTAGAGGCTAGCAGCGTCTAGTTTGTTCCCAACAGTATCAATTTCAACATTAAAGTAATATGCACCAATAACAACCCATTGTGGTCTCTGAAAACGCCTCCAGCCACAGCTTTTCTCGGGTCATCCTGAGCAATACCATCCGTATTCAACTGAGCATGTTTTACCTCATTTTATTTGGGGGATGAAAGCGATATATGAAGATTTGTGTGACTGCATTAATTAAGTGATAAAGGCGTCCACTTGAGTCGGTAAAGATTTTGAGTTCAAGCCACAGTTGGGTTAGAGTGGAAGATTTTTTTTTATTGTAATAAAAAAAAAATAGACTTTCCTTCTTTTTAAAAAAATAAATAAAAGAAAGTGATATATACGAAGAACAGACATCCATGTTAACCATGGCTATGGTGGAAGTGATGAAACGTACAATTGTACCAATCCTAGTTTGATTTAGTTTTATATGTCTAGTTAGTGTGGCAGATAAAAAGTGAACGACAGTGCAAAGAGAAGCTGATGAGAATAATTACAAATAAGAAAGATACGCCCATAAGAAAAGGAAAAAAAAAAAGAAGAAAATTTTCTCCACTACTAAATTTTATAATAATATATAAGAGAATAAAATATTTTCAATTATTATATAAATTATAAAAGGATAAAAATGGCAATTAAAAGAAGAAAAGTTTTATTTAATTAAAGTGAAAAACAGTTCTTTACGTTTGCATGAAAGAAAAACGGTTTTCATTTCAAAAAAAAAAAAAGTGAATGAAAAACGGTTTTGAAGTCCCTTTTAGTTTCATAATTCACCGGAAAAGTTTTTACAAATCTATTTTTTCCCAAAAAAAGAGAGCACTTTTACAATTTCTGTTTTTTGAAAAAGCAGTTTCTTTGATTTAACACACATACACACACACACATTGACCGAGCACAACAACCTTCAAAAGCCGGTAACTTATGAAGAAGTTGGAACCCAATATATGTGTATGCACACACACTAAATCCCGATGTGGGACTCTAACACAACGGTTGTTACACTCTAAACGACTCACAACTTTAGGTTAAACATCCACACATCATACACAATGCATAGGCACATTGGCCTTTTTTTTTCTTTGATTTAACACACACACACATACACATTGACCGAGCACAACAACCTTCAAAAGCCGGTAACTTATTAGTTTGTTAGACATAATTTGAGACATATCGAAAGAGAGTGCAATTACTTAATTTTGACACAAAAGAGATGTTACCACATCATCTTTTGGAGGGGATCAGCGTGAAACAAATAAAATAGGCAAAAATTGAACTCACCCCTTCAAACAAAATTAAACACAAACTCAACAAAAACAAAAAACAAAAAAAAACAGAGTATAACTTAAGTAGGTCGAGTTGAGAAGCGGCTAATGGGAGTGACACACTGAAATTGTGACCTTCTACTACCAATTTAAAGTTCTTTGACCCAATTTTAATTTAATTGGGCCATGTAAGAACCCATAAATCAAGCCCAATGTAAAGAAGGGCCTAATTAAATATTTTTTTTTATTTTTTTTTGTACATTGTGGGCATTGACCCGTAACTATCATCTCAAAATCCACAACATTTAAGACTCCGTTTGATAACAACATGAAAAATGAAAATAAAAATAACTAATTTAGGTGAGAAGATGAAAAATAAGTTGAGAGATGTGGTGAGATTAACTCTTGCCTTTTGCTTTTTTCCATGACAAAATTTTCTTTGGGTGATGGTGGAGAAATTTTTTTCACAAAATATTAAAGGAGGATGGAGGACATACACTCACAAAAATGAGTATGAGATTGAGATGATCTCACCATATATTCAACTTATTTTCCATCTTCTCACCCAAATTAATTCTTTTTATTTTCATTTTTCATGTTGCTATCAAACGGAGTCTAACCGTCTCAATTTTTGTTCAAAAAATAAAGGAGACTCAATTTGCTTGTGTTAGACTAGTCTTGTTCCCTTTTCTCTTTTTCTGCAGCTAAATAAAATGTTTACAATTTTTTTGTGAAGTAAAAATTTTGCTATTATATGTGTTTACCATTTTTTTGAGAAAGTAAAGATATCTTGTCTCTAAGTCTGCACGATTTGCTTTTCTTACAAATGTATCACATGTATTCGTGATTTGATTTTTTCTCAAAAAGTTTATTTCTATAACAGATTAATGATCATACAAAAATACGACATCAATTTACTACATACAAGCATTGTTAGACACAAATATTTATAGTGTGTAATTTATCAGCACTTATTATAATTATATAAGAGTATGCACCACATGCAGTCTATCCACAAAATTATGTCCCTCACATAAAAAGGTTGAGTTCAGTTTGAACGATATCTTATTAATTTTTAGTAATTATTTATTATATGTTATAAAAGAACAAGAAAAGTACTTATGCAATTGTTAGGTGGTTTTCTTTTTTCTTTTTAAGAGCATACAATTATTATTTAATAATGCAACTCCATTCTTTTTTATTGTACAAACAAATGAACAATGATCTATCCTCTCTATTACGTATTTTGATCACCCTCTCTCTCCTGCGAATAATTTTATGTTATAATCAAATTAATTAACATTTTTCCGCTAAAAGATTCGTTAACAGATCTATCTTGATCAATATATCTGTTAACCTAATTAAATATTGGCATAATTACTAGCCAGTATCAACTCTGATGCTCCTATATATAATGCAATTAACCCTAAAATAGTTGTTCAACTACACGCACTTGTCAAATTCCTTAGTTTAGCATCAAAAAACGAATAATATATATATATATATATATATGGGAAGGATCCAAAGAGGACCAATTTTTTGGTCCTTAAATGTGGACCAATCATTTTGAGGGGGTAAATAAATGAATTTTTTGATGAAATTTGGTGATTATGATCTTCATGATTAGTAGACCACCTCCACCAAATTTCATCGAAAAATTCAATCGAGAAGAGGGTTAACTAAAAAATTGATATATATGTGCATTTCTAACCATTAAAATTTAAGATGTTTAGATAACTCACTTCCCGGTTGAATTTTTTGATGAAATTTGGTGGAAATGGTCTACTAATCATGGAGATCATCTTTACCAAGTTTCATAAAAAAATTCATCCGTTTACTCCCTCAAAATAATTGGTCCGCATTTAAGGACCAAATAAATGGTTCTCTTTAGATCATTCCTCTATATATATATATATTAACACTAGAATTGAAAAGCGAACCAATAAGAATGGCCCTTTTAACTCACACAAAATGTCACTTTTTATTAATAGTTATTGTTGAAGATAGAACTGCAAAAATACAAAATATAGGATTATGTTATCAAAATTCAGCAATTGAGAAACATCAGATTGAGGATTAGATCGCTCTTTTTAAGCTGTTTTGAGATTATGTTCGATATTTGTGTTAGCAGTTCGGAAAGGTTACGCTGTCTCCAAGATATAGAAGTCCAGAATTTCTTGTCTCGATTTCCCTTGCATAGTGAAAAAACAAAAAATCAACACGCTTGATGTTTGTCCTGAATCAATAAAGTATTTATATCGGAGGGAGAAAAAATGGGGATAATTTTTTTTTCAGAGCTCCGACAAGTAGAAGACGATTGGATTTTTGTGTGTATATCTTTTTTAGGAAGAGGACGAAGTTTTTAAAAGAAAAAAAAATATTTCCATTCAGTTGAGGGAGAGAAAAATGCGAACTAGTCAAAGTGAGAGCTATTTAAATCGAACTGCTTAATAGACTAAGTCAAAGTCTTTTTTCAAATTTCAATTTTTAAATTGAAAAATAATTTTTTTTTTAATAAATAATTTTTTTTACATGAATTTTGTCCAAAAAGATAATATCAAGCCCAAAGCCTGAACCCATGTTGGTCAGTCGGCATGCACTTGTGGTGACGTAATAGTAGAAAATTTGAATGCCCAAATAGCTTAAGTCTTTAGCGAAATTCATCTCTTATAAGAACCTATGAATGGTTTCACATCTCTCCTATTTGGAACTTAGAAATATACATAAAATTGCTTAGTTTGGTTTCCTCCTCCTCCTTTTTTATTTTTCAAAATACGCTATAGCTCCAACATTTATAATATAGAGAAAATGGGTTACAAATGTCTCTTACAATTTAAGCCAAAAAAACCTTCTTATTCCATGCTATATGGAGGAATTTCTCTACAATTTACTTTTGAGGACAATTTCAATCTTTATCCACTACAAGGATACACCCCTCTTTTTGAATGGTCAATTATACCCCTACCATAATTGTTTATTTCTTAATTATTATTGATAAATGCTAAGTCTCACCACCATCTCTACCATTACTGCCTACCCGAACTCTAACAACCTCACCGGAGCTCCGACCAAATCATTAGAGTTTCGGCGAAAATTTTTATACATTGAAAAAACAAATTTGCACTTAAATCGATCAACATCTTTAATTGCCTGTGAACTTAGTGCAAAAATAATTTTGCACTAAAATCTATAATATTTGTTTCTTTTGAATTTATTGTAAAAATAGATTTGTATTAAAATTTATATCATTAGTTGTTTGCGAATTTAGTGCAAAAATATATTTGTAGTATCTAAGTTGGAGCTACAGTGAGGTCTCTAACGATTATTGCCAGAGCTCTAATGAGGCCATCAGAGCTCTAGTGGCGATGGATGATGGTGGCGGTTGGTGGTAATTATTATTATTTTTTAAAAAAAAGAAAAAAAACAGAGAAAATGCATTTTAAGTAAAGCAAAAGGAGTGTTTTTATTTTGAAAAAAAAATAAGGTATCTTTTTTTTAATTATAATTTTGAAGAGAGTCCTCTTAACCTATATATGCACTTTGAGGACAAAAATTTGTACTTATGCTCTAGCCAGTGGTGAAGCCAAGATTTGGACCAAGTGGAGGCGAAATTCAAAACACACTAAATAATATTTAAAGTTTTAAAATTTTAATACAAACATAATAACATTAATAATAATAGTTCATATAACTAAAATAGCAAATGCAAACAATTATACGAAATTACAATAACATTCTAAGGTTTTTCATATTTTGGAAGTATTGCAATACTTCCTAAATCACAATAGAACAAATATTTAACAATTAGGGGTTTAGACCTAAATTACAAAATATTCAACAAGTAATCAAATAATCAATAGTTCAAGAAATATACTTAATATTATGCAATTAATAAAAAAAATAAAACAAATCTAATCTAATGCAACTAATCAAGAAATAATATAATCTTTAATTTTGAAAAGTAGATCTAGAAATATTACCTAGAAGCAGAGCTTGTGGTGGAGAAATAAATAGCAGGAGAGTGGAGGTGGAGCAATGTCAGTGTGGAGGTGGAGTAGCATCGGCGTGGAGGTGGAGGAGCGGATAAGTAAAAGAAAGGGAGATGGCGAGGAGAGATAATCCAAGAGTATTAAAGAAGAAGAAATTAAAGTGAGAAAGAAGAGGTTAGTGAGTTTGGTTTATTGAAAGATTTTTTTTTTACACTTAAGCACCTCAAGTATCTGTTTCAACATATAAGTCCCTATATAAATTTTCTTTCAGAAAAATACCCCATATAATAAAAAAAATTCAAAACTAACTGAAAGCGCTCACCCCCACTTGTCTCTTAATAGCTCCGCCTATGGCTCCGGCCATCATCTTAGAGAATATAGAAGAGTCGGATAATGAGTTCATTAAATAGAATTATAATAAAACATTAATGAGTTTCATTATTGAGTTATTAAAAATTTATCATAAAATTTGATAGGTTGATTTTGGAAACAAAATTTTCTGAGACTTTTAATACTTTTCGGTGCACTAAATTTTAGACAAGCAAATACTATCTTAATTTAGAATAAGGGCATGTTATAAAATTTAATAAATACTTATAATATACATTGTCCAATAAAAAAAGCGAAATTTAAATTTTTATCAACTTAACTAACTATTTTTTTTTTGTTACAACTCAACTAACTATTATCATAAATGTGGCAATGGTGGACTTGACTTTACAATCAGATTTCAGTTAAAAGAGTGAATCCTCCGTATATATATTGGTTTGGTTGGTCACCCACCAAAACAAATCAAAGAATTGTGTCTTTTTTTTAAAGTTTCTTGTCAACTGAATACCTACGTCAGTAGAAAGAGGGTGTACTCAAACAAAACTCGGCCAATGACAATGAGCCACGTATAGTGGCCCAAAACATTATTTGCCAACCACTCAATTGACACAAGCCAGGTTTCTGGTTCTTTGAAAACAGTCGACTGTCAAATTTGTCCGCTAAGGATCATCTTCTCAAATGAAAATCAAACTTTATTATTTCTTACATAATAATTGTCCCAACAAGTTGTTGGTCCACTTGAATCTACCATTACACACTTACGTTTTTTTATTATTTGATGAAGCATTTGAAAAATAAGTGCAAAAATAAAATGACTCGTGACTCATATATATTCTATTTTAATATGATGCAAACATCATTAATTTAAGGGTGATATTTTCACCCCATGCTCTTCTTTTATTTGATCATTAAAAACTGAATAAGATGAATTTATTTGATTTTTTAAAAGAGTATAAATACATATTCGATACTTAAGATATTATCAAATTTATATTCAACTTTTAAAAACAAAATAATAGACATTTTTCTTGATTTTCAAGGATAAGGTCAACTCTGCGTTTTGAAGGGTCTTAGAAATTTTTTTTGTTTTTGGGCCTTTTTGTATTTCCATATATATTCATGTATTTTAACACTAATTTGTTGCTCATTAAAAACAAAAATCATGTTCTTCATTAAAAAATGTTTCAAAAGTAATATATTAAAGTTTTCATTCACTAAATCTGCAACCTAAGTTATCTTTTTTAAAGTTTAAGCATATAGGAGTAGTTGAATACGGGCTGTGTGGAGAATTCTTTGGAAAAAACATAGTAGTTAACTAAAGAAAGTTGACACTTAGACACTTTGGATTTTAAGTAATTAAAATGAAAAAAAAAAAGTTAACTAAAGAAAGCTATTAATTATTGATTAAGCACATGAGCTTTAAGTATAATTAAAATGGAGAAAGATGATACTCACGGGGCTCAAACTCAAGAGCTCAAAATATCAAATATCAAATATCAAAATTTTGAGAGTTAAACATCCGACTATTAGACCAAATACAACTCATATCACGTGTATTCAACGCAAAATGGTTGTAATGACTTTGAGATAATAAATTTATATACATAGACCAAAAAATTAGAAGTCCTATTCTATCAAGAGATTTGAGCGGCTGCCTTAGTTACTTCCAGGACTAGCCTTGATAAAGGATCAAATAAAACTAAGTGTTTTGTGGGGTCATCACCACTAATTTACATTTTATTACGGCAATCGGTATAAAACTATAAGACAAGGCATCTTTTTGAGTTTAAGTCGACGCAATTTTTGAAGGTGAGTCGTGAGTGGAATTGCGGTTAGAATCTCCCACGTTTTTCTTATAACTCTTCCTCTTTTTGGAAGTGTGTATTTATATATTAACTAATAATTAACTAGATCACATTTTGCTTTACTCGGTATTCAAGATAGAGCAAAGCCGGACTGGTTCGGAGGTTCCAAACTTGGATTCTTTCTATTGTGGGTGTGTCCTCTTTTTAATTATTAATAATAAAAGTATGTAATTTGAGTGCTCTCAAAGACCAGCCTTTCGCTCTTGCTTAATTTAAAAACCACAGATTTTCAAAACATATACGTATAAGAGAGAAAATCTTTCTTAGCTTAAAGATATCCGATCCCCTTTCTTGTAACCCTTATATTTCCCCATATTTTGGATGATGCTGCTGCTGCTGCTTGTTTTCTTGTACCCCTTTGAGTGATTGTAAAAGAGGAAGTTCCCTTTTTGGTCATCTCTCATCTGGGTTTGTTTCACATTCCTCTGTTTCTTTGTTAGGTTATTTTCTTTTTCTTGCTCTTATACCTTTTTTAATTCTTCTGGAGGTGTTTCCTCAATTGGTTTTTTCCTGTAAAAACTGAAAAGTACCGCCCTAAAAAAGGTGCTGCAACCTTTATGTTTGTTTTGTATTGTTATCTTTTTTTTTTTTTTTGCTTATAGTTAACATCCTATGTTGATTCAGTCTTGTGGGATATTTATCCTAGCTTCTTTTGGTAGGACTACTCTGCTCATCAATTTTCAATTTCAACAATTTGTATATACATGATTGTTTATTTTTTGTAATCTGTTTTCATTAAAGTAGTGTCTGGTTTTGCTACTAATTTATTTTATCTACCTTATTCAACCCATCAAGCAAAAATTTTAGGGAGAATTGTGTTTTGGTTCATTCAAATGAAAATAAAAAGAAGCAGCAGATGTCATTGATCTGTTTTAATTGTACTCAAATTTTTTGATTTCAGGGGCTGTGTAGAAGGCGAAAGTGCTAGTTCAAGACTTCAATTCATTAAAGTTCACTGAATTTATTTGTCGTGGCTTTGTTAAATTGATAATGGGGGATCACTTCGTTTTGCTGGTTGATCGATTGCTCACCGAATCCACTTTGGAGGCTGCAATCGGACTGTCGAAGCAATTGACACCCTCTACAAATGATGACACGACCATTGATTTCTCTTGTAATATAGATTCCGAAACTAGTAGTTTGTTTTGTGGGAAAATGGTGGAATGTAGGATTTGCCAGGATGAGGATGTAGATTCCAACATGGAGTCCCCTTGCTCTTGCTGCGGCAGCTTGAAGGTTATTCTTTTTCCAGATTGAATTTTTTGTTATATGTAATTATCAACTACTCTTGTTTCACTTTTAACTGTATCGTATGTCAGTCTAGAGTTATACAGGGCCATGTGCAAAAATTTAAATTGTGGTCCGTCATACTTTTTGGGCGTGCGAACTATGGGATGTTTCTAATGATCATTTGGTTTTCTTGGGGGCCTTGGTGGTTGTACCCTAAGCAACAACATGTTTTTTTTAAATCCTATTATTATCGTCTTCTCATTTTTACCAGCTTTAGTTTCCATTCATTCCCTTTTATCTACATGTATCTTTACAAGAATAATGTTATTACGCTTATGGTGATGTTGTTTTTTTGCAGTATGCCCATCGCAGATGTATACAAAGGTGGTGTAATGAGAAGGGTGACACTGTGTGTGAGATATGCCATCAGGTGTGGGCTTGTGTGTTTTGAGCTGGATATAATATATGTACTACCAATCTTTCTTCTTAATGGCGCTATAAAATACTCATAGTTCGAGATATTTCTTCTAGTTAATTTTAGCTGTTTCACGTATCAGATTGGACAGTATCTGTTTATTCATTTATTTGATGTTGAGTATATGCGAACTTGCAGCAATTCAAGCCAGGTTATACAGCGCCACCGCGTCTGTTTCACCTTGGGGGTATTCCAATGAACTTGAGGTAGTCTCGTTATCTTTTCGTTCTTATTTATATCACACTTGTTTTTCATTTATCACTACTGTTATTAGGGGTGGAACCAGAAGGACAGAGCGGGCTATAGTACATGACAAAAATCTAAAAAATCTATTGACACTACTAAATAAAAAATAAAAAAATTAATATAAGCTCACTCGTCTATTAAATTTTAGCCCACCCCTTTGTTAAATTTTAGTCCAACTCAAATATTATAAGCCCGCTAATTTATATAACTCTCTTAAATTTATATAATTCACTATATGGTTATACTTTTAATTTTTTTATCTATTATTATTAGCCACTCATTGGAAGAATTTTGAGTCCGCCTCTTGACTGTCATCTTCAAACAATGCTAATTCTCCATTACTAAAACACCTAAAATAATGTGCTAACAATAATGATCACGTTTTTATCAGGGGAAATTGGGAGATTGGAAGAAGGGAATTGAATAATCCTCGGATTATAGCGATGGTCTCAACGGACCGTAATTTTCTTCATCCCGACTATGATGAGTATGCAGAACCCACCTCAAGAAGCTTAATGTGCTGTCGAATCCTTGCCGTAATTGTAAGTCTCTCTCTGCCTTTACATATATAGTTGTATAATCTCTCTCCCAATTCTTGATTTGCCTTTTATTTTGCAGTTCATGGTTCTTCTAATTCTACGGCATACTCTACCCGTCATTGTTAGTGGAGCAGAGAACTACTCTTTCCCATTACTCATGGTAAAGCACAAACTTGAACTCGCGGTATATTCAGTAACAAATGACCGTAGTTTAAAGAAGACTCTTTTAATGTATATTCACCTTTCGGCTACTTTTTTGTCAGCTATTATTAGTAAGGTGTTCTGGAATTATTCTGCCAATCTACATTATAATGAAAGCAGTGACTACTATCCTACGTGGTCGAACACCAACTGGTAATGTTTGTCGCCCTTTTTCATCGCTTTCGTTAAGTTTATGGATCTTTTTAAATTTACCATAAATTAAAAAAGGCGTGGCTTTCCTCAGGCACATAATTCCTTCAGCTGATGAAGATCCGCCCCCGACAATAATGTCTACTTGGGGATTTGAAAGTGGTGGATCCAACTGGACGAGAAGCATATATGCCTTTCTTTGTTGGAGTTTAGGCATTAGTACTTTTTTTTTACTAATCACCCTTCAAGTTTCCAAGAATGTGTTGTGTGTATACATATGTATATATACGTGTGTGTATGTTTATGTATCTAAGGATGGTTATTGCACCTTCAAAGGAGTTGGGGAACTATGTACATACTGTCAATACCCCAATTCATTTTCCACTACTGACTTCAGAAGTATACAAAGCAATCTCTCCCTCTCTCTCTCTCTCACTCTCACTCGTGTATATTGTGAGTTTTGGAAGCTATATATATATATATATTAATCCATTTTCTTCTTAGAATTTGCCATTCTATATGAATTGAATTGACCGTGAAGCAATAGAAGGATAATGCATTTGTAATCAATCAATCAATCAATCAATCAAAATTGATATCAAGTACGCTTTGTGGTACTAAAAAATCCTAACATAATGAAAAAACTTGCTAGTATTTTCTTAAAACTTGGAAAGATAGGTTTGGAGGATGATACCCTATCAAATCCCAAAAGGGAGGAAAATGATGATTGACCAATTAAATTCCGCTGGGACCTAGCAAATTCTTTTCCAAAATTGTATTCATATAAATCTGTACAAATTTTAGCATAAATATCATAGGAAGTAAAAGCATAAAAAAGGAACAAAGGATGAGGGACCATAGTGTACAAGGTTGTCACAATCCATTGTTACGTATATAGGCCTCTCCTTTTAAATAATCTCAGCTCCAGCCTCTCCTTGGCCTGAAATACTGTTGGACGAAAAATTAAATAGCAATAAGAATACCTACCTCCTAGTCCCCTGTGTTTATCTCTCTGTCATTTCCATTTTCCCCTCGCTTCTTATTTTTTGTATGTAAAAAGAATGTTCAATTGTCTAGCTCCTTAAATCTTATTTTCACTGAGCTCAGTATCCATCTAGCAATCATATGTTCTTTAATGTGTGTAGATATAAATACTTTCGATTCTTCTGTTGTGTGCGCCAAAACCAAGCAAGTGCCCCAAATGCACAGCTGGCAACAGCAATTGCCAATGCTGCCCCCACTGGCACCACCACCGCATTTGTTGTTCCACCCAAATCTTCAGCTAGTGCCCTTTCGGCCCCATCATCCCCGTGAAGATGATCATTGTCCTTATACGAAGTCACAAGTGTCTTCCCATAGTAGCTAACCAAGAACTTAAGGACCTCATCGTTGTCCCATTCAATTCGGCTCCTCATATTCTTCTTCTGGCTTTGAGTAAGGTAGCAAGAAGGGCAAAGCTGTTTATGAGGCCAAATCATCTTCGGGAATTTAGGGTCTCCGGTTCCAAGAGATGATTCTTCTTTTATTAGTCTCTCGTTGACTTTGTTATGTGAATTCCATAACCAGAGGACCAAGTCTCGGCTTCTGCTAAAAGGAGTGGAAATCCTGTAGAATGAAATGTTAATAGTCAGATTGCGTTTGGGAATTTTTGAAAAAAATTGGGTTGGTTGCTTCTCTTTTTTTTTTTTTTTTACCTAGAACACATTTCATAGAAATGTTGGCGACACTCCTCACAGATGAAGAAGTTGTGAATAAATTCACACATAGCTGTAAATGCCATGTGGGCCTCTCCATCTTCGATTCTCACAGAGAGTGAGTGTAATAAAACCCACAATCCGCAACTGTAAAAGGATAAGAACTTCGTTAAGAGCGCTGCAGAAACAAACTAACGTAACATCTTTTTATCTCATGGCAATTTTCGGTTGACCAATAATCTATCTAATATTAATACTGGTTAAGTACGTTGCCAACATCATAACTCATGGACTAGCGGATATTAATTCGTTTCCTTAAACAGGGACGACGGAGTGTGCTTATCAAAAAAACTCAAAACCATACAAATGCTTAAATTCTGATATAATTATTTTATTTTTACCCATAAACTTCAATTTCAAAACATGTTATCATTCATAAAACAGCTCATTGCTCATTCAAATTGAAGATTTAAGGAATAGACTACGAAAAAGTATATATATTTGAAGCATTGAAAATAGAAGTATAGACCATTACCTAAAGCCCCTAGTCTCATTCTTGCTGCCACGACAAAACATCTGCAACAGAAACCTGTAGCTTAATTTTCATTCATATCATAAGGGATCATATTCACTTGAAAACAGTAGAAAAATGTTACAACAAAGAAATAACAACATAAACGAAAAAACAAATAATTGTCTTTAGTCTTTATTAGCTTTTTTTTTTCCTTCCCACTATTTTGGCTACTACCAAGTAGTTTCTAGCCAAGGGAAGCCAAATTCACATAAATATTTATCAACCTCATTTTCGTCTGCACTGAGAAAGAAGGTCTTTAACACCTTCCCCTTTCCAGAATGAAGAAAATAATTGAGGAACTCGTACTGAACATGCCTTAGACATTCAATATTTACTTAACAGTAAAAGCGTGTATTGTATGTTTTCAGTTTATTAAGACTATGGGGAATGGTTAATTTCCAGATTTCAAGTCCTTTGCACGTGCTAGTTTAATTGACTCAAAGGGGGAGGTGGTAGGACTACCTGAATAAGTATTACAAGGGTGAATAAAGCTTGATCATTTCTGGTTTTGGCTTTCAGATGATGTATAGTTTTAAAGTTTTTAGTTAATTCCTATTATTCATTTCTACAAGATTACAAAGAAGAAAAACACAATTTTCTGTCTTTTGCTTTTTTCTTTTTTGAAAACAAGTAAATTTTTGTGTACCCACCCAAGATCCACGAGGAACTTCTTTTCCACAAATCTGGAAATTTCCCAGAGCACCTTTTGCACCATCATTGACACATTCCTGTTTGCACAAATCGTCAAAGTTCACAAGTATATCTGCACTTCCCTTCCGGCACCTAATAAGGAAAATCCAGTGTCCGATGTTATATGAAGCATATTACATTGCAAATCATACATTAGGGGATTGACTAACCTCTTAGAAGGATGATGAGCCACCATAAGTTGAAGAAATTTTATAAGTGATGCCCGAGTCTCTGACTTTATCATCTGCATAAATTCCATACAAAAAGTGGACAAAATCCATAAAAGGCCTGGGCTAAGATGGCAAAAGAGAAAATAATTGGTGAAGGAAACATATGTTCACCTTGTGTTCTAAGATGATGTCAAATGCACTGGATGTTGCCTCCTCAACATCATGTACGGCACGTTCAATCTTTCTCAAACCAGATATTACAAAAAGTTAGTTTCATACATTTTAGTAGCTCCTTAAGTTAAAAAGTTAGGGATAGATTTTAGAGAACCTGTCCAGGGTCTGAGATATTTGATTGAAGATGCTCATTCTCATATCTCTCATCTTCCAAACCATGTGAGCTGTAACAACAACTATTAAGCTAACAGCCGTATACGTATATCTATATTCTATACATATATATACGGAAAATTTTAGGTAAGGACAGGTCCGTACGGACAGGGCTTTTTTATAATGGTTTTGCGTCATAAAAAATAGCCCCAATGTTTTTATGACGGAAAACCGTCATAAAAAAGCCCGGTCCGTACCAAAAACACTCTATATATATATATTTCAAAGTATATATGCCCGGGTGGGGAATTTTAGAAATCTGATTGGAGGAAAGTAATTAGACGATTATATGTATTATGTTCTCTTTTTCTGTAATTATGTCAATTTTTTTGTAGGATGGTTGTCCTACACCCTTCAATATTCATAAAATTGTTGATTTCTTAACCCCGCAGAAAAAGCGAATTTGTTCAAAGAAAATATGAAGTAACATATGCAAGAAAGGAATGGGTAAAGATGTCTCGTACCTGCCCAATTGGTTATTAATCCAATTTAGCAAGCGATCAGCATTCCGTCCATCATCAATAATACGTATTTCACTTTTCTCTTGTTTGGGTTCCCAACCTGAGACTAGTTTAGAAGGAGGACCCCAAAATAGCATGGGGAAATGACCAATGGAGAACCTAGCGCAAAGATTAGTATTTATCTGTGCTGCCAAACATACAAAAAGGGAGGACTGATCACTAAGGTACAATGGAATAAAAGGATTTGGTATGCCATATAAGAAACAAATAAGGAGCTAACTTACAAACTACAAAAATAGAGGAAACAACACATTAATCACTTTGATAGAAAAACAAGGACGTCAAAGAAACATTTTCTGAAAATCGCAACATATCATAATAGAGGTTGTTGTTTTTTCACATTATCACTAGACTGTTAGCATTAAGCTATGAAGCATAGACTCGACATGTGTTTCGACACGACACACGACAAGCAATTTTTCCAAAATGTAGGACATGACACGTGGGGGACACGTTCTTATTTAATTAATTAATTATATATACAATAAACATTGTAAATATTTAAGAATTCAATAAAATGAAACAAGATTGCATTAATAACCCAAATACTCAAAACATGATAACTAAATTGTTACATAATTAAAGCATCAAAAAGCATATATAGACTAAATTGTTCCATAGAATAATAGAAAACAAAAGGGAATATAAAAAGTGGCTTAGTTGCCTCATCCTCAATTGATATTGCAATGAAGAAACACTAGGAGGAGTAGCCATCTAAATCAATTCTCAAGTATTAGAGACTATAATTAAATTCAAGTGTCGGAGAGAGTATCGGAGAGTGTCGGAGTGTCCGACAAGTGGCCTCCAATACAGTGTTCGTGCTTCATAGGCATTAAGTCATCGTTTGGTGTGAGTATTTGTTTGTTCTCGGAATCCTAAATTGGTAATTCACACAAGGAGAGTGTCTTATAGTTCTATGTCATGAGGTTGCATCATAAGTTGATGACGCTCAAATTTTCCATGTGAAATAACCATTTCGAGTTCCTAGAATGAACAAAAACTCGAATCAAACGAGCACTAAAAGTGACAAAAGGAGTTTGGGAGTTACAGAAGCCCAACCCTAGGTTTGTGCATGATGTAAGACTTGTGCTTCAAAAAAGACAAAAAATGACTTAAGGCTTTTATAAAAATATCAGGAGAGCAAAAAGAGAAAATCACTGAGATAATTACAAAGAACCACAAATGCTAAGTAATGTGCAAAGGGCCTATAACTTTATCGAAGGCATGATCATCCAACACATTAAGAACCCCAATAGCTCATGCAATCACACAACATGAAGAGCCAGCAGGGCAGTTGCTGGTTATTTCTTTACATCTACCTGCAAGTCATTTGTTTTGCAAACTTTAATTTGCCACAAATCTGTATCAAATTAGAGAAAAGAATGTTTACATATTCCCTATTGACAATATGTAGTTCATGTGTCTTCTTATAGACCACATAATGTCATGCTTTAAAGAAAGCAACTAAAGAAGATCTACTATTTTGTACATTTGTATTTGATCTTCGGTAAACAAATATTGCACGTACAAAGAGCAGGACATCTTAAGAATATAGCTATGCAAGCCTACCTCTCTGATGAAAGAACAGTAAAGAAAGCATAGCAACAATACCTTCAATGCACAGTCTACTCTCGCCATCAATATTATTCCTGGATGAACAGCGCCAGGTCCGTTGAAAAGCCTCGCAACCTTTTCATAATGAGGCTGAAAAGTTGTGCCTCAAGCAATAAGGAACGTGAGAATAAAAAATGACTATAAGACAAAGTAGAGAATGATGCATATAAATACCTTGTAATTTCTACAAGCTGGGCACCTGCAAGATCGGTGCACCATGTTAGGGGAAGAAATGAGTACACAAATTAGGCATCAGAAAATATCTACATAACATCAGAATTTAAAATGCATGATCACTTCCACAACAATAAAAAGGTATCACCGCACAGAATAAATCCATTCAAATGGATTACAAGAATGTACATCGTGGATTTCGTCTCCAATTTGCCTATATATGTACTCAGTTTTTAAAAACTCAAGTTTGATGAGATAGTATAGCTGATACAAGATAGAGAGTTTTATCAAAATCAATTTCTTCACTCTCTTTGACGAGCAAAGCTGCACATGGTCCTTTATGATTGTCCACGCTCTATGAATCAAAACACTCAACACTTTTATCAGCGCAAGGAAAAAGAAAGGGAATGATGGATCCCCTACTTTTAGTGCTCCACCTTTATGGTCAATCCCCCCCTCCCTCACCCTCCCCTCGAAACTGTATGTCTGCACTTTGATATGCTCTAAGTTGGTTGCAATCAAAACCTGTTGATCCTGATGTACTGTTTAATTGGTTGACTACACACAGAAACATATGATAAATAAAAAATACGTAGCTGCTGAACTTAATAAAAAGAATGGTAAGAAAATTAAAATTTAACTGTGGCTCGAAATATTGTTTGAAAGAAAAATTGTGTCCGAGGGCGCCTCCCAGAAGAAATTCGTGGCTCCGCCTTGCCGACAATCCACTTTCGCCTCTTTTATGTTAAGTTTCTAAATGTGATAGTAGGTAGATCTTGAATATATAAAATATATCATGCAAATATTTCAACAAACAATTGCATGGAATCATTATAATGCATGTCCCACTAACCAGAATAACTTCTATTTCAGTATTTCTAAGATTTCATTTCCAACTACCAACATGGCTACCCTTGAACATTAATAGAGCATTAATATGTCTATTAATGCATTACTTCAATTCATTTCTTGGCACTGAGCATTGATTGAAATGCAGGGTGGCGAAACGGAATAAAGGATTTTACTATCTATAAACTTATGTGGGACCACTAAATCATTTCAATTTAGCTCATTAGCAAAGTTTTTGGTCTAAATTCAAACACTACCGGGCTCCTAGTACCATCGCAAAAAAAAAATTGTTAGACATTAGTGATAACCCCTACTAAAGACGCCATAGCTCTAATTTAATTACCCTTGGTACAACTTTCATCTCAATTATTGAAAACACACATTTCATTTAAGTCTTCCAATCTTTTATACTTTATACATTCATCTATACCTTTAAAAAATCTCAGCCTAGCTCTCCAATCCTATTTCCTTGTTTCTTGTACATTTTAAGGATTCAAACAACATCCTCCCTTATTATATGGATAGAATATAGATATTTCTTCACTAATTTCGATCAAAAAACCATTTTAAATTCTCATACTTAACGATCACGGTACCAGTCATTGCACCAATCAAATGAAAAAGAAATGCAGACAAAGACATTAAATGTGTGATTCCACCGATTTGTTAGAGAGGTGACACATCAGTCTGCACAAAAACTGAGAAAAGTAAACCTTGCATTTTCCTCATTTTCTATTCGTGATAATGAAAACTTTACGTAACATGAGAGGAAAAGATAAAGAAAGAATCAGAAAGGTTCAAAAGTTAAAACTGATAGTGATATATATATGGATCAAAGATAGATAAATCTGAACAGTTCCAAAATGGAATTGGAATACATTTGTATATGGTGAGGAATAGATTAATAAATAGAGTAGGGACAGAACAAGAGACGAGAAGTGAGATATATGTACCAGTGAGCGTAGAATTCGACAATGGCGTATGTAGTGCGTGCCCCTCTGAGAACAAGATCAAAATTGGTGGCGTTCAAATTAGTTGCAAAGTCACGATGACGATGATGTTCAACTGAAACAGCTGATGATGATACTTTCAAGCACGACAGAATGAGGATCAGAAGCATTATTAGGATTGAAGAAGACATGGAAAAAGATCAATTAATCTATATAGATATATTGAGAGAGGTAAATAAATATTTGTGAGATTTAGTTTGATCGTTGAAATAGTTGTAACGTTTGTGGGGGGTTGCTTAGATAATTGGAATGTGAGCCTGTGAGGTGATCTGTTTTGTCAAGTAATGTATGTATTAAATATAAATATTAGGGCAGAAAAAGAGAGAGTGTGTGTGGTTACTGTCTGGTCGGTCAGTGGTGGAAGTGCGTGAGGGGTTGGGGTTGGATTTGATAAAATGAAGGAAGTAGATAAATGAATGTAATGTATATATTATTTGTTGTGATCTTGCTTGAATGAATACATCTATTATATATACAACAAGGAAAGGAAGAAAGCATAAAACAATATAATTACATAAACAACATAATTATACAAACAATATAATTACAATAAGTAAAGAGCATAGAGAATGGAATAAAAGGGGACAATAGCATAGAGGAGGATAATCAACATAGAGAGGAGAATCATCTCTTCTAACACCCCCCTTCAAGCTCAGGATGACTTGGAAAGCATGCGGAGCTTGGATACCAGAAAACGGAAGCGAGCAGTCACATGGGATTTGGTGAAGAGATCAGCTGGTTGAAGAGTGGAAGAGATGTGGGGTAGTCGAATGTGTCCTTGTGTTAGATGATGGCGAGTAAAATGACAGTCCACTTCAATGTGTTTGGTGCGCTCATGAAAGACATCATTATGGGCTATTTGAATGGCGCTTCGATTGTCGCAAAATAGGGGTGTGGGATCCGGAATAGAGATTCCCATATCTTGAAGGAGCCAGCGAAGCCAAATAATTTCTGCGGTAGTATGAGCTAGAGCACGATATTCAGCCTCAGCACTTGATCGAGCAATAACAGTTTGTTTCTTACTTTTCCATGAAATGAGAGAGTCGCCCAGAAAAATGCAAAACCCAGTGGTCGATCGTCGATCAGTGATATCACCGGCCCAGTCAGAATCAGAGTACCCCTGAATCGTAAGACTCGAAGCTGACGATAGATGTAGGCCGTGGTATAGGGTTCCCTTTATGTACCGAATAATACGAAGGACAGCAGCAAAGTGGACAGAGCGAGGTGCAGACATGAATTGACTGACAATGTGAATAGCGTAGCTGATATCCGGCCTGGTAATGGTGAGATAGTTGAGACTACCGACAAGCTGTCGGTATAATGTAGGATTAGCCAGGGAAGTACCATCAGAGGGAGAAAACTTGACATTCATTTCAAGGGGAGTATCTGCAACTTTGTTATCTGTCAGGCCAGCCCGATCAATAATATCCGAAGCATATTTCACCTGAGAGAGGAAGTATCTGTTGGATGAGTGATCAACTTCAATGCCCAGGAAGTAACGAAGAGTACCCAGATCTTTCATTTCAAAACATGAAGACAGATATTGTTGGAGTCGAGTAATACCGTCCAGATCATTCCCAGTAATAATCATATCATCAACATATATCAGAAGAATAACAATGCCCAGGGAGGATGAAGAGGTGAACATAGCGGAGTCATGTGTACTCTGTGAAAAACCATGTTTAAGGAGAGCAGTTGAGAATTTTGCAAACCATGCTCGGGGTGCTTGTTTGAGACCATAGAGAGCACGCCGGAGTTTGCAGACGTGCCCTGGGGAGTGAAGAAGGCCTGGAGGAGGTTGCATATAAACGACCTCAGATAGATCACCATGAAGAAAGGCATTCTTGACATCCATTTGATGAATCGTCCATTGTCTGATAGATGCAACTGAAATGAGAGTGCGAACAGTAGTCATACGAGCGACAGGAGCAAAGGTTTCCTCATAATCAATGCCATATTCTTGAGTGAAACCCTTGGCAACGAGACGAGCCTTGTATCGATCAATAGAACCATCAGCCTTAGTTTTAATTTTGTAAACCCATTTGCAACCAACAACAGAGTGACCGGCAGGTAAAGTGGTAAGCTCCCATGTATTAGTCTGTTGGAGAGCATTAAGTTCCTCAGCCATAGCCTGTTGCCAAAGAGGGTCCGAGGAAGCAGCGCGATAGGAGGTAGGTTCATGAAGAGACAGCATGGCAGAGAGAAAGCAATGATAATCTGATAACTTAGCCGGGGGACGACGATTACGAGTGGGACGTTGAACAGAACCGTCGATAGGACCGATCGAGTCAGGACAAGGCGTAGAGTCATCAGCATGAGGAACTTCAAAATCAGTGACAGAGTCATGTAAGGATGCAGGTTCAGGTGGGGTGAGGGTGGTGGGTTGAGAAATAGTTGGAGAAGGAGAAGAATCGGGAAATGGATCAATCGGTAAGGAGGGCTCAGTGAAAGATACAGAATCTTTAGGCAAGGTGTAGTAAGGGGTATTTTCCCAGAAGGTGATATGTCTAGAGATACGTAGTCGTTTTGTAAGTGGGTCATAACAGCGATATCCCTTCTGTTGAATGCCATACCCTAAGAAAACGCATATCGCTGTTTTTGGTGTGAGTTTTGTGCGTTCGCATTTTGGGAGAAGCACAAAACAGGTGGATCCAAAAACACGAAGATAGGAATAATCAGGTATGGTGCCAAAAAGACGTTCAAAAGGAGACATACTACCAGTAACCAAGGAAGGAATGCGATTAATGATGAATGCAGAGGTATGGATGGCTTCCCCCTAGAAGACCGAAGGGACAGAGGAAGAAACAAGTAAGGTTCGGGCTGTCTCAACAAGGTGGCGGTGTTTGCGTTCAGCCACCCCATTTTGTTGAGGGGTGTCGGTGCAAGAAAGTTGAGGAAGGGTTCCTTGAGATTTAAGAAAAATCAAGAAAGGATTTAGACAGATATTCACCCCCAGAGTCGGATCGAAATACTTTAATGGTTTTAGAAAATTGAGTTTTAATCATTGTGACAAATTCAATGTAAATTTTTAAAAAATCCGAACGGGAGTGAAGTAGATAAGTCCAGGTATAGCGGGAGTAATCATCAATGAACACAACATAATATGAGGCCCCACCCATAGAGGTAACCGGGGCTTTACCCCAGACATCAGAATGCACGAGATCAAAAGGAGAGTGTGAGACAGTAGTACTATTATTAAAAGGAAGAGCTGGTTGTTTAGACAGTTTACAAGCAACACAAGAGGGATCTTTGTCTAATGTAGCTGGTCCTAACAATCCTTGTTTAACCATAAACTGAAGACGAGAAAATGAAACATGACCTAATCTAGAATGCCAGGAAAGAAAGGAGGAGGGATTGGGGGTGAACGTTGCAAAGGAAGAACCACGGATAGGGGGAATTTGTAATTTGTCCGTCACATATAGGCGTCCAACTCTATGGCCTGTCCCAACTGAGGTCCCTGTCATACGGTCCTGCACAACAAAGCCAGAAGAATCAAAAGAAATGATTAGTCCAAGATCACATAATTGACCAACAGATAAGAGTTGCATAGATAGTTTAGGAACAAGAAGGACATCAGGAACAGACAAACCGTTGGTGGTATGAATAGAACCAATGTGGCTAGCAGAGATAGTGGATCCATTAGCCGTATGTATCGGGGGAGATGAGTGCATCGGGCTAGAAGTGACAAAGGGGGTAGAGTCAAAAGTCATGTGGTTTGAAGCTCCAGAATCAAGGAACCAAGGTGAGACGGGTGTTCCTGTAGGAGCAGAGAAGGCAGATGCAACAGTGTGATTGAGGTGGGAAGGATTTGCGGGGTCCACATGAGTGGTTTGCTGACAAAGACCAGGTGGAGGTGGAGATTGATCAGATGATGTGAAGGCAGCAGTAGAGTGGGAGGAGTTTTGTAGGCCGCGCATGTACCAAGAAGTAGGAGAGGGGCAGTACTTGACGGTGTGACCAGATTCTTTACAGTAGTTACATTTAATGTGAGAGAAGTTTTTGGGTGCCCTGGGGGAAGGATGTGGGGAGTATGTCAAGGAATGAGGAGGGCGTGGGGAAGGGTGAGATGTGGGAGGTCGGTAAAAATGTTGCTGAGGGCGAGGGGTGGCAATGAACACTGTGGAGAGAGATGAAGAGATACCACGGCGGGTTTCTTCAGTAATTAATTCAGTTAAGGCAACTTCAACGGTAGGCAGAGGTTTGCGGTGAAGCATGGCAGCCCGTAGCGGTTCAAACTCTTCTCTGAGAGCCATGAGAAATTGGACAAGGCGAGTCTCCTCACGAAAAGTTTCCCATAATTGCAGATCAGTGGTCCATTGTGGTTCCATAAGCTCTAACTGATCCCAGACAACGGACATACTGGAGTGAAAATCGGAAACGGATTGTCCCGCTTGTTGCTGGAGGGCTCGAATGTCTTGTTCAAGCTTGTACTTCTTTGCAAAGTTGGTTTGGACATACCGGTTTGCCAAAAAATTCCAAGCTTTTTGTGCAGTATCACATTTGCCGAGTTGGATGCTAATGGATGGAATTACGGTATTGGCAATCCAGGTCAAGATTTTGTTGTTGTTGATATCCCATTCAGAGAATTTGGGATCCGTATCAGCAGGACATGTTGCTTTACCAGAAACATAATTCCAGAGACCTTTTCCTTTCAAAAAATTGCGAAACAACATGGACCAGTGACTATAATTGTTGCCATCGAGTTTGATGGTAATGGGTATTTCAGAACTGGAGGACATGGTAAAAGGGGAACGAAAAATTAAAAGGGATAAAACCTGAGATTGATATTGCAGGAATGGAATTGACAAAAACGGAGGTCACGGTTGAGTCCGGAAGGCTGAAGAACCCTGGAAATAAGTAGCTGTTTTTTTTTTTTTTTTTTTTTTTTTTGGAACAGTAACTAACGGCGTTTGCGTAACGCCGTTAAAATTAACGGATTGCTGACGGCTTTAGATGGCACAGGCGCGTGAGGGACAGCGCGTGGGATGCGCGTGGGGTCGCGCGTGGAGAGAAGCGCGTGAGACGGCAACAGCGGACAGGAGACGCGGGGCGCGTGAAGGACACGTGCGCGTGGGCGCGTGTAGAGATGCGCTTGGAGAGATGCGCGTGAAAATTCAAGGCGGAGAAGCCTGCAAACGCGCCGCGCGTGAGGGCGTATTTAGGGGTGATGTTTACGGCGTTGTCTTCGTCGCAGGGAGACGATGACAGTGGTGTTGGGCTGATGAAGTTTGGCAGTCGTTTGAGCAGATTTCGAGGCTGTAGAAGGTGTGAACACTATGTTTGGTAAATGGTAAATGGCTGTGTGTATGAACTGTGATGGTAAATGGTTGTGGATGTCTGGGTGTGGAGGCAGAATGAAAAAAAATAAAATTAAAGCTCTGATACCATGATAAAATGAAGGAAGTAGATAAATGAATGTAATGTATATATTATTTGTTGTGATCTTGCTTGAATGAATACATCTATTATATATACAACAAGGAAAGGAAGAAAGCATAAAACAATATAATTACATAAACAACATAATTATACAAACAATATAATTACAATAAGTAAAGAGCATAGAGAATGGAATAAAAGGGGACAATAGCATAGAGGAGGATAATCAACATAGAGAGGAGAATCATCTCTTCTAACAGGATTTACCGGCGGGGAAAGGGGCGTATTACGCTTTCCGGTCAAGTTAGAACAAGTATGGAATGAAATGAAAGCAGCCACATTCACATTACACCCAACCTATGACATGGCTGGCCATGTCATACAAGCCAAAGATAGACAAACACCCTCCCCCCCCCCCCCCCCCCCCCCCCCTTCTTTCTCTTTTTCCCGAGCTTCTATTTTTTCTTTCTTTAATACTGAATTTTACGTACTTGACATTAAATAGAACTTGTCAATAGTCTTGTATAGTAATAATAATTATTTTAGTTGGTATTACAGCTAAGAGAAAAAATACGAAGAAGAAGCAGGATCAAGGCTTTATTCACATGGTTGTAGTTTAAAAAAAAATTATTAACCAGAACTTCTCAAAATATATATTAGTTTTTATTTAAATAAAGTTTTAAATATTGGACACTTAGGTGATGTTTGGTTAATGTTTTAAGTTGAGTTTTTAAAATTTGATATTCGGTAGAATTTGAAAGTACGTTGAAAAGTGAATTTAATTTTTGTTTGAGTTTTTTTCAACTAATTAAAAATTCTCATAAAAAATTTAAAAAAAATAGTCACAATGAATCTTATGTTACAGATCTCGATGAGTAAATTTTAAATATATATTTTTTATCTAATTTTGATTTTTAGACTTAAAGTTATGATGTTTTAAAAGTTTTTTTTAGAGAGAAAATAAAGTTAAATAAATTTTGAGAAGCGTAAAAATAAAGTTGATTTTAAGTTGAGTTTTTAAAATTTAAAAAGAAAAAAAAAACCCTCACCAAACATGGCCTAAGGTTCCATGTGATGGTAACATGAATAATAATAATAATATCATATCAACTAATTTTTGTAAGTGGATGGAAAATAAGTTGAGGGATGAAGTCATATCAACTTTTGCCTTTTGACTTCTTTCATGAAAAAAGTTTCTTTGTGTGGTTGGTGAAAAAATTATTTTCACAAAATATAAAGAATGATGGATTATATATGCTATGAGATAGAAAGCATCTCAACACATCTTTCAACTTATTTTCAATTTTCTCACTCAAATTAGTGTTTTTTTTTTCCTTTTTCCATTTTGCTATCAAAAGAAGCTTAAAGAACTATTTGATAGCATTATGAAAAATGATTGAAAAATAAATTAATTTGTGTGAGAAGTTATAAAATAAGTTGAGGCATATAGTGAGATTCTCTTCATCCTATGTTCATTTTTATAAATATATACCCTCTTCTTTCTTTATTTTGTGTAAAAAAAATACTCTTACTTGCCCCTCAAAGAAAAAATTTCCAAAGAAAAAGCCAAAGAATAAAGTTAATTTTACAACATGCATCAACTTCTCTTCTAACTTTCCATGCAAATCAATTATTTTTCAAACAGAACCCTAAATATAAATGAGTCGTATTAACATGTGCTCTAAAGCACATGTTAACGTACCATTTCTATATATAAAAAAAAAATTGCTTTAAAGACATTCCATTGATCGGAACTTCCATTTTGGATTTTTGTGCTTTCCGAAAGTAAAGTGTTCGAGAATTTCACATGTTTATAAATGAACAGTGAAGAGTAATAATTTGATTAACATATCCATTTCAAATTACGATGCACTATTTGATTATCTCCCCATTAATTCCGGTGTAATTAGCGGTTGAAACTAAAACTAGCTCCCTTGCTCGCTAGTGCTTGTATTAATTATGACCTAAAAAAGGAAACATAACATCTTGATTCCGGAAAACAAGTTTCTTTAGACAAAAAACTGAAGTGTACAGGGAAAATTCTCCATCTTAATCTTAACTATTCAAAATGACCATGCATACAAGAATACAACTAGCTCACAACCCAAAATGGTGCTTTGCCCCAATTTGGATTTGGCTCAAGGAATAATAACAAACAATCCATCTCATATAATTCTCGCTATTTTCCTACATCTGAGAAAGTGAAACACAAACTAAACTTCACTCCTAGGAATTGTACTTCTTGATGATACCTCATTTTTACCATTCACGCAGCTACTCTTACCATTGCAGCTAATCCCCTTAATTCGCGAGGAAAACTTGGAAAACACTTCCTTTGTTTGGGGGCGGTTTGCATATATCATCCAAACAGCAAGATTGAGCAATACTCCAACCGAGATTAGGGCAAGCCCGGCATTTACCTTTCGAAGAGAATGCTCCAATGGAGGACAGTAGCCCGTGGTGATGTTTCGAAAGGTATCACGTACGAAATTACAGTCCTGGAGACTAAGCAACGGTGGGGTGTAGTGTCCAAGGGCATAGCTTATGTTAACTGCTGTCACCAATTGTTCATTCATATCTGGAGTTAATCTTCCAACCGTGCTACAAATTCCAGATGATGACACCGTGCAAATGTAATTTTGCCAAACCTGAAAATTCACAAAGAATTGAGCTTAAATAAACAAGGGTGTTGTTAAATTGCAGTTCTTTAGAAGGGGAAATGTCCAAGATTTCGTATTTTTCATCATGAGAGGTGTTTTGAAGGCACTAATTTTCTGGCTGTTTGATTGCACTTCTTTTCCATTGAAAATGCCGAGGATTCTGACTTCAGTGATTTTTAAGGGCATTAAATTTCATGCCACAACGTATTTTTGAGTAGTTTTTCTCTTTCAATTGAATCCAATCATCACCTGGTTCCAAAACTTCTTTGAGCACGCAAACAATTCCGAGGAATACAATTACTTTCCTTGTTAACCAATTGAACGCACCCTAAAGAATCAATTTCTAATTTTCTATGTTCAACTTGTTTTACCCTAAGTATTCCCTTTTACTAGGAATTTAACTCTCGCAACCCCCACACAGCCACACAGCCCAAACAAGTTTTTGTTTTCCATGAAGTCTTTCTCTTTAAAACAATTAGAAGTTAATCAATCACTTTCCACTGAAACCAACCAAATGTACCAAATTTCTAGTTTTGAGTTTCTTAAGCCGACTTGTTTCTTTTGTTCTTGTATAGAGACTATACTTTTTGGCCTTATGTTGAATGATAGAAGCAATCATATTCCTCTAAATTAAATATAGTACGTTTCAACTTAAAATCATCCAATAGTTATTGAGCACGTACCGAAGAAGCATTTGCCATTGAAACCTCTTGGTCTGAACACTGGACATCTTGCAGCTGCGAATTGTATGGATAACATAGACGAGGCAACAGAGGTCCTGATTGGTTGAAATAATAGGGATTGGACTGAGGAGGTGGATTTGAGTTGGCATATGCATCTATAAATTCATTAACAATATTTGTAATGTCGTTGATGACTTGTTTACTCTTGATCAATGTGCGGTTCGTCGTTCCCTGGTCAACACATGGGAGGATGTTACTAAGGGCAGTTTCTGCATGGGGATTATCCACCCATTCTCCCATTGCCACACAGGTATCAGATATTGCACTGAAAAACGAGACATTGCACTTCTATGTCAGCATAAAGAATTAGCTTCTTCGGGCTCAATTAGTTTGGGATGCAATTATTTTCACTTAGGTCATTGAGTAAAATGGTGAAAAACACTTCCAGCTATTCTGTATTTTGTTTGCCACGTCTCCATAAATTTGCATAACAATAGTGTTGCATTTATTTGTAATTTATATAAACCGTAAAATTGTCCAAAATAGGTTAAATTGCGTTCATCAATTTCATTTCTATCCTAAATGAAAAAATATTTTGTCCCAAAACGAAACAATGTCTCTTATAAGAAATTGCCCTTTAACCTTTTTTCTTTCTATAAAAGTTGCTACCAACTAAGGAAATACTAAGCATTGTGTATATCTCACATCCAATATTTTTTTTGTTAGATAGGTAATATCTGAAGCCAGTATCTTACTTGTTGAGGATTAAAAAAAACCCACAAAGAATGAACGTAACTGCCACAAGTAACCATCCACTAATGATGAATCTGCATCATAATGATACCCGAATAAGACAATTGAGAGAACGCAACACTTTATTTACTTTCCTCTTTCCTTCCATGTTTTTTACACTCAGAATTGAAATAATAAACTGAATAGTCACAATAGAACGCTTACATATGAATTGCATGTTGGTGCCCAAGGAGAGACAGGACTGAAACAAAAAACAGTAATTAACATCAGTACTATATTTAGATTAAAAGAGGAGGCAAGTGAAAGAGTAGCATAAAACAAACAATCAAAAGGGACTCTTTGATAATACATACAAAGACCCAGAAGAGATACAAGAAGCATCACTGCTGCAAGAGTTATTAATGCTGATCGCCTGCAATAAACATCAACAACACAGAAACATTGATAGGTTGATACAAAAGTTAAAACAAGAAATATGAACTCCAAATGTACAAGATCATACATGGCATTGAATACTCTAGTGATTTTGCCCGAATTTTCACTTGTTTTTTCCGTCAGTGTATCTGCTGCAGAATTTAATTCTATGTTCAACTTGTCAATATCCTGTTCAACATCAGAAGGAAGGTAAACCTGGGCCACATTAACAGTCTTTGCAAGTGACAAATACTGTGTGACATTTCTGAGTGTCTGCACGGTGTAGTCTGATTGGTGAACAACATAATCAAGGGTGTTTAAGGCTTCACCGTGAAATTCATCCTGTCCAACAGACAGAAGAATGCATCCGACCCTGGGTGACAAGAAGATTATTGGTGTCAGCCCAGGAATATGAAAATCTTATCGATTAAATCTCCAACCAAACATTTCTTAGGCAATAAACCGTACATTCCTTCTACACAATAATCCCAAAATTCCGTTTTAATTGAAGTGAATACGTTTGCATTTAAAGCTAGACTATTAACAAACAAAAGTTGAGGAAGGACTATATGATGACCGGCATGGCCTCATGTTTTATCTGTCCCTAATTACTACATGTATGCAGGGGTGAGAGAGACTGTCATCAACACTCGGAAAACGATTCAAGTGTTAAAAATATCAAATAAGTAGCAAACAGAAATGATCAAGAAGAAACCATTTGAGAATGTGAGTGATAGCTTAATAATTTTTAAGTGATCAGCGCATTAAGTTAGGTGTAACTCTAAAGTGGAAGCTAATAAAATTTGCTGTAAGTTTAGAGTTCAGATAATTACGCAGCAGCACATGTGAAGACAATAAGCATGATCAGACATATCCTTTGACAGTGTGATTCTTTGCCTTTGATACTTATCCTCCATCCACAGCAATGATGTACCACAAGAGCCACACCAAAAGAGACGAACCATAGTACAGAAAGAATGAAACCAGCGGCTCCTGTAAATCCAACAGACTGCAGATACAATCATGCAATGGTCAGAACCCTGAGAGAAACAGCAAACAAAATTTTCATTTTTGTATGATAAAGAGGAAAAGCCAATTTGGCACTGATCTTCAGAAGTTTGGAGTTCAGATTATTAGACCTGGATGTTTTATCAAGCAACAAAATAAATACTTGTATTTCGAAACTTTAAAAGATTGTTGGATTCATTAGTAGATAGAAACTTTCTCCAATTCGCTCCAAGACTGATTCATATATATATATATATATATATATATCTGGCTCTATATAGCTTGACTAGATCAAGAATCAATCTGGGC
The DNA here is from genome assembly GCA_021464415.1 of Lonicera japonica. Taxonomy (NCBI): domain Eukaryota; kingdom Viridiplantae; phylum Streptophyta; class Magnoliopsida; order Dipsacales; family Caprifoliaceae; genus Lonicera; species Lonicera japonica. Next base: position 63,331,379 of record CM038465.1, on the reverse strand, counting down.
CATATCCATCACATTTAGAACAGATCAGTCAAATTACATAGAAAAGGGAACAGGACTTACAGCCCAGTAATGCTTGTTAGCAATGTCCCATCCACCTTGATAGCAGCGAAAATTGCGAAGAATGTCCGGCCTCTTTGTCCTCTTCTCCGCCAACACAAGTGTGCTGACTGGTGCATCATTTGCAGGCCCAGGTGCCTCCGCAGTGGCAGTCAATATTCCATTCTTCCCCGCTCCCAAATTCCCTTCTCCTACACCAACACAAAAATCACAACAAATACATAAATCCAAAACCTTGAATCACCAAAACAAAATCTTCACAAGCCATTATACGAAAAAAAAAACCCTACCATTTCTAAAATGATTTCAGAAACGAAAAAGATAACGAGCATCAATATTTTTGTACAGAATGACTACCCAAGTGCAAGTAAACTATATAATGCATTTTTCCCAATTCCAAAAATTATCAAAATGACTAGTATTTCATAAATCGCGAGTAGAGTAGAGTAGAGCACATTTAAGTCCAAAATGGGAACCATAAAAACAACAAGTAAAAAAAATCAAATCCTATTTATTTGTGAAAATGTGACGAACCTAAGATGGACTTGAATGGATCTTTGGGGTGGGCTAGAATAGAAGTGAAAAGGAGACAGAATTGAAGGAAAAACAGGGCCTTCATCTTCGGATTCTGCTGCTGCTGCTGCATATAATTGTATTCTTACTTGTACTGCAGCAGCAGAAGCAAGTGGGGGGATTCCATTGCCGCGTGATCGGGTTTACCTTTTTCAGAGAGAGAAACCTGTCATCATCTAGTTTGTTAATTTGTGTGTTTAGTGGGAAGAGAGAGGAAGAAAATTATAGTGTACTTTACTTATAAGTGAGGGCTTAAATATATAGAAGCAAAATCTTAAAGACAGAAAGAGAGAGAATCACATGGGGAGACGAAAGAGGCGGGTGTGAGTTAGTCAGAGTCGGTGAATGAAGCAAAGGCAGCTGTTACTAAAACCCCACCCTCTTTGTCCTTTTCTATATCATATACTATACTATTATAGTATTACAGAGGAAGTAGTACTATCTCTTTTATTAATTGTTATAATAATTACCGTAATAATAACACACTTAATATTTTTCTCTTATTAATTATTATATTAATTGCTCCAATAATCTATATTATTTATTATAATAATTATTATTGTAAAATTGAGTAATAATTATAGTAATAAATAGTTTTTATTATGAAACTTTTATTTACTTATTTTTAAACTCTTTCATTTTTCATATTTACTAGCTTATTACCCGTGCGATGCATGGACGTTGTATAAATTATTTTTCATAAGTATATATATATATTATATTTATTTTTGTGTACACACATCTATACTTATATAATTATAATCAATTTTTTTCAAATATAAAATTTATCAAATCAAATAACAAACATAAGTTTACATAAATGACAAATAATAGTATAAATTGAATAAACAAATTTTATTACATCATCTAGTAAATTGAAATACAAAAGTTAGCTTTTGTGTTCCTTCTAAATATTGTTTTCGATATGAGACTTTAATTGTCATTATTAAATATAGACATAAATATGAAAAATGAAAGAGTTTAAAAATAAGTAAATAAAAGTTTCATAATAAAAATTATTTATTACTATAATTATTACTCGATTTGACAACAATTATTATTATAATAAATAATATAGATTATTAGGCAATTAATATAATAATTAATAAGAGAAAGAGTATTAAGTGTGTTATTATTACGGCAATTATTATAATAATTAATAAGAGAGATAGTATGACTTTCTCGGTAATACTATAATAGTATATGATATCTATACTTAATAATGACAATTAAAGTCTCATATCGAAAACAATTGGAAGGAACACAAAAGCTAACTTTTGTATTTCAATCTACTAGATGATGTAATAAAAAAATTTTATTCAATGTATACTATTATTTGTCGTATATATAAACTCATGTTTAATATTTGATTTGATAAATTTTATATCTGAAAAAACTTGACTATAATTATATAAGTATAGATATGTATACACAAAAATAAATACAATATATATACTTATAAAAAATAATTTATAAAACGTTCGTGCATCGCACGGGTAATATGCTAGTTTATTTATTATTATTTAAGGACTTTATTTAATACCCATACGGAGCTAATAGAAAACTGCATAAATAAAATTTTGACTTTTTTTTTTATCAAAATAGACCACTTTTTGAACTTATTTATCAAATTAAACCACTTTTTAACATATTTACCAAAATAGCACACTTTTTAAAATAGTGATTCGAAATCACTATTTTAAAAAGTGTGCTATTTTGGTAAATATGTTGAGTTTGGCAAATAAAGTTCAAAAAGTGGTCTATTTTAGTAAAAAAAACTCTAAAATTTTGGTATACGATAAATTTGATATTTCTTTTTATTTACTGTATTAACTTAAGTTTGTGTTTTAACTTTTATTTGCTGTGACATGGAGTGCAGTAAATTTACCAATTTATCACACCTACTGTAATTACTCTTAGATATCGTTTAATTCACGGAAGATAAATTAAATTTTTTTTATTTTTTTATAGAGGTGAAAAACTAAATTTTGTCAAAAAAATTTCTTATGTTTAGTAAAGCATGAAAAGTATTTAGGTAAGAATATTATTGTCTAAAATTTTTATAAGTAAATGCTTGGAAATCACATGGAAAAATCAATCCTTTGTATTTTGAGAGGAATGGTTTTACCCCATACTTTCCCTTATTTCGAGAAAGTGTTTCAGGAATTTGTTCTTACCAAACAAAGAAAATGAACGACTTTCCTTTCTCGAGTGCTAAAATCCGTGAACCAAACGAGGTCTTAGTGCATAAAAGTGTGTATATTTAACGCTGTCATTTTTAATAAGTGTTTCTCTTTTTAAATTAAATTAGCTTTAGATAATTTATGTTAACTGCAATCCCTTTTATTTAGAAGTACACCACTACAAGCACTTGATACTAGGCGTGGCCAGGGTTCGATAACTAAACCGACATGGTCGGTTTTACAACCGAACCAACTTGGTTGATTTGCCAATCACAAAAACCGCCACCAAATCGTCAAAATCGGTTTACCGAAAGTTGGTTTTACCGACATGCTTGGTTGGTTCGGTAGGTAAAGTTAAGAATCGTCCATTCAACAGCAGCAGTGGAAAAAGACAGAGAAGCAAGCAGCAGTGTAGCACAAAATCCTTTTCAATCAACTTGCACTAAAACACAATTACTAGCATAAAAACCCATTTACAATTTTTGTCTCAAATCATGACAAATTTACAACATAATTTGGTCAATATACATAGTTACAAAGGTTAAGATTTAAGAATAAGAGGAGAGGATAGAAAATAGAAAATAGAAAACGGTAGTGGGATCGGGGATGAATGATGAGGCGACTAAGCGGCAAGGGGCTAGGCCTAGGAGTGGGACTGTGGGACCGTTGAATGTGGGAATGCTGAAGTGGGAAGTGTGGGACTGTAGAGTCATGGGAGCGTGTGACTAAAAGAGAGCTCCGATTGAGAGAAACTGAGATGAGAGAGGGAGAGAATTCGAGTGAGAATAAGAGAAATTATTTATAATTTTAAACCCTCAAGTCTAAGAGTGATACTAATTTTCATATAAAAGTAATGTACTTATGTTTTTCGGTCGATCAGTATTTACCGACAATACAAGAGATAGAAACCGCTTCTGCCACCGACTTTGGTTGGTAATCGAAGCCACGATAAAAAATGGCTGATCGTTTTACCGACCGAAATTAATCGGTTAAGTCGATTTTCAATTTGCAGTGTATAATTGCCACCCCTACTTGATACAGTCCAAAGGAAGAAAGGCATTCAATAGTGAATCTTGAGTGGGATCCTTTTTGCAAAGTGCTTCTTTCTTTTCTTTTTTTCCCATTTTTTTTCAAAGTTAAAGAAACTATTGTTTTAATAGTTACTTAAAAGTTCTTGAATATGTAAGACATTAAATAAAATAATGTATAAAATACACATTTAATTTGTACCGGTTCTTAACCTCTTCCATTTCAATCTTATGCCAGGCAGTGCTGCTATTATCCTATAAGATTATTGGCCACAAAATTTATATATTTGAAACTTATTTGTTAATTAGTATTTATAAAATTAGTTTAGGAATACTCAAAGTGTACAATAAGATCTTAGTAATTTTCGGATTAAGGATGTAATTATATTTGGTTTATGATAATAAAATGTGTTTTTTATACTTAAGGTTATGAGTTTAAATTTTCCCAAATTCCACTTTTACAATTATTTTAAAGTAATTAATTTTTGCCTTAGAAAAGGTAACTTGATAATTTTGTTCAACTATACCTATGAAAATTATGTGTTCCAAATGATATTTAGTATATATATCATTTGTGTTTTCATTTTTACATGAATGTTGAAAGGAAACATTAAAGCAAATACCTTTTAACACTTCTAATTTTGTATTGTTTGACAAATACTCTCTCTCTCTATACAAGAAAGTAGTTTCGCTTTGACTTTGTTACATTTTAAAAGGTCAATTAATTTAAACATAATTAGGCAAAACAACACAACTCAAATTTTAATTGTGAGATATACTATATTAATTATGTTATAAGAAAAATGGCACTATTAATTTAAGCCATTTTAAAAAAAATAAGACCATCTTTTTGAGCCACAAAAAATATAATATATATCTTGACATATCCCATGTACAATATGACTACGGCGACTTGTTTGGCAACCAACTCCAGGGTAAACAGAGATAGGGTCTTTTAAGGTTTAAATATAATTTTACACACCCATGGTTGGCAGACATTTATGCTTGGATTTCTAGAGTACGTATCGTTGCAAAAGAGCATTATTTCAGCATTTGCTTACAGAAAATTTCAGTAAAAAGCTTTCGAGAAAAAATACAAAACTATATTTAAGCAATAAATGCAAGCAAACGACTTCATTATATGTCTATCCCGGCCAACTATGCAAGTTCGTGTTGGCCGGTTTGGTCTCTATATTATCTTTGTTTTATTTTTCAATTCGATTTAGGGACCTCTTCTTTTAGCTTTTCATATTTCAAAAAGAAAATTCTTAATTCGAAAATTAGACTCAAAATTAAGACTAGATTTTTATTAATGTCCACCATCCAATTAGGAAAATTAATCTCAAACAAGGGGCACCCAAACCTAATTGCACAGCATGTAATGTATCGTCGATTAAATTTAATCATAATATCAAGAAAGTATGTTTAACAAGGATTTTATTTATTTTAAATAGTTTAATCTAATGATTGACTAAAGTTTTGTTTAAACTTAAAAAAAAAAAAAGGAGTTAAGATTAAATTATAATTACTAATAAGAGCAACTCACGTTATCCGCAATATTTTATGAAAAACAAAGATTCATCTAAATTATTGTGAAAACAATAATGCCCCTAGGTGGAGTCGAAAGAGGATTGTGTATTAATTATATAATACAAACCAATGTTCAAATATATATATATATATATATAAATATAGTGGGGCAAATGCATGCGTACGTTGTTGGTGCTTGGATGAGCTGCAAATTAACTTAGGTTTAGGTGAAGCTAACCTCCCTTTAGTGGTTTCTAGTCCCCATCATATCATATCTAAATTAAGGAAAGGCATAACCAAACATGGCACGTACTTTGTAATCTATTTTAATTAATTTGGTGTTTAGCTTTAGAAAAGGTAAATAAAACAAACTTGCCTGCATCTGCATCAGTAAACTTACACATTGGACTCTTATAACATTAAATAATTATATAGCTAGTATTTCAAATCCAAACTCGCACGTAACTTTGATGTTACTCGATCAGACGAATGAAAATATATTTGTACCTGGTCTATTTTTGCCATTGACTTTGCACTCTTTTTATTGATTTTCATTATTTCAATTATTTTGAGTTCATATTCAAGTGTCTCATTTAAGATTTAATTATTAGCCTTCTTTTTTCATATATTAATTAATCAGATGAGACGGAATGCTCATGTTAGCACTAACATGAGCTCTGAGGGGATTAATTAACAAATCTGTAATCACTATCGCACATATAATGCTACTTAAAAAAGGTAAACAACACTAAATACAGCAAAATTCTATATATTAATAAAGCTGAGACCGGTTAATTTTATTAATTAAACAAAATTTTAATTTGTCGATAAATTGATAATTTATGAATTTGCCAAAAAAATTGTGTTTCCAATATTGTTCTCTTGATCTTTCTTAAATTTTATTTCATATAAACTTAATTAAGTAAATTATATTATCCTTTGATATATAATTTAAAAGATTTATGTTTCAAATATCGTGATATTGGTCTTCTCTAAATTTTTATTTCCTAAAAACTTAATTAAACAATTATATTATCCTTTGATCTTCCAAAATTAATTACTGTTTATATATACCATCTCTCTTCTTCTTCTTCTTCTTCTTCTTATTATTATTATTATTATTATTACATGCCAAAAAATAATCAATAAGACAAAAAATTGAGGATAATAATTTTGCTAAGTAACTTGTTTCTTGAAAATAAGTTATCAAAACAATGATGACACTAAATAATTTCTTCTTACAAGATGAGAAACACGCACCTGACATGCTTAAGTATTACAAATGTTAAGGATGGAAGAATTCAAGCAAATAAAAATTATAGTAAAAAGTAAAAAGCACTGTACTTATATTTTAGTAAGGTATAATAGTATGTCTAAAGGTGAATTATTAATGTATATAAATCATAGGGCTAAAGTGACCTTACAAAAAAATATTATCTTAAAAATTTAACAAAAATATTAACTAACTCTTAAACTCGAGTCAAAACCGACAAAATTTATTAATTTAATAAAATTATTATTTTGTCAAATATTATTTTACCGAATATCTACTTTAACTCTTTTAAGTATAACCATTTCAAATATGGATGAGTTATCGAGTAAATGCCCTTTGCGTGAATCTATGGAGGAACTCATATTTGAGCCCTTCTTTTTACAACTTTAAGGCACAGGGTGAATATTTTTTTCCTCAACGAGCCGAGTTAGATGCAACAAAGTAGGCCATAAGAACCAGAGATTATTTATCCAACGCTGGAACTAAATTCTTCTCAATGAGGGCCCAATAGGCATAAAAAGTGGGTTTGTATAAGATGGGGCTTAGTACAATTAACAAGGCCATTCTAATATAACCATGGCCCACATCATGGAATAGCTAAAAATCAGCAAAGTGACCACAAGAATGGCCCGGTGATAAAGGGCTGTATTTCATCATTGACTTTGAGTAACAAGAATTTAAGTGGTACTCTCTTCTAAGGGTGTTTTTAGTTTCGGTCGGACTAAAAATTAAGGTACCCTAAATCCAAATTAAATATAAAAAATTCGGTTTCAGTTCGGTTCGGTTTAGTTTCTAAATCTTCGAAACCAAAACTCGAACCAAATTTTTTAGTTCGGTTCGGTTTTATTCGGTTTTGACATATGCTTTTTTTTTAAATTAGTTTAACATAAAAATATAATACTAATAGTATTGTAAGAATAATTCATATTTAAATTAAAGTCATTACTTTTTAGAAACAATGAGCAATATATAAATACCATGTTTTCTATTTAATTACAATTTTATTTGTACATTATAAGAATGAAACATATTAAATAAAATAATGAATTATTTTTATATCATATATGTGATAAAAAAATCTTAACATTGTGCAGTTAATTAAATAATAAGGACACGCGTTAATAACTATTTTTTTAAGAAAATCATAATATACAATTAGTAAGAAATATATTCTTATAAAATGTCATCTTTTTATATTATAGTATAATTAATGTGTGCCTTTAGAATATATATTAACATTTTTTTTCTTATACATAATTCGGTTCAGTTTGGTTTAGTTCGGTTTTAGACTAGCTTGCTCCAAACCCGAACCAAACTTTTCGGTTTCAATTCAGTTTTCTTATTTTTGGTTTCAGTTTTTTTACGGATCGGTTCGGTTCGGTCGGTTTTCGGATTGGCTTTAACACCACTACTCTCTTCCGCCTCCTCACAATGATTTATGATAATACCAATTCAAGATTCATCAAATGCACAAAAACTCAAATCTAGATAAAATTTAAAAACAAAAAGGAAAGCAGTTAAACTGGCTTCGGCCTGATTTAAATGGCAGCACCAACACCTTCATACCAAAAAGGATAGCTAATAAAATAGTTGTCTGAGAACTGGTAAGAGGAATTCTTTTATTAAAACTATATGACATGTCAATATTGTAATTTATTTAAAACTTTGGCTGCAAGCTTTTACTTATGTAATCCACATCCACAAGAAGATTCAGGTTCATCTATGAACAAATCTACAAATCACCACAGCCTAGATTTGTTCAATTAGGCCTGAAGGTAATGATCAGATCCCATAAGGGAAATTTCTATACGGCACGGAAGGGCACAAAGATTCAATAATATATATATATATATATATCAGCAGGAACAATTTCAACAGCTAATGGAAACCCAAATTGATCATGATTTGTGATGCATTTATTTATAAGTATAGTTCACCAATAATCTATTCACAAACTAGGGGGGGAAAAGGTACATGTAGGAGATTCCCTGAGAAAATCAGCAAACACAAGGATATTAATGAATAGCTCCTCCAACTAGTCTCCAAAGGATTGGCCCTTCCTGAGTTCAAAATCAAAACCCTTTAGATATGAGTATGAAATAACTATAACATAAGCATAGACAATAAGCCTCAAGTACAAGAGATGACGTGTAAAATTATTTACAAAACTAAAACCCCAGAAAGGAAATAACATAAATCAACATTTGGATTTTTCTCAGGCATATTTAGTCCAAGAACTATAATCCTCTGATACAAGCATACAACATAAATGGTCTTAACAATACTAAGAACGAATGCTTTCAGTAGTACCACAGCCTAAAAGAGCCTCAAGATAGAATCGGCATCCCTTCTTGTATCATGGGTCACTAGTGATGTGCTCTCTAACAAAACCACAAATGATAAACATAATAATTCTACAGGAATTATACTCTCAAAGCACCGTAACGTATTAGTGAAACTATATGCGTCAAACAGACCAGAAACAAAGATTGGCGACCGTCATTATTCACAATTCACATTCACACGCTGTAATCTAATCTTTGAGAGAGAATTAATCAATTTAGAATTCAAAAACTAGACTAAAGAATTCCATTGCAAAGATAATTTTGGGATTCTCCCAATAACAGTATCCATTGATGCAAGAAGACAAAATTAATCTTCTTCCCCTGTTACATTAATTAATAACCAATTAAAACTCCCACAATTTCAACCTAATAAGTTAGCTACCCATAATTCAACCTTAATTGGTAAATTCTACCTCTAACCCCTACTTATTCTTCACGGTGACACCAAGCTCACCGGCCACAATCAAAGTAGTCGCCATATCAAGAAACATTCCATGCTCAACAACACCTGCCAATCGCAAAATCGCATCACTAGCTGCCTTCAAATCCCCCATATCTTTCTTGAAATACAAATCCACTATATAATTCCCATTATCAGTCACAAATGGATTCCCATTTTCCCCAAAAGTCCTAAGCTTTGCAACACAACCCACATCCTTAAACAACAGTTCAAGCCTTTGGGCAGTGAACTTCCAACAAAATGGCACAATTTCAACCGGCATAGCTAGCCCACTACCCCCTATATACTTAACCAATTTTGATTCATCTACAATCACCACAAATTGCTTGCAAGCACCCTCTACCATTTTTTCCCTTAGCAATGACCCGCCCCGACCCTTTACCAAATTCATGAACGGGTCGACCTCATCCGCACCGTCGATTGCAAGGTCAATGATGGGATGAGAATCTAGGTCAGCCAAGGGGATTCCCACTGAAATTGCTTGTTCTTGAGTCTTTTTTGAGGTGGGTATTCCTATTATGTTGGTGAGTTGGCCTTGCCGGAGAAGTTCTCCGATTCTGTCAACGGCGTGACACGCCGTTGAGCCGGTTCCTAACCCTAGGACCATGCCGGATACTACGAATTCCACGGCTTTGTATGCTGCAATTTTCTTTAACTCATCTTGGGTTAGAATCACAGGGGCTCTAGAGGGTGAAGATGGAGATTCCATTGTTGGCTTATCGGACCCAATTAAATGACGGTAAGCAATAGCCATCTTGATAAAATTAAACAAAGGTAAGAATTCAATAACAAGAAAGAAAATATAGGTTTTTGTATAAGGTAGGAAAAAAAGAAGGTGGTAAGATTAGGAAAATGTACAAGAATGCAGGAAAAAAAAATTCGGGCTTTGAAATATGAATGGAAGGAAGAAGAGGGGTGTAAGGAAATAAATAGAAGAGGGTGGGGGGCAAAGGAATCTTAAACCTTGAGATTTTGGAGGAAAGTGGGGATTTGGAAAGAGAGGTGGAGGATTGGCTGCGAAAAGTTGTGTATTTTGTTCTATTGGTGGATGCGCGGCAAGTGGGTTGGGCCGAAATTTGGATTTTCTTGGGAAAATTTATTAGGGTTTGCTGTTTGGGTAATAAATGGGATTTTATAGGGGTGGGGATGGATTTTAGTTGTCAAAAGACTGGAAAACAGGGGAAGGTGCAGGGTGGGTGGCATTGTTATTTGGGTGGTGGTGGGGGAAAGAGAATCCTCGAAGTAATAAATTTAAGAATCCTGTCCTGGACGCGCTATTTATGGAGATTGAAAGAGCGTCAAATGTCAAAACTGAGTCAAAATATAATTGGGATGTAAGTTTTGAATAATGGTACATGTATAAAATAAAATAAAATTATTTTATCTCATATTTAATGTTAGTTAGGATTGAATTATAAGATAGATTTATTTTACGAAGGTTTTTTATTTTATTGAGAGAAGAATTAAATAATTTCATCTGTGGTATTATTTTATCTAATCTAAATATGATTAGATAATTTTATCTGCTTTTTTTATCCAACATGTCAAACGCACCTTTAGGGTGCTTGACTACAACTATGGAATATAAGGGTTAGTTTGATTACAAGTATATAATTTACATATAAAGAAAATAAGTTTTAGATAATTAAATTGTTTATAATTAAGTTGCATGAAAAATGTTAATTAAAGGTATTTGATTGCCCTAATTTTCTATCCAAAAAGTATTGTACTTTTTTATCTTTTGGTGTTTGATCGGCATTATTTTTTAAATAAATTGTAACTGTTTTCAACTTTTTCTTGTTTAATAGCTATTATTTTTCATGAATTTGTACTTTTTTCATGGAACTTGTACCTTTTTCTAAATGGAATTTGAGATATATTAAAAATAATATATATATATATACATGAAAATAAAGTTATTTTTTTTTATTTTTTTGATATTCTAAATAAAACATAATTTGGGAGCATAACAACTATAATAATAAGAAATATAATATATAATAGTGATAAATAAATATTTTTCCTAAGTTAAATAGTATAAAATTATTTTTTTTCATATTGTTAAATTAATTTTAAAAAATACATGAAAAAATATATATGGGTAATTATGCATTTTTCTAACTTATTCTCAAATATATTATACCAAAAAAAAATGGAGAGTAAAGGGATTTTTTAGCTTACCTATAAAATAATACCTCATCCCCCTTAAGAAAATATTTTCTAGTTTTTTGAGGAAAATAATATCACATCACCCCAAAATTGGAATTTGACCACCTAGAAAATAAATCCAACCAAACACACCAAAAGTGGGAAATTGGGTGAAAAACTCTGATTTTCTACGAAAAATAATGCCTATCAAACACACATTTAGTATACTTTGGTACTCATTTTTGTAGAACTATAGTGGCCTAGTGAAAATGTATTGAAATTAGTGCTAGATTCAATTGGGAGCTCTTAGGTTTAGTGGTTAACCACGATTTTGCAAACAAGAATCAGTCGAAGTGCGCAAAAACTGGTCTGGATACTTAAAAGTATTTGGGAAAAAAAATCATGGTGCACATATTTTTATTGTTCTGTTTTTAGATGCCCTAAGGTATAGTGATTATAGTGCAGCGAGTTGCTTGTTTTAAGTGCTCGTGCTATTTTAGTTAATGTTCACAAGTAACATATTGTAAAAGCTATGTCATATATTGCATTTACATTGTAAACTTGTCACCCATCACTTAACTGAGATCTGTTGATGTGATATATATACACACATGTAGTCATTAATCTTTTAGTCCTCGTTTGATTCAGATATTAAGGTCAGTGGAATTAATAATATCAATATTAATAGTATTGAACTATTAATTATGGTATTAATTTAATACCAATACCCTGTTAGATTCATGCAGTAGTAATATTGGAATATCCCATGTTGATGTTAATACTATGTTTGGTTCTGTAATTTGTATACGGGATTATATTTTAGAATAACAGAAAAAAATGATAATAATAATAATAATAATAATAATAATAATAATAATAATAATAATAATAATAATAATAATTGCATTTTTGAAAATATTATAGTAGTAGTAATGGCATTTTTGAAAATATATTAGTAGTAATAATGGCATTTTTGAAAAATATTATAGTAGTAATAACATTTTTGACAATATATATAGTTCATTTTTCTTAATCCCGGATAAACAATACCACCTCCCCCTGGTATTAAATTATACCACAAAGAGTGGTATTAAGTTAGTCCTGGTATTAATAATCCCATCACATTTGTGCGAACCAAACAAGGTATTATAAAAAAAAGTGGTATTAATAATCACATCCCACTTTTTAATACACGAATCAAACGAGACCTTAAAGTAATACACTTATTGGTATAAAACAAAAAGCATGTGGGTGAAATTGAGTTTATAAGTCATTAAGTGTCTATAATTGATGGAGAGTCAAACAAAAAAAACTCTATTTTGTGAAATCGTCCATTACATTAAGAATACGGCATGACAAAGTAAGAAATTACTAAATATACTAACAATTTTTTTACAAAATTAGTTGTAGCACTAATTATATTAAAAGAAAAGCATACAATACATTAAATGTTTCCCCCATTAGTTCATTTGAATGGTTTCATGTCAATTTGTATAAAAAATAAGTAAGTTTAACATTTTTCAAAGTCATCATATTCACATTTTCTATGAAAGAGTTTCATAGACAATGTGAATATGATGCAACATTAAATAAATACAACCCATAACTCACATTGTTTTTTATTTTCATTAAATATATATGAATTTTTATGTATATATATGAAGATGCACAATAATCATTGAAGAAACTTTTTTCAGAATGTGCCTATGAATACAAATTTGATGTCAACTACATGTATAAATATCTAAAATAACATGACAAATAGGATAAATATCTCTTTTATGGATAAGGCGTTGGAAATGCATTTCTTTTAATGGTTATATTTATATAATAAGCGAGAATGGTTTTCACATAAAAAAATAAAAATGATAAAATATTATATGGTTGAACATTTGAGAAGTAAGATATTTTTTCATGGTTGATAGTGTCCTTAAAACGTTAGGTTTTCATTAATTATATTATATAAGATGAGAGGGTTTAAGTAATAATGCTGTAAAATAATTTTTTACACTTTTTTAGGTTCGTAGATTTTTTAGAGATTAATATTAGATCTTGAATTACAATTTTAGTTAGAATCAAATTGTATTAAAGTAATAAATATTGATGGTGAAAATTAGTGACACTGTTCACTCCGCCAACCACGAGCAGACGCGTGGCCTCCCACGTCAGCGGTATTGTTACCCTCCAACAAACAGAGCTTGGGAGCTTTGTTTAATAGTTCTTCAGGAGCCAGAGCTCCAACCAATAGTTCTTCCAGTCTAGAGGATTATTCTTGAGCAATGGATTGCGAAGCTCAGAAAATAAAGCTCTCCCCGTGAGCTCCGAGCTCCTAGGCCGACCACTGTGTCAAGAAAGACGAAGACAGCATGGGCGACTGCTGCCAACTTCACTGGACGCTGCAGAACCTCCTTCACCTTCATTAAATGCATATCCACTGCATTTAATGTGCTGGAATCCATGGGGAGGCAAGATCAAGATTGATGGGAGCGCGGGATGGCCTTGGACCTGCTCCACAAAGCTCCCCTCACACGTCTCTTCTGTCTCACATATATAGAAGAAGCATTTAATTCTAAAAAAAATGACGACAACAACCATGAATAACCAACATTAAGAGAGAATCTAGCATTCAAGCAACCTATAGTGAGCAACCAAAAAAGATAGAAAAAATATAACTATAAGGCACACATCAGATCTCCGAACATAGGAAAGTTAGAACTCGTGTAGCTCAAATATACTCTTATTATTATTCGAGGGTCAGTATTTAATAGGATATCTCATAAGAGATCTGTGGAAGATGTGGAAAAAAGGTTCATGTCAAAGATGAAGGCTTAAATGACCGAGATGATGAAGACGATGGGCCATCTAGGAGGGAGCTCAGCTGTAGCTCTAGTAAGAGACTTTAAGTCTCCATTTGCAGAACACATACAGAGCTTCCAGGTCCCAGAAAAGTTCAAGCTCCCCACGCTAGAGTCATATGACGAAACCATTGATCCTTTAAACCACATGCAGCAGTATGGTAATATAATGGGGCTCAAGAATGTCCCAAATGGTATCATATGTAGAGCTTTCGTCACAACTCTAAAAGGGGCAGCCCGAATATGGTGTAACAGCCTGCTCCAAAGATTGATCCAGAGTTCATAAGAACTCGGAACCAGGTTCATCTCCCATTTTCTTGGAATACGAAAACAGTCCAAACCTTTCATTTATTTCTTCACCATCAAACAGAGGTCGACAGAGAGTTTGAAAGAGTATGCTTGCCGATTCAATCAAGAGAGCATTACGATCATTAACCTTAACGAAGGAGTAGCAGTAACAGCCTTTATGGAAGGGGTAAGCTCCCCTTACTGCCTTGCTGCTAAAACCATGTTCGAGTTTTTGGACGAGGTCAACAAGCATATTGGCTTGAAAGAAGCTTTGCAAGCCCACGATATGTCAGGTCTGTTAGCTCTCCTGCCTTCCTTCAAGCGTCAAAGAGGACACAATCCATCATGCATCTAAGAAAGAGAGGGCAAAAAGGGAAAGAAAGATTCGAATAAGTCCAAACCAAGCGAAGGCAGAGCTCGCCAGCAATTCACTCCCCTAATAGGCTCCTTGGGTGAGGTCTACGCTCAGTTGGAGTTAGGGCAAGTCCCAGAGCCCTGAAAGATGAAGATTTCGAAGAAGACGATTGATACGATGAAATACTGCCAGTACCACAAAAATCATGATCACGAGACTGATGACTGCTGGAAGTTGAAAGAAGAGATCGGAAACTCATCCAGCGAGGACAGCTCCGTCAGTATGTGGACAAGAAGAAAGAGGTTCCCTCAAAAGCAAAGGGAAATGAACACACCAATGAGATATACATGATCAAGAGGGACTCGTCTTTTTTAGCCAACAGCAATAGGTCTAGGAAAGCCTACATTAGACAAGCCAAGACCTCGAGCTCGGAGGCTAAATTCCTTAGCTTCAGGCCTACCAAGATAGTGAAATATGATGTCACGAAGATCACCTTCACAAACGAGGATATGAATAAGATAGAGTTCCCACATGATGATCCTCTGGTAATAACAGCTATGGTGGGCAATCACAATGTCCATCGAATCCTCATAGACACTGGAGTTACCTCAAATCTCATGTATTATAGTACTTTCAAAGCAATATGCCTCACAACCGAGCACATAGCCCCATCGACGGTTACGCTGGTCGGCTTCTCTGGAGAGAAGACCAAATCTTTAGGAACCATCGAGCTCACTGTGACTCTAGGAACAACTCCGAAATAGGTTACCACTATTGCAGAGTTCCTCATATTGGATAAGGCTTCCCACTATAATGTTATTTTAGGTTGGGGGCACTCTTAAAGAGATCAGAGCTGCCATTTCGACTTGTAACCTAACCATAAGGTTCCCAACCCTTCACGGAGTCGGGGAGGTCAAAAGAAATTAAGTGAAAGCCAGATACTATCACTTCTGAGCTCTAAAAAAGGTCAGGGCAACTGACATCGCGGTCGTAGAGCTCAAAATCGTAGCCACTGTGGAGTTGATTGAAGTAGAAGGGCCCAATGACCCAGAGAAGTGGGAAATTGATACTTTGGACCCTCGAGATAAAAAAAAAAGAACTCAAAGGCAAGCCGGTTAAGGATCAAAAGGATCTCCCCTTGGACCCCCTGCAGCCTGACAGGGTATTGAAGATCAGCGATCAGCACAATGTAGAAGTTAAAGAAGAGCTATCCTAATGCCTACGAGCTAACACCAACATCTTTGTTTAGTCCTACGATTACATAAAGGGCTAAATCCAGAAGTTATGGTATACTGGCTCAATGCTAACCCAGCCTTTAAGCCTGTACGATAGAAGAGAAACTTTGCAGTATAAAGGAACTTGGTTGCTAAAAAAGAGGTTCAAAACTTTCTTCAATCTAGTTTTATTCGGGAAGTCCACTACCCAAAGTGGCTTTCCAATAAAGTGCGCATGAAGAAGCATAGTGGGAAGTAAATGATGTGTGTGAACTTCAAAGACCTCAACAAGGCCTATCCAAAAAACAGTTTCACACTCGTAAACGCAATTACTAGCCACGAGATGCTGAGCTTTATGGACGCATATTCTAGCTATAATCATGTCAGGATAGCCCCTGAAGACGAAGAAAATACACCATTCATTACTAATGAAGGCACCTGCCATTACAAGGCCATGCCGTTTGGCCTTACGAACGATGGAGCTACTTATCAGAGGGTCATGAGCACCTTGTATAAGGACCAGATAGGTAGAAATATGGAGGTCTACGTCGATGAGATGCTGGTCAAAAGTTTCAAAGCCTTCAGCCACGTGGCAGACCTCAATGAAGCATTTGTCATACTCAGGCATAATAGTATGTCCCTCAATCCAGCGAAGTATGCTTTCGGAGTAAAAATAGGAAAATTCCTGGGGTTCATGTTAACACAAAGGGGAGTCGAAGCTAACCCTGAGAAAATACAAGCTCTAATCAACATGAAGTCTCCAACCAAGCCGAAAGAAGTCCAAAGTTTGGCCGGGAGGGAGGAAGCTCAGAGCAACTTCATCTCTAATGTAATAGACAAGTGATATCCTTTCTTCAAAACCCTCAAGAAAAGCTTTTGCATGGACAGAAGAATACGAGCTCGCTTTTTCACAGCTCAAGCAGTACCTGAGAGATCCTCCCCTTCTTAGCTCACCAAAGAAAGAGGAAGTTATGAGCTTGTATTTAGTAGTATTGCAGACAGCAATCTGTTAGGTGTTAATGAGAAAGAAAGTGGGAACACAGCTACCAGTCTATTATACGAGCAGATCCATGCACGCTGATGAGCTGAATTATCCAAGGTTGGAAAAATTGGCTTAAGCCCTTCTTATCACCTCCAGTAAACTAAGGCCTTACTTCTAGGCCCACACCATTAATGTGCTCACAGATCAGCCATTGCGAAGAGTGCTAAAAAAGCCAGAACAATTAGGAAGATTGGCCATATGGATTGTAGAGCTCGGGTAGTTTGTAATCAATTATAAGCCTTGAACTTCGATCAAAGGCGAGGTTGTGGCAGATTTCATCGCATAGTTCACTTACACTGAATAATAGGTCCCTGAGCAACCAGAATTACTGCCACCTATGGACCCAAGCACCTCGAGCCCCACCACCTCAATGAAACTGTAGCCAGAAATTCCCATATGGATACTTCACGCGGATGGAGTTTCTAACTTGCAAAGCTCCGGTGCTGAGTTAATAATAATTACTTCTGAGGCCAATACCCTGGAGATAGCTCTAAAATTTCTCTTCAAAGCCTCCAACAACAAGGTTGAGTATGAAGCGATCATATCAGGCCTAAGGATATATAGCTGGTGACTTGGGGGCAAAACAGATGGTGGTATACAATGACTCTTTAGTTGTGATTGGCCAAATACTTGGCCAATAACATGGCCAAGAAGATCATATGGCTGTTTATTTGGCTAAGGCTAAGACAACAGCTCAGAAGTACACAAACATAGTCTTTGTCAAGGTCCTACAAGCTCAGAATAATAAGGCGCACCGCCTGGCCAAATTTGCTTCAACATCAGAAGTGCCAAGCAGTGTCCACATAGAATATTTGGAAAAAAAATTATTAAAGAACTCATAGAGCTGGATATAGCCCCAGTATAAGTCTGTAAGTGCTGGATCGATCCGATATTGAACTATCTTACAGATGGAGCTCTCCCAGAAGACAAGAAGGTGGTCAAAAGGATAAAATATATTTTCAACAGATACATGGTTATCGAGGCAACACTGTACAAGCATGGATACGTTCTTATGTTCTCACTCTGCCTACATCCTCACAAAGCCTAAACAGCTCTGCTAGAAGTTAATGAAGGATTATGCGAAGAACACCCAACAGCTCGTTCCCTACCCATCAAAGTTAGGAGGCAAGGCTACTTTTGGCCCACTGTCATGTAAGACGCCAAGGAGTTAGTAAGAAAATGTGATAAGTGCCAACGTTTCACCAACGTCCAACAGCTCCCAGCAAAGCTAATGACCCCCTTTTCAGAAGCCTGTGGCCTCTCTCTCAGTGGTGCATGGACATAATTGGACCTTTTTCCTTGGCCAAAGGGTAGACAAAGTTTGCAGTTGTAGCTATTGACCATAATTACCACCATGAAGATCCAAAATTTTGTGTAGAAGAATATCCTCTGTCGCTTTAATCTCTCAAAGATGCTGATCACTAATAATGGAAAATAGTTTAATTGCGATCTCTTCAGAAACTTCTACGAGGGGTATGGAATAGAGAACCACTACAGCTCGCCTATTCATCCTCAGGCCAATGGCTAAGCAGATGTCACCAATAGAAACCTATTGAGTTCATTGAAAAAAAGATTAGATCATGCCAAGGAAAATTGGTCTGAAGAGCTCCTATCGGTCTTATGGGCCTACAAGACCACTATCAGAGGTCCAATTGGCGAAATTCCTTTATCTCTGACCTATGAAACTGAAGCAGTTATTCCAGTGAAAATAGGAGTTCCAATATACATAATCAACCACAATGACCCAGCTTGAAACAATGAAGGCCTATTGGCTAACTTAAACCTCCTTGAAGAAAAGAGGGATCAAGCTTGAATCAATGAAGAAGCCTATAAAAGGAGCATGGTCAAGAGCTACAACAAGAACGTCAAGCACAAAAGTCTGAACATATGTGACTTAATACTTTGAAAAGTCATCATAGTCACCAACATTTTTGAATGTGGCAAACTCGCTGCAAAATGGGAAGGCCCATACGTAGTCACTAAAGTCAGCAGACCTGGCACCTACTATCTAAGGACTGTAGACGGCATGAAGCTCATGAGACTATGAAACATAAAACACCTCAAGAGATACTATCCATGAGCTGAAACACTTTATACTTTTGTAATAGTTATTTCAAAAGAAAAATGTATGTGAAATGTTTTGTTTTGATATTTCATTACTCGTAAAAGACACTCTGTAAAATCTCTTTCATGAAGAGGTCAGTTTAGTAAGTGCCCAGCTCATTGATCACATTTGCACTCTAAGTAAAATCCTCTTACGAAAAGGTCAGCTTAGTAAGTGCCCAACTTGCAAAAGCACACTTACTCTGCTAAAACTCTCTCAAGAAGAGATCGGTTCTACAACCAAAGAGGTCTGGTAATAATTGAGAAAACTGTCAAAATTTGACTAAGTCAGAAGGAGTATGACTCTACTCTAGACTTAGCCAAAAGTATAAGTTTTCCTTTTAAAGCTCTAAAAACCTCGAAAAAAATTCCTATCACTAAGCATAAAAGGTCCTCATACAAGCCTATTGAGAATTGAATAATTCCTCTTGCAAATAGGTAAGCATAGTAACTGACTAACTCAATGAGCACATTTACACACTAAGGAGTCCAACTAACATCTGAGAATTCTTAACAAACTTTGCCTAAAGTCTTGAGGGCATGACTGTTGCAGACTTAAACCAAAGTAACTAGAATTCAATTTATATAGAAAAATCCAACAAAACCAGCTCAATGAGCTTCAACTGGTAATGGCTCTCCCGTGAATATGGTAAAGTCCTCTTTTGAGGCAAATTATTTATTTTGCTTAATTTTGTCTAACTTTTTTCTATGTTATGGGGGTATATTAGAGTATCACAGAGCTTATTCCATCTCACATTATAACTTAGACAAAAAAAATACAAGAATTAAAGCAAAATAAAACAGAGCAAACTTTCAAAGCAAACTTGTTTATATCATTAAAGGATAAATGAGTACAGAGGTCCTAAATTTCTATTACAAAAGTAAGAAAACATGAAATCCTACAGCTACTACTCATAAAATTATTGAGCTCCTCATGCCTTATCACCACCAGCATCATTAGGCTTGCTTGTCTCCCATTTCTCCAACAAACTAGGTTCCTCTTCCCTGATTAGCTGAAAAATAGCCAAAATGTCTCATCTCTTCTCTAAAATCCCCGCTTCGAGCTCTGGAGTCACACCTATGTCTGCAAGGAGCTCTATACTCTCAAGATTATCGAGTTTCTGCAAGATGAGCTCCTGGCACTTTGAAAAAACCAGCAACGTACGCATCGCTGATTTTGGCAAGAGGTCTTACCTGGGAGCAAAAATTTTATATGGCCTGCAGTTCGATGGAAGAAAGGGAATCTTTGAGTTCTTTATTCTCCTTCTCTATCTCTGAGATCTAACCTTTCATAGCCTCGTTGCTCTGACGATAGGAAGAGAGCTCATTGTCCCTCACTGCCAATTGACTCTAGATCTCTTAAAGGCTTTTGGTTGCTTCCTCTATACCATGAAGCTCCAGCTCCACTAGTTTTAGGGCATCTTCCCTGCCTCTGCAGTCGAGATTCACTTCTGCACGGGCTGCACTGACGATAGCTTGAGTTTAATCTTTGAGGGTGCTAAGCTGAGCCCGCAAGCTCATCGTCTTAGCTAACATTTGCTTAGCCTCGGCCAGTATTTTTTTCTTTTTCTCTTCGGCAACTACCAGGTCTGATTTGCCCTTTCCTAAAGCCTCTTGAGGTACAGCTAGAGCTAGGTTATTCGTACCCTCCTCAGCTATGTGGAGGGTAGAGTAAAAAAAGGAGAGGGCCTGGAAAAAAAAGGCAATTAGAGAAGAGCTCATAAAGTGAAAGTTCAAAAAGAAGAAGTGAGTTGTGAATATTTACCCGGCTAATATGGTAACCATACCAAGCAAACCCCTGCTGCCCTTGGATTTTGGAGCATACCTGTACCCAAAAGGGGAAAAGTCACATTGGGATGAAAAACCTCGACCCATCTCCATTCGTATAAAATCATATTTAAAAACTTTTGGCTTTAGAATTTTGCAATTCTGATTTAAAATAAAAAATTTACGACAAAAATAGTAAATAAACTTAAAACCGACGAAAACCGAAAAAAATCAACCTAAACCCTAAAAATTCTTAAAAATCATATTCTTAATGATCAATAATTAATTACACATGAATATCATGGAAAAATTACAAACTCTTTGAATTTAGAACAAGAATCAAGCATAAATCGATGAAAAATCGAAAAATTGACAAACTAGACCTATAAACCTTAGAAACAGCCTCTAAAACGTGGGTTTAAGGTTGATTCTAGAATATATATGATCTAAATTAACTAATCTAAGAATAGCAAAGAGAACGAACAATTAAAAGCAATCATATTTAAAAAAAACAGAAAACTAGGGTTTACCCGAAACGCAGTTGAGACTTGAATTAAAAATTATATTGAACGATGAATTGAATGTTGATTACAGCGATGTTCCAGCCTCAAAAGATCATAAATAAACTAAACTATCAATTGTTTAAAGAAATTAAAAAATAAAACTCTCAAAGTTCGATATTTAGATATAGCGCAAAAGCTTCCAGGAAAGTCACGGTTCTCTCAGCCTCTTTGTTAATCGATTATAAATTGTTGTGTACCCTAAAATATGAGATATATGACCTTTTATATAGTACAGAAGTCTCTCAGATCATGGCTTGAATAACCCTTAAAGAAACGGGCCGAAAAGAGCTAAAAATCGAAAACGGACAAAAAATAGGGGTAGGGATCAATCCTCATTTTTTTTCCCTATTAGCCGTTCTTTTTTTGCTCATGACTTTTTACTCCGAATTTTGATTGAATCGCCATTTTCACCTATGAGTAGGTAATTTAATTATCTACAACTTTTATTTCTGAAGATTTTTTCAAATTCTCAATGAATAAAAACTTTGATTAGCTACAACTTCGAGCTTTTTACGGCAATTCTCGGTTTTGTTCAAAAACTTTCAAAATCAATTCAGTTGAGCTTCTTTTCTCCTAGAATCACTTTTGGAAATTTGTATTCACTTTATTCATGCTCGAAAACTTGTTATTCTCTTATTGGTACTGCTTTGGGGGTAGTTTGCGGAGTTTTCCTCACCTTAGACCTCATAATGGGTATTTACTTCTTCTTCGGGCCTTCTTTTTGCACTTTTTTCTTTCAACCTTCTATCTTGCATCCAACCTCAGCTGCTTAACCACTTTAGGCCTACAAAATGGCTTAGTAACACATAAATACAATGCAGTGCTTCCTTTTCATGCTTAAACTAAATTTACATGCAATTTTCGATTTTAGACAGTAATTATAAGCTAATTGAGCCTTTTTTAAGGGATTATAAATGCAATTTCTGAGCTTAATCAGAAGGGAACTTGACGAAGAGGGAGTACGCTTTTGGATTGCTTAGGTTTTTTCTTCTAAAGCCATTTTTTCTTCCTCATCTTCTTCCTCTTATACTCCCTCAATGGCAATTGATGGTGCAAATTAGTGACACTATTCACTCCTCCAACCACGAGCAGACACGTGGCCTCCCACGCTAACGATATCGCTACCCTCCAGCAAAAAGAGCTTGGGAGCTCTGTTTAGTAGTTCTTCAGGAGCCAAAGCTCCAACTAATAGTTCTTTTATTTTTGAGGATTATTCTCGAGCAATGAATTGTGGAGCTCAGAAAATAGAGCTCTTCCCGCGAGCTCTGAGCTCCTAGGCCGACCACTGTGTCAGGAAAGACACAGAGAGCATAGGCGACTGCTGCCAACTTCATTAGACGTTGCAGAACCTCCCTCACCTTCATTAAATGCATATCCACTACATTTAATGTGCCAGAATCCATGGTGAGGCAAGATCAGAATTAATGAGAGTGAGGGATGCCTTGGACCTGCTCCGCAGAGCTCCCTTCACATGTCTCCTCTGTCTGATATATATAGAAGAAGCATTTACGTCTAAAAAAATGACAACAACCACAAATAACCAATAATAAGAGAGAATCCAACATTCAAGTAGCCTACAGTGATCAACCAAAAAATATAGAGAAAAATAGAACTATAGAGCACACATCAGAACTTCTAACATAGGAAAGTTAGAACTCATGTATCTCAAATATACTTTTATTGTAATCTGATAATGATATAATAGTTAGAGAGATTCTTTGAGTTTGTAGCAATCACTTAGTTATATCAATACTAAATAAACCGAGCTCCTAGCTCTATTCCACAAAAGAGGACTAACCCATATTTTCATATGAGGCCAACCTCCTCTATATATCTTTGACTCTCTTAGCTTATAGCATTTATTACGTTAATCATTTGATCTAATTATTTGACTGTGCGGTCTAAACTACCCTTCTAGTTTTACACACCAACAAATATATTATTCTAGTTATATGTAACTTCTCATTTTCATTAAGGAAATAAATAGTTAGTTTTGTTTTAGGTATGTAACGAATTTAAAAAAAATGTGTCCTTTCTTCCATTTCCAACGACATTTCTCTGTTGCTTCACTAATCTTGAGTGAAAACTTATTCCAAATTTCGAACAAACAATAAATTTGACTTTGTTTCATTTTTCATAGTGGTATTTAGGGATAGCAAAAAAACCTAACTCGGTGGGTTTTCGACCCGACCCAACCCGGATGGAGCGGGTTCGGGGCGGGTTAGGGTTCTGCATTCTTAAAACCCGACCCGACCCGCTTAAATATATATATATTTAATATTTATTAAATACAAACCCTAATACTCATATCTCATTCTCTCAGCCCCACATCTCACATTCTCAGCCGCACTTCTCACACCCACAGGTCTCACTCCCACACCTTTCCTCCTCCATCTCCGAACTCCCTCGCAGTCTCTCCGAACTCCCTCGCAGTCTCTCCTCCTCCATCTCCAGCCTCTCACGCACTCATCTCCTCCTCCACAGTCCACACCGACACCTCTCATCTCCTCCTCCATCCCCGGTCCTTCCATCTCCGATCCCACAGATCTCACTCCCACACCGAATCTTTACCTTGGAAGATTTGAGAAGTAGAAGAGTTTGTATTATTTTAATGTGAGGTTTTTAATGTTTGAATCATTTAATTTGGTTTTAATTTAATGTTTGAATTGTAGAATTGTTGTACTGTTGTTTGATATTTGTAATATGTAGTTAATGAGGCTTGTTGTTTAAATTATGCCTTATGGGGTTAAGTATTGGATATGGATTTTGGCAAAGAAGTTTGAGCTGTTGGTTGTTGTTCTTGGTTTTTTTTTTAAAGCTTAAAATAGGGAGTTTAAGCAGGTGACCCGGTTCCTCTATTCGGGGCAGGGCGGGGCTCATATATATATATATATATGCGGAGCGGGTTTGGGTTTTCAAAGATAAACCCGTCTCGGGTTCGGGGCGGAGTGATATATATGCGGGTCGGGTTTGGTATTGGCCAAACCTGCCCCGAACCCGACCCGTTGCCATTCCTAGTCGTATTATCATTCCTATATTTTGTTGTTTTTATATTTATATATACATATAGAACTAGGTTATAAAGAGAGATTTTCTCAGTTTAATATATAAAAATAAGGAATGTTCAATTTGAAAGGTAAATTGATGAATTTTTTATAAAAATTTATAGAGATGATCCATTTAATGAGTAGACCACATCTACATAATTTCATGAAAAAATCAACCTAGAAGTGGGTGTTATGAAAAAATTGATATTATGTACATTTTAGGCCATTGAAAATTTTGATTATCATCTCACCTACTTCTAGGTTTACTTTTTTTAATGAAATTTGACGGAGGTAATATATTCATCATGTAGATTATTTGTATAAAATTTTATAAAAAAAATCATCCATTTATATCTCGAAATAAGTGTCCATTCCTTTTGTTAAAATGGTGTTTATATGGTCTTACGTTTAATCATAAAAAATTTCAAAGGTTTTTTAATTATATTGAGAACTGGTTGTTGGTTATCTAATTATTCGAATGGGTTTTCAAATTGTGTTATGTCGTGTAAATTTCGGATGAATTTATACAAAATAACTTTTGGTTGTTAAAAAAGTTGAAGTGTGACATATAACAGATATGTGTTTGGAGATGACGATGGAGAAAAGAATAAAACTGGGCCATTAGAGACGGAAAGAGAGAAAGAGATATATAGTTGAGATGGAGATGGAAATTAGAGATAAAGAGTTAGATAGTTGGATATGGAGATGGAGATAGGGATGGGGAGGGAGTGGGAGAAGAAAAATAAAAGAAAAAAGTAAATCTTAAAATCTGTAAGTTACCAAAACGACAAAACAATGCATTTATTACATTAATAGAAGAAGGTTATTCAAATTAAAATTGCAGCTCAAGATTTACCATTGATCTCTATACAATCAACATACCAAACAAGGTGTAAATTTTACACCGATGTAATTTGAACCTTCCTCGTATAAGATATAACAAATGTACCAACTTTCATGATACCATACAAATTGTATTCTCTATCATTAATTAAACTATTAGTTTATTAAAAAAAAATTAAAAGATGAATGCAAAGGTTGCACGCAAAAGGGCATGAGGTGAGTGATAAGATTAAAGTTGCACACAAAGAGAGAAGGCTACGTCATTTCAAAGAATGTGAATTCGATCTACTAAAGTGCGGGTTCAAAAAACTTTCGCCAATCCAAAAGTTTCAAGGCTTGAGACATCGATTGCCGTATTATCTTCATTAATTGAACTCCCAAAAGTTGTTTTGTCAATTATTTATAGTTTGCCAGCAATACCACAAGACCATTCGATCTATGGTACGTCATTCTCTAGTGTACAGTTATTGATATATCTTTTGATGATTAGGTTTGAAATTTTATTACCAAAGAATATTTAAATCCTTTGCTTGATTCCTAAGAGCCTTTGTAGCTGGTTTCAACTCAATTACAAGATCAAACGCATCATATTGACTCGATTGTTGTTCCAGTTTCACAATCTGCCAGTGAGGGTTTAGAAACCTCGATCTATTGTAAATCCATATATCTTATTAATCCTTCTAGTACGTACTTCAGGGAAATCTTCAATTTGTCCTATTAATGTTGACTGTTGTATCGGCTCAAATGAGGATATCTTATATATCAAAAAATTGGAAGTCACTACTCACCAGTAATGTAAGGGGGCAAACTATGTCTAATAATGAGTATCGTCCAGAGCAACTTTCAACTTGTCAAAATAATTCTAATAGTTTCACATAATTCCAAAAGTATATCCCTTCCAAGATTGCCTAAAAACTTGTCGTGGCTTCTACTTCCATTTTAGAATTTTTAGAAGCTAATATTATTTGGGGTCGGGATAATAGATTTGAGCTAGTAATTTTAAGAAATAACAAGAAGCTAGTAATAAAATAAATAAAAAGAAATGGTGGTTATGAATCGTGTATATGGAATTGATAAGCCAAAACAAAATATCTGAAAACATGCTTGTCTTATATATTATCTCATACAAAAAAAGAATATGTATATATAACTTGATGGTTAAAAATACATTAAGTAACCCTTTTTTATATAAGACTATGAGCAGTGATGGATCTAGGGGGGCCAGCGGGAGCGGTAGCCACTCTAATTTCTTTTAAAAATAGATTAGATATAGTAATAATTTATAAAAAAATTATAAAAGCTCGTCCCCCCAAATTATTTTGAAAAGATTAAGTATGGCCCCCTCAATTATTTATTTTTTAGAAAAGTTAAACACCCGTATTAATATATAAGATTTACATTTTTGCAACAAAATAAATAAAAATTGAATATCCTTCTATACATCAAAATTTACCAATTGATATATTAACACCCTTCCTCAAACTCAAGATGGCAATGAGAGACCAACTTGAGTTTGGAAGTAAGGTTATGAAACCAAGTGGGCAGATGAACTGGCGCGTGGAGTAAGCACGAGGGCGACCGTATGAGTGGTTAATGCACGAGGAGATACCAAAGCATGAGACGGCGGTGTGAGATGGGAGACGATGTGTACTTCCGAATACCTGATAGAAAAGTTAAAGACCTATAATAAGGCCTAACCATGAGACCAATAGTGGGGTTGAACCAGATAAGTCCACCAAACACTTGATAAAAAATCAATGACAAGTGTATGAGAGCATGAGATAGTGTTCAGGCAGTGATAGTGTCCCATTATCATATAAGACACACGTGTAGGTACGTGTATTTGAAGGCGCACTAAGATAAAAGTACTCAGTGATCGCATAAGAGTACGAGAGGTCCGGCCTTTCTTGGTCCGGGTGTGACATTCTTTTTTGGAGGGGCGAGCCATTGAGAATAATTAACATTTTTGAAGAGGCAAGCAAACCCCATGAAAACCAGCACTGACGGTGGACTGGTATGAAAATTGGCACGATGTGAGGTCTAGCATGAAAATCGGGGCAAATGTGAAAGCGTGTAAGGGAGTGCTTGAAAGGGCAAAGGCGAACACGTGACAATGCTTATGATAACCTTTTGTCCTTTTTTTTTTCATAAGTTAGAGTGGTTAATAGTCAATGAGGATGATTTGGCCATGTGTAATAATGACGAGCGAGTTGTTGAACAGTCATATTTGATGAATTAAAAATGGTTGTGATGAATGGTCTTTGGAACAATGGACTGAGTTTTATGGTGAATGGGTGATGAACAATGCATTTATTTAAGACGGGTTAGAGTAGTTTTGGTTTGCCAATGTTTAGGCGCCTATAGGTGATGGTGGTGGATTTATACGTGAGATATGAAGTGGTTTTTAGGTTAAAAGATAATATAAGAGATTGAGGGGCGGGCCTACTCAGGGGCAAATGGGGGCAATTGCCCCCAGTTGGCTTTTGAATTTTTTTAATAGATATGGGATATTTTTTTAAAAATAAAAATAAAATATAGGGACTTATGTGCATAAATTTATACTTGAGGGTACCTAAGTGTAATAAAAAAAATTTATCAAACCCCACCCACTTAAGTGTACATTGAACAAAACATTTTCAATAATATTAAGAAGGAGAACGTACTATAATACTTTAAAAATATGAAATCCCGTAGAATTTTATTGTAATTTGTAGGCATTAATTGTTTTAAGACTTTTAGTTGTATCATGTATTATTATTAATGCGATTATGTTTGTGGTTAAATTTGTTCTCCTCGATAATTGATGTGTTTTAAATATATTTTTGTTTATTTTAAATTTTGCCCCCAGCTGGTTAAATTTCTGGGTCCGCCCCTATAAGAGACCCAATTGGGGGTGGTGGTTCTTTCAAGATGATGCTAACCCTGGTGGAGTTTGACGGTGGCAAGGTAGCGGAAAAGATAGTTTGAGAGTTAGAAGCTGTGGTTGTTTTGGCGGGTAGTTATGATAGTCCGACAGGTGACTATCTACATCGCCCACCAGCAATAGCAGAAGTATTGATTTATGATTTAAAGCCAAGTGGAGGATCTTAACCCTCCGATACTAGGTAGAAAAGGAGAATTTGTACATATAATTTGATGACTAAAAATACGATAAGCAACCATTTATATAGGAGTATAGGACTAAGAGCGTGATAAAAATATGGAAAGAAATAATCATAAATCAATGGAAAGAAATGAAGAGATTTGGCGGAACTAATTTAAAAATGGAATATGTAAAAAGTCAACTATCATATCAATTAATTCGTATAATAGCTATGTTAATTGATATGTTAACATATCTAAAGTTCTTTTTATCATTTGTTCTAAAAGATTAGGTATTTGTGCATTCAACTTAAGTTTTGTCAAATAAATAAAAACTCTCTTTGCTTTTAAGGAAAAAAAAATAGGAGCAATAGGTTAAAATAGCTCCCTCCATAATTATATTCAAAGGAATAACACTTTATTTTTTATTTCAAAATAAGGCCAATCATTTTACTTTACTCAAAATATCCTTCACTCAAAATATCCTTCCGTCCATTTTTTTTTAAAGAACTAAAATTTAATCACCACTGGCTATCGCCACCATCCCCCACTGCCAATGCTTCGAAAACTACCACTAGGGCTCTATTAAAGGTATTGCAAATGTTTTTGCACTAAATCTGCAAGCAATTAATGATACATGTTTTAGTGCACCTCTGTTTTTGTAATAAATTTTTAGCAACTATGATATAGATTTTATCCACAAAAAACTAATGTCATATATTTTATTGCAAATATATTTTTGCACTAAATCAACATATAATTAAAGATGTAAATTTAAATGCAAATTATTCTTGCACTATATAGAAAATTTTCCTGGAGCTCTGTCCAACGTTGCCAGAGCTTCGATGGGTAGTGGCAGGGGCGGAGGCACACAAGAGATGGCCCTACCTGGACTTTTGGAAAAATTTTAAAGAGTATGAGGGGTTTTGTGCGAGAAAGAAAAGATGAGGGGCTAATGTGTAATTACGGGCGAGGGTGCTTTGTGGAATTAAGCTTATAAGATGAAGGGTTTGTGTTGTAATATGAGGTGAGAGGGTAAAGTCTGGGCAAAGTGCTAGGGTGGGGTTTTTGTGAAGTTGCAAAGTTTTGGGTGGGGGGCTACGTGTAATAAGCATTATAAGATGGAGGTATAAGTTTGTAATATATATTAGGTTAGTTTATAAGATTTAAAATAGCCAGCAGCAGTAGCAGTTCAACCGTTTTCTTTCTTTCTTTTCCCCTTTCTATCATTTTTCATTTAATCTCCACTGTGAGCTTCTTCCATTCATTTTTTTTATCAAGCAGCATACAGTATTCAGTAGCTCTTCTCTCCATTTTCATTCTTCATTTATTCCGGTATTTTATGTTAGATTTTTTTTTATAATCTTATACATTTTGTTTTAAAATTTTGAATATTAAGAATTAGGTATTTTAATGTTGATTTGCTTCTTAAATTGTTAATATATTTGTTTGTTGGTTATTATTTATTAATATTGATTTGCTTCTTAGATTGTTAACTATTGATATTAAATTTGATTATTGATGTTGATTTGCTTATTAAATTGTTATATATTGATATTAAGATTATTGAGGTTAATTTGCTTATTAGATTGTTATTTAATAAATTAATATTTAGATTAATATATGTGTTTGTTGGTGATAATAGGTTGAATATTGAGTTGATAAATTAATATTTAGATTAATATATGTGTTTGTTGGTTATAGTAGGTTGAATATTGAGTTGATAAAAATATTTTCAAATATATAATTAATTTTAGTATATCATTTTTTTTTTCAAAAACAGAATGGAGAAATATTTTAGTAAAGTAGGAGTAGGTTCTACTTCTCGAAATATGAAGTCTCGAAGGGGAATGTTGTAACTAAATATATGCCATTTTGATTTTTGATGTATAAGATGTTAAGTATTTTAATATAATATTTTAATTTTGGCCTTATTATAGTATATGCAAAAAATTCTTGTTGTGTTTTAATTTAGCCCCACCTGAACCAGAATCCTGGCTCCGCCACTGGGTAGTGGTAGCAGGGACTTACCAATTATTAGTTATAATAAAGAAATATAAGATTGTGGTAATATCATAATTCACCATTAAAAAATGGTAGTGATAATGGCACTCCCTTTTTTTATCGGTAACACTCCATGTAAAAAGAAAGCATATGATACTAATGAACACTCCATGTTTTCATTTGAAACACTCCGTATTATTAATTAAGATTAATTAATTAATATAAATCATTAACCCCGACCCCTTTAAACCCTTATCATCATCAAACACCCCAAGCGAAACCCATATAAGAAATTTTCTATAATCTGCATTCCCTTCCTCTTAAGCTTTTAGTTAATTATTGTTTACTTTAAATTATTTAATGGCTACCTTATTCATCTTGTTTGTTATTATGTGTGACAACCCTAAGCATACAACTACTAATTACTCCTGCAAATATCAACTGGAAGCCTCCTTTTGGTGGAGCGGGTGGGTTATAATAGGTTGGTTGTGTTTGAAGCTCCGATCATTCAAATCAAAACAAACAAACAAAAACCCATACATAAAGCACATTTTTTGTGAGACTATACTATACTTGGCCCATTACAACCAAGTACTATGTGCTTTACTTAGTTCCACAACGCTGAATAAGCTTGCAGAAGCTGAATGTCTGCTCATCAGACATCAAAAGACCAACTATCGATATGCTCGGTTCATTGTGGCAAAATGTTTTGATTTTTGGTAGTGCCAGTCAAAATATACAAGATGGAAATAAAGAGATTGTATAATTATATTAATGCTTCAAGAATCCCAAAATGCATTGATACTTCAATCACATTTTTATTAAGATATAAATGACTAATATATATACTACTATAAAAGAAAAAATAGTATAGCTTTAATGATTGCTTGTAATTCCATGAGATGTGAAAATGGTGATAATGGGTGAAAAGAAAAGAAAAAAAATGATGAAAAACGAGATAAGGAAGAAAGGGGGAAAGGATCCAAGATGAGAGAAATGATATAAGAGAAGAAGCCTTAGGGGGGTGTATTCAATTCAGATTTTAAAAGATTTTAATTGACTTTTTAAAATCCGTGAATTCTGTTAAGTCTATGAATTGTTTTAAATCTTTATAGAATTAGACAGATTTTAATGCATGGATTCTTTTGGATTTATGCAGATTTTAATAAGTCCATGGATTTCTACAAATTTTAATAAGTTCATCAAAAAAATAAAAAATTTAAAGACAAAAGACAAACAATATTAAAAGTGTAAAGACAATTAATGAAATACATTATAAAAATTCATACTGCACCCACAAAATTAGACTTCTCACCCCACTAGTATTTTTTAATAAAATTGACATGAATTGTTCTTAAAAATTTGAACGATAATTAGCGGTCCAATAATTTGAAATTATGTTAATGCATGATAACCACATTAGTAAAATATAGAATAAAGACTTTATAGGGACGAAGAAAAAATTATAATGCGTTCATCACATAATAAGAAATTTGAATTTTGAGAGAGGAAGGGGGATAGAGAGAATGTTGAGTAAAGTTAAATGAAATAGAAATCTATCTGAAATCTCTAGGTATGTGAGAAGATTTCAAGATGGATTTTTATGTATAAAAATGGCTTTAGAATCCACCACTAATTAAAATCCTACTAAGTCATTAGACTTTTGAATACCATAAGATTTAGATGGATTTTTTAAAATCTTAATTGAATACATTAAGATTTTAAAAGACTTTTTAAAATCTCAATTGAATACATCATGATTTTAAAAGACTTTTTAAAATCTCAATTGAATACCCATGAACTTTAAAAGTCCATAAAAATCCTATAGATTCTAAATCCAATACACCCCCCTTAATAAGTCTCCATAGCAAGGATGTTATGTTTATATTTTTAGTTGGCTTGATTCCGATGCCAAGAATACTTTCCGTTGTAATTGTTTGAGTCGAATTGAAGATTTAAAGACACAACGATTAACGGAAACTCGCTGAAGTTACCAGATACACTGCACATAATTCAGGACCTAAGGTAAGTTGAGTATATAGTTTGATTCAAAATATAGGTGGCATTTGAGCTTAAAATTCGAATTAAAAAGCTTTTCAATCAAATATATTTTTAAGTATTTTTACCGAGTTTTGTCGTAATTCGAAAAAATTCAGTCGACACAAATTATTGAGAAAACTTATTTTTTTTTATATTTAACATGTTTCATAAATTTATTTTTGAAATTTGAGTTGAATTAGTGCCCAAATGAATTTAATATGACAAGATAAATTAAAAAGAAAATAAATAATAAAAAGAATTTTATTTAAATGTTTTGATTTAATAAAAGGAAAAAAGCTTTGAAAAGTCAAACTTACTTTTTAATTTAAGCCATCCGTAGCTTATTCAAAATGGGCCAAGCCCATTAATAGCCACGTGTCTTTAATTGAAGAAGGCACCAGCTTTTTGTTACCGGACCGCTACAACTTCTCGAATCCCAGACCGGTCCGGCACAAGTGATTTTCTATGGAATTGCCTTTTCCAAATTTCGGATCAGTAAAATTTTTGGCATTGGACTGGTACGGCGCATAATTTTCTGGGCATGATTTTTTATCGCAATTTTTTTTTTTTAATATTTTTTGCCTATTTCAAAAAAGATTTTGACTATATATTTTTTCTATAAATATATTCATTAGTTTTGGTAGAAAATACATGATTCTAGAAAGCTTT
Source organism: Lonicera japonica (assembly GCA_021464415.1). NCBI lineage: Eukaryota > Viridiplantae > Streptophyta > Magnoliopsida > Dipsacales > Caprifoliaceae > Lonicera > Lonicera japonica. Next base: position 63,297,911 of record CM038465.1, on the reverse strand, counting down.
TTGATAGAGAAAATATCCAAACACTAGAACCAATTTTTGAGAGTTTTGAAACACCATTTAGATTTTGTGTACATGTCACAGGAGATCCTGTTGTTCTTCAATTTTAAGAACTAGGGTTCCAAACGTTCACGTGTCCTGCGGGAGTGTCTTTGGTTACGATTGAAGACGGGTTGAGCGAAGTGGCTAACGTGATGAGAGAGATCGCAGATGATGGTGAAGGATTGTGATCAAGTGCGTAGAAGGAGGCGACGAATAAGCCGGAATAGCGAGAAGCGCTACGCAAAGCCAGCTGCAGTTGGATTCTACATTCAAGGGATTGACGGGACTGTTGCGTAAATTGTGGAGAAACAATTTTTATAAGTTATCGAGTCTGTAATTTCGTTTTGATCATAGTGAAGCACTGTCGGTTTGTCCCGAGGATTAGTCCTACGCAAGTAGGGATACCTTGTAAATTCCTTTTGTTATGGATTGCTTTTATGATTGCTTGATTATTTTAATTGTTAGAAAATATAACACAGGTTTCGACAGTAAAACTGAGTAGACCTAGGGTTTTAATTTCGCTTATCAAATCTCAAATTGTTTTTGATAAAAACCCTAAAATCAACCTAGGCAATACGATCCCCCTGAACTTGTTGTGTTTTTGATCAAAGGATATCCCAACAAATCTTCATCGATCGGAAGAACCCTAGGTTGTGGAAGATTCATGGTAGTAGGAATAATATCAGGTGCAATATTTTCTACCGACGATAGGAATCTTGAGGAACTTCTAGGAGGAATAAAGGGATGGGTTAGCACTAGAATACTCTCCTTCTAGTCGAGCCTCTAATGCCGTTACATGTGACTACAAAGCTTCTAACGCTGTCACCCGTAATTACAACTCTTCTACCTTTTATTGAAGAGAAACAATGAGAGTAATACATCCACTAATGGGATTCTTAACTCTTGCCTTAGCTTTAAAAAGAAATGACGTGAGAATCTCGAGATATTTGTATTCGGGAACACGTTGCAAAAAAGATGCAACATTCTTTATCACGAAAACAGAGAAGATTGTGTGATAATCTCGACGATCAATCACATTTCGAAAAGAATTAGCCGATTCACAATATGGAGGATAAAACCTATGGCAATAAGCACAAGCAGCACATGAAGCACCTCTAGAACAGGCAGTGTTCGACATAATTTTAATGAGGATACTGAGATTTTCAAAGTAATGAATTGAAGAGGAAAAAAAGGATGCTGAGGCTACAAGCCTAGGACATATAATTTTGATGAGGAGACTGGGATTTTCAGGGTGATGAAGAGGGAGATTGGACAGGAGACTTATAGCCCTGGACGGATTTCGAAGTAGGAAGCTTTCGAAAAACTGTCTCCCCGCTAGATTTGGACTTGACGGAGTCTTAAATATAAGTGCCACGCGTGAGAGCGTATGGGTGATTTTTGGGTAAACTTTATTGGTTAAAACGCAAGTCACAGAAACTTTAGGGGGTCAAACTTAGGATAAACGAATCCTTTGAAACTTTCTGGACCAAAACGCAAAACCAGAAACTTTGAACGGTGAAGTCGATTTAATCCTAACAATAGTATAATTATAAGATGAACTAGATGAACCTTAACAATGATTTTCAACACTCCCCCTCAAATTGAAGGAGGTGTTAAACCAAAATCAATTTGTTTAAAAATAATTTTCTAAAAAAAACTCTTTAACCAAGTAAGCGGCAAAAGGCCGCTTGCCGAAAAAGGTGGAACCCAAAAACCCTAGGTGAGAAAATTGAATACCTCTGATACCAAGTCAAAATATACAAGATGGAAATAGAGAAATTATATAATTATATTAATGATTCAAGAATTCCAAAATGGGTTACATTGATACTTCAATCACACTTTTGTTAAGATACAAATGACTAATATATATATTACTACAAAAGAAAAAATAACATAAATTTAATGATTATCTATAATTCCATGAAAGGTGGAAATGGTGATAGTGGGTGAAAAAGGATGAAAAAAAGAGAAAATGAAGAAAGGGGGAAATGATCCAAGAGGAGAAAAATGATAAAAGGGAAAGAATTCAAATGTAGGATCCAAGAGGAGAGAAATGATAGAAGAAAATGAATCCAATGGTATAAGGTATGTATTCTATTGTATTCTAACAGTGCCAACCAGTCAATGGACATAAACCGAGTCTATAACCATCAGACTTAGCCTAGCGGTTACCGCCCTGGGTTCAGCTCTGGGGTCAACTGGGAGCTCCCCAGGTCGAACCCCGGCGGCTGCAAAAATATTCTATTGCCAGTAGTATTATGGTTCAAACTGCGAAGGAGGATTAGTCGAGGTGCGCAAAAGCTAGCCTGGACACCGCCTGGTAATACAGCAAAAAAAAAATAAACCGAGTCTGTGAATAATCATTCACTAGGTATGGGTCTAGTAATTTAATTTTTCAAATGCTAAGTGCCTAAGTTTACATAGGCCGAGAATGTCCAATTTTGTGTATGAAGATGCACTAGCTTTTCATGTGCCAATGGCGGATGAACTTAGTTGAGAATTGAGATGGATATGGAAATGGTACGTTAGATGGAGATGTAGTACTGATGGTGCGTTGATGATGGAGATGTGTTGAAGAAATGGTGGACGATTTTCATCGCAAGGAGGTTGAAGAAGGTATGAGCAAGAAATTAGAACCGTTGGTTGATTTTTGTTTCGAAAATTTATTTTGTCTTTATTTATAATTATGTTTCAATTTGATTTTTAATTATTTCTTAATGTTAGTCAATGGATATTAAGGGGGTGGTGAGTTATGTAGTGTAAGTAATAAAAAAAATTGACTTAGTGGGATGAAAGTAATAAATAGAGTGTTTTCAAAAAAAAATTGAAGGTGTTATATTATCACCACCATTTAACAAAGGTATCTTTATAGTGTACAAAGATTGAAAATTGTCTTTATGACTCAAATAAATTGTGGAAAAAATCCTCCATGCATGTAATATAAAATATAATTATGGAATCATGTTAATGTGTGTCCTAAGGACATATATTAACAACTTATTTATAGTAAGAAAAAATTTTAAAATATATTTAGCAGGATACGAATTCTCAATTATGAAATTATTCTTTTTATTTATAGTATATTTAACATGTAACCTTAGGGTATAAATTATCATTTTTTATAATTATGAAAGAGATATTTACAACCTATGTTCTAAAAAGAAAGAAACGTTAGTTTGTTACAGAAAAAATATTTTATGTACGAATTATACATTTAATTTGTGTGCACGAAACCACGTAAATTATTGGAGACGGCTATGGTTGGTTTGTTAAGTTTTCTCTAAAAAAAAAAACCTTTCTTTAATAATGCATATGAACAGAATCAACGGATTTCTTGCTTTACCATCATAGTGGCAAACAAGGCATGGAGCGTTGCTTTCATTGCGATTCTCCGCGTACTCTCCCAACTCTGGATGCTATTCAACTGAAACCAACTTTTGTTTGGTTATGTCATATTTTATTATTAAAAATAATTAGCTTAAATTGATAATTCTACTATGAATAATATAAAGGTTCAATATAAATGAATAAGCGAGATGAATTTATTAATTAATACTAACGCATTTTAAAATAAAATCTCACAATTATATGACTTTAAATTGGTTAAGTTAGGAGCAATATCGATATAAGCATAATTTTGTAGGCCCAACATTTATTTTATACTCTTATACTTTGAAGAAAAGTAAATTCTAACTTCTATTACATTGATTTCTCAAAAAACATTATTATTTAGAATGGAACTCTTAATTTAAAATACGTCAAATTTTAAATGTCAAAAAACAAAGAGTGAAATGATTTCAAAAAGGTTGAAGTTAATGGGTCAATGTTTACAATAGTTATGGAATGCAAGGAATCTTTTGTATTTGTTATTTACTAAACTAATGAAAAAAAGATGTTTTAAAAGAAAAATTGTTGTCAGCCAAAAAAAAAAGACAAATAAAGCAAATAAGAGCGGAGGTTGATTAACTTAATTAAAATTTGGATTTAATAAAAAAAAATACATGTCATTATACCATAACACGATTGACGTACGTTTATTGTTTAGATGCAACATAACCACATACTTTTCTCATGAAAAGTAAGAAGGTAGTGAAAAGAGATTTGGCCAACTTAAATTCATGCACGAACATAAACGTTTTGTTTATTGGTCAATAGCAGGCCTATCACGTGCTCTTTTTTTTTTAATTGAATACAAAGACTCCTTAAATTGGAAAAAAAGAATGCATACTTTGTGTTGTTTTCAATATTTTGACCAAGATTGACACAGGAAAAAAAAATTTGACCAAGACAAATATATGCATACTTTGAGCCACCTTGACCATCAAATTCTTCGGATTGACCGAATTTTATTAGATTGGATGCTACTCAAATCTACGTATAATTAGGGTTATTTGGATTTTGGCCTTTTATTAGTTATTCCATAACTAATTTTGACTCTCAAAATATACAATATTATACCTTTGATTTTTATTTTGGAGGGTTTGATCTAAAGCTTGGTCAAACTGTTTATTGACCTTAAATTTTATACAAATGTCCCAAACTACTCTTGTTTTTCTTAACCATTCTCATAATATTCTTTTGCTTAAATTTAACTTTTAGGTCTCGTTTGATTCACCGTAAAGAAATCAATTATCTTATCTTTCTTATAGGGGTGGAAAACTAAAGTTTCTGTCAAGTTTCCTTTATTGTATTTGGAAAAACATGAAAATTATTTAAATAAGGATATTATTGTTTAATTTTTTTTGTAATAAATGCTAGGAAATTACAAGAAAAAATCAATCTCATAAGTTTTGAGATGAACGATTTTACCCCCTACTTTCCTAATTGTTAGGAAAGTATTTTCGAAATTTGTACTTATCGAACAAAGAAAAGGAAAGGCTTTCCTTTCCTCAATCCTCAAATACGCAAACCAAACGAGACCTTACTGTTTATAATGATCGATGAATAGAGCACGAGCTATAATAAGTAGTACGTTATGGCTCCTTCATTAAACCCAAATCATATCACCTCGATCATGTTAAGAAATAGTCAAAGATCCATCAATAGCAATAGGGGAGTGCAAAGATCGGACCGGACCAGACCAAATTAAAGGGCTTTTTTCGGTCTTCGTATGTATAACGGTCCGGTTTGATCCAAGTTTCAGTGGACCAATGTCAAACGGTCTGGTCTTTGGTCCAAAGAAAAAAACTTTCATAAAAATCGGATCGGACCAGATCGAATATTTAAATATATATATATATATATATTTAATATATATTATATACCTTTTGTTAACTAATGAAACCCTAGTTCTAAAATCATTAACTGCATAACAAGTCGCCGATCTCTCTCTCTCACCATCCACCCACCACCACCAGAATGAGCACTTTTCCTGCCACTACATCTACCATTGCCACTGGTACGCTCGTTCTCTTTCACTCTCTATCTTGCTATGCCTCTATTTGTCTGTCTCTCTCGATCTATCCTATATATATACACTAATACACATATTGAAAGGCTAACTAAATATATATATATATGTGTGTGTGTATATATCTATTAAGATTGAGTGAACCGAGGAAGAAGGTCCAGGGCAGCGAGAGGTTAAGTTTAGTGTCACACTATCACTAGATATATATATATATATATATATCATTAAACCCATGACCTTTGAATTTGTAAAATTATTCATAGCATCCAAATCCCGGAGCATTAATTGAGGCATTAAGAAGCTTTGGATTAAAACAAGTGGACAAGTTCACAAAAAGTGTAGAGATTGCTGCAAAAAATAATTTGTTGGACTTTATTAGTTATGTTTGATTTGTTATCTTATTTTATGGATTTGGTTTGATTTGTTATCTTATTTTATGGATTTGGCTTGATTTAGATTTTATTAATTGCGTATTGTAATTTATTGAACTTTATTAGTTATGTCCATTTCTTTGTTTTATGGATTCCAAATTGCTTATTGTATGTTCATTTCTACCATAGCCACTATTAATGAGCCAAATGATTTTTATTTGTATAGAAAATTAGCTGAATAATGGGCTAAAAATGGGCCTTTATTTGTATTTAACATTCTCTAAAAAGCCCAAAAAAAATAGGCCCAAACAAAAAGTCCAGACGGTTTGGACCGACCGAACCAGGACTGTTTAAAGTGGTCCAGTCTTGGTGGCATTTTTGGTCCGGTCCATTCCAGTCCTAAAAATCATAAGACCGATAGTAACGGTCCGGTCCAAAATTATGGTCAACGGTCCGGTCAACCGAACTGTGAACACCTCTAAATAACAATGAATTTTAAATTTTGGAGCTTCAGTTTTCTTTTTCTTTTTTTCCCCTGTTTATAGCTGAGATAAATTCAAAATCAATTCAACAATTTTGTTATTATACCTAAAACTAATCCTAAAACTAAAGAATCAATTATAAATAAATAAAAACATTGAAACCATAAAAAGAATTTACATATACACATTAAAATCCCATCAAAATCTAACCCATTAAAATAATGGGAATGCATTATTCTGACCCAATATACTAACTAATTATGAAATTCCTTTTGGAATGGAATATATCATTCTAGAAATACTTTAGAACTCAAACTAAATGAACCCTCAGGATGTGTTTGACGCGCCGGATAGGATTATTTAATAATATCTGGACATGATAAAACAATCCCACCTCTTATGTGAGATTCGTTAATCCCCCTCTCGGTGGGATAAGAAACTTTAGTGGGATAAATAATCCGCTCGGATATCCAATCCAAACGAACACCAAACATGGGATCCCACCCTCTTATTCTGCACGTAAAACGCAGCCTTAAAGTAAAACTATTATATGCAAGGAGTGAAAATGTGGTTATATTAGCTTTAGTTTAACGATATTAATTATTTAAATTTTCTCATAAGTTCACTTTTAATAGTAGTGTACGCTTGTAAAAAAAATCAATAAGCTAGAAAGAGAGCAATATCAATACGACCCAATATTTGCAACAAAAAATAAAATAAAATAAAAAGAAAGCCAAAAAACAAGGTATTTGTCTCTTTGAACTTCAGCCTAGGGGTGTTAAAGTCAATCCGAAAATCGACCAAACAAACCAAACCGATCCGGACCGATCTGCGAAATCCCGAACCGAAAAAAAAACCAAAAATAAGAAAATCAAACCGAAACCGAAAAGTTTGGTTCGGGTTCAGGGAAGCTAGTCTAAAACCGAGCTAAACCGAACCGAATCGAATTATGTATAAGAAAAAAAAATGTTAATATATACTCTAAGGACACACGCTAATTATACTATAATACAAAAAAGATGACATATTATAAGAATATATTTCTTATTAATTGTATATTATGATAATCTTAAAAAAAATATTCATTAACACGTGCCTTTATTATTTAATTAACTACACAATGCAAATATTTTTTTATCACATACATGATAGAAAGACAATTCATCATTTTATTTAATATGTTTCATTCTAATAAATGTACAAATAAAATTGTAATTAAATTGAAAATATGGTATTTATATGTTGCTCCTTGTTTCTAAAAAATCATTACTTTAATTTGAATATGAATCACTTTTACATTACTATTAGTATTACATTTTTATGTTAAATTGATTTAAAAAAAATATGTTAAAACCGAATAAAACCGAACTCAAAAGTTTAGTTCGAGTTTGGGTTTCGAAGATTTGGAAACCGAAACTGAATCGAACCGAAACCGAAATTTTATATTTAGTTTGAGTTTGGGGTTCTTTACTTTCTACCCCAACCGAAACCGAAAACATTCCTACTTCAACTCAGCTTCAGCCTAGCTTACATGTTCTTATGTGACAGCTCAAGTAACTATCACAAATCGCAGGGATTGGCTCACCACTAGATTCTTGTGAAAATCGATCTATTCAGTGAGCTGTTATGTATTCGATTCATTGTAGACACAATTTTTTTTTGGGACCAACGATAGGCACTATTTCCCGATCAAAGATTAATTGCACGTCAAATATAGTGCCGTGTGAAAACAAAAATAATAAAAAAAAAAAATGAGCTTGCAGAAAGACCCATGGTTGGGCCGTGGTAGCGAGCAGTATATCACAAGAGTTAAGAATCCTTTTGAGTATGGATAATTCGTCTAAGGCCCATATTTTGGACAAACGTTTTCGGGCCACCTTTTTTTTAACACAGAGAGAGATGAAGTCTGAGTTCCAAGGAAAGAAAACCTTTGGATCTTTAATTTGAAGTGAACATCTTAACCACTTGACCCACTTTAGCTTCAATGCCTCTGATAGAGATGACCCACTTGACCCACTTTAGTTCTAAGAAACTTTCTGTCTCATAATGAAGGATTGTTTTTTATTGTTTGGTTCAAATACAAGTGAGAATATAATAAGTATTTAATTTACTAAAATATCTTTCACACAATCCAACGTAGATATTAACATGAAAATGCTATAATTGTCCTTTTAGGAATATATGAGATAACGCCAAAAAAGTCCTTACGATCTCTCGCAAAACACATGGGAATGAAAAACATTAATATGAGAGAATAAAAGATTGTCATAAATTTTAAATTTCGAGCTAAAATTTCAACCAAACAAAATAATTATAAATGTAATGAATTTGAGGAGTTTAGAAAATAAAAAAACTCTAACTAAATGAGCCCGCGATCCCTTAGCTCAACTTAAAAATATTGCTTTCAGTCTCTCAAAATTATGGTAGTATTCTGATCAAGGATATTAAAGGTACGCATCAATATCCACGGATTGCATGAAATTAATTAATTATTCTCTCGGTTCTAATGAAGTTCATTATTATAAGCCATAGGGCCTTTTCTTGTTGAATATTAAGATTACTATCTTCTTTTTTTTGGCACATGTGCCACTAAAACTTTTTTTTTTTTTTTTAAAAAAAATTAATAAATTGTTCATACTGGTTTATGCACATCTCAAGTTAAAAATTATTAGCAATTCAATAGAGGAATACTGCTACTAAAAGAACTATTTAAGTCTTTTATTAAACCAGCACCATCACAAGCGTTAACTTTTAAATATAAATTACTATTAGTAACTCGTTCAACTATTTTCAGAATAATAGACGCAATCACTAAAAAATACATTACTGAAATTAATTTTAAGGATATTTTAATTATAGAATGTATGAAAAAATAATCTTAAAAATAAACGATGAATCGCTAAATTTAAATAAAAGCATACCCTAAAGTTTCGTTTGATAACAAAACAAAAAATAATAACAAAAACAGTTGATAAGTTGAATGATATTTTCGATCTCATGCTTATTTATATGACTATTCATAAGAGTATAGATAATTTTTAATTACAGCACATCAAAATTAAGTAAAATATAATTTCACTTTTCATTTATAATTATATCTTAATATGGGTACTTTCAGACTTTGAAAAAACTTAAAACTTATTTTTTTTAATAAAGTTACTTTCTCACTTTAAGAAAATCTTAGCCTTTCTCTTTTCTTTTCTTTTATAGTTATTTTCCACAATCGTCTATTTTATAACGCTGATTATCTCTTGTTCTAATGTCCCTAATTCTATCTACGTTGTCCTTCAAATCCATAAAAAATGTTATTCTTTGTCATTGTAGTGCTATGTCGATTTACATATACAAGATTTTTTACATTATATAGTATTTATTTTTTCATATATTCAAAGCAAAAGATTCTAATATTTTGCACTTCCCATTTACTTTTAATGAAAGAGAAAATAATAATTTCATCGCGCAACGAGCTTGACAAAATAAGTGTCGGCTTGCTATATATATATATATATATATATTTGTCTTCTTCTTTTTTTTGTTTTGCAAAAAGGTTTGGAGCACAGAAGGGAATTTTATTTTATTTTCGTTTTTTATTTGCAGTCACACTTCTAATAATGAAATTGAAAACTTTTGCCAAATAAATTCAGTAGGATTTGAGCTTTTTACGTCCAAAAGAAACTAAGGCTATTAAGGCCAATCCAAAAATCAACCTAACGAACCAAATTGATTCGGACCAATTCGTAAAATCTTGAACCGAAAATAAACCGAAAACAAGAAAACCGAATGGTTTGGTTCGGGTTTGAGGCAAGCTAGTTCAAAACCAAACTAAATCGAATCGAACTAAATTATGTATAAGAAAAATAAAAAATGTTAATATATACTCTAAGGGCACACTTTAATTATACTATAATACAAAAAATATGGTATTTTATAAGAATATGTTCCTTATTAATTGCATATTGTGATCATCTTAAAAAAAAATATTAACGCATTCCTTTATTATTGAATTAACTACGTAATGCTAAGGGTTTTTTTTTATCACATACATGATTGCAAAATAATCCATCATTTTATTTAATGTGTTTTATCCTTATAAATATACAAATAAAATAGTAATTAAATAGAAAACATGGTATTTATATGTTTGTTACTTATTTATAATAAAAATGACTTTAATTTGAATATGAAACGATCTAACAATACTATTAGTATTACATTATTATGTTAAATTGATTTAGAAAAAAAAAACATACGTCGAAACTAAATAAAACAAAACTGAAAAGTTTGGTTCATGTTTGGGTTTAGAAGATTTAAAAATCAAAACCGAATTTTTACATATAGTTTGAATTTGGGTTACCTTAGTTTCTCCCCGACCGAAATCAAAAGCACCCCTAAAAGAAATGGCACTAAAATATCTTAGTATATTTTTAACTCTTTTTATTTAGGGTGTGTTTGATTGGTAACATTTTCCATGGAAAATGAGCATTTTCCACTTGATTTGACAACTTAAGGTGTTTGATTGCATTTTTTTTCTAAGCAATTCAATTCTCACTTTTGCCTCACACATGTGCATTTTCAAGGCAATTGAGGAAAATGTTTTCTTTGGGGGGAGGTGGTTTTTGTTTTCCATGCTTGGACACGGTTCACGAGACAAGATTTTTAGCATTTTCTACATTAAAAATGCCATAACTTAAAATATAAAATTCAAAATAATATAAAAATATAATATTTAAAATCTACTAATCAAGATCAATTAAACAAGATCCGTCATGACTATATAATTATGTAAAAAAAAATACCAGTAATTTTTTCTACATTAAAAATGCCATAATACAACAAATATTTTCCAGGTAGAAAACTAAGGCAATCAAACACACTGCACTATATTTTCCATGCAACTCAATTCTAGGCAATTCAATTGCTCGTAACTTATTTTCTTTCCATGCAAGTTCCATGCTTGCAATTAAACGCACCCTTAGCGTTTGGTGCGCCCTTACAAACACTGTAAAATTGAGGCGCTCACTTATATTGGATGTGTTCTAACTAAAAACAAGATGTACCCCTACCAACAACATATTTTTACAAGTAAATGTCATTTATCATTTTTTATTTTTTTTTAAAAACATTTCTTCCCTACAATCTAAAAAAAATATTTTCTATGAAAAAAGGTAAATATCAAGAGAAGATCTTGGCACATCCCTTAATATAATTTGAAACTTTTAACACAAATCATTTATTTGTTTTATTTTATCATTTTTTGTCAAAAAGTTTAAATCTAAAAGCAATTATAACTTGAGTATGGTAAAATAGATTTCACATTTGTATATATTCAAGCATTCAAAAAAGATATACCACTAATAATTTGAATGATTACTAACAAGTATTTTAACCATTTTGGTGCAACTTTTTAAAGTATTAAGTTACTTATTACTATCTCATATTATTTATGGTGGCCAATAGTCGACACATTTCATAAAAGAGAATGATTAAGATGTGTGAAAATTGGCTCTAACACTCTTAACTTAGAAAAAAAATTGGAAAGATTTGGTGGTGAAAGAGTTGAGTCCAAAATGAATACCCAACACCTTTATTTTAATCAAAAAAAGTGTGGTACAATTGATAAAATAATTATATTTATTATCAAAATAATGTATAATTCAAAAAATATATTAGGTAGTGAAAAGAAAAGAAAAATAACAGATTTGATGAGAAAAGAGATTCTTGAGAAATGAAGTGACAAGGAAAGTGTGGTACAATTGATAAAATAATTATATTTATTATTAAAATAATGTATAATTCTAAAAATATATAATAGGCAGTGAAAAGAAAAGAAAAATAACAGATTTGATGAGAAAAGAGATTCTTGAGAAATGAAGTGACAAGGAAACAGGGTTGTGCCAAACAAAGCTGCCTTTTTCTCTGCAAAAAAATCGAAGCCATCAATGCAAAATAGTAAAATAGTAACATTGCCTTTCTCAATGCAAACAAGTACGAATTGACTGTGTACTACTTGAACTATTTCAATGCTTATGAAACTCCATATATCAGTTTTATGGGAACGTTGAGGCTTTTCAGTTAGGTGGCACGCGGAATGTATACTTGGATCTCAATTAGTATAGTTTGGATGAAGGATTAACCCTATATAATACTATATACATACATACATATATATATATATATATATAAATATGTGTTCTACTCCTTTCCTCCTAAAAAAGAATTTTACTTTACGAAAATAAAGTGGATCTTTAACTAGGAGAGAGGCATAATTAGAAAAATAATGTACATAATAAGATTGATAGTGTGATTTTGTAATTACAAGAACTAGTTAGCTAATAGTGAGAATCGATCAGAACTCACTTTTTTATTAGAGAAATCTTAAATTCAACTATGTTTCTCCGCATCAATATATTAAGTTATGGGATGAATTATTGTTTAAGAGATTAATTAGTGCATGAAAAGCGTTTATATGCCCGATGTAGTTTGAATTAATTGATTGAAAGCTTTATTTTAGCGTTGAATTATATAACAAAAATTACATTATTTAGACGATAGACATGATTCAAACATGTTTTCATTCAAATTTGGGTCACCCCACTTCAAAACCCCATTACTTCTCTTAGTTTGAAAAAACAAATCTATTTAAAATATATATATATATATATATTAATTATATATTTTTTAATTCTGTAACAAAAATATGTGTTAATTTGCGTGTTATTATACCAATCAATTTTATTTTTTTGGGTTTCTTACAGGGTGTTCAGGACAGTTTTTGCGCATCTCAATTAATTTTTGCTCGCAGTTTGTGACTACTGCGACTAAGTATTATTTGACAACACCGAATTTTAACTTTAAAAACTCTAAATCTAAATCGATCAATTAATTTTATAAAAGATACATATATCTCTTCAATCCTAAACTTAACTACTCATGTGTCACGTCTGGATCCCAACGAAGCCAAACCCAACAACTCACCACCCCTCGTCAAAGTTTTTGCTGTTTTGCATGCCTAGCTTGCTTGTTGTACCTTCATAATTGGGACCCAAACTCTGTTATCAAATTTGCAATTGAATACAAATATACAATGATTTCTTATTATGCCTTAACTGGTGTCCTCTTGTCTTTTTGTGTGAGCTGTCTGCCTAACTTGCCTGTTTGATTTGATCATGCACAAAAACGGGCATTATATATTTGGAGAGTTGTCAAGTGAAAAATATTTAAAAAGGATCTTAGAGAATAGAGATATAATTTTATCGTATTTATTTGCAGTGATGAATGATATACCCGATACAATATTGAGGGTATTATAAAAAAATATTAATTAAATAAAATAAAAACATAGATATATTCAGTTAAACATGCAAATAAAGAAACTGAAGGCATTATATTAATTATGGTATACCCGATACCAAAGTAAGTGACCACAATATAAAAAAAACAAAAAAAAACTTCTTGTATGCTTGAATATAATTAACCCCTTTGTGCCTAAATATGTGATCACGATATACAAAAAAGGTTATCTGAGTATGTGACATGAATATGTGATCACAATATACAAAAAAAGTTGCCTGAGTATATTACTGTAATATACAAAAAAACTACCATAATATTTTTGGATACAAAAGCATTCACGAAAAAGTATATCCAAAATAATATACAAAAAAAAAGTAGTCAAATCATTAATCATCGGCTAATACCCTTCTCCTTAAGTATCATTAGCATTAGTTTACAAAATGTTAAGGTCTCTATGTCCACATAGCCTGGCTATTGTGCACCAGCACGTATGAAAATCTACAACATATTTGGAAAAAAATATTCGATAAATACAATATTTTTAAGATAGATCGAGCTAGTATTAAGTCTTCTTGAATGCAGTTAGATATAATGGGTATTCCAAGCTTAAGGTGTAAAAAGTGGTGAGTAGTGGTGTTATATAATTGTAGCTACAATTGTTTTGTATGACTAAGCTTATTAATACAATTTCGAGATAGGTATAAAAAAACAAAGTAATATAATATTTACATTTATTCGCTTAATTTACCCGATTATGTATTCCCCAATCTCGCCTATCTGTATTGTTGATAATCTTCAACACCGCAACCACGTCATTCCAATCCTACAAATGTTGATATGCGTTCAAAGTAATTTTCAAGCATAATTTTATAGAATATTAAAATTAAAAAATTATCTAAAGATAAAACATCACAAGTAGTATAATATGCATATGACGCATAATAACAAAACTTCAGGATAGATGATATGAAGTGATATGTAGTGATGCATATAGATTTAACTTAATTAAGTATTATATATCTATTTGAATAAAAAGTTAAAGTTTCAAACATATTATTATTTACATTACAAATGGGCAAGTAGATTAGAGTTGTATGTATAGAACCTCATACCAAAAGAATTAGGAAGTCTTACAGACTTGATTTTTTTTTAATCTAGATACTTTCTTGTACTAAAAAGTGTTCTAGCTAATGTAACTTTCGTACATCTTTATTAATCGAACACAATGTTGATTCCAGTGCACTACTATTAAACCACTTGCTGGTGGTTCTATAGACTTAATTAGTTAATTTAAATTTTCACTTATAACATAATATTTTAAGGATAGTTTTATTTTACTTATAATGCATAAACAATCAAACCGTTGTGCATGCTCTAACCTTGAATCTCATCCAAATTCATTTAGGAAAACTTTGTTGTGAGAAAAAAATTTGGTTAATATTTGATGTGCAACCTTACTCTTGAGTGTAGCAAAGTTGACAAATAAGTGATTTTCATGTCTACAAAATCCAAACATTACAAGGTAATACGATATCTACTAAAGAACTTCCAAGTCTGTCTCAACAAACATAAATAGTAGGCAGAAGTAGGAATTATATCTGTTAACAAATATCTCCGATTACAACTATTTGATGGATCTGCACCAAATCTACCCATCAGCTTGCCATAGATTTTCATGTCCCACCAGTTTCCTTTTCATCTACATTAGTTCAATACCTCTCTCTATATATATATATATATTCCTACTTGCCTCTCCCTTCCTCGTACTCATCTCTCACTCCCTCTATCTTTCTTATAGAAAGAGTTAAGTGCTTTAGCATGACTTTAATGGTGGTGTGTTAAGGTTATATATATATATATATAGGGTTTAATTAATTTAATTATATATGGAGGGAATAACTGACGGAGCTCTCTTTAGTCTAGCCCGAATCAATGGAGTTGGTAACTCATTGATTATTATGCATATATGCATAAGCTTGGAAGATTGATTGATTATTATTAATGAGTTGTTGATCCAATGATGCAGGAGTTGTGGTCAGTTTTTCTTCTGTCACGTCTTGGACTGAAGGGAGCTCCTTCTTCATTTTATGTATTTAATTTCACTGCGCGCCTTCCCCTTATTTAATTCTTTAACAAATATTGCTATGTACATGTATGTGGGACGTTTGTCTCGGTAGTAAAGAGCTTCACTTGACTTTGGAGGTTTTTGATTCAAGTCTCGTCAACTACAAGTGCAATGTTAATTTATCACTTTCCTCAACCTAAAGTAGCTAGTTTAGTTTTACTCTCGGCCCCACTTGGTTTGCTTAAAATATACGTAGATTTAAGCCTGCGTAATTAGGTACGTACACGACTATATATAGGTTACACGTTCGAGCATTCCCTCTCTTTCCCTTGTCCCGAACCATGGATTTATTTAACAGTTTGCCTCTTGTTTCACAAAAAATATATATCTATTAATTGTTACAATGTGCATACTTACATGTAAAAGTTAATTTCTTATTTTCAGGCCGGGAAGGCATTTAACGTTCTATGTTAATCTGTTTAAATAATTGCACTCCTTAATTTGCAGGTTATAGAAATGGAATTAGGTACTTGAGTATCGTTTGTTATGTTGATATATGATTTATGTACATATATACATTGACAGTATGAAGCTAATATTTTCTCAAATATATAGTAAATTAATATTTGTCTCTAGCTGCGCGCAGGTTAAAACCTAAAAAGGAGAAGGAGCTAGATGCATAGATCAATTTATAGCAAGGGCCGGGTTAGCTCCGAGATAGACGGGCGGGGTCGATCTCTGGGAAATTGAAACATTATATATTGGCCCTTTTATACCATATAATATACATTTCTAGGCCCATATTTTAATACAATGTTTAAAATAATAAATCTCTTGGTTTGCTGATTTAATTTATTCACAAGTGAACGTACGTATATATATTTTGATGTTGAGGGGGATGCATGATTGCATGGAATAACTATCAGACTTTATGGTCGAAGGGGGTGGTGATGTTGTATGCATATATTTTGCTTGTTCAATATAATACTCCAATTATGGAGCCAAAATTATTATTAAACGAGACACTAATTCTACGTATATTCATAATACGATACAGCATATATATATATTGTATGTAGTATAAACTAGTAGTTGGTTGTGTCTAAGGTCCAACTTCTCAGAATTTTGTATTAGGTAAAAAGTTGATGATCAATAAATGTACAATATCAAATGGGCAATATTATTATTTATTGTTTAGAGAGGCTGCACCATATGAATTTAAATTTGTATATTGTTGCAATATAGATAATTGTTTTGGAAATAATTGTTTTAGCAATAATGCTACCCTATCACATGTTCAAACATAAAATAAGTATTTGTATTTTTTATCATTAATTATGCGAAAATTAGTGTTTTCCCTAAAAAGTACCAATGTTAAAATAAGATTATCAACTAATTTATTTTTAACATGATTGTTAAGGATATTCAACAAGTTGATGAGCAACCACCAGCAAGTGGTCTAGTGGTAGCGCACTGGGATTAGCGTTGAATTTGATTGGAAGCTCCCCAGGTTAATTCCTGATAGACCCTGTGCTACTAAAAAAAATTTATAACGTTTTAAGAACACGTAGTTCATATTAGTATTATCTGCCTATAATATTTATGAATTATGAAACTTATAATTGGAAGAAAGAATATATGAGAGTTTGATGTGCATGATCGAGTTAAGTGAAGTAGCATATATGATAGTAAAAGTAGCTTTTTCATTGAGAGCGGGAGTTTGAACTTGTGGGCTAATTAACGCGGTTGGACATTCATCTCCCTTCCCCTAATTAACCAAGTTCTAGATAGAAGGAAAAAATGTGAAAAACAAAAAAACAAAGAACTTTTTTGAAAATAAAACACAAATTAAGAAAACTAATAATAATCAAATAGGACGGTGTGAATCAAATAGGAGGGTGTGGGTGGTGCAAAATTTAAGCCCAACCCACGGTAATGATCTAAGAAAATGAGTTTTGTTATAATAGCGAGAATGTGAGATTGAATAAAGGATTTTTTTTTGTACGGTAGGTTCTCCCGGTAGCGCTTATGCTAATCCGGCAGTACATCCACTATTTGTGTGTGTGATTGTTTTATTGAGCTTTCAAAGATGTAAATCAATAAAGGATATCGATTACGAGCTCTCTTTCAAATAGAAAAAGCGAACCGATAATTTGCTAACAGTTAGAGTATTCTCTTCTCAACAACTAACCCTTATTCTGAGTCCTCTCTCTTCTATTTATACGTATAAAATTATGATTACATTTGCTCATTAGGGTTAATAGTAAAATGACTACAGAGGATAAAACTTTGATAACACTCCAGACTTCTCTTATTTATCCACAACTAATAACTTCTAAAACTGTATGTTTGTAGTGGTATAGTGGAGGTCAATACAATTATGTACAAGTCCGTACGATTTGGTATGATTCTTCTCACGCATCTTCCACGTGTGAGGCCAAGAGCACCATCCCTTGTTGAAGTTGACCTCGGATCGGCCGTCTAGCAACCTAAGATGTCAGCAATTCGGTGTGCCATTCCGCTTGTTCCTTTTGCTCATGTCAGGCCTGTTGACCTAGTTCGCCGTATGGGTTCCTAAACAGATTAGGCCGGCCCAATTTGCCTTAACCAAATTTTATACTTCCTCAGAGAGAAAATAACAAAAACGCTAGAGGCTTCTCCATTCAAGAAATGAAGTTAGACAAAAACATTGATGTCATGAGTAGAGAAAATTACAGAAGATAAAACTCTTCAAATTCAAGGTGAATTAGTTGTATTTTACAAGATAATACATAAAATTTTAGGTCCAAATACTTAATTTTTATAGAATCATCACACGGGTTCATGTTAGTAGAAAATTAATGTAGAAGTATTTAAAAAAAATTGAAAAACTAAAAAACATGGATGGTGCAAATGTAAATTTTAAGAATGAATCCTGTTTAGTTGCGCAAATTACTTAATTTCATAAATTGATTCATTGTGAATTGAATGATTATAAATTTGATAATTGTTAATTGGTGTATTTCCAATTTATGCATTTGGAAAACCTAAGCATGACTACAAATATTGTAAATTAACTAATTTCAAGGTGTTTGGCAACTAAAATTTGAATAGGATAAATTTGCTAATTTTAAGCACCACAATTACTTCTATATATGCACACTTGTATTATGCACCCGTATTATTTTTTTACCAACATAAAATTATTTTAATTCTATTAATATTACCAAAACTAGTTATAAGAGTAATTTAACCAAAACAAAAATCAAGCACAAGTAGAAAAAAATTCAAAACACTATACATGTACCCCATAATTTTTACCAATATAAAATTATTTTAAAGAGCATCACCCTAACATATTTGAATTTTTTTTAAAAGGAGCAAAAAACTCAGCCAAAGGTAAATCACATAACCCATATAATATTATCATACAAATAAAATAGAATATGATCTGAAATTAAATTAAATATATCATAACCAACAAAAAAACTGTACTATGTCTAAAATCATAACATAGACAAACTTGTTATAGCATGATTGAATTTGTGTTTTCCACTATCTAATTGAAAATTTGAGTTCGAACTTGAACTTGATCCCTCTTGTGTCGTAGAAACTTTTTTTGTTGAGGGGGTTGTTGATTTCAAGACCTGTTGTATTAGCATTATTATTTCCCTCATCGAATGTTACTTGGACGCTTGAAACTTGATATTTTCCTTAGCTTATTGACTTATATCCAAAGTGTGTTAATAATTTATACAAGTATTTACTAATTTCATAATTTACATTACAATGAATTACTTTCAAATAAAATTGAAAGTTGATTAGATAAAGGAAACCCTTTTCTTTAAAAAGCCTTCGCATCACCATGGACCTGCATTTACACTTGTAAGTATTTTCTACATGGAATTAAACATCAACTAGCTAATAAAAAAATTACTGCATTTTTAATTTAATAAAAACATAAATAAAACTATCGCATCACACCATAATAGTGTGGTGCTCATAAAGCTTTGTTTCCTTTTAACCCATGAGATTCACAAAAAAGAATTGAGGTTGAATCAATACATGAGCATGAAAGTTCTATGAGCGCAACTCAACTCGCTTTCAACTTATATTTAGAGTTAAAGCAAAATGGATATAAAGACCATCTGCATGGTGTTTAGATTAAGAAACTAATGCAAAAAATATAAGGCAAACCTATACAAAAAGGGCACTAATACAACCCCAAAAGCAACCTAAAGCAACAGCTAAAAACCATTACATAAACCAGCAGCATATACACCAAAAACTACTCCTTAAATGGTGTAAACACTAGCCCACAACAATAGTAAACACGGACCAATTTGCAGTGAAAATAATGCAGCAATTTGCAGAGGAAACAATGCAATAATCTGCAACAATTTATCTTTCACAAACAGTCCAAAAGATAACCTAAATTCAGTGAAAAAAATAGCCTTTATGCAACAAAAAAAAACCTTAAAACATTAAGTACTTGGCCCTAAAATCCTGCCATACGAGCTCTCTAAATGCAGTTTACTAAACCTGAGCAATAGCAACCAAACAAGCAGCACTCAATTACTTTACTTAAACATAGAATATTAGGATCTAACCCACCCACCCCCCCCGCCCCACCCCCCCCCCCCCCCCCCCCAGAAAAAAAACTTATTGCCAAAGGCAAACTCTAAATTCTTATAAACATTATGCAATCAATTACAAAACCGAGTATACTAACAAAAATAGCAAAACATACCATATTTCTTAGCATCATAGTTCAAATGGTACTTAAAAAATTTTACTACTCTGTATAGATTTAAACTATAAAACATAAATATACTAACTCCAAAGATGGGTGATTATGCCTAAAAGGCTAAAAGCATATAGGTTAAAAGGCTCTAGCATCAATATTTGACTTGATTTGAAAGCATACAAGTAATAGTGTACCTAAATCAAGACTAATGATTGATATCATAATAATATATGGGTAATTCTACTTACACCACTAATTTAATTTAAAACCACCCAAAGGTAAAAAAGTACAAAAACAAGCTAACTTACACCACATTTTTCTTGTGATAAAATTAAGATAAAATTAAGGAAGATGTGTGGTATTTTAAGTAAAAATATAATATTTAAATTGTGGTAAAATTAAGAATTGTTTGTGGTGGTAAGAACATATAATGTAAAGAAAAAAAAAACCCAAATCAAACTCTACTACCACACTTTTCCCGCGTAAATAGTTGGCTTGAAGCTTTCTTCCACGGAATCAACAGATTTACAATGTAAGTGAATACTCATTGATAATTATTGGTTGTTTATTATCATATATCTATATTGATAATGAAGCTTTTCATTTTGTTCAAAAAATGGAAGAAGAAGATGAAAAACTTGAAGATTATATGAAGCATTCTAATATCTACATTGATAATGAAGCATTGTACATTGAGGTATGTATATATATTCATCTTTTCCTTCATTCAAAGCTTGTAAAAATGATATCCATTTTTTAAAACGGAACATCGCTTTCGGTTACATAGAGCCAATAAAAAAATTCTTATTCAGCAACACGTTACTGAGAATAAAATAATAAGTCGGTATTAAACTACCGATTAATATGCAACATACTCGATATTTTTGTGACGATTTAAATTTACATTATCTGCTATGTGTTGCCGAGTATTACTTTATAGTTTATTTTTTTCTAAAATATTTCATTATATATTGCAGGGTTTATCTTTTGTGTTAAAATCAGTAAATGATACCCAACAAACTAATATCGATGCTCTAGTTCCGATAGAAGTGGATCATGTTCCGATAGAAGTGGATCATATTTGTCGGACTGATCCTGGAGAGATTAATCAAATTATTTCGAAAAACTTCGCAAGCTATTTCTTGACAGACAAAGTAAGTACATGTTCACTACAATTTTATATTTTACTATAAGTTTTAGATAAGATGTTAAATTATTTATATCATTATTATAGGTATTTAAGTCACGAATTGAGTTGTTCGATTGGTGTCAATGCATTGCCCGAAATCTGAACATAGTTATTATCACATTGAAGTCAAAGAAAAAAACTGAGGGTAGAAAAGGTAGATTGACATTAGGGTGTAAAAGAGCAGGATTTTACAGAGATAATCGTAAAAGTCAAGATTAATCGGGAAATAAGAAAAAAAAGAATGAGGGACACTGCTACGAAAAAATGTGGATGCCCTTTTATATTAAAGGGAGTTCTTCTTGGTGGTGATAGGTGGAAGGTCGAAATTATATGTGGGGAACACAATCACATCATCCCAAATACTTTGATTGGTCATTCATTTGCAGGAAGGTTAAAGGGAGATGAGAAGCAAATAGTAAAGGATTTGTCTTTATGTGAAGTCAAGCCAAAGCAAATTTTGTCAACCCTTAAACAACGGGACCCAAATAACTTTGCTACAATGAAGACCATATACAACGTCAAGGCATATTTGAGGATAAGGGATTTAGAAGGGAGAAGCATAGTGCAACAATTAATGAAAATGCTAGATAAAAAATATTATATTTATTATTGTCGCAGCGATCCTAACATAGATGAGATTACGGACATCTTTTGGGCTCATCCAGATTCAATATTACTTGCAAGGTATTTTTCCTCTGTGGTGATGGTTGATTGTACTTATAAAACCAATTGATACCAATTACCTCTCCTTCAGATTGTTGGCAATACATCTACGTCGAAGACCTTCTGCATTGCATTAGTATTGCTATATAAAGAGCGAGAAAACAACTATGAATGGGCATATACACATTTGAAGAATTTGTTTGACCCTAATGCTCTCCCTAACGTTTTCGTGAGCGATAGGGAACAAGCTTCCATGAATGCAATCGAGAAAGTTTTTTCGGATGCAAGTTTATTGCTATGCACATTTCATATATCGAAGAAAGTCGAACAACGTTATAAACCAATTTGTAATACAAAAGACAAGTGGATGAATTTTATTCAAGGGTGGCACAATGTAATGCAAGCTGAGTTTGAAAAGGATTTCTTCGATATGTGGGAAGTATTTAAGCAAAACTGTTCACTTAAATTTGTAAAGTGCTTGAATTATCTAGCAACTACATGGCTCATTCACAAAGAGAGATTTGTGCTAGCTTGGACAAATAGGGTCAAGTATCGGGGTAACAGAACGACCAATAGGGCTGAAAGCGCATATGCCAAGTTGAAGAGATGGATTGGGAGTTCGCAAGGGACATTCACAACCTTGTGGGAAGCATTGGACAATTTGATTAAAGTTGAAATCGACGAAGTAAAGGCAGATTTTAAGCAAAGTATGATGAAGGTGTGACACTTTCACAAATTTTCGTAATTTAAAGAGCTAAGGTCTCACGTCTCTCATTTTGCATTAACTAAAATAGTCGAGAAAATGAAAAAAATTCAATACATTGGAGTAGATGTTCACGCATGTGGCCATGTTGCTCAAACCATCTATGAAATTCCTTGTGGACATGAAATAATGCAATATGAACGAGAAAGAGGACCAATTCCAATTTGTGCCATTGATAATCATTGGACGAAGCAGTCTTTAGTACCGGATGTTGAAGAGATTAATTACGATCCAGAGATGCAATTGTTCAAGAAAAAGTGGGCTGAGACAATTCCTGATGAAAGGCACGTTATGTTGAAAAAGTTAAGGGAGATTGCTTGCCCATCAACAACTTTTCTTGTAGAACCGTCTCCAATCATTTTCAAAGGGAGACCAAAGTCCAAAATGTCAGTGAAAGAGCGAAAACATGCCACATATACAAAGAGAGATCAATCAGGTTTTGAGTACGTAAAGTTAAACACGAAATGTGGTACGATAAATGAGACAAAGAGCTTGCCGATGAAAGAGAGAAAATCAAAATTGCAACCTCAAACTGGAAGAAATGGCTCCCGGTTTGAGTATGCAATTTCGAAAAAGTCACATCCATTATTGTCATTTTAGGCGAAAAAGAAACAATAGCATTATTCTCGTTCCATTCAGTGAAGCAGACAAAACCAAAATTGCAACCTCAAACAGAGAAAAATATAGCCCAATTTGAGTATGCAAATTTAAAAAGTTTTGGAGTAAATATAGCCATGAATGAAGTTACAAATAATTATATGTCATTATTACCTGAGCTTATTTGGCCATTCATAACAAAAGTGGAAGATGTGAAGGACGACGGGAATTGCGACTATCGTTGTGTAGGTTCGTTAATGGGTTATGACGAGGATAATGGTTGGAGCAAAGTGCTTTATGATTTGCATAAGGAAGTATTGATGCATCGAGGCCTTTATGAAAATATGTTTACTAAAAAAGTCGTTGAAGATGTTATCAGGATATTGAACTGTCACGATAGTCCTTGCCCACCTTCTAAATGGATGCAAATGCCAGAAATGGGTTACATCATAGTTTCAGCGTACAAGGTTGTGTTAGTTTTGATATCAAAATTATAATGCTTATGTAGACACCCCGATCCGTGACCCCCGCAAGAACCCTAACGACCTTCGAGAACTACTGTTTTTGGAGTCCGGGACCCATCCGAGCACCCGAAAGGGTTTGTTGGCCAACAAACTTGTTTTTAAGTGGGATTGTCGCACGACATACTGGTATGTCGCGCGACAATCACTCTTATGTCGCGCGACAAACCCCTCTGCACCCGACCATCCACTTTCTGACATATCACAGTATCAGAACCCATCACTTCAGCCGTTTGTCGCGCGACAAACAGGTACAGTGAAACAGATATGTCGCGCGACAAACATGTACAGTGAAATAGGTATAGTGAAACAGATATATCGCGCGACAAACAGGTACGTCGCGCGACAAACAGATAAAGTTGGGAAATGTCACGCGACAATCCTCTCCGAGCAGTATAAATAGGCCAACACCCACAAGGGTTCTAGACGGAAACTTCTCGCCACAATTTCTATACTAAAATTCCTTATTCTCTCGCATATTTTTTAATCTTTAAGCCTTCTCCGGAAGCATCTGCGATAACATTTATTTCCGCAAGAGTCTCGGATCTAATCTTGGCACCCGGATTGCCACCTTCTAGAGTCAGACCGCTAGAAATATTTCTAAGAGGAAAAGCTAATATTCGCCGGAGGTCTTCTCGATCCCCGTCCTAGTAAGCGAAGTGGCGACATAGTTGTGGTAGATTCCAAACGCGCTCGAAAAACAGGTTTTTTCCAGAAAGCAGTAAGATATCAATAAAAGCATCCAAGTTTTCCAACATAGAATAAACATATAAGACCACTAGAGACCGAAAGGGCGGAATGGGTGTTTAACACCTTCCCAAACCGTAATATAGTTCCCGAACCCTATAGAATTCTGGTTTCGTAGACAAACGTGTAAAGAAAGGCTTATTTGTAGCCTTTCCTCTTACACAATCATTTTGTCCGTTTTCTCGTAAAACGTACTGACGACTCTGAACGAACCCTCTTGCATCTAAAAATAGGATAGAGGGACACCCGATATGAATTATCAACACATAGAAGCAAATGGAACAAGGGAATCCTTTTCGATGTTTCAGACTCCCACCGAACGGGGACGAGACCCGGGGGTCGCATTTGCGGATTCTCACAGCTTAACATTCATACCTTTTCATGGCGCACCTAATCCTGAAATCCCACATAACCTTATAAGCATTGCATTTGTAAATGGTTGTCATTTCGTGAAGTTGTTTTTGGATAAAGATGCACCAATTCTACCCATTGCTTCATTTTGGCACAGATACTATACACGCGAATCAACTTCTTGGTCGAAAAATTACGATTCTAAAATTGATGAGTTTTTGAAATTGGTCCCTGCACATGTCTCAGTTCTTGACTTTTATGATATCTTATGAAGTGTAAGGTAAGTAAGGCAAGTTATTTTTTTAACACTATATAGTATATGATACCAGTGTATTCATCAGTGAAGTAAATCCTGATGTTTTTTTTTTTTTTTTGGGTGTGTAGACATGGCTTTCATGCCATTGAAAATTTCTTTGTAACATTGTATAATTAAGAATGACTTTTAATGAGAATGAAAATCTTAATGGGTTCATTGTTAAAAACTAATCATATGTAAATATGAGTATTGAAAATTTCTTTGTAATATTGTATAGTTAAGAATGACTTTTAATGAAAATAAAAATATTAATGGGTTCTTGTATGTTAGTTAATACTATATAAATGCGTTCTTGTTTTATGGGTTCATTGTTAAGAATTTACTTATGAAATTAAGGAACATGTATTCCCACGAAAACATAAGCCAATGCTATAAATTTACAATGCTCGGCAGTTTATAACCGAGTAAATGAACCAAATTCATCATAATATAATCGATATAATATAACTAATTCGTCCTCACATAGCCAAATAATAGTTATAATTTTAGTACTATTATATCTGCCGAACAAAGGACTTAGATCCAAAATAAAGTCGGAGAGAGTTTGCCGAAATCAAATATTCGACAGTAAGAGGGCGAGAATTTTGTCAAAATTCGTCATAATAATACCAACTTATTTATCAAAAATCGGCACTAATAGGCCGAGAATTTCTTAAGACAAAAAAATTACAGTCGGCTAAACACTACCTAATTTTAAAAAATAGATATATAGTACCGATAATTTTATGTGTTCTCGGCAATTTATTACCGAACATAAAATTTTATTAAGATCACAGTCGGTGAGATAGTACCGAAAAATGATAAATCGGTCAATTAGTACCGAAATTATGTTACATTTTCGGTGATAAATTGCCGATTAAATTGTTAAGATTCGGTTACATGAGATTGCCAAGCAGAGTAATTTGGCCAAAAAAAAATTCGGTCATCAATTGTCGAATTTTAGAAATCGGCATTTATGTGCCGATATAGATGTATATTTTCGGTAATACTATGCCGAGATTGATGAAAAAATTCAACAAGAGTTAATCGTATTTTCATAACTTCCAAAGAAAATCAATATCCCAATTTGATGCCAAGTGAAATTAATAATATATTATCACAAAATTGGTCTACAACCTCGTCCATTAACACAGAACAAACTAATAATAGACCATAATCTAAGCGCTTGTATCTAGTACACAAAAATGATTCTACCAAATCAAAAACCAATTAAACCATAATCTAAGCACTAGATTTTACAAAAAAAATATTCTAATTGTTTTTACCATAATCCAAGCGCTTCTACGTAACAAAAAAAGATTATACCAAGTTATAAAACCAACTAAACCATAGTTTAAGCGCCACATTCTTCCAAAAACATATTCCCATTGAGATTATCAAGTCCAAAAACTAGCATATGCAAATATTTTTTACCAATGCCGTTTATTGCTTTGTGTTGAAACACAACTTTTAACCCTCTTGCGTTGGGTAGGCTATGTGGGTTGCATTGGATGTGCTGCAAGTTCATGTTCTTTACCTCTTCTCTCGGTGGTTTCTTCTTCACTTTCATTTTCACTAGCTTCTTGATTACTTTATTCTTTGTTGCGATCATCTCCACTTTCTTCTTCATTAATTTCTTCTGTACTACGTCCATCATCCTCTTCAGCCACAGCCTTACCGGTACCGTATATTGGGTCAAGAATTTTTATCGCTTATTTTAACAGCATCTTGTTAACTTGCCATTCCCTATCAAAATCAATTTTTTTCAAAAGCCCAACTGCCCTCCTACCTTCAGCAATCTGCAATTATATACGAATACATAAGCAAAAAAACTTACATATATAGAAATTAAATATGACTTAGTAGTAAATTAAGAATTATTATTTTACAATGACCTTATCTTCAATTGGACCTTGCACCTCAACTACTTTAGCTTTTCATACATGTTCAATTGCATTTTTTGGGTTCTGGACTAGCACGTGGCTTATTTTCGTGAACCAACCCATGTAGTTAGCCCTAGCATCCCACAGATCCTTCACCGGTTCAGTGCGACTCATGTTCGCCAGCAAGTGATTTTCCCAACTCTCTTGAATCCAGTTGTCAACGTTGTATTTGACTTTATATTGGCCCTGCTTCTTCCCTCTTTGATCATTTAATGGCTTCATTGTTTTCTTTGGAATGGCTTGAATGTGTCCAAATTGTCATAACACCTGATCAGGGTAATACGGCTCCGCCACATTAAAACAAACTAATAAGCCGTTGTAATACACAAATTCTTGAAGCGGACGAACGTCTCGATGAGCATGGTAAGGATCCCAACAAACCTATGATAAACAATATAATAATTACATCAACAACATAAAAAATATTCAATAAATATTTAAAGATTTGGAGAATTAAGTTTGCCTTATATGAATAACTTACTTCCTTTTCATTCAATGCATCCAGTTGTTCACGCAAAAGTACTATTCCTGCATTGCCATCTCCAGGGGTCACCTTGGACAACTACTTACACATTCTAGGCCATTTCTCATCATATTTTTGGTTGTACAGTGGTCTCCCTACATTAAAGTGCTCATATATCCAAGCCTCCATTGATTAAAAAAAACTTCATTTTAGCGGTAAGTTAATAAATAATATGATCGAATCAGATAAAAAAAGTTAATATACCTGTAAAAGCGTAAAGTAACCAACTATTTGCGCGGCATCAGCCCGTGATGCCTTTCCTAATTGACGAAATAAATATGCAAGGATAACCATTCCCCAAGCATACCCACGTATGGCATCCAAGTCCTTAAGGCACTCTAAGTAGCTAATAGAAACTATATTCCCAGTCTTATCTACAAAATCATACATCCTAAAAGATATAGCAAATATGCTCTCGCACATTGATCAAGGCGACTACTCTCGCTCTCTTGAGGTGTTCCTTTAAACATTATTTTTAACCATTCTAAACTAACGAAACACGTATTCGTTTCCTTCATTGCCTTATCAGTAAAAACACCAAGATACGTCTCTAACAAAGTAACCCCAATAGCAGAGGTAAATTTATTGCCTCCTCTGTGGACACACATACCAATTACAAGAACACCTAGTATTTAACATACATCATTTAGGGTAATAGTCATTTCACCAAATGGGAGGTGGAAGGTATTTGTCTCGGGATGCCAACGTTCTACAAAAGTTGAGACCAAAGTTTTATCAATGAATTTGTACGTAAATTTAGCTAGATTCATAAGGCCAAATGCCTTTTCGCGTTCCCTTACCTCTTCACACTCTTTGATGATGTCCCATTCTTTCAACTTTTAGAAGTGATCTATGCATTTTAGAGGTTTTCGGGCATCTGGGTTGTTCCATATAGCATACGCTATGTGGCTCTCAAAACTTGTCAGGATTGAAGAATGTTCCGGGCCTCCAGGTATAGCACCCCCGCCATTACTTTCACTAGTACGATTCTCAAGATTAGATGGTGCTTTAGTGGTCAGTTGACTTGCTTGAGCTTTAGAACTAATTGCTCGGCGTTTTCTCTTTGACATAGTTGGCGCTTTGCGAGTAGCCATCTTTTTAGAATAACACCTGTTATTGGAGATTTTGCACAAGTTAGGGTTCTAATTTCCCCATAAAAAATGCTCATCGTAATAATAACTAGTAGCTAAAGTACCAAATATTTAATAATAACTAGCAGCTAAAGTACCAAATATTTAATAATAACTAAGTTATCCAATACAAGAGAAAAGTTAAAAATAACCCTTACCATATCTACCCTACCCACCCTTCCCCCCCAATGAACATATAACATCACAAACCCTCTCATTTTCTTTTTTTTCCATCTCATTACTACTTTCTTCATACATATACATATACACAACTAATCATAGCAATTAAATAAAAACCAATCTCATAGGGGTAGGCACTGAGATTGTTACAAATTCAGTGTCCAACAGTTCAAAAAAATGACATATAAAGGTATAATTTAATTAAATCACAAATAGACAACCAATTTTATCCGTAATTGATCTTTGTTTGCAAAAAGTGGTCAACATGGAGATATATAAAGGTATAGTTTAATTAAGCACTTAAAGGTAATGAATATTAAAAAAGAAAAAACCCATAAAATGTCTCTCTTTTTTATGGGATTTTCCTCTGAAAAGGAAGGTCTCTTTTTTTTTTATGAGTTTTTTCCTCTGAAAAGGAAGGTCTAACTCCACCACCACTGACCCCACAACCTCTACATCAAGACTTTTACTTTATTAATACAATTCATATGTTATATGTTGCTTTCATTATTTGTGGTCCATAGGATTCTAAAGGAGAATAATATACATACATATATATATATATATATATGATAGCAAATATATAAAGCATCCAATTAAAAACCTCCACGTACTCAAATCAACCCAGTCCTTCTTTCTCCTTAGAAGTGAAATATATAGATACACGCTATATATATAGAGAGATATATAAGAGAACTTTATATATATACTACAAAAGCCCCAAAGTTACAATACAAGTGAGATAAAACTAAAAGAGTTACAAAGTTTCAAAAAATTGTTCAAGCAGCATAATCATTCATATTTTTTTGCTGAGAGAGAAAGCCATTCTCAAAATTACAAGTATAAGTTTAATGGGGGATAAGAGAGAGGCTACCTTGAAGGAACTATGAAGGAACTATGACCGGCGGCGACAGAGGAAGGGAAGGAAGATGAATCAGTGGTGGCGGAGGCGCGTTGGTGGCGGCAAAGGAAGAGACGGAAAATGAATTGGCGGTAGAGGCTTGACGAATTTCTAGGGCTACGTTTGCGCACAAAGAGGAGCCAAAGGGGAGATGAGGTGCGGCGTGAAAAGGAGTCGCGTGAATTAAAGGGAAAGAGAAATATAAAACTTTTAAATAAAAAATTAAATTAATTATTTGTAGTGGTGTTTTAAGAAATTTTAAGTACTTTTTAAGGTAAAATTTAGTACATAGTATGTGGTGTATGTAGTGGTGGTTTAAGAATTTTTTTATACTTTTGTGGTATTTTTCAATTCGCGGTAATTTTCAAAAATTCTAGTGGTGTAAGTAGAATTTCCCTAATATATTTCTATGCAACATTTCATCAAACAACGTATAAGCATACTAATATAATTTCAAATAAAAACAAGTTATCTTCAACTGAAGGGGACCAAAAAAACATATATTTGCATGTAAATTGAAAAAAATGAAAACCCAAAAGGAAAGAATGGCAGTAAACCAATTCATAACAAAAAAAGAGCATATTAAATATATTGTTCGTTCACATTGATTTTATTCAATACATCTAGATTAAAGTTTTGAATATGCAAGAAAAATCTGCCTAAATCACAAAACCCTAGCAGGAAATCATAGAAAGATAAGATAAAAGATAGGGGAGGGAGGGGGAGAGAATGAGGGAGGGAGAGAGTTTTGGGGAGACAGATGTACCTGTGTTGGAGAAGAGACCGATAAGCTCCATCAATATTTTGTCGACAGTAGGAGAGTGCAATCACGCAAAAGAATTGTCTAATTTAAAATGGGGTAATTTTAGGTTGTCTCGGAAATGATCTAATTCACGTTTTCATTAATTAACTTAAATTGTTTAATTTAAAACTAGACAATTTTTACAAACCAACGGTAGTAGTTAATATAATTATTAAGTAGCTAATTTTAAATGAGTTAATTCACAATTTAAGGGTCATATTATTTTTTTAAATAATAACCAAACAGGAAATAAATACATATTATGGCCCCAAGCTCCTTTATTACCCTCACCCATTTTATCAGGATATTTTAAGATTTTATAAAAATATCTTATACCAAATATAGAAATGGGTGAGGGATAAAAAATTGCCAAAAAGAATGCATCCTTTTTCTGAAATTAATCATTTTTTCTTAAAGGCATTAAAGTCATATTATGGAATTTTTTAAATAATATCCGTTGTTATCCTTATGGTTTAATTCCGTTGTTCCATTTGTTTTATGTGTTGATAATTCATATCGGGTGTCCCTCTATCCTATTAGAAAAGGGTTCGTTAAATACATAGTTGTTAAGAGGAAATGGCCCCAAGCTCCTAGTGGTTTTTATGTTTACCTATGTTGAAAACTTGGATCACCCACTGCTTTTTTTTATCAGGAATCTACCACAACCTTGTCGCCACTTCGCTTTAACGGGATACCTGCCCGGTCAGGTCGCGGGGTGCGGGGAGCGCCCCGTTTAGAAAATCGAGTTTAAAAATATAAAACTAATATACAAATATCTTATTTAATTATATAAGAGACTTTAGTTACCTTCCCGGGGAATGAGGGATAATGACCTCTGAGAAGCTTTCCTTTGAAATATTTTCGGCGATCTGCCAAAATATGTGCCAAGATAGATCCGAGACTCTTCAGAAATAAATTTTCGCAGATATCGGAGAAGGCTTTAGAGAATATCTGATCGAGAAGTTGCCGTCTTGACCTTGGGGGTGTTGGCCTATTTTATCGGAGAGATTGTCGCGCGACATTCCCCCAGAAAGGGCAAGTGTCGCGCGAATCTCTTTGTCGCGCGACAAATGAAGTTGGATTTGACACTGTGATGTTCAGAAAGTGGTTGGTCGGGTGCAGAGGGGTTTGTCGCGCGACATAATGATTGTCGCGCGACAAACGGCTGAAGTGATGGTTCTGACACATGTGTCAGAAAGTGGTTGGTCTGCAAGGGGTTTGTCGCTGACAAGAATTGTCGCGCGACAACAGGGATTGTCGCGCGACAATGTGAATGTCGTGCGACAATCTCTCTAAAAAAATGTTTGTTGCCAACAAACCCACCAAAGTTTCGGGTGCTTGGGTGGGTCCCGGACCTAAAAAAGTATCGACGTTAGGGTTTTGCGGGGGTCACGGATTATCCGTTTAGTAAGTTGTTAAAATTAACAATGTAGCCATCCCCAATGGTTATTTTTTTCTCAATAACCAAATTTATGGGGTCCATTATATTGATTGGTCACAAATTTAATCAATTTGAATTTTGTTTAAAAAAAGGAAGGAAATATGATTTAAATTTAAAAAGATTCTCTTTTATTCAATAGAATCGGTGGGCCTCTCATTTTAATTATTAAAGAAGGATATTAACTTTGATTATTAAAGGAGTATATTTGGTTATTCGTTAAAAAGTTGCTAACATTTGATTATACCATTGTGGTAGTGTTTTTAGTCAATATTGTTAAAATTGATTAAAATTGTTCTTTTGATTATACCATTGAAGATACTCTTAGAAGCTGATGGTCAGTTGAAGGATATTTGTGAAATATTTTCTTACTTTTTAATATATTTTATAGAATTTTTTTTTCGTGATCTAATGAGAAAAAATAAATCTTCACAAAAAATAAAAAATGATTGATAAAAGACATTCAAACAAATTCAAAAGAATTAGAATAATAAACAGTATCGTCGTTATAACTCACAAAACCTCCTTTAATTTTACCATTTAATCTACAAAATTATTTTAATGTATAGGCTATCCACTTTAAAATAATAAATTATTATTTTTTATCTTAAATAAATACAATAAATAATAGTTCTCAGATCGTTACTTAACAAGTACAAGTATCCTAAAAGAAAGGACATATTTAGAAAAGAAGAGAGTTAATTTTCTTTGGAAAACAATTTTTTTGTAGCAATAAAAAGGCAAAAAATATTTTATCTTTAAGCCAAAAAAAGGTGTAACCCATTCATGTGATGTCCACATCCTTGAGGGAGCGCGTTTCAATCACACTAAATAAATGCAGCTAACGCGCGGTTGAGCAGAACGCTCCATAATTGTTACGACTATCCCGATGCATTGTTGATTAAATTAAAGAAATAATACTCAAAGGACCAGAGAGACACCTCTCTCTCTCTCTCTCTCTCTCTCTCTCTCTGTTTTACCCCCAAACAAATTTAATAAATCTGACCGACAAACCCTAACCCCTTTGTTCTTCTCTCTCATCAAAACCAAATATCAAATAAATATATACAATCACACACACACACACAGAAGAATCACCCAGATATACGGAATCTATTTATCTATTTATATATATATAGAGAGAAAGAGATCACCGGAGCAACAATACCAAAATTCAGATCTAATAACTATTAATCAGCGCCCCCCACCCCACCCCACCCCACCCAACGCCTTATCTCAATTTCCCACTGTCTCTTCCAATTTTAACACAATTCCAAAACAAACTAAAAGATTTGCCTAGCTAGATACAACATAACACAAAATCATATCATATATCAGATATCTATCTATAGTTTGTGTCTCTAACTGTTAACTGTTTCCGATTAACTCAAATCCAAACTCTAATTTCCCCGTTGTTGTTTGCATGTAAGAGTTCCGGGATTAACTTAAATCCAATCCCTAATTCCCCCAAATTTCTGCTTTTTCTTATATTCCATTCATGTCCCAAAGAGCTTGATAAAAGTACCTATGGGAGCTGAGAGGAAATGGCTCTTCACGCTCTTCTCCGCCGCTTTCGTCTCTCTCATGCTCTTCCTATCCTCGATCTGCGGATTTAGTGCCTCTTACGCCTTCACCTCTCACAAGCCCTTTACCTCCACTGTCCGACGTGGCACCGGTTACCCTCCGGCCTTTGCATATTACATTTCCGGTGGCCGCGGTGACGGTGACCGGATTTTCCGCTTGCTGCTCGCGATTTACCATCCGAGGAATCGCTATTTGTTGCACATATCTTTTGATGGCAGTGATGATGAGAGGCGTAATTTGGTTGCTATGGTTAAGTCTGTGCCCGCAATTAGGGCTTTTGGTAACGTGGATGTGGTAGGGAAGCCGGATCCGGCGACGTACATGGGATCGACTAATATTGCTGCTCTTTTGAGAGCCGCGGCGATATTGTTAAAGGTCGATAGTGGTTGGGATTGGTTCATCAATTTGAGTGCATCGGATTATCCGCTCCTAACACAAGACGGTATGATGTTTCTGCAATTAAACAGTGCTAAATTTACTTAATTTTTGTACAGACAGTTGGAGCACCAAGCAGATTAAAAAGAAAAGCAGATGTGACCCACTTATTTATTTAATTTATTTTTGGGTGGTGCCACATTTTTGTACAAATGTCTGTTACAAAATTGAGTTAAATTATAAAGATGCTTGGATGCCTTTTTTTTTTTTTTTTATTAAGGGAGGTGCCTTTTAATTTTTTATGAGTTCAGATTCTTGATTTTTAGTGGTGGTTGTAATCTTCTCTAGATAGTCGACGACAAGTTACTGATAGGTTATTGTTTAGGAAATGAATTTTTAGATGAGGATTAGTAGTATATATGTTTATGTGTATAAAGGTCAACTGAGGTTTAAGAACTAGCGTGCAAGGATTGGTTTCACAAGATTTTAAAAAACTACTTGAGTGATGATATTTCCCCTGCTTGATGATTCATAATTTGAATCAATTTAGCTTTATCTGCAATTAACTGTGTTGTATATTATTGGTGCATCATTTTAATTTCACATAACTGCTGGGAAAACTGTGATTATGAGCAATCTAGAACTTGAGAATATGTTAAATGTTACAGTCTTGGCGTTTTTTCCTGAAAAAACTAAACTTGTAATTTTGTCTGTCGGACCCCTTGTATCAAGTTTTATAATTGTCATGTATTTCAAGATGTATCCACTCGAATCCTCACTTCTGTCATAGTCCAATTGACTATTCAATGAAAGAACCCTACTCTTTTTCCTGACACATCATCAACTTTTGCCAATATATTGAATTATTGACCCTTGTAGTATCAAACTTTACCCCACTAGATTTCATATTTTTTTGTGATTACAAGGTAGCTTTCTTTACTTATATTCTTGTACCTTCCATCAGTTGCAATTTCTGCAATTCAGCTATCTTTCAAATGCTATGAATATCACCAGTAATTTCCATGTTTTCCCTAGTGTTCATTTGTGTATGGCCTCCATTTACTTTTAACTTCCAAAAATTTTCTAAGTCAAACCATTAGTTGTAGCGCTGTATCTGAATTCTGAAGTACTGATGTAAGGTTAAACAATTGAAATTGTTAAACTGAGAATTGTCAAAGTGACTCGGTGGATACTTCTTACTTCTTCTACCATGAGAGTAGTGCCTCTCTCCCAAAAAAGAAAGAGGGGCAATGCAACTGGAGAATATTAATAAGTTAAATTACAATCATGGAAAGCTTCTTCTAAAGTTAGGTTCAGACTATACATGGTGACTAAGAAGCACATATAAGGATACGCAATATGATATGCATTTTTTGGAAAAAGAAGGATACGGATATTTTTGGGGATTCATTAAATATTATTATTATTATTATTGTTATTTTGTAGGTAACCCTTGCGCAAGCCCCTTAGTTGTTCCACAAATACACAAAGTTGTGATAAATAGTTCTTTCTTGTTTCGTATAAAACTTTTATATGCCATGCTATAAAAGTTCTTTATGTCTTATGTTGGTCTCCACTATAATTGAAAGTGCTTATTGAACCTTTAATTTCAAATTTAAAATTAGAAATTAACGTCCAAACGTATCCCAAGCATATCCCTAACGTAACTCAATGTACTGGGATTTCAAAAGATTAAAGAAAATAAGGATACTCTAAACTGCGTATCCGATACGTATCGGAAGTATATCCATATCCGATATGTATCGGATTTGCTGCCCCTTAAGAACTATTCGCGCTTCATAGTGTGGTGCATTTGATTATGTGTTTGCTTTTGTACTTAAAGTCAGAACTTGTTGAAATATCTCTTTGGCTTTGAAGCTTTTGGGAACAAAGAAGACCTATAAACGTATAGTTCTACGAGATCTGTGGGCCATTCTTCCATTCTCAAAGAGGGCCATCTTGAAATCTTGCTCTGGATTTGCTGGCTGTTGAGAATGTTGCCTCGAAGGGAGTCAACACCCCCCAAGGGTATATTCGCTAAAGGAGTATACTCTTTTTCTAATTATGCGCGGAGATTCTAGATTGAGTTTCAAACCCACAATCTCTCAGTTATGAGATTGACCATTGGGCTATAAGCTCGTGTATTCTATTTCTGTCTGCCAAAATGATTGTGTAACCTCAGTGGAATATCTAAGGCTTAGGTTAGGGAGACTCTGAATATCTAAGGCTTAGGGAGATTCTGGATAATCTTATTTGTTGGAAGGTGGTTGTCTAGCTCAGGAGATAGAAAGGTTGGGACAATTTATCTAATGGGAGACTCTGCTAGAACAATGATAGGGAATCGGCTACTTTATGGGAGGATGTTTGTAATTCTTTTGCCCTCATTATATCTTTGGTCTCATGGTTCTTGAAATTTTGAACTTGAGCAGAAATCTCAATAATAGGGAGTTCTATTAGTTTGTGTCAATTGTGATTATTTTACGATCCTAAATTTTTAGATGATTTCGAAGATGGGCATTTCTTCATGTGTTCCAAGTCCTTCCATGATTGTTATGTTTGAATTCAGGACAAAAGCTACATACGATAGAACCAGAGACATTTAAACAAAATCTTTGGGGAGAGGTGGTTTTTGGATAACATAGAAAAGGAGAATTTAGGCTAAACCAAGTTTTACCATGGATATTGATTCCATGAGAGATTAAGGCTCCGTTTGATAGCATGGAAAATGATAAGAAAGACAACTAATTTTGGTGAGAAGATGGAAAATAAGTTTAGGGATGTGGTGAGATGCTATCTATATGTCATGCTCATTTTTGTGAGTATGTGTCTTCCATCCTCCTTTATGTTTTGTGGAAAAAATTTCTTCACCACCATCCAAAGAAATTTTTTCTATGGAAGAAGCCAAAAAAGGCAAGAGTTAGTCTCACCACATCCCTAACTTATTTTCCAACTTCTCACAACAAAAAGTTGTTTTTCTTACTATTTTCCACCTTGTTATCAAATGGAGCCTAAACAATCAAACACCACTAAAGAATGATGATTTTTTTAGCATTTCCCATGGAAAAGATGTGCAATTACATGCATCCTAAGGGTTTCCTAGACAAAGATCCGGTGTGTATGGATGCTATTGACATAATATTTCACACATGTTTTCGAGGATGAGATAGTTTTTTGTTCGCCTCAATATTGATATCAGTTTTAGGTTCAACTCAATGCCCCCGAAACTTCTGCACAAGCAGGTGCTGTTAAATGGCATCTAATGCTTATACTTACCTTGACAATCAAAAGGTTGATAAAACGGCACTGTTATTGTATGGGTTCATTTAATTGCTTTGAACTACTAATTAAGCTGATGGATCACGATGGATGTTTTAATTCCATAAGATTTCCGTGATGACCTCCTTCATTGCCTTCCATTTATGATCTCGTAAAGTTTTTTAGTACAATGATTTACCATGGTGGATTTTATTTCTTGATCAGATACGTTAACTAACGGTTACTCTTGTAATCTACTTTCAGATTTTTCCCATGCATTTTCTTCTGTTAGTAGGGACCTCAATTTCATTGACCACACCAGTGACCTCGGGTGGAAAGAGTAAGCCAAAACCCTCATCCCTAGTTTAGGCCTTAATTTTGTGGTTAATTAGTCCAGTTTGATTGAGTATTGTTTAATGTATAAGCTGATGTGCACAGGGATCAAAGAGTGAGGCCAATTGTAGTGGACCCGGGTCTTTACTTAGCGAGGAGAACCCAAATATTTCATGCCACACAAAAGCGGCCAATGCCCGATGCCTTCAAAGTTTTCACAGGCAGATTTTTTTCTCTATGGGTATTTTCGATAAAAAGGTTGGAAAGTGATTGAAAACACTAATTTTTATGAGTATTTGGGAAAAGAGATGATGAGTAGTTTGGCAATAACTTATATTTCTTTTTGGGTTTTTCATGGAATAATATGCTTTGGGTGGTGGATGAAAATTTTGCTCCATGACACAAATAAGGAAAAGATGAAGAACATTTTACCAAATCAGTTCTTTGTTTTCCAACTTCTCATAGAAATTAGTAGTTTATTTTTTTAAATCCCTTTCCAACTTTTTCATCAAACCAACCCTATATTTCCATTTAATTACTTGACTCCTAAAAGGAAATGTTTCCCTTTTTTTCTTGAAGGAAAGTGAAAATAAACGTGTTAAACCAATGGTGCTTTCTTTTCTCTTTCATTTTTTTTATCAGGTTCTCCATATGTCATCCTGAGCCGACCCTTCGTCGAATTTTGTGTTCTTGGCTGGGATAATCTCCCCCGAACCATATTAATGTATTCGAGTAACATGATTTTGTCCCAAGAATTCTATTTCCATTCTGTAGTTTGCAATTCACCTGAGTTCAAGAACACAACCGTTAACAGCGACCTAAGATACATGATCTGGGATAATCCTCCTAAGATGGAACCCCACTTTCTCAACACGTCGGATTACAAGGAAATGGTACGAAGTGGGGCCGCCTTTGCAACACAGTTTGAAAAGGACGATGTGGTCCTAGACGTGGTTGATGAAAAGATCCTCAAGCGGGGCCATAACCTGGCTGCACCAGGGGCATGGTGCAAGGGCCGAAAGAAGTGGTTGATGGACCCATGCTCGCAGTGGGGGGATGTGAATGTATTGAAGCCGGGGCGTCAAGTGAAGAAGTTTGAAGAGTCCATAAACAAGCTGCTTGATGACAACAAGTCACAGTCGAATCAGTGCAGATGAAAGCAGATTAAAGAAAAGATTAGTACACACTGTTCTTTAGGCATCTTCTGATTGTGTTGGCGCATTCAAAATAGTTTCACAGTAGAAGAGACGCATTCTTTGGTCTTTACACAATTAATTTTTTGGGGGAGGGGGTTCTTCAGAGTTGAAGAGTTGAATTCATTTTGGGGATGTTCATTGTAAAGTCACCACCAGAAAGTCCTCAATCAATAAGGGGAATCTCCCTGCCTACCGTTGTACTACATTTTACACACTGCTGTATGATCTTTCTTTTTCTCCCCCTCCGTCGTCTCTTGGCTTTCCATTTTGCACTCTTTTTGATGTTGAGGCATTACCATGAGTTCACTCTTTAAATATCCTTGACCTGTGTCTTTGCTTGAATTCAAATGGTTTGATGTTTATGGGGGCTCCCCTTAAATTATTGGCTTAGGTGACTTTGGCCGCTAAACTATAAAATGCTCCACCCTTTTAGGGAGATTCAGTTTAGCCATTCTGTCCAATTTTTTTCATTAAAATGGATGAAATTAGGGCTATTTTTGTCATTTCAATTAATTTTCAAAATTTTTTTTATAAAAAGCAAAAAAAGGGAAAGAGAGAAACCCACCACCATTAATTTCTTCACCTCCGGCCTCCCCCACCCCCCACGTCTTTCTCTCGTATCGTCACCACCCCAGTAATCATCATCTTTAGTTCTCACTTCACCTTAACCAGCTAGATAGGGATTGTGCTTTTGGAGGGTCTCATCTTCAGTGGGTGTTTTTTGGATAATTGAATTGTTTGTCTTGTGGCCATCTTCCGGCAGAGGAAAAGGCCATAAGTGATGTTGGAGGGATTCTGACCGGTGGTGGAGGTGGAAAAGACACTGTTGTTTTTAAGCCCCCGCTCTCTCTATCTATATGTGTATACAGATACAAATTTGTACGTCTATCTATCCATCTATCTATATGGTAAATTATTTGTTTCTGTTGCTTCTTTTTTTCTATTTGGATCCGTGTGAAATTGGTTGAGGTCAATCGGAACTCTCACCGGAAAAATCAGTGGTGTATGTCGGGGTTGTATGTTTGTATGGTTTGGGTTTAATGATTTCTGGTTTGATTCGAGGTTAAATCTGACTATTAATTTAGGTAAATCCTTGTATTGATAAGGGATAAAATTAGTGGTGGAGTTTGGTGGTGGTGGATGGAGGTATAAGGATGACGTTGTAAATTAAAAAAGCAAAGCTTTTTTATCCATATTATTATTACAAAAGCTTTAAACCGAAGTTGAAAAAAAAATCCATTTTTTTTTTTAATAAACTATCCTAATGGTTCTTTAACTATTAGTTTAGTGTCATTTTGTCTATTAAATTAAAAAACGTGTTATTTTGACTTTTAAATTATTAGCAAGTGTCACTTTGGTCCTTACGTTTACATTTTTCGTTAAGTTTGATAGAAATGTGGGGTATTTTTGTCATTTCAATTATTTTTTTAAAAAAAATTATATTTTTTTATTAAAAAAAATTAAAAAAAGAAGAGAGAAAGAGAAACCAAAAGCCTCGACCACCGGAATCTTCTTTTTTTTTTCTTTCTCTACCCTTCATCTCCAACCAACCCCTCTCCCTAGTTCCACCACTGCCATCTATACTCCTCTGTCACTACCACCACCATATATATCTACCCCTTCCTCTCTTAGCCCCGCTAACATCAACCCCCTTTCTCTCTCTAGATTTGGCCCTAAAATTTTGTCCAAGAGAAGAGCAAAGAGAAAGTGTTTAGTCTGAGAGAAAGCAAGGAAGAGAAAGCATGAATAGAGAGACAAAAAGATGGTGGTGGTTGTGGTGGTGGTGGTGGTGTCGGTGGTGGTATACACTACTCCAATGGCAACTACTGTACCTACAAATGATTAATTAGCCAACGCAAAATCCGTTGATGCCTCATTTTGGTGGGATTCTTTCACTGTATTATTCATTAAAATTAAGCATTTATCTTTCTCCTCCTCCGACTTCCCACCTTCTATGGTAATCACGCTCATTTCTCTCTAAATTAGTTCACTTTACATGTGTATTGTACTATTTTTATGAATCGGAGTGATGTGTTACTGTTCATTTAGGTGAAGAAGTTTAAAGACAACAACCAGTGGTTTTTAGGCACTGTTTTTATCTACATTTCGGCTTAGAAGTAGTGAGTAATTTTAGTCACTTGCTATGTTGTTGAATTTCTTTTGCATCGGTGGTGGTGGTGGTGGTGGTGGTGTGGTGGTATATATATAAATATATAGATGTATGTATGTGTATGAGAAAGAAGAAGATGTATGTATGTGTTTGGGTTTCTCTTTCTTTCTTCTTAGAAATAGTAAGTGTTATGGATGGTTGGGTTTATGGTGGGGAGGTAGGAAGGTGACCGGAAATGGAGGTGGAGAGCTGGGTTTCTTCATCTTCGTCTTTCTCTCTCTTTTTTGTTTTATTTTTTTTCTGTTTGTTTGTTTGTTTCTTTTTTTCTCTATCTTTCTTTTTTTATTTTTTTTAATAAAAAATCTAATTAAATTTATTTTTTTTAAAAAATAATTTAAATGACAAAAATGCCTCTTGTTTCTGTCCAACTTAACAAAAAATATAAACAGAAGGTCCAAAGTGACACTCGCTACTAGTTTAAAGATAAAAGTACCGCGTTTTTTAGTTTAGTGGCCAAAATGACACCAAGCCAATATTTGAAGGGCCGTTTAGGTAGTTTACTCTTTTTTTAAAAAAAAACTAACTTAAAAAATATTTAATTCAAATGATTTTCAATGAAAATGACAAAAATATATACTCTTGATTCCATTAAATTTTAATAGAAAATGTGGACGGAAAAATCAAAGTGAGTTTCGGTAATAGTTTAAAGGTTAAAATTGAATGTTTTATACTTTAATGGCTAAAGTAACATTAAACTAATAGTTTTAAGGGTCATTAGAGAAGTTCGCTCTTTTAGTTATTTAAGTAAATGAGTAAATGATTATGATTAGAATTGTGAAACTTGTTTTCAAAATTGGACAATCCAGTAATAACTGAACTGTTGGGTAGGACATAGAAGATCTTAAAGATAAGTTCATGGGATAGAGATGAAGAGTGGTGATTGTTGAAGCTCTATTGTGCTCAGTTTAGCTTGTTCTAAAGTTGCTGGCCCTTTTTATACGCAAGAGATTGTTAGTTCGAAAGTCCGTCTAAAATATAGTAATCTCACTTCTTAGATTTTTGTAACAAT
Source organism: Lonicera japonica (assembly GCA_021464415.1). NCBI lineage: Eukaryota > Viridiplantae > Streptophyta > Magnoliopsida > Dipsacales > Caprifoliaceae > Lonicera > Lonicera japonica. The sequence continues at coordinate 63,255,557 of CM038465.1, read as the reverse complement.
GACAAGTGTGTACATTATCGGTGTAATATGTTTTAAAATTCTATAACTATAGGAATCTAGAATTGCAAATAGACATTGCTTATACTGCAAGCCACCTCATGTAATCTATTATCTGTTTTAGGGATATATTTATTACAATTCATCAACCAATTCAATTCAACATAATTTTATATTTTTAGAATTCAATCCAATTTGACATTGGATTGGATTAATTCGAAACCAATATCTTTTGTATAAGGGTTATTTAAGTTTCAATAACATGCAAAACAAATCTAATCAATTTTACGAGGATCAAGACGATATAAATAAAAAGTTCATTTCATTGCTAAAATATTATTAAGTCGTTCCACATTAAAATATAATTCATTATTGAAATAAAAGATAAGTAAATTAGAGTTTATTTATTAGGTTCTTTTATGCATGTAGCATTAATAAGGTGTAGTGTAGTTTATATTAATAACTTAGTGCATAAAAATAACAAATTATGTAGGATAAGTGTTATTTTTAATTGAGATTGGATCGGTTTAACATTTGTTTCGCCAATGTGATAATCAAACCAATCTGATGTTTGGTTGGTTTTCTAAAACGCAAACCAATTCAATCTATTAGTTTCACCGAATCCAATTAATATTGAATTGGATTGGTTTGGTTTGGTTTGATTTGATTTGATTTGGATCGGTTAGTTTAAATAAATGATTAAGTGGGTATACTGCATTTTAATTTAATATTTAGTAGGAAAGTATTCTACCTATTTACAGGTTCCATTCATACTAAAGACAACTTTTTTTCACATTCAAACTTTATTAGCCTACTTTTGGCATTTCACAAAATATTTGGTAACACTCTATTTTTATTCACCCGATAACAAGCGAGTAAGTGCATGTTACTCGCCTGATGACAAGTGAGTAAAAACTTCAATGCCTTACTTAGAGCATCTCCAATAGCCTCTTCAAAAATGACTCTACAAAAATAATTTTGTTAACCAATGTGGCACTTTGAAGAGCCATCTTCAAAAATATTTTCAATGAGCTCCAAGAGGCTCTTCAAATATATTATTATTTTAATTCTTAATTTCTTAATTAATGTACATACAAGTTCTTTTCAATGATATCATTTTAAATTAGCAAAAAGTCCCATTAATAAAATATTAAAAGTATATTTTAAGAGTTCTTTCATCCCTCTTCATATTTGAAGAGTGAGAAAAACTCTTCAAATCGAAGATTCCATTTTGCTACTTCTGTTGGTGTGAATTTTGCTGACATGGTTCTTTATTAAATTTGCAGTTTAGTCATTTGAAGAAGTATGTTGGAGATGCTCTTACTTGTTATCGAGCGAGTAACACGCAATTATTCACTTGTCATTGAATGAATGAAATATGAAATATGAAATAAAACTAAGTATTTAATGATGTGTAAGTAGCAGCCACCACTTGTAAGAAAAACTAAATTTTTAATTGGGAGTAGCAAAATTTAAATTGTGTTATAACCTAATTGTTTTTTATTTTTCCATTTTGTGATTTTGGGTTGAAGTACAAAATATCTTAATCAAGACTATGCTTATCTTGATCCAGTAAAAAATCACGGACTATCAGAAAATCAACAAATTCATAACGGGAAATTCTACTTTAAATATTGTTTTTTTGGAAATGAGGTAAAAAATCTTTTATAACAAGATTTTTTGTCAAAAAAACCACCGAAGAATATTTTTTTTGAAATAAGGGTTTAGATATCATTATTATTATGAAATAAAGGCTTGTTTATTAATTGTGTTTTAAAATAAGGACTTTGATCAAGTGCAACTTAACTTTACACAAAATTGTATTTTGTACAAACTTAACTTTGTAATAAATTTTTTTAATACAAATTTATTTTTGCATGATGTGTTTATTTTTATTTTCATTTATAAAACAACATCAAATAATCACAATACATGGTAATATTTTAGAAAATAGGGTCATTTTGAGTTACACCCTAGAAAATTCCCATAATTAGAGTTAAACCCCCCCCCCCCACCCCCCCCCCCCCCCCTAAATGATAATTCTTTGGCTTACCCTCTGTCATTTGACATGATTAACCATTCGTTAGTTTTTTTTTCCCAATTTGACCAAAATACCCCCATCTTCAACCTTTAACCCATCTCCTCCATAAACTCTAACCCTAATTTCATCTCTTTCTCTCTTTAAACACAAATACCCACTTTCTCTTAAAAGTTCACTCACAAATTCTAAAAAAAAAACAACAAATCAAACCAAATCAAAATTCTTCATCCCCACAAAATATATCTCTTAGTGCTCTGTTTTTTCATTTCTCTCAAAACTTACCCAAAAGCTGAATAAATGTATATGTAGAGAGAGAAAATGAAATTTGGGTATGTTTATATATAGATTGATTACTCAATTTTTTTTATTGTTCAATTGAAATCTAAGTATGTGTATATATAGAGAGAATGAAAAATGGGTATTTGTATATATAGATCTATGAATATGGGTATGTGTATATATAAAGAGAAGACGAATTGGGTATATGTATATATAAATCGATTGTACCAATTTTTTTGTGTATTGTTCAATTGAAATATAAGTATGCATATATATAGAGAGAGAAAATGAAGCTAGTATTGTATATATATGAAATTTGGGTATGGATATAGGTATGTGTAGATAAAGATAATGAAAAATGGGTATTTGTATATATTATATATATGAATATGGGTATATGTATATATAGAGAGAGAAGACGAATTGTTCCGACCATGACAAATGTGGACTCTATTTATGCCGGCGGGCAGGAGCGAAGGCATGTGAGGTCGGCCTTACCTGGACTTTTTAAAAAAATTTAGAGAGTAGGGGGTCGATGTGTGATAAGGTAAATATTAGGGGCCACCGTGTAATTGAACAGAATTCTGGGCGAGGGTGCTCAGTGTGATTAAGTGTGCAAGTTTAGGGGCAGGTTTAGTAATATAGATAAAGTAAGCAAAGTTATGTGAGGTTTTTAGGCGGGGTGGTCTGTGTAATTACACGTATAAGTTTAGGGTGCTATTGTGTATTATGGATTAAGTTATATCTCATAACTTGAACGATAGATGCACTGGCTGCCCCTTTCTCCCCTTTCTTTTTCACTGCCATTCGGTGTTTTTTTTTAAACATAACTTGCCATTTTTAGTTTTATTCTTTATTTGTTCCAGTATTTTAGGTTATATTTCTTTTTTATAATTTTATACATTTTGTTTTAAAATTTTGAATATTAAGAATTAGATGTTTTAATATTGATTTGTTTCTTAAATTGTTAATATATTTGTTTGTTGGTTATTATTTATTAATGTTGATTTACTTCTTAGATTGTTAAATATTAATATTAAATGTGATTATTGAGGTTGATTTGCTTATTAAATTGTTAAATATTGATATATTGAGTTTGAGTTGGCTTAAAAAAAATTTCGGCCCCCCTGAAAATTATTCCTGGCTCTGCCACTGCCGGTGGGTGTAGACTCCATTGATGGAAGCTTTGATTTGGTTCAATTTGTGGCTTTTCTTTTAGAATTTGTGAGTGAACTTTAAAGAAAAAGTGGATATTTTGTATTTAGAGAGAGAATCTTGTTGAATGTTGTGTTTAGAGAGATAAATAGATGAAATTAGGGTTAAGGTTTATAGAGGAGATGGGTTAAAGATGGAGGTATTTTGGTCAAATTGGGCAAACAACCTAACGGATGGTTAACCCCGTCAAATGATCCCCCGGGGGGGGGGGTAACTCTACTTATGGGAATTATCTAGGGGGTAACTCAAAATGACCGTAGAAAAAATTAAACACTTATTTATAATAGGTCTTGAATATGTGATTCGTTAAAGTTATTCTAAAACATTGTCAATTAAACACTTATTTATAATAATATGTTAAAAAACATGTAGTGCAAACATAATTTTGTATGATTCCATAAAAAAATACAATTTAAAAATCTACTACAAAGTTAACATTGCATTCCTTCAATATTCCGAATTTTTTTTTAACTTAAAATTACCATATATTTAAAACAACCACCAAAGTACAATAAAATTCTTAAAACATAACTAGATATACCACAATTTTTTTTAACTAAACAAAATTCAACTTTTCAGTTTTTCTCTCCCCTACCTCTCCTCACTCAAACCTATACACAATTAAAAAGTAAAGCCCCAAATAAACTTTATATGTATTATATTATAGGTTATTTATTAGCAAAATATTAAAGTATTTGTACATATATATTTGATTATTTTGTTGTAAATTATTTAAAAATTGAAAGTATCATTGCTTTTCTTCACTCGGCCATACAGTGATGAATTTGGTATAATAATTTGACGATGAGGTGCCGAATCTAGTATCAGCAACATGTTGCCCAATATACCATATATAATTTGGTAAAAATTGGCCGACGATGACATATCATATTAAATTTGGCAACTCATTGCCAAGTTATTGTACCATATTTGATATTGTGTGCCTAAGTGAAGAACAACGACTACATATTTAATCTTTGAACAATTTACAACAAATTAATCAAAATATATGTACAAATATTTTAATATTTTGTTCATGAACCACCTTAAAAAATAATATATTTATAAGTGCTTGGTACACCTATCACAAATTAAGAATTGTATTTTTACTTGAAATAAAACACACTTTGTTTTTTTTCGCAATAAAAATGTGGTGCTAGAGTTTATTTTTATACTTTTTTTGTTTAGAGTGATCGTGAGCATTTTTAGTAATATGCATAGAATCTCCCGCTCATAACACAGGGTGGCTTGACTTGCTTTTATGTCAATTTAGGCCCCGACTTATGTTTACGTGTCAATTGGAATTCTAGACCAAAAAAATTAAATTTGACTTGATAGTTTAAGGGTTAAAAATTGTTTAATCAATTCATAGATCAAGGTTCAAAAATGAATTAATTAATAATTTAGGAGTGAAATTGATAAATAAGCAATAGTTTAAGAGCTAAAAGGATAATTTATGAATTTTCTTTACATTGTTTGAGAGTTTCAATTTGGAGAGAAAGGGAGAAAAAATGAAAAAAAAATTATCCGTTCTTTGATTCGAGAGTCTTTTACAGAGAGAATACGAGAAAAATGAAAAAGAAAATTAATTAAAACTTTCTCTCTAAATTGGAGAGAATCGGAGAGAAAGGGAAGTTTTGTTTTAATGAAAACTTATTATATTAACAATTTTATCCTTAAAATTCATAACATATTTTTAAAAGATGATCTTTTACCACTTGATGCAAGATGGAAACAGATTTAAAGCAAAAAAATCATCGTCTTCTACCTAACTTCTTACATCCATAAGAAAATAAAAAAAGTTCTTAAAATATTTAATATATTGAAAAAATATTGTATTCTAATACATATGGGCATGATTTATTTATATTCCTCCAATCCTAAACCTAAAATAACTAGGATTATTTGGAGATTACTCCAAATCAAATCTTTTAACTATAAAGAAACCCGAATGATCTAAAACTAATAATATAGACTTTACCAAAACCCTAATAACTAAGATAAGAAAATATTGCTCCAAAATAATAAAATTAAAATTACATAAATAATAAATTAAAATTGTTTCACACGTGTTGCATCATTCACCCACTCTTCAAAAAAACTCATCCTCGAGTTTAAAGATGTAAATTAATATCTTCCATACCAACCAACAAGATACTTTGAAAGTTTCACAATCAAAATAAATTGAATATCATCATGTTTAAAATTTTCTAAAATAGTTTCTCCTAAATTGTTGAATAACTTCAAAGGAGCATTTTGCAAGAAAATCTTGCACATCAACGTCTTGTTCAAGATAATTCCATAAGTACCATGTTGGATTTGCACTAGTCTTCTCTTTATAACCTCGAAAGTTGATCAAACATAACCCTCGATGAATTTAGGAATATCATTTACATTCACGCACAAGCACATGAACCTTTATAACAGATGAAACTAACAATTTCATAGTTTCAATTGTAAGGGTCTCGATTTTATTCTTTGGCATATATTCCATAAAAGAAGTTTCTTATTGAATTTGAACATCCTCATAATCATCATAAACCCAAACAAAGAATTGATTCACCAAAAGATAAAATTTTATCAATATCATTAGAATAGTATTCTTCAATCAAAAAACATACCATTAATCCGCATGTGTTAATTGGAGGAAAACTAAACCTGTGTCAATCACGTTGAAATTCGTCGCACCATAACTGAACTTCCTTTGTTAGCGCATCATAAATATACTTAGCTCCTTTTTCTTTAGAAACCTTGAAGTAATAAAAGTACATTTGAATTTCTAACCACCAGTTAACAAACTGTTGTTTGTTAAATTAGCCATTGAAAAGTTTTCAATGCGTTCTTAGTAGTTGGATGTTCGTTCACATTGATCATATCCAAAAGAGTAACGAGGCAAATCCTCGATAAGTGATCTGTGATGAACATAAAAATGGTTTTGAACGACTTAATGCATCATTTTTTTTTCAACTCACAAACAACAAGAAGAGATTGTAATTTATATTCATACAAATTTCTATGATAAAAAGGAAAAATAAAAAAAATATGTTTTAATGGGATTTTCTATAACCATTCTTATGTTAAGTGAAAGTTGAATTATATGAAAAATTTCTATCACCATTTCTATATGATAGAAATTTTAAATATAACTTGACACCTTCTCGTTAGATATAAAAAGTCAATTAATTATTTTTCATTTTTAAATAAATATCAAATAAAAAGGAAAGAAACATCATTAGAGATTTACCTTTTTATGCTTTTTTTACTCATAAAAAATTTGACAACTGAATATAAAAATGTTATAAAATAACATTAACACGTAATATAAAAATTAAAAATTATCTCCCAACTCCCAAACAAAAGAGAAGAATTCTCTTCACGTACTTTCTATTTTTTTTTTCCTTTCTTTTCTTCTCTCTCTTAAGCTCCTCGCGGCTTGAGGACTCGCATACGTGGATAGAACAAAACTTAGTAGGCAGTAGTAGTTGCATCAATCGCATTCATATTAATGGGTTTTCAATTCCTCAATCGATTGCCAAAAGCACTTCAGAAACCCAAATTTTTAATACCGCAAACCAACAGTATTGTTTCCTCTAATTACCCCATCAGATGTCCAAAACTCATTCGTAGAATTGAAAACCCAAAATGGTTTGAATCGCCATCCGTTCTTCTTCCAGATTGCAGATTTTATTGCAACGGCAAAATGATCATGGTTGATGGTCTAGTGAACAACCAAGCTGTTATTGATTCCGGTGACCTAAATCCCCAAATCGCTCTAGATGCCGAGAAAATCTGCAAGATACTATCCACAAATCGCACTTCTCCAGATATTGAATCCTCCCTAAATTCTTCTTCAGTTGTGGTAAATCCCACTCTAGTCGTGGAGGTTTTGAAGAAGCTCAGCAATGCCGGCGTGCTCGCTCTATCGTTCTTTAGGTGGGCCGAGAAGCAAACTGGGTTTAAATATACTTCAGAGAATTACAATGCTCTAATTGAAGCTCTGGGAAAAATCAAGCAGTTCAGTTTGATATGGAATTTGGTTAATGACATGAAAAAAAAAGGGTTGTTGACGAAAGATACTTTTGCTTTGATTTCGCGTAGGTACGCTAGAGCCCGAAAGGTTAAAGAAGCTGTAGATGCCTTTGAGAGGTTGGAAAAGTTCGGGTTGAAGCCAGAATTGTCTGATTATAATAGATTGATTGATACTCTGAGCAAATCTAGGCATGTTGAGAAAGCACATCAGGTGTTTGATAAATGGCGCAACAGAAAGTTTAAGCCCGATATAAAGTCCTACACTATACTATTGGAAGGCTGGGGTCAACTGCAGAATTTGCTGAGGTTGGATGAAGTTTATAGAGAAATGAAGGATGAAGGGTTTCAGCCTGATGTTGTCAGTTACGGAATTATCATCAATGCTTATTGCAAAGCCAAGAAGTACGATGACGCGATTGAAAGGTTTAATGAAATGGAAGCAAAGAACATCAAGCCAACTCCACATGTTTACTGTACTTTGATAAGCTGTTTGGGTTCCGAGAAGAGGTTAACTGAGGCTCTCAAGTTCTTTGAATTGTCAAAGGAGAGCGGTTTTGCACCCGAAGCACCAACTTATAACGCACTTGTGGGGTCTTATTGTTGGTCTATGCGTATGTATGATGCATATCGGATAGTTGAGGAGATGAGGAAATGTGGAGTTGGTCCAAATTCTCGAACTTATGATATAATTCTTCATCACCTAATAAAGGCCCGTAGAACAAAAGAGGCTTACTCTATCTTTCAAAGAATGAGTAATGAACCGGACTGTAAGCCTGTTGTGAGTACGTATGAGATCATGGTGAGGATGTTTTGTAATGAGGAGCGGATGGATATGGCATTAAGGGTATGGCACCAGATGAAGGCCAGCGGAGTACTTCCAGGAATGCATATGTTTTCGACATTGATTAATAGCTTGTGCCATGAGAATAAGTTGGATGATGCGTGTAAATACTTTCACGAGATGTTGGGTATGGGTATTAGGCCACCAGGTCAGATGTTCAGTAATTTGAAACAAGCTCTTCTTGATGAAGGGAGGGAGGATGTTGTTATAGTTTTGACCAAGAAACTTGAGAAGATAAGGAAGACTCCATTAGTTCATTAAGACCTTGAGGGCAGTAGGATGTATGATGTATGTTAAGTTAGTGATTGTAGTTTAGGTTATGTGTTACCGGGACTGACACGCTATCAACCACAAGATATTGTTTCTGTAAGAAACATGAGAGGATACCTGCAAAATGGCTCTAACGAAATGCGTAATTGTACTTGTGCTCATATTTTTGGATTATAAAGTGCGCACGCGAGGGGGTTACTTCAGAACAGAGAATCCTTCTTATTTCTATTTCCATTTGAAACAGCTGACTCAGTCTGACTCTTTCTTTTGTGCTGGTAACTGTGATCTAGAAACTGATCAAATGGTACAAATTTTTATTTATAAGACAAAAGAAACAAGTGCAAAACTATGATATAAAATAGTACGGCTGTATGATGTATGTGAAGTAAGTAATTACCACTCAAAACTCAACAATGTCTGATACATCTCTGTATGATCGACAGCAAGAATATAATATAGCAAGTAAAACAAGAAGCAAAACATATATAAGATATATAATTACCACTCACAAACTTACTTAATCTTTTCAAAATAATGAGGGACGATACTTAATCTTTTCAAAATAATTTGAGGGGACGAGCTTTTATATTTTTTTTATAAATACAAAATTACTATATCATTTGGGGTGGCTAGATCTCACTGGGTATATATGGCAAACTAACGAATGAATAGGAAGTACCATTTGACTGTTTAACTTTTAAGTGAAAATTGAAGGATGATAAGTTTGGTAATCTAATAGAACTGAATAACATAGAAATATAAAGATAATCAATTTGCAATCAGATGCATTCGAGCTATGTGGTTCTCTTTAACACTTTCTTTTCTTTTTAATAATAAGAACTACAATTTTTGTTCTTATCAACTATGTTGTTCTAAAACAAAAGAAAAGAGATTGGAAATGATATGAGACAAGCAAAATCGATCGACTAAGGATATTTTCATATTTGATCTAGTTTTAGATATTGCCATCTACAGAGGAACAGCAATCCACTTCACAATTGCAGAACACTTCATACAACAAATCTCCATTTTCAGTATATACGCATAAAGATGCATCTCTACGCATGTTCTGGTTACTGAATAGTTGTGTTCCACAGAATTAACAACACATTAATGTCCTACAACAATAGCATTTGGCAATATTCAACCACAGAGGCAAAAAGGAGTAAAAATCAGGAGTTGAGCAGAGAACTTACGTACTATGTTAAGCATTAGCATTATCCCGAGCTTAAAATTCACGATCTGGTGCGATTGAGCTGTCATAGCTTCCACGTTCAGAAGACGACTTTTCCTCTCCCTCTCCCTCTAGCTTTGGCTTCACTTGCAGCGAAAGAACATCGGCAAGTCCATGAACAGCAAGCCACTCGTTCGTATACAGATCCGGATATGTAACCACAACTCCATTCAGCCTCACTAGATCAGACCTGGTACTACTGATGCTAAAACCTTCCAAATAAGTCCCTAACTGTGTTCCGTTGAGACTAATCAGATCAGTCCACTCAAGCTTGCAAGGAACAAGATGACGATAAAATAGCGACGAATACTCGGAAAAATTACCGGCATATTCAACCATTGCATCATCATCAGGAGCGAACACTGTCAACTTCGGATGATCTAGAACTCCAGGCAATTGGAGATCGAGAAACGAAGCCATAGCAGAGAATCCAAAGGAATTCATCATTCTAGAAGCATCGATAAACGAATAAGCTCCAAACAGAGTTTTATTGTAACTCCTCGACGTTAAACAGATGGAACCGGATGGACTCGGAATCGAAACGGGAACTGTAAAATTCGGATCAAAAAACCGCCCAATTCCGAACACTACTAACGATCCGTCGTCGTACAACGGCGATCCAGTGACAGTCACATTATTCAGCGAAACATTCTTATCGGAATCCATAGTAGTGACGAAAAGCGGCAGTTGAAAAGACATCGTCGGGATTTTGGTTCCAAAAGTAAGTGAACGGAGGCTTTCGAAGGAGAAAGCGAACGGCGAGCAGTGGCACTGGAGGAGAGATAGCGAAGGCTGGCCTGAATCTGCGAATGCTTCATCGGGAGGAGCGAAAATCGTGGCCGATCGTCGATCGGAGAACATCGATTGGGGGATGAGGTCTAGGGTTAGGGACATGGCTACGTAGCCGGAGTTTAAAAGAGTTCCGATGGCCTTGGGAACTGAATTGGAGGGAAGAGAGGAGGAGAGAGGGAAGAGAGAGAAGAGTATGATGATGAAGATGATGAGAGAGATGATAATTGGTTTCGCCATTGATTTTTGTGACATGCAAATGAGCAGTGTGTGATGTTTATATTATTATTATTATATATATATATAGAGAGAGAGAGAGATGTTTAATTTGTGAAGAGGGTGAGTTTTAGCGGGAAAGACTATATGGGTTTGTTGAGCATTACTGTCTGCGGAAAAGCTCAAAGACATGAATATGAAAATGTTATTTATTATATTACTTTTTACCTTCTTTGATTGTGCAAATGAGTTTCACCAGTAAATAATTGGATTTATTTTAAAGTTAATTTTGTGGAGTTATTTATCTCTCAATTGTTAGGCCATCTTTAGTGGGTAAGTTAAAAAGGTAAGTTAAAAAAGTATATTTACACTATTAATAAATTAGAGCTGCATCGGGAGAAAGTTAAATTTAGCTTGCAGATTTATGAAGTGTCATGGCACCATTTTATTCATTCCCACGATAGATGATATATCGTCCAATGATATTGCTTCCCACGACACATCATGTGTCGTGGCAGGCATTTTATGTTTTTTTTTTCTTCTTCCATTTTCGAAATTAATCCTTCCCACGATATTTGAAATATCGGCTGAGTTAAAATTTTCATTTCCCCCGATACATCATGTATCGGCCGAAGGATTTTTGTTTCTCACGACACATCATGTGTCGTGAGAAGGATAATTCTCTGCCACGACATTTCGTGCATCGTCCGAACTAAAATTTTGTCTGCTGCTAAATTTGGCTTTGGTTTACACTTTTACACAGATTATTAGCCAGCTAGCCTACCGAATAGGGCAAGCAAATAGCTAAATTTACCCATTTAGCTTGCCCAATGGAGATGGTCTTACGATAATAAGATGCATGTTTGACTTTTACAATTATTTAAAATTATAGAAATCAATGAATAAAGATAATATTGTGAGTCTTAACCCTTTGTTTATGTTTCAAAAAAGAAAAATAAATACTTAATTTGTAAGAACATCTCCAATCGCCTTGTATAAATTTTGTGTAAATCTTAAGTGTTAAAGTGAGATTTACACAAAAATAATAGAGATAATGGGTTCAAAGGCCTCGCTTCATAATGTTTTATAACTCTAAGGACGGACTCATATTTAATAAAGGGAAGTAGTACTAATTTCATAATTTGGTTTTACAATAAGGACATTTTTCATAATATTAATTTATTTTAAGGAAAATACTAAAGGTTGATGGACAAATATACCCCTAATTAAAAAGTTGATGTGTCCACGCCGTTCTCATCTTCTTTTTATTACGAGATTGTTTAACTTGCTACGAAAAAATAAAAATTGCAGGTTATTGGTTTTTATTACGTGGAAGGATAGGGGACTTCCTTAGGTAACTGTTATCATTTCCTTATTCCATTCATTCCCCGTTTCAGCGTGCGACACTACATTAATTACGCTAGACATGATGGTCAGCCACAACACCCACACACACACTCTCTCTCTATATATATACACATATATATACGTGTGTGTGTGCATGTATAGGTGACCAATTTATAGCAGAGAGCATGCAATTGTGTAGAGAAGATGTGGGTTCTCCTGTTTGAGCATAGCAAAGAAAGCTAAGCAGAACTCTCTCCCTCTAATGATGGCGATCACTCTTGTTCTACCGAATTCTAAGGTTACGACTGCTCCTTGCATCACTCTTTTATGGATATGTGTGTGTGTGTATTGGTAGAAAATGACACGCATGTTTATTATTTTATAGTTTTATTACTTTTCTAATTTAATAGTCTGTGCATAAATAAGCTGTAATGTGGGATTTATATATGTATGATGAAAAAGCACTTCAGGTATTTGTTGTAATGACTATCAGAATGCTAGGTAGCTTGGCAATGGGTAGTTTTCATAACTTGGCAATTTTGGATTCCTATAAGCGTTGCTAAATTCCTAAGTTGGTTCGGGACAAAAACTATTGGAAGTTTTTCAATCTAAATCTATTAATTCAAAAGGTTTTACCTAAAACTTATCGAAAGATTGCATTAAATTCATTAGTGCTAAATCTGATCGCAGTGCTAAATGTATTTAGTACATTCTGATTGTTGTTCAGAATGTGCTAAATGCATTTAGCACCTTCTGGCTAGTGCTCAGAAGATGCTCCAGGTGGTGCTAAATGCATTTAGCACCTTCTGGTTGTGCATTTAGCACCTTCTGGTTGGTCCTTAGAATGTGCTAAATGCATTTAGCACCTTCTAGTTGCTGTCCAGGTAGTGCTAAATACATTTAGTACCATCTGGTTATGCATTTAGCACCTTTTGGTTGGTGCTCAGAATGTGCTAAATGCATTTAGCACCTTCTGGTTGTTGTTAGTGTCATAATGAGACTTGAGATATTATAAGGAAGGGTATTAGTGTCTTTTTTGTACAGTGTCCTTAATTTACATGGCTAATTTTTAAATGTCATTTATAATTATATTATTATTAAAATGAGCCCTTATACCTAATTGCCTCAAAATAATAAAGAATTTGTTTTGTACTCCAACAATCTGTTTTAGACTTTCGTGCAAATATTAAACTACCAATTAGATACGTAAAAGTGGAACTTGTCATATTTATTCTCTTACTTTTCAAATCCATTTATTTCTAAATACGGGATAAGGGAAAATAAATGCGAGATTACATGACGTGATTGTATTTTACACAATTTTTTTACACAAATTACAAATGTCAAAATTTCTTAAAAAACTGCTGAAGATACTCTAACAATTGAAAAAGCAAAAGTGCAACGTTAGTTTGAATTGGAGAAAAATATATAATAAGATTAACATTTACTTCACGAAGAGGATGGCATGTTAGGCTCGTAATGGCTTTTTAACTTTTATAGAATTGATTGTTGTGTCCACATACTTGCATTGGTTGTATGTCCATCATTTGTTGTGATTAAGGGTGTTTATTTGGAACGGATCGGAATATGGCCATTAAAAAAAAAAAATTCCAAAATTTTTGAAATCTCAAATACCTTTCTAATTCTAATTCCAAAAATTTCATAAACTCAAAAAAGGATCCGAAGTTGGAATCTTTGGAATTTTTGGAACTTATGGAATCTTCCAATTTCCTAAAATATTTTGAATAATTTCGGAATAATTTGGACAATTAATGACGAGTTCTAGTCTTATTTTTGTTTCCGATTACATTGTATAAAACATAACCAGAATCGTAATAACATGATGGTAACCAGCTAATAGTCATAAAATTAAATCATATGATTTAATTTTAAAGCTAAACATAATTCCAAAGTTCAGTATAAGAACTAGTTTAGGCAATTCACAACTATTACTCTTAAGATTAGATGTTTAATTTTAAGGTAAAACATAATTTCAAGGCCTAATACAAGGTTTTCAAAAATGGATAGGTAATATAGGTTGTTACCAATGTTTTAAAAGGCGAAAGGCGAGTTTGAGGCGTTTAGCTTGGACGAGGCAAGACGTAAATTTTGAGACATATTGAGGCGTAAGCCTCGTTTTTATTTTATTTTTGTCTAATAAAATCACAAAAAAATATAAATTAAATTACTTTATATATATATATATATATAAATTAAATTACATTTTGTACAGAAATTTTAACTAAATGTATTATTTATTTATTTTTGGTTACTTTTCAAAATATTAAATAACATTTAAATAAGTAACAACTGTTTTTTTTTTAAAGAAAGAGAGTAATTTACTAAAAAAAAGGAAAAGAAAAGAAAGAGTAACATCTCAAAAATTTAATGGACATGGTAAATGTTTTAAATGACCAAGGATACATAAGTTATTTTGGTCTTTACAAAAACCCAAATAGAGAAAAAATCAGTCGTCACTCTCCTCTCCTCTCTCCCATCTGCACATCCCTCTCTTTTTCAAGATTCACCATTGTCATCAAGATTGGAGCTTCCTCCTTGAAACTCTCTATTTCAGGTAAGCCTCCTCCTTCCTCCTCCCTTCTCTAGTCTCTCTCAATCTCATTTCTTCTCCTTCATTCTTCCATTTTAACCTCGGTGCTGTTGCTTTTTCTTCTTCCACCGTGAAACCCTACTTCAGCAGAATGTTTCTCTCTCCCTCTCGTAACTGCTACAACTCTCTCCCTCTTGTCGTGCGTAGCTCTCCTCTCTGTCGATCATTTTACTCAACGTTGTGGGGCTAGGGTTTAATTGTAAGTACTTTAAAGAAGAAGAAGAAAAAAAAAGAGTGCAAAACTACGTAGTATTGATAAGTTACGCCTCGAACGCCTTAAGGCCTACGCCTCATAGACGCCTCACAGTGAAGAGGCGAAAGCCTAAAAAATGACCCAAAAAAAACGCCTCAGGAGCGTTTTTCCTTCGCCTTGCCTCGAGGCGTGCCTTAAATGCCTCTTAAAACATTGGTTGTTACTTGTTAATATTAGTGCTTGTGTGTAAATTAGTAGTAATTATGTCCCCTTTCAAATAATTTGTTAAATTTACAGTATATATCAATCTTATAAATATTATAAAAAAAATATAATTTCAGAAATTATATAGGAAAAATTGGAATGGAATTGTTTAAAAAATATGGATCAAAAATTCGGAATTTAGGAAATTCAAATATAGCTTCCAATTCCATTGCATATTTTTTCGGAATATTCAGAAACCATAAAATTCGAAAATCGAAAAGGTCATACCTCGTTTAAACTTCAAAAAAAAAAAATTAATCGGATTTCATAAATTTCGGAACTTTTGAACACCCCCGGTTGCAAAAAAAAAATGTTATGAAATCATCCCTATATTTTTATTTTTTAAAAATAAAACCTACTAATTTTTAATTTAAGAAACTGATTTTATAATAAATTTGGAATGTAAAATTTCATGCATGGACTAGCCCTGACAAGCGTGAACATGTGATTTTATTTATTTATTTATTTGAAAAAAGTGGTAATTATGGGGAAAGAAGCACTCTTACGCGGCCCAATACGGTAATTATTTAAATGCAAAAATTATAAATTATTAAAATTTGCATATTTGAAACTTACTAATCGATACTTATAAAATAAGATCTATTATGATTATAAAATTAGGTGCAAAAAAAAAAAATTAAAGAAAAGCTATTGTAACCCACTTTTCTCTCTTTAAATATCTTTTTTTCTTCGTATACTTACATTCAAATCACTCCAACCAAATTATTCCTTTAGTTGAAAAATATAAAAAGATATCCGTTTTTATTTAATTTTTTACAAACTTAAATAATTTATTTTATTTTAGAATATATATATACAAAGTGTTTCTAGTACGGATCGCGCCTTCTCTGAAATTTTTCATATATATACATTACTTTTGTAAACTAATGTTATTACAAATCGTACCATATATTTACAATTAAAATTTGAAAATATGTAATAAAGTTATATAGTGAATGATTAGGGATGACAAATAGTACAAACCTTTAGTTTAAAATAAATAAATAAATGTTTAATCTTTTAGTTGATTTTAGAATGGTTTTTGGAGTTCTTTTCAATGTGGGTTGTCTTATGAAAGTGCTGTGATTCATCTTTCTCTCAGACGTACTTATTTTAATGTTTCTTAAATATGCATTAGGCAATAATTATCTTTTAGAGATATTTTTTGTTTGTACTCCACATTTCGAGGAGTATTTTGAGTTTGCACTCCATATTTTATTTTATTTAACTATGCACCCTACCGCTTGGTTTATTCCGTTAAACTCCATTAATTATTTACTACGGTGACCAAAGTATCATCTTTTCCCTTTTAACTGTCCTTACTGTTTTTGTGGAATGTTCTTTAATTTCTTTTGTTTATTTTTTACTTATATAAATTCAATTTGATCGCACTGCATTTAATTAATGCAATTAATTTATACTCTATTATACATTCAATTTCATATTGGGATTTTTTATAGGAAAAAAAAAATTATTTATAATATTATTTGTTTATATGTGTGCTTCCATCATTGATCTCAATCACTTTTTACTTTGTCTTTCTTAATATTGTTGAAAATTGCAGATATGTGATACGTATATAAAAGTGTTGTAATAGTAGAACCATGGGGAGAGAAAATTAATTATAAAATATACTCTCAAACAATACTAAAAAACCCAAAGTAAAAGCGATTGAGATCAATGATGGAGGCAAACATATAAAATATATAAAATTATAAAAAACATAAAAAAGCAATGAATATAATGATTGGTGGAGTGTATATATATCACGTGAGTTGCACGTTTGATTTATATATATAAGTTAAACATAAAGAAAAAAATTTAAACAACATAATACAAAGATAACAACGATTGTTGAAAGGAGAAAGAGGTTAAAAGGATGGCATTTTAGTCAATTTAGTAAATGAATAATGGAGCTTAACGGAACCAACTAACGGCGGGATACAAAGTCAAAGAAAAAAAAATATAGCGTGTAAACTCAAAATATTCTTTAAAATATAGGGTACAGGCACAAAATTTTCCTATCTTTTGAGAGAAATACGAAATATTGAAACTCCTAACATGGCCACAATTCTGTATTAAAATCACAAGAGTAAATGACACCAAAAGCCCTTAAACTATGTCATAAGTTTCAATTAAGTCCCTAAACTCAATTTTGTGTTAATTGAGCCCTTAGACTATTCAAATTGAACATTAATGGCCCTTCCATCCAAATCCTCCATTAAATCAAACAGATTGATGAGTTTTTTGGCCATTAATAAAGTTAATTGGAAAAATATGGAAGAAAAATAGAAGAAGAAAGACAAAGAAGCAAAATAATTTGCAAACATATATGGAACACATAAGGATTGTCATTGAAATGCTATAACAACATTAATTATTTTGTTAAAATGTCAAGTCAATTCTACCCGCCTCCGCCATCTTTATTTTTTTGTACAAATTACAAAAACCATAACTTAAAAAACCCAAAATAAGAAATTTATGTATATATTTACATGATAAGTGTATCAATTAAATGAGTTTTATTTCAATGATACATACATATATATATATATATATATATGGGTTCACATATACACACACATATATATCAATCCCCCCCCCTCCCCTCCCCCCAATAATCTAAATTGACAACTCGTCCGCACTAATTAATTTGGTCACTTATACATGTGTGTATATATGTGAACCCATATATATATATATAAATGTATTGTTGAAATAAAACTCATTTAATTAGTATACTTATATATGAACCATCTATTTATATATATGTATTTATATACGCGTAAATTTGTACATAAGTCTCTTATTTTTGAGTTTTCTAAGTTATGATTTCTAAATTATATTGCTTCTTTCTCTTTCTTCTTCTAATTTTCTTCCCTTTTTTTTTCAATTAACTTTATTAATGACCAAAAAACCCATCAATCCGTTTGATTTAACAGAGGATTTGGACGGAAGGGCCATTAGTGTTCAATTTAAATAGTTTAAGGACTCAATTGATGCAAAATTAAGTTTAAAAACTTAATTAAAACTTAGGATATAATTTAAGGACTTTTGGTGTCATTTATTCAAATCACAATGTAAAACATTATAGTTTGTCAACCAAGTAAGTTTCAATGTTTTTTCATTCGTACGTTGTGGTTTTATCAGACGACAATTGCTTTGATTTTATTTGTCCCACAATCATTGTCACTATTAAATTTTGCAAATAAATAAATAAATGAATGATTTTGGGATGAGTTTCAACTTTCAAATCTAATGAACTTGAGACAGATGAGATTTTTCAGTTTATTTTATTTTATTTTTAATGGCCGACTTAACTTATAAGTTGATATAAATAGTGACAGGACTTGCTGCCGTGTACAAATACTCCAACTAACTCTGCCTGCCTGGCATTGAGCTTCGGTCTCATTGGGTTGGACAAGTTAAACTAGGTTTATACTTCCAACAAGTAAAATGCGTATAAATTATTATTGTTATTATTCACTTCTACAAGTTAAACTAATCCAAATAGAAGTCGCAGCTTAGTACACCTCAATGGTTTATCTTATGCTGGGACTTTGAGATTTTTTGAAGTAAGAATTTGTTTTTCTTTCGTCACGGTTTTATTAAAAAAAAGCGGTTTTATTAAAAAAAAGCTTTGATATTTCCTAATTTTTGTGGTAAAAAATATAAAAATTAAGTATAAGTTATAGTTATAGCACGAGTGCACGACTAATGTTTATAAAAATATATATTCCTAAAATGTTGTTTAAGTAATAAAAATTATTTATGTCTACAATAAATTTCACGTTACCGGTTAACTGTGAATAAGACATGCAAAAAAGAGAGCTTAAATCGAATCAGTAAAATAAATAAAATAATCCGCAAATTAAGTAATTATAGTGGTGAAAGACGTATGAAAGTGTAAAAGAGAGAAAGGGAAAAAAAAAAGTAAAAAGGAAAGAGAGCCACTTGGGTTTTCCCCAAGCTCGTGGAAATGAAAAATTTTAAGGGGCGTACTCAATTTTTAATTAAGAATAAATGAGTCAACTGTCCCGAGTACAACCCCATGGACCATGGAATAAATTTATGTGGTTCTTGGTTAAAATTGAATGCCCAAAGTTTGTCAATTGCCATAAAATATATCAATCATGTTCAAAGAAACCAATCACGTAAGCTCAATCCATAAATACTTGTAGAATAAAACTCACAACAGGGATCGATTATAATTATTTTGAAGCAATAATTGCAACTCGATCACACCCATTAGATTAATTCACTTGATGGGCGATATATATATATATATGTAGAGGAATGAAACTAATGAGACTAAAAATAAAAACAAGGATTGATCGTAGATGAGAAGAAGGTTGCTGTCTTCTAGAGAAATTTAGCTCCTAAATATCTTCAGCTCTGCAACCATCTCATTAATTATGCGATTTTTTCTTTGTTCCTCTTTTTTTTTTTCCTTGTAATTATTACAATAAAATTTGGGCTCCAGATCATTTATTACCTGTTATATGCCTTCCCAAGTTGCAGGGCAACTTAACATTAACACTACAAAATTTTAAATTCGAGATTTAATTTGTTATGATTATTATTCTTATTTTTATGTGGGTGGGCGGCGGCGGCCAGGATATATATGTTTGGGGAGATAATATGGAAAATTTTAATGTTGTTCAGTTCAAACAATGCATGTTATAAATATGTAAAGATACTTAAATAATCATTTTTTTAAATCAATAGTATATATATATACACACGGGTTAAGAGATTAATATCTCAATTGACATGGCATTAACATACTTTGGCATTTATCAAGATTTGAACCTGTGAGCAAATTTTTGTGGGATTCTTATCCCCCTTGTCTCTACAATTGCTCCAAAGGACAAAAGAAAAAAAATAGATTCAGAATTCGAAGCATAAGAATAAGGGAAGAAATGGAATGCCATAGTTGACATTTGGACTGCTTATAACCAATTTAGAAATTTTAATCAAAAAAAATTAATTTTGTCTTCCATTAGAGTACGCACGCCAAATCCCTGTACGTCAACCATGCTAAGAAATCTTATCATAGTTTCAAAACCTTGGGGTATATTATTAGAGGAATATTATTAAACATTCTTTCCTTTTTTTTCCTGCGACTTTTTTCTTACTAAGGTGCCGTTTCAAAAAAAAATTGAAAACTGAAAAAATATTTTTTTAGTTCTAAAAAATGTATCTGAAAAAAATATTATTTGTTTGAATATAACACATTTGAAAACTAAATTTATTTTAGTTTTTGCGTTTATTAATTTATTTGAATCACATGATTATATTTAAATGTAAGAGGGTAAAATAGATATTTTATACTCTTTAAAATTAAGTTTTCAGTTTTAAGTGAGGAATTTACCACATTAAACCTTAAATGAAAATTTTCAATTTTAAGTGGAGAAAATTAAGTTGGCACTTAATTTTTTTATTTTTTTAACAAACAACTTTAAAACCACTTAAATCTAAAAATTTAAAATTTTCAGATTTAGGTAGTGTTATCAAACAATACGTAAGTGATATAAAACTCTAACAAAACTAATAAAGACAGACGGAGTGGGTAAATACTTAATTTCAGGTGGACGCAAGTGCATCATTATTCATTAATCCCCAAGCTAGTCAATCACGTTATATACAAAGATGTATAATAGTGTAGATTTATTAAAAAAAATAAATTAAAGACTTCTATATGGTACAATTTTATTTAATCTGCGATAAGTTACCTTTTTTTTTATAACTGGTGGTATTATTATCAAAACAATGTACAACATTAAAAGTATGTAATATAATTTCAAAAAGTGATACTATGTTCTGATAAATTAAAAATTGCTTTGACAATATAAATATCTTTCACAAAAAATTAAAATAAAAATTAGGTGATGAATTACATTCTCTTCTTAGGCCTCGTTTGGTTCACGGAAAGGAAATCAATTTCCTTATCTTTCTGATGGGGGTGGAAAATTAAAGTTCTTATCAAGTTTCATTTCTTGCGTTTAGTAAAACATAAAAAATATTTAGTTAAGAGTATTGTTGTCTAAAATTTTTGTAATAAATGCTGGGAAATAACAAGAGAAAATTAATTATATGGGTTTTGAGATGAATGACTTTACACCATACTTTTCACTTTGTGAAGAAAATGTTTCCGAAATTTATACTTATCAAATAAAGAAAATGAAAGACTTTCTTTTCCTCCTGAGTGCTAGCTCAAATATGCGAATCAAACGAGATCTCATAGGAAGGTTGAAAACAGAGGAAAAGGTCAAAGACATATGTAGCGGTGGTATTTTGTGAATTAAGGTTTAAAAATTTATGAACCATATATAATCACAAGAGCAACCGATGGAAAAGCTGCAGCCCAATGAGCCAAAAATTCAAAGCCGTATGAAGAATAACAGCAAAAGCAACAGCTTCCTCTTAACTCATAAAACAAGTAAACATAGCTGTGAAGTAATTAAGCCCCCCCAAAAAATATTCAGACTTTATATTATAATTAAGATTATTCATGAATATTATTAATTGGGGACCAAGCAACACCAAATTAAGCCAGTTGTCCAGCATGATATTTGGGGTTCCCATGGCATGATTAGCAGACACAAGTCTCTTTCATATTATTTTCTAAATAACCCACAGCTTAATTAATTAGTCACAACTTCTCTTCCTGACCAGAAAATAAAAACCATTTATTTACCTTATGAACATACATCATCTCAAATATCATAGTATAAATACCTCTCTCCATCTTCCTACGTCTATCGCATCTCTCTCTCTCTCTGTGAAATTAGCAAAAGAATTAATTAAGGGAGTGAATATGGGTGTACTTGACCATTTCTCGGACATTTGTTCTATTACCAGCACAAGGAAGAGCAAGCGCAAACCCATGCAGGTTCTACCCATCTCTATATTCTTGTTTCATTTCTTTTCTTTTTATCTCCATCATGCACTTAATCTGATTTGTACGCTTAATTTCGCAAGTTCTTCTTGCTCATTACTAATCAACTTAAAATTATCCTGCGGGCTAGTAGGATGATAATGTTTTGCCCTTACAAGTACACCCGTTCCCTATTCATAGTAGGGGTTTTTAGAATTTGGTCCTTGTTTAAAAAAACAATTTAGGATCGATGCAGTCCATTAACCCTTTTTTTTAAAAAAAAAAACAATGCAATCTTTGAAGTACTATATCTGCATTTGGCGATGACTCAAATATACATATACAATATTTGAATATTTGTGATGATATCGTAGCTAGATACGGTATCTGAGGGATTGCATCATTTAAAAAAAAATGAATGGTATCGTAAAAATATTTCAAAACAGGGACTAGACCCTAGTTTTTTCTTCCTAGTATAATTTGAACCCATGTATTGCTTTGTATAAAAAAGTTAACTTAAAATTAATATTTGTTTTAAAATTGTGAAAGATAACTAGAACTCTTAATTTGATAATGGAGGAGCAACAATTGAATGTGTATCACTTGGTTAAACTAAAAAGTTAGTCAAGCAAATTGATTGTGTAACATAAATCATCTCTTGCTTTTTCCGGTTCTAAAATAAATGGGTTTTCTTCCTTCATTTTTCAGACAGTGGAGATAAAGGTAAAAATGGACTGCGATGGCTGTGAAAGGAGAGTTAAAAATGCCGTTTCCTCCATGAAAGGTTAATTCAGAAGCTCGCTCTCTCTCTCTCTCTCTCTAACACACAATTACACAACTATGGCCCGTTTACCTTTATAAAATGGAAGAAAATATTCATCTTACTCTTAGTTTAACTTAATCATACTAAGGAAAAAAAATCTTTCGAAATTAAGTTCAATTTATTAATGTCACTATTGGAGAGTTATTGAACAAATTTAGTAGCCTGACATATAGTTGTACGTCGATTAATTATATTTATGTAAAGTCCTTGAAGAAAGCTTAAGCCTGATATTTTTTCTTTAATTTGAAAGAAAAAACATTTGTTCAGCTTGAATATTTGTTCATTTAAAATAAAGGCTTGTACCAAGTAGTTTGGGCCGGAAGGTATGCTAGCTTAAACAAAAGTTTTAAATAACCTGGCTTCACGTATTCATATATGCACCGGTATGTACCACATTTAATTATATTGTTAACAAGCTAGATGGGTAGATTTTTTTTTTAGAAAGCTGCAAAACAACGTGACCAAAAGGAAATGAGTTTTCGCATATCATCAAAAGGTGGGTCACGCGATTACAATTTTATATGTACAAAGTAAATAACATAACATATAAATTTTGCTTAGATTTTGATATGCCACTTGGAGGGTTTGTATGCGACTTTAAACCCGAGTCTATTTTTGGTGGCTTACTGGTCCCATGACAATTTGGGCTTATTTGTCAACTTTTGTTGACTAATAATGGCCATACATTGATTGAAGGGTGATCGAGGACCTCGCAAAATATTAATAAATTCAAATTTTTATCACCATCTAACAACACCAAGTCCCAAATCTTTAACTTTGTGCTTTCATATTTGTTTTTCAAGTATAAAAAACTTGCAGGTATTTTTAACAATATTTTATACAGGTGCAAAATCAGTAGAAGTAAATCGAAAACAGAGTAAGGTAACTGTGAGGGGTTATGTTGAACCACATAAAGTGTTAAAGAAAGTGAAGAGTACCGGAAAGAGAGCTGAATTATGGCCCTATATACCATACAATCTAGTGACGCATCCTTACGTACCACAAGCGTATGATAAAAAGGCACCGTCTGGTTATGTGAAGAACGTGGTTCAAGCACTTCCAAGCCCAAATACTCCAACTGAGAGGCTCGCAACACTTTTCAGTGATGAAAACCCAAATGCATGTTCAATCATGTGAAGAACAATAGAGTGATATTAATATAATGTGTAGCAGTTAAGGTTGTATTTATTTGGTTGCGTTCTCGTATATGAATATTAATTAGGATAATGAGTTAATTTATGTCTTTTGGATTCGGTATTGTGGGTCTTTAAGGTGAAAACCAAGTTTTGTTAATTAGTTTTAAGATGTACGTAGATTGTAGATATTGAAGCAAGGGTTGTTTGACTTGTAAAGAGTCTGCGTTGCATGTATTGTTACTCTTAAGCTATGTTAGTATATATTACTTTGAGATCATGTAAGCAAAAACAAACAATTTAAAATTTTGTTTTGAGGTTCATATTGAATGAAAATAATTTTCAAAGCTAAGGGAATTAGGGACTCTGGCATCGCCAACAATTTTATACTGTTTAATTATTACGTTATATTTCTACCAAGTCAAAATGAAAAATAAAAATCACTAGTATCAACTTGGAGATGCGGGGAATCAATCCATCTTCCGTCCATGTACCTCTCACAAAACAAGAATCAAGCATTCAGGGGCTTCCTTTCTAATGTTAACATGCTAAATATTAATAATATCCAGTATTACATGACCAATGTTTATAGAATGTCTCAATGATGTAGCCAATAAATATGATTAGTGGGGTCATTAAATTATGTATCGAAATATAATTAGTGAGATTATTAAATAATGTATTGCTAAATCTCTCACTAATTGTAATAATTAAATTATCAATTGAAAATAATGAGAATGAGCAATGGTATTTGGCCCAAAAAAGCACAATCCAATAACTAGTATAAACGAAACTCCTCTCACTCATAACTTCCATGCAGGCTATGATATTAAAGCGTATATTTGTGGTAAAAATGCATTTAAGATACAAATATTTTTTTTTGGCTGAATAGCATTTTTTATGAAAAATATTTTTTAGCCACATTTTTCATATATATTTTTTTAATTGGACCCCACTACTAACTACTTTCTCTAAATTTAAGTGATGTCAATTATATACACCAATCTAAATCTATCTAAAATTTACCCTATTTAATTATTTATTCTAAATTTTAGGTGGGTCATTGGACCCCATATTCTTGCATATGGCCGCGCTCCTGGAACATCTGGTAGTTACTTTTATCGTAGCACAAATATAAGTAAATTTAAATTTATTTTTTTTGTATTTTTTTTAATACAAGCGATGCACATGGTGGTTGACCATGGAGGGGAGGATGAAAGGAAATAGAGTTCTCGTAACTCAAACCTAGATATGAGGCGGAGAAATTCACCCCTCTTTTCACTATGGTAGTACGGTAGTACCCCATGTGTTACAAGATTTGATAATTAATGATATTTTGAAGAAAAAAAAATCCAATTTTATATATAAAAAAATAGGATAATGATATGTATTTCACATAACTACTCTAGCACTGCAAAATCATTTTTAGTGATACACTTTATAATGTATTATACCATACCGAATTATTTTGGCAAGGTATCGGTGCTCAAATTTATTACCAATGGTATACCGTACCGAACCGAAAAATGGGTACTACCACGGTATACCGTAGCATACCAATACCAAATGTGTCATTATACAAAATGCTAAATTAATACCAAATTACCAATATTTCACAATTATTGACCGCCGGTCCGCCACATAATTAAACGAAGTTAAATGAAGGGTCCAGATTATTCTCTCTTTTTCTAATTTAGATATCCTTTTCTCACTTTATCCACCAAGTCCAGCCGCTTCTCTCTCTCTGATTCTCTTTTACCCTCTTCGAGTTTTCGATTATTCCTCTCTTTTTCTCTGAGATCTGCCACCGAACCACCGCCACCGGCCCACCGCGACATTATACACTGTTATAGTATCCCTTTTTCTTTTTATCTAAGGTTCAACTGCCTCTCTCTCTCTCTCTCTTCTACCCTCTTCTGCTCTTCCTCTCTTTTTATGTCAGATCTGTCGACCCACCGCAACATACGCTACCACCCCACCACTCCCCACCCATTGCACCACCGCCATCCACCCCAGATCTGCCTAACTCGTTACTCTATTTTGTTTTTGCTATTGTTGATGTGTATTTGACTATTTGTTGTAATTGTTTGCCCAGGCACTGTGGCTACTACCCAATGTCTCATTTTTTTCTTTTCCTTTTTTTCTTACAAAATTAATTTGTAATTACATGCCCAGTGCAATGCCTAGCTACTGCCCAATGTCTTTATCCCCCCCTTTTGTAAGATTGATTTCGTAATGTACCGTACTATACCAATATTTTGGTATACTGAAAATTTTGGTATGGTAATGGATTTTGGCATACCAAATTTTCGGTACGGTACTCGATATAGTATGGTATTGTACCAAATCTACCCCTATTCGTCACGTATAATTATAAGCTATCACCCTTGCAAAGGCAAGGGTACGGTGTCAAGTTCAAATCTTGTTTCTTACGTTATTAGCGTTAATTATTTTTTGAGAAAAAAATTATGATAGGGACAAAATAGGAATAGAAAGACCTGAAACGGCTTTATGTAACTGCTACATTATAATAAGGGCAAAATAGGAATAGTAAAAGCTCGATACACTTTAAGTAATCCCCTAATTGTCTTATGAAACCTGATTTGAAAAATAAAGTTGTCACGACGCTGATGCATAATTGGTTGGGCCGGCATAAAAAAAAATGTGTCCCAACTTCTTCAACTAATTTCTCGGGTAAGTGTTAAAAGATGCATAAAAAAGGATAATGGGAGAAAAATCCCTTATATGATCATATTATACAAAATGTCCCAGATAAGATATTTTAATACGATAAGAATACATTTATTATCATAAATAATAACAAGCACGAAACTATATTCAATTGTATGAGATTTGACATATGTACATGTATCAATACATATATACATATATACATATATTAATTAATGATCGTTCTTCAGTTAGCTAAT
Organism: Lonicera japonica; assembly: GCA_021464415.1. NCBI lineage: Eukaryota > Viridiplantae > Streptophyta > Magnoliopsida > Dipsacales > Caprifoliaceae > Lonicera > Lonicera japonica. The sequence continues at coordinate 63,228,465 of CM038465.1, read as the reverse complement.
TTAAGGACCGTCCGGGTAAACGGATGAATTTTTTCATGAAAAATGGTAGAGATGATCTATAATGAGTAGATCATATCCACCAAATTTCATGAAAAAATTGAACTGGGAAGTGACTGAACTAAACATCTAAAATTGTAACGTCAAAAAATGTGCATATATATAAATTTTTTAATTAACCTAACTTTTGGTTGAATTTCTTTGTGAAATTTGGTGGAGATGATTTTTATCATTATAAAGACCATCTCAACCAAATTTCATGAAAAAATGCATTCGTTTACTCCCTCAAAATGGATTATCTTTAAGTTAGTTAACTTAAAAATGATTTTTAAGAAAAGATGACTATATACATTGTAGATACAAATGGTTTCCTACCATGATTTGTTTCCAAATTTACTATTTACATTTTTGTTTATCTTGTTTAGATTCATTGGGTAACACCAAAATTCTTTACAAAATTATTATTATTTTTTTTTTTGAAAATTTGGTTACAAAACTTTAATTAAAGTTTACAAGTTTCAGTGCAAACTTGAAGTAAAATTTACAAGTTTTACTACAAAATTTGAAGTTAAATTTACAAATTTCACTGAAAATGTATAACTTGCAAAAAAAGAAAAGAATTATGTCATAATTTAGAAGTTCACTATAAGTTTTACAAAAATGTTGTAGGGAAATTTACAAATTTTTTGGAATTGCAGTGAAAATTATGAGCTTAACTGCAAAAATATGAATATATGAAAAATATTGTGGTCAATTGTTTCCTAATATATATATATATATATATATATCTTAATTATACATTTTCAATTATTCTAAAAAAATTGTTTGTAATATTATGCCAATGGCCTTGTAGCTTAGTGGCACTCTCTCTGATTTTGTATTAGAGATGTCACAGGTTCGAAACACATGGATGTGGTTTCGAACTTAATAAAAAGTGGTTTATCTACCCTCTTGGTGTGTGTGGTAATAAAATATTTGTCCACCCTTTGTGGGTGGTGTGTGTGGAAATAAAGTGTTTGTCCACCCTTTGTGGGTGGTTGGTGATATGATATGTCTACCTCTTATGGTGGTGGTTCGTGCGGTTGGTGATTGGTTCGTGGTTGGTTCGCAGAAGGAAGCTAAATCTGCTATCTCGGTTGGGAGACTTTTAGGAGGGTGACGCAAAGTAAAGTTTGCTTATTCATCTATTTGGTCAGCGAATTATGTAGTTCATAGTATATCTAGACCGACAAATATTGTATGTCTGACTCTATGTAATTCCTTTGATATGAATGATTAAATCAAAAAAAAGTAAAGTTTTTTTTTTTGTAAATATTAAATAAGGGTGTAATAAATGTTACCATATTAGATTTCACATTTTGAAAATAATGCTAAACGATCGAGCATTTTCTTTTCCCATAATAATATAAACGTGGCAAGAAAGGAGTTTTTGTTAGAAATGTTTATATCATATACTTCTCGTTTAAATTCATATATACTAAGGATTTATTACTGAACGACCCTATAAAAAATACATGTTAAATTTTAGTGATAGAACTTAAAATAAGTAAGTATTCTAATAATAAAAAAAGTCTTTTGGACAAGAACTATAACCATATTACAACTTCCCTTTGTAATAAGATGCACATATTTTAAGCACTTACTGCAATACCGTTGAATAAATTATTGTGAAAAAAGCCATCAAAAATCACATGAGATAACGTTGTCCCGCATTTTAGCATTTAAGAACTTTTAAAATACGATATGCTTTTTGAATAATTACATACAATAGTGTTTCCACGTGTTAAGAGACCAAATAGTAAAAAGGTTTGTACAAAAAGAGAAGACATGCAGTTTCCGATGTAAAGAGAGAAACATGATGTCGATGTCTTTAATTACCACCTCTTTCTAGCCGCAACCCTCACGTTAGTTTTGTTATTCCACCTCCCAGTGAATCTACTTCAGTGCAGGAAGACTGTATCACCAATAAGGGTCAGTTGGAAGGTGATGGAGATCGAACCTATGGACTTGAACATTTTTGCAAATATTTGTTGCACTAAACCCAAGTTTTGCTGAAGCCCTCATAGGTAATTATAGTTCCGGTTCTAATGACATGCTTAAGCTTAAAGGGAGGATGTTGCTGGTCAATGATAGTATTTTAGTGTCCCCTCCCAATGTAGAGAAACACTATCCATCCGTTACTCTCAAACCATACTACAAAAAGATAGAGTTTGGAGGCCAAGTGGGAGAAATCCATTATTTTGAAAAGCCTTGGTAGAAGGATTCGTTTTCAGTGATGAAAAACTGTATTTTCCAGCTTTGGAAACCCATGGTGAATATTCTTTATTAGAACTTGATAATGATTTTTTCTTGTTCAAATGTGATAATGAAGATACTATTGTTAGGGCAATAATGGAGGGGCCATGGATTGTTGTTAGAAGCCATGTGGCAGTCCAAAAATGGTGGCTGGCCAATATTATGCAAACTTCGTGGCTGCCCAAGTCTGTGTGATGCTTAATTTAGACCATTTCAACATAATTTTTTTTGTGGGGTACTACTATTGTTTAGAGGAGGTTGCATTTACTAAAATGGGAGGTGGTAACTAAGGGGCCGGGAAAGAGAAATGAGGGTTGAATATTAGGGAAGCTCGCAAAGCCAATGCTTCCCAGCTCGCTAAGTTTGGTGAGAAATTAGCTTGTGGTAGCAATTCTATTTAGGTTGATGTTTTGAGGGTATGTGAAGGAAAATGAAGCTTTGGATTGTCAGATCAAATAGTTAAACTCGTATACCTGGACGGGGGTTATTAAAAGTCTAAACATGGTGAAAGATGGATTTAATTTGGGTGGTGCATTGGGAATGGGGAGGGGGAATGGTTTAATATTTGGCTTGGTGCTGACCTTTTGAGTATGTTTGTTGATGAAATAAAACAAGAGGAAGTGATAAAAGAAGAAATTCTGAGCATTGATCTTACGGAGAGATTAAATAAATGTAACAAACCGATTTGGAAAGGGAATGTGACTGGGATTATTATAGCAAAGCCGCTCTTCAACTTCATTTCGTCTATGGAAGATGAGGAAAGTAATGAAAATAGGGATTGAAAATGGGTGTGGAAGGTATAGGGATTCACCAGAAGATTAAATTTTCTCTATGGTTGATTGCTGGTGAACGACTTCCCATTGCTAAATATTTGTGCCATTTGGGAATTGTGGAGTTTGGATTATATAGTGGGTGTGGGGTTCATGAGGAATCCTTACGCATGTCACTTGTTGAGAGAGACTGTGATTCTTCCAAGAAAGTTTCGGAGGAGATGATTCCTTACAACAAAAGGCAGTGGTTCTTATCAAGGGATCTAATCAGTTGGGTCAAGGATAACAGTATGGATGGTGCTCGATTTGGCTGGAACATTGATTAGCCTATTATTTTCAACTCAAGGTTGTTTGTTTGCATCACTTAAATTTGAAAATTTAAAATTTTTAAATTTAACTGGTTTCAAACTTGTTTGTTAATCAAAACTTAAATCTGGAAACTTATTTTTGCAACTTAAAACTTTAAATTTCATCAAAAGTTTTAAGTTGCAAATTTACCACTTAAAACTGAAAATAGTGTAAAATACCTATTTTACCCTATTTCATTTTAAAATCATGTGATCCAAATAAGTTAATAAGGGCAAAATTGTCATACTAAACAAAATTCTGTTTTTAGATGTGTTTTATTCAAACAAACAATATTTTTTCAAATATAGTTTTCAGAACTAAACAAACAGTTATTTCAATTTTCAATTTATCAAACTCCACCTAAGTCTTGTGGCATATCTGAAAAGAAAGAAATGAAGTGTGTTTCAATGAAGGTACGTTTCCTGTGCGTAAACTTGTGAGAAACGCTTGTTAGAAAAATAGCTTTGATTTGTATTTTAGTTATAAGTAAATTTAAGGATTATTTTTTCATGAAAATTATAGTAGGAAAATTTAGATAAAAATAAAGAAACGCTAGCCTCTGAGAGTCGCGACAATTCGCTGTCCTAAGGACAATATCGCCTCCCTACGTGCAGGTATTGACGGTCGGTATAGTCCCCAAGATAAAACCCATAGGCTCATAGCGTTGTTTCCTCCACGTGCATGTCCATAGGAAGACGATGAACCAATCCATGATCATGTTGCCCAAAACATTTGAAATTATATATATATATATATATATATGAGGAGAAGAATAGTTTTTTATCTTGTTGTTTTCTATTTGTCAAGACAAACACATATTTATATAGTACTAAAATACTTAGGTTATAAACAAACATTAATACACTTTTAAAATAATTTATTCAAATAATTAAATTACATAAAAGCACATAAATAAAAGAGGTTACAAATCATTTATTTATTTGTAACTTACATATTATTATTATTATTAAGTATTGAATAATGATTATAATAAAAATGTATATTAATTATTAAGTAACTCATAAATAAATACTATTTTTATTGAAATATTTTCAACATTCCCCCCACTATTTTAATAAAAATAACTTCGGGACTAAAACAAATTTTCAAGTTCATTTGTTCAATAACCACTGTTAAATTGGGGTATGTTCCTTTCTTATTTCTTAAAAACTTTATTACCCCCACAATTGTTCAATATTATAAAAAAACTCAAAATATAGTAAAGTATGGGCAATTTAATACTGTGCAATAGTGTATTAGTCATTGTGACTTGGAACTACACTTAGCGTTGACAATGAAAGAATCATAGTGGACTACGCCTGGAACTAGGTCATATGATCAAGTGTCACACACACAGCATTTATATGGGACTTAGTTCACGGGTTTACGTTATTAATGGTCATGCGCATTATCTTGATTCTCATGAGAGTTTTTAGAGAATAGCCCAATTCTCACAGTCACTGCCCCACAACAACTCTCACTTAGGTGAGCCTCCAGGGTATATGTGACCCATACCTTACGGGTTTTTTCCCATTTCGGTCTCATTCAGGACATTCAAATGCCATTCCTTAACGTCATACTTCACTATAGCACTTATGCCATAGGGATGGGTAGGAAGGAATCTATTTTTTTTAAATTCCTCCTTATAAAATAGTGCTATCATTAAGTTACGCAATATGGATTGTTTCTACCCGTTAAACTTCCTTCATAGGATCTCCAATCACAGAAGAAGGGTTACCTCCCTAGGTGGATCCGTTGCGGGCTTAACCTCATCCCCCTCGACATGGATCTAACCTCCTCGTTAAGATCCTGAGGCAATTACTCATCGCAGGAGAATATAATTTTATCATGCCTCAATAATTTTATCATTAATTCATGAACATATCAACAGTCATATGACAATATCTGGCCCATCAAGTAAATATGATAATAAGCGCGCAATATTTATTTTTACATCAGCCAATAAACTTTTATTAAGAATTTTCTCTAGTCAGTAGCCTTACTAGGAATCACAAATATAGTAACCAGTAGCCTACTACTAGGAACTAGTTTTATAATAAATAAAGGCTAGTAGTCTTTCACCTATTAGGAACCCTTTTTTTTCCTTTTCCAATGTCGTATCTCTTGTGGCTAGTAGTTTCTTTACTAACTAGGAGCCATCACCTTTTATTTTTCAAAATATTTTTTATGTTTCAAATTAATCGGTGCACTTTCTGACCAACCACAAATATATATATATATATATATATAAGACATGTTGCCAATCAGAAAAAAAAAATCTTCAACAAAACTATTTGAAAATTTTAAAACTCTTTCTAGAGTGTCACATGGAGACCTTCATTAATTGGTCTCAAAATAAAACTTTTCAAAACTTCAAAGAGTTTAAGATAAGTTTTTTCATAATTCGCACTTGTTTTTATCATAATCTCATTTTCGCCATATATAAATACACAATCATTAAAAAGTTGTTAAAAATATAAACGAACTTCACCTTTCATGTGAGTTTAAAAAATATATGAATTATTGTATAAGTTTTCACATCTTATCAATTAAAATTACTTATATCTCAAAGGTTGAAAATGAAAAATAATTAAAAACAAGATTAATAAGGACTCATAATTTTAAAAAAAATTAAAATTCTTATCCTATATAAAATATTATTTTCTAAAAAAATAAATCGAAATACATATACCTTTTGTTTTCCCCTTTATGGAAATTAATTAGTGAATATATGACCCCCCCCCCCCCCCCCACACACACACACACACACTTTTAGGGAATAATGGAATATTAGCTTTCCAAACATAACTTTATTAATATCACATTTTTTCCCAAAGTATTCATATATTTATATGTGGTATTTAAGTGATGCAACATAATACATTTATGTAAATGTGTGCAATTTTAATATCTATATGTGTATATATGTCGATTAGAACACATATTTAATTAAAATTGTAACTATACAATTATAGTAATATCCCCATAAAGTATAATGAAATAGATTAAATTACAAATAAATATAATTTCCTGAATTCTCCCTATAAGTTACAAAATAAATTCATTGATATTTAAATGATAATAATACCTCATAAATGTTATAATAAAACAATCATCAAAACCCATAAGTATTGAGTTATAGGAAAAGTTGTATATGATTTTCCATGTCCACATTTATTGTACGAATTACACTTACTTACATGCATCATCAAACTTTTTATCTTGCTCACAATTTGCATTTATCATACGTTTCTTGAATCTTATAAATTACTAAACTTGTGTATATATATACAATAACAAGAACACTGCATGCACACATCATTTACAAGAGTTCAAAATCTTGTAACCATTTTTCATCAAATAAAACTTGAGTATTAATACTTTCCAAATCACCTTAAATAATTTTCAAGGAACTTAAAAAGGTTTTAGTTCCATTTTGAAAAATAATTTACGATTTTTTAACGTATATGATGGTACACAAATATTATTTAGCTTTACAAAGTAATTTTACTAATATATTTATAAACAAACATTTTTTTATTTTAGAAAACCATAAATAAATATTCACAAAATACAATATGGTAGTAGTTATGGATTTATAGGAATTTAATTTAAATTCAAAATTAATAATAACTCATGTCATTATGAAGTTATAAAAAACCTCATAAAACAAATTATTTTAAAGTATATATATCTCTTCATACAATAAGTAATATTACTATCATAAATGCACATGAAAGTTATAATCCCACATTTAAAATATAATAATTTCTTCATAAAAAGTTAATGAAAATATAATGGGATTAATGAAAATAGAATATACACATAATTTAGGTTTTATCTTTTCTTTACCTCTCTCTCCCTCTTCTTTTTTTTAATTAGTATCTTATATTATATTAATAAAAATATACATCTAAAAGTTTTCTTTCAAGATTTAAGTTACTTTAATATATGGTATTTTTTATTTTCCGAGGAAACATTATTTTACTTTATAGACAAAAATTCAACACTAATTAAAAAAATATTATTTTCCACATAATAGTCATTATCGCTTTAGGTTACACAAACTTATACTATTTATACATCATTTCATTTATACATGAACAAGTCATGTGAAAAAAGGAAAGAAGGTTTGTAATTATTCATGCATGAAGAGTTTCTCAACTCTCATACGGTCAATATTAACATTTTCCTCTCAAAATTATAACATTGTATTACTATGTCTATAAAAACACAAAATCTATGCCACACAAATCTTTATAATATAGCTATCAAATTTCATTATTGAAACCATAATGATAATAAACGAATAGCTATTTTTTAGAATTAACCAACAAATACATGTTTAACCTTATAATTTTTACATGCATGCTAAGATATTATATGATTAGACAAACTAGTTTTATAAAGTTTCTTCTTTTTATAAACTTAATTGCAAAGTTTTATATCAAACAAAAATGCGCAAAAATGATTTTCGATCATTTTACAAGAAAATTTTTATAAACTAAATCTAATAGAAATGGTTAGAAACTAAATATTATTCGATCAATTTGTTTCTCCATAAAATATATTCTTTAACTTTATAACATTTTTTTTTCGCAATAAACATTTATGTAAACATAATTGGCCATCATGTATTAATTTATAAATAGACAGGCTCGAAAACTTACCTCATAAATGGTTTACTATCGATAATTGTGATATATTATTGTTTGAAGATTGCACATAAAAACATGCCGCTATTTGAATTCCTTCATGCTCCAAATTCTACAAGTGTTGTGCTCATTGTTCAACCTCCACCATAATTCACATGCATATAAATCACACAATCACTTATTTAGATTCCAAATCAATGTAAAATTTATATGCATTAAGAATAATATATTGCTTTAAAACTCATATTTTAGATAAACTCAAAATTATAAAGGTAACTGTTATTTTTTAAAATTACGCTAAAAGTTCCAAATACTAAGAATTAATTCATCGTAACATAAATCTATTAAATGAAAAAGAACTTTCGTGCATGTCACACAATTTGCTTACAAAAGTAAAACTAAATCTTTTAACTACATCGAAATAATTTTCTTCTACAAATCAAAGCACATATTGTCCTTAGATTGTTAGAAAAATAGTTTTGATTTGTACTTTAGTTATAAGTAAATTTAAGGTTTATTTTTACATGAAAATTATAGTAGAAAAATTTAGATAAAAGTAAAGAAACGCTAGCCTGTGAGAGTCGCGACAATTCGCTGTCCTAAGGACAATATCGCTTCCCTACGTGCATGTATTGACGATCGGTATAGTCCCCAAGATAAAACCCATAGGCTCATAGCGTTGTCTCCTCCATGTGCACGTCCATAGGAAGACGATGAACCAATCCACGATCATGTTGACCAAAACATTTGAAATTATATATATATATATATATGAGGAGAATAATAGTTTTATATCTTGTTATTATCTATTTGTCAAGACAAACACATATTTATATAGTACTAAAATACTTAGGTTATAAATAAACATTAATACACTTTTAAAATAATTTAATCAAATAATTAAATTACATAAAAGCACATAAATAAAAGAGTTTACAAATCATTTATTTATTTGTAACTTACATATTATTATTATTATTAAGCATTGAATAATGATTATAATAAAAATGTATATTAATTATTAAGTAACTCATAAATAAATACTATTTTTATTGAAATATTTTTAACATTCCCTCACTATTTTAATAAAAATAACTTCGGGACTAAAACAAATTTTCAAGTTCATTTGTTTAATAACCACCGTTAAATTTGGTTATGTTCTTTTCTTATTTCTTAAAAACTTTATTACCCCCACAATTGTTCAATATTATAAAAAAACTCAAAATATAGTAAAATATGGGCAACTTGATACTGTGCAATACGTGTAGTAGTCATTGTGACTTGGAACTACACTTAGTGTTGACAATGACTTGGAACTACACTTAGGGTAAAATTGGTTCATGGAAGAAAAATCAATTCCATTGTCTTTCCCATGGAGATGGGAAAATAAAGTTCCTATCAAGTTTCTTTTCTTGTGTTTGGTAAAGTATGAAAAGTAATTAGGTAGGGGTATTGTTGTCCAAAAATTTTGTAATAAATGTTAAGAAATCACAAGGAAAAATCAATCCCATGAATTTTGAGAGGAACTGACTTTACCCCTACTTTCTCCTCTGTCAGGAAAGTATTTCTGGAATTTTTGCTTACCAAACAAAGGAAATGAATATTTCATTTCCTTAGTGCTCAATTCCGTAAACCAAAGGAGGCCTAGGAACATTATGGTTACTAGCACTTTAAATAAGTATTTTAAATTTTATCATTTAAAATTTATTCAATTGTAATTTCTCATGTTTGGACGTCTTGTATATAGAATTTTAAAAATAAAATTAATTACAATATCACTTGTATTAAGTCAGAGTTTAGAAAATGATGTCTCATACTATAGAATTTTAAGCCGAAATTTTTAAAAAGCAAAATATTGCAAATTTACTGTGTGTAAAATTTCAAATTCTTTGTTAATTTTACCAAAAGTGGACATCCACTTTTTTGCACTCAAAATCCTAAATTTTGCTAACATCAAAAAAAAAATATTCCTCCATCAAAACACAACGTTAAAGAATTTAAAGTGCCAAGAATTTTAACTAATTCAAAATTATTTTTGGTGACATTTTATGGATAATGCACAAAACTATACTTGATAAGAAAAATAGTTTTCTTTTAGAGTATACTTACAATATATTCTTACTAGTTGCACTATACGAATTATCTATATTATAGAATACATTATATTATTTCAGTAAAAATATCATATATGATTACCAAATAAGATAAAGGGTTATGTGTCTTTTGACCCTCATTAATTGTGTCATAACTAGCTTTGGAACAAAAAAATTATCATATTGTAGCTTTGGCCCCCATTTTAGAAGGTTTCTATCCAAATGAGAGTCAAACCGTTTGTTGATCTTTACTTTACTCCAAATGCCCGAAAATAGCCTTCTGCATAATATGGTTAAAGTAAAATCACTTAACCAACCCTTAATGAAAAAGATGAAGCAGGAAAAAAAGAAGACAAAAAGGCCCAATAAAAAAGATCAAACAGCAAAAAATAATAATAATGATAAGTTGAAGGAGCATAATATAATATTGAATCTTTCTAGGGATCATAGTTCTTCAAACCAATTTGAAGCTCAATGGTCTCGACAAAATTGGGCTTTTCATATGTTTGTTAACGATGTGGTGGCTAAGGTAGTGTGGATAGCAATGGAGCAGATTATAGTGGTGCATAGTATTAATTTTTCTTTCCATTAAAGTTTAATAGATGGTGGTATCTCAATCTCATTCATCTTGTCACAAAGCTCTCTTTTTTATAATTTTCATATATATTTGTTAAGAATTATGGATAAGTAAAAACAAAGCTCGATTTGAAAATAAAAGGCAAAATGCTGATTATATTATCTCCAATATTGTTGCTACTATTAGATGTATTATGGGTGGTAATAGAATCTATTTGAAGACTCGTTATAAAGATGGTTCTTTTTTAAAGAAATTGCTGGGGCATTCTACCCCACTTATTAACAAGAATTTTATTGTTACTTAATGAAGATGACCACCTAGAAATAGACTAAAACTAAATTCTGATGGAAAGAGTGTGGGTGGTAGCGTGCTGCAAGATGATAAAGGGAGTGTCCTTTGGGCTCAAGCTGATAGTTATGGCGTTAATACCAATATGTACGCGGAACTAAAGCCTTACTTTAGGGGTTGCCCTTATATGTAAGTAAAAGGATATTTGATTTTGATATTGAAGTTGATTATGTGGTGTTAGTGCAGGTTTTGTAAATTAAAGTTCAAGTTCCGTGGTTTATAACTTATGAGGTCAAAGTTATTCAGTAGATCCTACAGCAATTGAAGTTCTTTTTAATTCATATCTTTAAGGAATGCACCAAGGCAGCTGACTTTTTGGCTAATCTAGGATATTAGATGGGTAAATTATCATTGTTGAGAATGAAAGTATGCCTAGGAAACTTGGAGGAATTATTAGATTAGATCGATGTGGTTTACCAAGTGTCATGTGGAATAAGGTGTAATTTCTTCTTTTGTTGCAATAATATTTTAGTGGCTCAGCCCTTTCTCTGGTAAAAAAATAATAATAATAATAATATTGAAGCATTCATCACATATTTTTCTCTTCTTCCTTCATTTGCCTTCAATTACTGCCATTGATTTCGCCATGGCAGGGTTTCACCCTTATTTCTACGTCTTCCATTATTCCCTCAACACCCTCGTTGATCTTTTATTACTTCCATAGATTCTGCCGCAATCCACTGAGAGTGCTGATAACTCGGCGAAAATAACGGGACTTATTAAACCCAAATGTAGGTGGTCGGTCAAGTAATAAATACTCGGTAAGTTCGAGATCGATCCACAAAGAGGATGGTAGTTCTTTGAGTTAGGAAGGTTTCTTTTAAAAGGAAGATGAGAAAAATAAATAAAAGATGAAATGTGGAGAGAATGGAATGTCGATTGATAAATAAAATAACTAGGGACAATAAAAGTAAATAAAATATACAACTAAAACTAAACTAGCATAACAAGTACATGGAAAAGGCTAAATAAGATAAACACTAAAAACAACGTGCTAAATTAATTAAACGCGTGAAAAACTTTAACTAAAATTAAGAATAAAAAGTGCTATGGGTATCCATAAGTTTCGGGCAATACAACAGGTAATTTGGTGGACTAGGAATCCTTTTCTAATTAATTTTTCTTTAAAAATTAACCTACTTTTCATAAGCTAATTGATCTCATAAATTTGTATTTTTCGCAATAATTCATACGTGACATGAACTATACGTACTAATATTAATTATGGAATTAATTCGCATTAGTTAATTTTACCGAAAATATTTATTTATTAAAGTGAAGTAGTGCTTGACACTACAAAATATTTTATTAAAAGTGAGTTTAAAAACATTAAGTAAAAGTCATAATTTAATTCAAATAAATTAAAACATGATTGAAATCAAATTTAAACTAAAACGGACGGTTAAAACACAAAATTAATAATTTTGGTATCAGAAAGTGAGGATTAAAACGAATACAAAAAAACAAAAAAAAACCACACTCTAGTTTAAAATTATAAAGATACAAAATCAATTAATTTAGAGAGTATAGACCGCTATTTAACTCAACCGGTTAGGATTTAGCGAAAAAATAACGATTCAAACTAGTTTGGTTATTTTGTCAGAATTTTTTTATTAAAAATATATGATTAACATATTAGGATAATAATTTAATATATAAAAAATTAGATTTATAATGACCTATTAACCTATAGAAAATTAATTAAAATTGAATCCGGGTTCAAAAAATTACCGCATCGGCATATCCGGTTTTACGGACCGCTAACTAACGAACTAGTTAAACATATCTAATAAATTCATAAATAATAAATTAATCAAACAAAACAACGCATATAAGTTCATAAATTAAAATCTAATTAAAATCATAAGAATGCAAAATTTATGGTAATAAAAGTAAAGTTGCATGAGCCATGTATTAAGCATAAGATCTATAACCCAAATGTAACTTATGCAATCCATTTGGGCTAGGCCCACTTTTGATAATTTCTTGCACCTTCAATTATCTTATTCATTCGCGCTAGAATCTGATCCTCCAGCTTACTGTTCATATTTTGGCTATAACTTTGCATTCTGAACTCCGATTGATGTAAGATTTTAGCCCACAAGAAGCTAACTCAGAGTTTTACAACTTTTATTTCTGTAGTTTTCTTCAAATTGTGCATAAATAAATACCAGAATTGGCTGGAACAGAGGCGTTGCGTGCGGTGGATCTCTTCTTCAACCGAAAATTTTTCGAATTGATTCAAATGGTTTTTTCTTCGCTTTCAATTGATTTATCGGCTTCTCTTAGTCTCTTCCGTTCACTCCCTTCACGCTTGATCTTGAAATTTACTTTCGGTTCACTTTTTGAATTCAATTTAGCTTCGAATTTGACCAGCAACGATTAATTTTTGGAAAATTTGCTTCTAAATTTGTTCTGGTTTATTTTTAACCTGTAAAAAGGTAAAAATGCACTAGAAACAAACATACTATCTTATTTCATGATTAAAACTCAAATCTTAATAATTTTGAATAATTAGAATCAAATTTATGTATATTAGGCCATTTAAATATGTATAAAAATGCAATATTTTGGGCTTAATTAGTTGCTCTCTATTGCTTACTTTAAATTATATATTTATGTAATGTATATAGAGAAAATATTATATATACATACTGGGAGCTCTTGCCCTTGTGGGCTGAGTGTATATAGTCAACATTCTCCTTATCTCTCTACTTTGTTACTTTTTTATTGTTTAATTTTTTTTTCTTTCACTAAAAATTCACCCACAACTCCCATTTTCTCTCATTAAAAATGATTATATACACAACATAGATCAACTTTCTCTTATAAAATAACTAACAATCTCATCATAATTTCATAAGACCTTGAACTCTTCGCCAGTGGCATCACTGACACTTTTAGTATCGATGGAGGCCCCACCATCGAAGAAGGCTTCTGTTCTCTTTCTTCTTTGGCGACATTGATTGGGTCAAAGCTCAAAACATAGGACCCTTTTGTTGATATTTAGCCCTTCTTTGGTTGGTGTTTTAAAATCTAGTTTTTAAAATTTCTATCAAAAGTCAACTTTACTTTCACACTTCTCAAAATTTATTTCACTTTACTTTCTCTCTTATAATTTTTTTAAAATATCATAACTTTAAATCTAAAAATCGGAATTAGATAAAAAAAAAATATATTTGAAACATACTCATTGAGATTTATAAAATAAGATCTATTATGACTATTTTTTGAGTTTTTTTCATAAGTTTTTTAAATTGATTGAAAAAAATTCCAAAAAAAACTAAATTCACTTTTCAATATACTTTTACACTTCCCTAATACTTAACTCAAAAGCTCAACTTAAAACATCAACCAAACAGGCCCTTAAGCTACAATTTGTATTTATGTCCTTTTTCTATCAAAAAGGTGTTTTGTGTATTGAGTTAAAGGAGATTATTAAGAAAGGGTTAGGGATTTGGAATGGAGGGTAACGAAGAGGAAGAAGTGATCTAGTGTTTCAGTGTGGGTGTTGGTATAGATTTAGCGTATAGTTGCTATTGATCTATAGTTTTTATAGCATTGATTGAAGAGTTTGGTTTTTTCCTAATTAAAATTCTCTAGCATCAAGACATTAGAGAGGAAACCGTCCAATGTTATTAATGAAAGAGTGAAAGAAGAGAGAAGGACGTTGATGAGAGAGTGGGAGGAGGGGGCATCATTGAAATGGTTAAAAAAAAATCTAGTCTTAGTTAAAGATTATGGTGTTTTAGGAAATTCAAGTGAAAGTTAAATTCAAAATTATTTTAATGGACTTTTGGATAAAAACTGTTGAAAATAAGGACCAAAGGTATAATATAATAAATTTTGAATACTAAAATTAGTTATGTCACAATTAATAAGAACGAAAAACTAAATAACCTTAAAATAAAATTACTTGACGAGAGTAGTAACATACTAAGTTCATCTACAAAAAATTAAGATTCCGTTTGGATTGAGAGAATAAGAAGGAAATGAAAGAAGAAGAGGAAAAATGATTACATTTTACTCGTTTGGATAGATTTATAAAAGGGAGTGGAGAGGAAATGAAAGAATTGAGAAGGAATGTCAATCTCTTCTATTCTTTTATTTTGTTTCCTTCTAATATTAGGAGGATCGGGAGAGAAAAGAAATGTTTTTAATATTTTTTTTTTAAATTTAATCATAATTTGTTAATAATATAGTAATATATATTCCTTTTTTCTTTTTTTTTTCTATTCGAACAAAATTTATTTTTATTTTTAACTATTTAAATAACAATAAAATTAAATTAATTCATTTTTATTATTTTCTTTTTTTTTTAATTAACTATTTTTTTTTTCATCACCCCCTTCAATCCAAACAGTCGCGTATCGAGAATTGCAATATATTTGGGGGGTTGCTATCGACACACCCCAAATTATTCTGTAACACTCCATATCCATTAAATGCATTACTATCTATTGACACACCCTCTTTATTTAATAATCTTTAATCATTAACATTTAATAACCCTAATTAATAAACTTAATTAATACAATCAATCATTAACATTAAATATCAATACCCACCATTCAGTTGGCTTTTGTGTGTTCTTAACCCTTGGAGTTGAAGAAGAAGCCATGGACGAAGGTTGGAAATGGTGGGAGAAAGGAGAGAGAAAACGGTTTCGAATGGGAGGTTCGAATTTGCAGAAATTAGGGCTTCAAAATTGCGATTTCTGCGGTATTTAGGGTGTTGTGATGGGTGGTAGGAGGTTTGATGATGTTTGGGGGGTTAATTTGGGTGATAGATGAAGGGTATAAAGTCGCAAATGGAGGTTTTGGGATGGACGGCGACTAGGGTTTTGGATAGAAGTGAGAGAGGGAAGAAGAGTTTTGGGTATTTCAAATGAAACAGTCCCGTTTGTGCCTTGAGTAAGATCGATCTTACTAGTAAGATCGATCTTACTAAGGGCAAAAAGTCTACTGGAAAATCTTGGTTGTTCTATTCATTCTTGTTATATCAAGTAAGATCGATCTTACTATGGGTAAGATCGATCTTACTATGGGTGAGATCGATCCAGCCAGTGGAAAGTAAGATTGTTCATTCTTGTTGTGTCATTTCATTTTTTGCATCAAAAATCATATCACGGACTTTACGAGCTGCAATAGGGATATCTTCCTCTTTGCCGCCAAGTAACGCCTTAGGAACCGAAGAATGCAAAAGAACGCAAAAAAAATAAAAAAACAGAAATAAAACACGAAGAATGTTTACTCGGTCCTTAGGAACCGAGTGTTGTACAGCTTACTCGGTCCTAAGGAACCGAGTTAGGCTTTGGGTTATTTTTTCAATTCCACTCGATTCCTTAGGACCGAGTGACTAGTGCTTTACTCGGTTCCTTTCGGCCGAGTATGATGAACAACACTCGGTTCCTAAGAACCGAGTAAACCTTCATCCATGGCAGAATTTTCTTTTGATATGGTGTGTGCACCGATTAAACTTTTTTTAACCAATAACGAAAAAGTTCAGAAGAAAAAGAGTGGAACGACTAGATTGTTAAAAAAAAAAGTTAGTAGACCAAGATTGAAGATGAGATTTGTAGAGTGAGTAGTGTGATTTGTTTTTTTGAATTTTAGAGAGAATAGAATGCTTGATTCCAACCAGAATTTCAAAAAAATGCTAAATGGAAATGTGTTGATTTGTGAAAGAAGAAGATTAAAGATGAAGGAGAGTGGAGTGGAGTGGTAGAGAGTAAGAGTGGAGTGTTTTTTAGATTAATGTTAATTAATCTTAAAATTAAATATGGAGTGGTGGAGTGGTGAAGTGTTAGGAAGAGTAAAAATATACCTATGGAGTGTTAGGAAGAGTAAAAATGTACCTATAGAATGTTAGAGAGATATGAAGTGTTAATGAGTTAAATAGTGTGTGTCAATAGTAGCCCCCTATATTTAAATGCCGGCTCAATCACCGCGTAACAAAGACGAAATTTAAGTTTTTTGGAGACTAGATAAACATAAACGTACCAATGTAATGAATGTATTGAGGAGAGAAAGGACAGAGGGAGAAAATAAAAAGTGAAGAGAAAAACACAGCAGGTATAATAGTATAGTAGTCTCTCTGCCTTGTCAAATCGCTGTTGTTTTTTGTTTATTTTTTCAGTATTTAACGTTGAATCACGTCTCTTCAGATTCAGACCAACCAAAATCCCCCCCCTCTCTCTCTCTCTCTCTCTCTCTTTCTAATCGATTTGTCTCGACTGTGCCATTTAATTTTGATTTGAAATTGTACCTTTATTTTATTTTTTAGTGTTTTTTAAGACCCATGTGCTCTTATTTTGTTGGTTTCTGCGAAGAAATTTAAGAAGAAAAAGGGATAAAATAAAAAAAAAACAAAGTTCTGTGTAAAAATAGGTTCCACACTCAGTAGCTCTCCACTCCACCCTTTTAAGTTTTATGCCCCCACTATTTTCTGGCCTTCGTTTATTTTTCTCATTTCCTCTTTGTAGCTGATACTTCATCCATAAACCCACTGAAGAAATGACTAAGGATGAAGACTTTAAGCTCCTCAAGATCCAGGTTTAATTTCTCTCTTTCAAAATTATAAATGTGCCTCCTTTATGTTTTATTTCGCCTTTGTAAATGTGGTTAAGTGGTCATTTGTTCTAAAAGCTTCTTCTTGTTGTTGTTTGCCTCTTTGTTTGTTTTGTTTTTCCATTTTTGGTTACCTTCACAGACTTGCATTCTTAGAGTGAACATACACTGTGATGGGTGTAAACAGAAAGTGAAGAAACTGCTTCAGAGGATTGAAGGTGCATGCTCACGTCTCTTTACCCATTTCTCCTTTTCTTCTGTTCCCTTTTTGTAAAATAAATAAATGTTACCTTCTTTACTACTTCATCCGGTATCTCTGATCATTTATTGTATGCCTTCTTGTTATTTTTAGTTTGGTTTGTGTAAGAAATCGTGAAAAATCTATTGACGTTGCTTCATTTAGGCTATTTTTTAGTTCTGAGTTCTTATCAAAACATAATAAAAAAATAACAGTTCAAATTCCTTTCAGTACCACAGATTTCTGAGATGCTTATCATTTCATAGTAAAGAACCTTTGGCTGTGGGAAACCATCACTTATCAGCCAATCAAAAAACTGTTTTCTTTATCTTTTGGCAAATGTTTCTTTCAGCGGCACAGGTTTTTGAATGCCTTTTTTTTTGTGTCGAATAGAACCTTTAACTACCAGCACCTAGTAGCCCAAAATCTGTTCTTTTAAAGCCTTAATTTTTTGAGTAACTACTAACTACTGCTATTTAACCACCACCCCCCTCCCTCCCCTCTCGCTAAACAGGTGTTTACCAAGTAATTATAGATGCAGAGCTGCAAAAAGTTACGGTCTCTGGTAGTGTTGACTCTGCAACTTTGATCAAGAAACTTGTTAGGGCTGGAAAGCATGCTGAGCTTTGGTCAAACAAGATCAATCAAACCCAAAAACAAAAGGGTAACTGTATCAAAGAAGACAACAAGAAGAACATCAACAACAAAGGCCAAAAGCAAGGGTTGGTCAAGAACCTTGAAGCCCTCAACAAGAATCAGCAAAAGTTCCCATCCTTGGGCTTGTTGGAGGATGAAGATTACCTTGATGATGGTGATGATGAAGAAGAAATTGAGGAAGATGAGGATATGAAACTATTCAGAGAAAAGATCAGCCAACTAGGTCTCCTTAAGCAGCAACAAGCAATTGATGCCAACAACAATGCAAGAAAGGGTGCTGCAGCAGTGGCCAACAATGGTGGAAATGGAAATGGGGGAAAGAAGGGAAACCCAAATCAGAACCTGGGTATGAAGGGGAATGCTGTGGGAATTGATCAGAAAACATTGGCTGCTTTGAAGATGAACAATCAACCCCTCTTGGGTGGTGGAAATGACATAAATGCCCCCGTGGGTCTTGCTGGCTATCATGGAAACGGGCCTAACAACAATGCTGGTGGTCTTGTAGGGAATCCCAGTGGGATGGGGGGATTTCAAGTCCATCCAAACACAGGGTTCCAAACAGGCCCTAATGGCTTTTTTACTGGTGGTCATCATCTCAATCCATCAACCATGATGATGAACATGAATGGGTACAACAACATGAACCCATCATCAGCATCAATGATGATGAACATGCAGAATAGGCAAGCTATGCAACAACAACCTCAGATGATGTTTCATAGGTCTCCCATGGTTCCCCCAAGCACTGGGTACTATTACAATAATGCCCCTCCCTATCCGTACACTAATTACAGTGCTGAACCTGCTAATTACTATGGTGGTGGTGGTGATCACTCTTCTGCTTCCCATATGTTCAGTGATGACAACACTGGTAGCTGCTCAATTATGTAAATTAGGTTAGTAATTAGTAGAATCTGTCTTTTTGCTAGTAGTCTTATTATGGGTTTGCCAAGATTATGCCTATATTTAATGCCTCTGGTTGTGTAACTTTTGTTCTATGTTTGTTTTAGTACTGACTAAGTGACTTTTAATTAGTAGCTTGTGTGAGCTGTGGCTTAAAAGCTACATAACATTTATGTGATTAATATATTAATGTATGTGGTTTATTGTTTTGAGGACCATAGTCAACTTATGGCTGAAGATATCTATTTTATTAATTTGGGTTGGTTGACAGAATGACAGACAAGGGGTGACATTGGTTAATGTAGTAGTAAATTGGGAACAGTTGAGGGGTTGAAAGTGGATTTGGGGGGGGGGGGGGGGGGGGGGGGGGTGGCATGCGTATATTACGTGTGCACCAATTTGCGTAATACCGGCAGAGACACATTATAGTGCACAGTGCAGTGTGTGGAGCAACCATTATATTGCAGCAAGCAGCAAAGCTGCCATTCAATATATAAATTATGAGGAGTTGGAGAATTATTTGTATATCTCAGACCTTTGTATTCACGAGATATTGGTAAATATTAAATCCACCAAATTCAATTCTCTCCAAAAGTAAAAGGAAAAGATAATTTTTTTTCCCTCTTTTACTCTTTTCATAAAATGATAAATAAATAAATAAATAAAATATTTCGGTACCACCATTCGATTGATAATCAAACACTTGTCTTATTACTTTTCATTAATTTCCTTACACTTCCGCATGCCAAACAAAAAGTGTTTTTTTTTATCTTTCTCTGCCCAACTGTATATTGATTTAAGTTGGTGATCATCTTAAGAATTATATGGTACATGAGCACTACACACTTTAAAGAAGGAGACATTTTTTTTTTTGAGAAACAACTAAAAGAATAAATTGATTTTTCAATAATTGCATATCCTAAAGACTTTGAGATTCACCCCATAAATTAGAGTTCTACATACGAAAGTGGTGGTTTTAAGTGTAGCTCCCAACTTCCCTTTCCCTTCAATTCGAATAACGAGTATGACAAATGCTGGTCTAAAAAAAGACGACTACAATTTTTCTCAATCCATCTAACGATGATAATTCTACTTTGATTTTAATATTATTTTAAAAATCATTTTTTTAATAGAATTTGTAGTAATTAACACATTTTTATTTTCTATTTTAAGACTCTTACATTTAGTTCCTCGTAAGAAAAAAATAAGACTATTCATTTGCAACATTTCAAAAAAAGAAAAGTGAAACTATTAATTTTAGACGAAGGATGTTTCTTTTCAACAAATCTACATGGTACATGGAATTGTTTTTAAATCCTAAAAATATACCGAGAATATATAATTAGATGATTGAGATTGCAAATTTTTTTTTAAGAGTTGATACTGACTTTAACATAAGTTACGACTAGTTTAGAGTAATTCTACAAATGAGAGGACGTAAATGTTACAATATGGAAAGCTTTAAATAAGAGTACCCCTATTGCTAAAATACTTTTGTCTTTGTCAGAGCATTGTTCTGTTTTAAATAGGTGTATTAAAAAAAATCAATAAATAAAATGAAATAAAATAAAGTCTTTGGTGATAAAATGAAACACCAATATGGGCCAGAAAAAGAGTGTATTAACTCGTTGGGCTAAACCTGTCTTCATAATCATCAGATTCGAGCCCTCAAGCAATTTCGTGGGCCTTCCTTGTAGAGGGACAACAACACAATTTTCAATCTCTCATCCGAATTCATTTCATTTACATAAAATTGTAATCCTACACAAACAGATAAAAAGGAGTGTTAACAAAAAGGGTTTCTTACTGTCAAAAAAATTATAGTTATTACTAGAGTAATATATAATTTTAAAAATATATGAAACAACTTTAGAAAGTATTAGTATGTTTTGGTAAAACTAAATTATTTTAGCAATAGGTGTACATAACTTGAAACACAAAAATGAATATTCATAAAACATATAAATAATTACATGCGTTGTAGTAGAATGGTATTTCAAAACGCACATTCTCATTAAATAATACCTTTAAATAAGGTAGAAATAACAATTTACATAAGATTTACATACATCAAAGCCCAATACGGCCTATACTGGATAAGTACAATAGTAAATCCTAATTGATTTATCATATCTTAACGATGGCACATAATGTATTTTTTCTTCAACACTCCCCTTTGTGCCGAGTCAAAGATGGAATAGTGCATGACTTGTTGCCTCGTTAAAAAGCTTGCTAGGTAGTAAAAATCATGTGGAAAAAAATAACCTTGGTCGAATAAAAAGAGTACAATGCGATCGATGATTTGTATGTGTTAGACTCCCCCTTAAGTCTACACCCCTTAATCCTTACATATCAAGGGAGTTTGGAAAGCCTACGCAATCCTATACTTTTCACATGTTTTTCAAATATAGCATTAGGCAAGAATTTGGTAAACAAATCTACCACATTCTCCACATATTTTATTTGATTCACTTGAATCTTGAGGAGAGCCTATTGTTGTTGATTATAGAAAAACTTTGGAGATATATGTTTCGTATTATCACCCTTGATATAACATAGTTTCAAATGTTCTATGCATGCTCCATTATCTTTATAAATGCAAGTAGGCTTTTCAGTGGTAGAATTTAAATCACCAGTCCCTCAAATATGAGTAATGATAGCCCTTAACCATATACACTCACAAACCATCTCATGTAGAGCAATGATCCCAGAGTGGTTCGAGAAAGTAGCCACAAGGATTTGCTTGGTTGATCTTTAAGATATTGCCATATTTCTAGTAGTAAATACATAACCAATTTGAGAACGAGCTTTATGAGGGCCAGAGAGGTACCATGCATCAGTAAAACTAACTAAAACATCATATGGGTTTTCAATGTAAGGGGAGGCTTGTTTGACATAAACATTTACTTTAAAAATTGTCGTGCCATCTGCAGTTCTTTTTACCTCTCTGTAGGAAAAGAATAATCCCAAGTCAATGGTTCATTTTAGATATCAAATAATATTTTTGATACCATTCCAATGACACTGTTTTGGTGGTAAACTAAATTTAGTTAACAAGTTCACTAAGAATGTTGTGTCTGATTGAGTATACTGAGCCAAGTACAATAATGCGCTTATTGCATTTAGATAGGGAATTTCAACTCCGAACACCTCTTCTTCATTTTCCTTTAGACGAAATGGATATTTTATTAAATCCAAACTTTGACCAATCATAGAAGTGCTAGTAGGATGCGTTTTGTCCATATTAAATCACCTGAACATCTTTTGGACATATGCGAACTGGTGGATTAGTATTTCACAAGTTCGATGTTCTAGTTCAAAACCTAGACATAATCGAGTTTTCCTAAAATCTTTCATTTTAAATTTCGATTTCAAGTAGCCCATGGTTTCCCTTATTTCATCAAAAGTACTTATTATGTTCATATTATCGACATATACAGCTACAATTACAGGCACATTTGTAGTTAGAATATGTGATCTCATCATTTTTGCAATATCAGTAAATGAATCAGGTATCGAATCTACTACGTTTTGAAAATCAATCTTTTATTTTACTTCACTTTCACATTGTGAAGTACGGGGATCAAAATGAGACATGGTGGAAATAAACCATGATAATTTTTATCGTTCCCTTAAAAAAATTCTTTTTCTTATCCCCATTTAACGATGGGAAAACTGTCTTATCAAAGTAACAATTTGCAAATTTAACAGTAAAGAGATATCATATCAAGGGTTTCAAATAACAAATAATTGTTGGAGATTCATAACCAACATAAATACATAATCGTTTCTGATGACCAATTTTATTGCGTTGTAGGGGTGTAATTGGCACACATACTGCTAAGCCAAATATATATAAGTATGAAATGTCATATATGCTCATACCTAGTTACCAACTGGTACGCCGAAAATGGTTGTCTAGCAATAGGTCTGAAATGAATAAGTAAAGTTGCATGATATAGGTAAGCTGGTGCGCATAACCAGTGCCCTAACCACCATCTATAACCATTTGATGGTGGCTTCTGCGAGTCCATTTTGTGCATATACATGGGGAACATGATGCTCTACATCGATTATAATAGATATGCAATATTCATCAAATGCTTTCAATATAAACTTTTCACCTTTATCAAGCTTTATAGACCTTATTGGGAGATCAGGGTAGTGAGCCCTTAAACGTATAATATGTGATAGGAGTTTTACAAATGCAACATTTCTTGTGGATAATAATGCGATGTGCGAACAACGTGTCGAGGCATCCATCAGAATCATAAAGTACTTAAATGGTCCACATTCTAGAGAGATAGGTCCACATATATCTCCTCACATCCTTTGTAAGAATGTGATGTTTTCTTTTGTATCTTTAGCATAGGAAGGTCTCAATCATATTTTTGCTAAAGAGCATGTTTTGCAAAATGAGTGGTGTGCCTTTGACATGGAAAAATGCATATTAGGAGGGGGTAATGTTTCTAGTACTTCAGTAGGTAAGTTATGTTTTTGCGTAGTACTAAAATCGACATTTTGTAGTGTGGCGATTTTTTGTCCATTTTATTTTTTACTCGAAAAAAAGAAGTCCGTGTGAGTTCTTTAATATATTGATCATCATGTCAAGACCAGGATATCTTAGGTGGTCGTGCCAAAGTTTGTATAAGTCAGTGTCCTACATTTCATTGTTAGTGACAGTATAGGGATTCAACGATCCAAATAATAGTGAGGTGCAATCCACAAAATCGACTTATTAGTTTTTTTAAAATGCGTTTCCTTCTTTTTTTTGTTGGAAAAATGCGTTTGCTTTTACATTCATTATATGTAATATTAAGGTATTCTATTCCATTCTCACAACGAGTTTCCATATGAAAATCGTTGTCACGAATATCTTTGAAACTTAACAAGGTTCGGGTAGCTCTTGGTGCATACAGAATGTCTGTGACTCTAAAAAATGTGCCATTAGGCAGTACAAATTTGGCATTATCTCACTATTTTATTACTTGCGATGATCTAATCATTGTAATCGCAGAGGAATTATAGGCTATTAATTTAACAAATAATTGTCTATTCAAAATAGTGTGAGTGATCCCACTATCAATTAAACATTCAAATTTTCCTTGAATTATTCATACAATAACGAAATTGAGTATAAAATCTAAATCATGTATAAAAAAAACAAATCTAATACATCAGAATAAAGTCCGAAATTTATTTAATAAAACCAATGATAATAAATCGAATATCTCATTTAAAAATATAATCCATCAAATCAACATAAATTTTAAGACAAAACCATAGTCTAATTTAAAAATAATTAGGCAATATGCCTGATCAAATATCTCTAAAAAATAAAGTGAATAAAGCAGATCAGTTAAAATCGGATACATCCATTGATTGAGCAAAATCCTTCTTAATATTAAAGTATGCGATTGTGATATTGACATCAACGTCATTGTCTTCTTCATTCATAAAGTGATACTCTTATTTTTTAGATTATCAATATCTCTTGTAACTCGCTGCTACTTTAGCGATTGTGTAGTTCGTGTACCAGTACCAAGCAATTCCACATCTATAGTATGGCTCGTTGTCAACTCTTTAGGTGTCTTCAACTAAAGGTACTCCCATCATAGGCTGAGATCAATACGTCTTCTAAGAAATATTAATGTATTTATTTTCACCTTATCATACGATCATTTGTCTATAGGGTCAGCAAATGTAACAGAGTATTCTTTGGCCACAAAAGCGATTTTTACATCAAAAATCTACCGATGATACTCAAGTCATTCTGAGTCTAAAATGTCAAATTTGGGGCGAGTTGGGTCAGTCATCTTAATAAACAACAGATAAAATATTACACAGTCATGAGTACATCCATCCTAATTATTTTTCAAGAATATGAATTAGATTTCAAAATCAAGATTCGTAATGGTCACATTTTCGATACTGATGGAAACTTAGTTCCAGAATTCTTTAATATTGCGTATAGACCGAATAAATTTTTTTATGTAAAACCCTAGTGCAGAATCAGATTTTACCTTCGAGATCTCTCTGGTTTGATCTCGTCTCAGCGCGAACAGGGGTTGGTGGAGACGAATCGAGAACACGGGCTCGATAGAACCTCAAGATCTTCTATCGTATTCTTTTCCCCGTGCAATCCTGTACTGAGTGTGGGATGCGGTATCACCAAGATCTTATTCTCTACTCTTTACGGCACAAACCCTAAATTCGTGAAAATTATTGTGTCGAGAGAAGAGGCAAGGCTGGCATATATATAAGGCTACGATAGGGACCCTAAGAAGAAATAAGTGTTTGGGCTTACTATGGAAAACTGGAATCCTAATTCGATTAAGAATTGATTCATTCTATAAATTATAATTCACACCACTAAATAATTATAATTGCACTCCCGTACTTATCTCAAAAATTATATTTCGAGCTCTTTGTTATTAAATACTTATTATTTTTCCCACGTTAAGATTTCAGATAACCGTCATTAAATTAAATTACTGACAATTATATTTAAATGACTTCTTATTCCTTGAGCGTACCACTTAACTTATTTGACATGTCGGATTAACATAATCCACCTGCAGGGTTTGACATGATCAAAACTTATAAGTTTCTTAAGGGGTTATCATCAATCCCTATACCGGGACGTGGATTCCGTCAATAATTAATATTCATCATACATATAGTGTCGCCATCCAATTCACGAAAATTATTGATCCATAAATGAATATCACTCGATCTTAATGAGTCAAAACAACAAACACTACATATATATGTCTATTAATTATTTCAAGATTAAGAGCATAAGTAATCATAATAACCATGGGATTTTAAATTATTTTATATAGTCAGTATAAAAATAATTAATCCAAATTGGTCATGTTCAATACACACAAAGTATACTAGCACAACGAGTTAAAACTGTACCGTTTCCTGTAGTCAAGATAAACTACTAAAACTTGTGCTACAATCCTACTGATGGTTGTCCAATTTCATCTAAGACCGTGAACCAATAAACTTATATTCGATAAGAACCGATGATATGATCCTCTGTGTGTAAGTTATACTCTACACACCAAATCATCTACTATATGGAATAAGAGACACACTTGCACAATATTTAAATTGATAATATGATGCAACCATTGCCCATAAAGATTCTCATTTAAATAGCAAAATCGAGTATATATAACATATCAAAACCAATAATAATAAAATCATGGCTTTTAGTATATCACTCTAAATAAAATCATGGCTTTTAGTATATCACTCTAAATAGCAAAATCGAGTATATATAACATATCAAAACCAATAATAATAAAATCATAATAATTATAATGCGCATGAACTTTCATTGTCATGTCAAGGATCTACTATTCACTGATTTGACTGCTAACTTTTATAATTCAAAAGTCACAATTATTTCAAAGAAATCTAAAGGTCTATTTTGTTTTTAGATTTTTGTTTTATTTATAATTGCTATTTCACTTGATATTTCGTGCCTTCGGGCACGGACATACCCTAGTTGTACTATATATGTTGGAGAGAGAGAGAGAGAGAGGCAGGCTTCCATTGGCGGGCCTAAACTCCCGATTTTCGTTACAGTAAGGAACAAGAAAGGGTAGGGCCAAAAGAGAAACAGTTGAGTAAGTGTTGAGCCACTCCCCACCCCACTATATATACATATGTTGCAGAAACTGGTACAAGATTTCCAATTAGCACTGGGACATACTAATATATTAATATGCCAATTGCATCATATATATATATATATATATTATTCCCATCAAATATTAGCCAAGTCTATGTTTATCAGCTATTTAATTTAGTATACGAATTTATTATTTTTTGTGAATTTGCAACAAATAATATTAATTTATAAAAGTAAGATAAGAGGAATAGTCAATCCTTAATAATAATTTGGGAAAAGGAAGTATAACACTATATGAGATTATGAGTAATTTTTTTCAACTGTGTGTCGATGAAGCGGGGCAAAGCCAATGAAACTAAGGCAATAGTTTGCCTCATCGTTTCACGTAGAGCCTGAAAAAAAATCACCTCCTAGTTTTGTAGTGCATTGATACACTATCAAGCAGGCATGCCAGGGCCGGACTTGAGAATTCGGGGGGTTGAAGCGAAATTTATCAATGAAACCATCCGTCCTCAAACTTTTAAATCTTTTTTTTCTAAGCATCCAAATTCAAAGAAAATAAATAAAATTAATCTACATAAATGAACACTACTTATTTTTTGATCAATAATAACATATAGATTTTTTGATCAATGAACTTCCTCAACTTCAAACTTTAAAAATTAAATTATGAGGCCCTCAAAATTTTGGGGTCTAAGGCAAGAGCCTGTTGTGGCTCACTTCAGGTCCGACTCTGAGGCATGCGTCAATTAAATAAAGAAGGCATAATGTATCAAGCATCATCATGTATCAAGCATTAGTTAAAAATTTAATGATTCATATATACGTTGAAGGTTGGGCGATGAGAGTGGAGACCAATGGTGATGGTGGCCGACCGCTAGAGTTTTCTTAAAGTTAGGGTTATTTGCACATTCTCATTAGATAATAACCTTTAAATAGGGTAGAAATAACAATTTGCATAAGATTTACATCAAAGCCGAATACGGCCAATAATAAATAATTACAATAGTAAATCCTAATTAATTTATCATATCTTAATGATGGTACATAAAGTATTTTTCTTCAACAATATAAAATTGTTAAGGCCCGTGATCCTCCATTTTAAACTTTTCTCTCTGTAAAACATATAATGATTTTAAACTTATTTAGCTTATTAATTTTGTATAAAATGAACTGTAGGTAATATAATTATAAAAGGTTTAATGCGATGCAATTTTACAATTTCTTTTACATATTGTCCAATCCTAGGAGTGATGTTTTTTTCCTCAACTCATTGTTCAATTTGGCAAACATCCAAGTGTAGTCCATTTTTGTATTTCAATTTCTGTTTATTTTATCCAGCCTCGTTTATTTTATCTCAACAAACTATATTTCAGCCATTTTTGAATTTTAAATGTGTTGCTCTCAAAACATGGGATGTCTTGAATTTGCACTGTCTTATATGCACTAAGATTCTATCTTCCTCTATTTCGTTTTCACTTATAATTTTGCATTTTTTTATGATACATAAGTACGGAGAATGAGAATAATAGTATTTATATATATAAATTATATTAGCACAATAAAATATCTTTACTTATACTCTATATATATTGTTTGGGACATCTATTATGCCTTAATAGACACTTTTTGAAGTGTCAGAGTTAACGTGAAGCACTAATATCATTTTCCACTACACACAGACATATATATATATATATATATTTATTAATTCGTTTTAATAAAATTGTTAGAATTCATTCGTTTACCTCCTTAAACTGGTAGATTCGTATTTAAAGATAAAAAAATATACTTTTAAGATACTTCCTCATATATATAGATATATGGATGAAAATATCTGAATATTTTTATTCTCT
The DNA here is from genome assembly GCA_021464415.1 of Lonicera japonica. Lineage (NCBI taxonomy): Eukaryota > Viridiplantae > Streptophyta > Magnoliopsida > Dipsacales > Caprifoliaceae > Lonicera > Lonicera japonica. The sequence continues at coordinate 63,199,511 of CM038465.1, read as the reverse complement.
GAACAGAACTAGGATGGGACAATGAATTGGTTATGTTCAACTTCCTAGACCACAATATATTCTTGAATTTGATGTCTTTGGTCATTAAATATATTGTGAATAAAGTATTTGACTTTTGGTTAATCCATCCAAGAATTACACTTACTTCACGTACTAGTACTACTTCACCCATCGTTCTTCAGGGGGACTGCTCTAATGCACGTGACTCACGTGTTCGTCGGGTAGTCCAACTCTGCCTGTATAGATCGAGGTGCTTTTGACTGCCGAACCCATAAATCTAGCTAGTACGTACATCAACGCCAACAAAAAACTGGACCATTTAAACCCTCATTTCGTGTATGCATGGTGGGTGGTGTTCAACTAAATATTCATTATAAACTGGACCATAGCACATTTTGCTATACGTGCTAGTAGTAGTAGTGGTGGTGTTCAATAGAACAAATTAACTCAGAACAATTGTATGAAATCAGTGCTTGTATATAGGTTGGAATGGTTTAGTGTTTATTTATTTATATTTTGTAATATGTTGGTTTTGGACCCAAAGTTATTTATTTATTTTTCTTTTTTAGTTCAAATTCCCCAACTCGAGAACCACAATTACAATCTAATAAAATATTAGATATGATGTATATATATATAATTACATGTCTATGATAGATGTGGCTAATTAATATTTTGAGCACTAAAATAATAATAAAGTATATACTGCAATAAGTTTATTCTCATACTTTGATGTTCTCTTTATAATATTACATTTACAGAAAAACAAAATTAAGATTTTTGTTAAGAAATAAGAATTGAAAATCAATCCTTGAACCATGGGCTGGCTAGGATTGGGTTGTTGTTTGGGTCTGTTATAGTTTCGAAATTAGAAAACTAAATCTGTGACTCAAGCAATTGATTCAATAGAATCAATAATCCATATATTATTAATTTAGGCATCCAAATATAATACTTCCTCCAAATTAAATTAAGAGAGACTTTTGTTTTCTTGTACAATCAATGGATTACATCTCATGATAATAAACAAATTATATTATTAATCATTGGTTATGTTAAAAGTAGTGTAATAGTGTATATTTAAAAAAAATAACAAGAGTCAAATTGTATAATCAAGTTAGGCCGAAGAAAATCATTTAATTATGATTTACAATTAATTTTTTAATAATAATTTATAAATTTTTTGGGGCTTTTAATAATGATTGTAAAATATCGTATTTTAAAAAAAGAGTAAATATTTATTCATTTATTTATTAGATTTTTTTTGGTTATATATTTAATTGTTTGTATATAAAAGAAAATGATAACCATATATAATGTAAGTTTGAATTTTGAATTGGTTTCAATTTTAGATAGTGGATAAATGGGTGCTTAATTATCTAATATTCTATATTCTATATTATAGCTTAATAGTAATAATAATAATAATAATAATAGAGAATAAAATATAATTAAGCACCCATTTTTTAGTATAGGTATATTTCTTGATTAATATTAGGTCTATTTCTTAACTAATTGCCTAATATTAGCTCTATTATTGATTAATTGTATAATATTAGGTCTATGTTAGATTAATTGAAGAATTGATAGTGATTACTCAATATTGGGTTTATTTATGAAATAATTGATTTATTAATATTAGGTTTACTTCTTTATTAATTGATTAGTTGTACAATATTAGGTGATTTATATGTCTAAACCCCTATTTTTCTGTATTCTATTGAGAAGGAATAAAACTTCTTGCAAAACTTTCAAAATACGAAATCCCATACAATATGTTAATAATTTGTAGTATTAATGCAATACTTGCATTAAAATTTTATGGCTTTAAATTTATATTTTTATGTGCTTTCATTAATCCACTCTTGATTGAATTATTGACTCCGCCACTATATATTAACAAATTAATAACACATTGGGTTACCTGCCATAACAAGATTACCATACCATATAAAAGAGATTTAGAAAAAAATACTTAGCAGAACTTAAAGGCTAGTGTAAAATAAGACATGGACGTTCCAAGTTTAAGTTTTACTAATTGCATGTGCAACATTTTTCTCCCACTTGTTAATGTAATAGTACTAACTTTTTTTTTTATTATTATTATTATGGAAAACACAAATCTCATTAAATTTATATGATATTATTTTTTTATATCACTAAATGGATGGATAAATTAATTATAGATAAAAATTTCATTTGTTAATATTTCTCATTTGATTGGATTTTTATAAACATAAGTTATATTTTTTTTGATATATACATAATTGACTTAGTGTAAAATACATTTTACTAGGGATTTGGAAATATATAAAAATTCTAATTTTACAAATAAATATTTAATTTAATGAATAGAGTTACACTAATAATATTGATAAGTTTCAAACACTCACATTTATTGGTGAATTAAACATAAACCCATCATTATCATTTATATTACAAATATACCATGATAACTCTGAGTCATTAGATTAAAACATAATCATTCATATTAAATATATTTAATTTTAATTTTGGAGATAATTATGTAGCAATGGGAACGGGACATATTTGAGGCAGGTTTAGGTAAATTGAAACTCGATTCATTTGAAAATGTGATCAACTCGACTACGATTTTGGAATGGAAAATGTCTGGCTAACTTTGAAAATTTGAAACTTCTGTATTTATTATTGAGCTGATCCCATCAGGACTTAGCACGCACTGATATATTGTAATTATATAGTATTTAAAGAAAAACAATTATATATACATGGTTGGTTCGGGTTCATCGAGCTAAATTTACGTGAGCCTAAATTCATATTATATTTGTATCACTTATACCTACCAAAATTTAAGAATAGATACCCAATAGGGCTCGGTTAAAAATTCTCTAGACTGGGCTTTTTGCTATTCTAATTAATATTTCAAATGACTTTTGACGTTTACCAAATCAAATTATATGGTTCGTACTTTTTATTATGGTCTTTTTGAGTTTACCCCCAAAGAATATTCGTAATTTGAGTTACTCCCACTTTACTAATCATTTGTATTACCCTCCATCCACACCATTTGCATTCGTTTGAAGGCTAACTGAAAAGATTAGTAAAAACGGGAGTATCTCAAATTATGAGTATTATTGAGGGAATAACTCAAAAAGATCATCATTATGCATTATGAATAGTTTATTGTAAAGTCTTTTTTACTTTTGCAATATTATTAATTTATTTTAAAATCTATCATTTGCAAAAAGTATCATAACTTACAAACACCAATTAAAATTTATTTAGTTTTTTGTTTATATATTATTTCAAATCATGAAATCTTATTCATTGTAACACAAAGTATTCAAATAATAATTTATTTATTTTAAAAAAAATGAAAAAAAAAACTTATGTGTTTTTCTAATAAACTAAAATAATATGTGTATCTTATTTATTTAAATGAAAATGATCATTTATATTTTGAAAAATAAATGTAAGAGAAATCTTATTACATGGGTCCATCAGATCAAATAACTTACTTAAAGAAAAATATGGCCTTGCAAGTAACAAAAATAAAAATAAAAAAATCAATGAATAAATAATTATATATCCATAGAAAAGTGAACTTTAAAGGATATTAAATTAAAGTTTCTATAATTCAAAATAAGAAAAACAAAATGTTGATCCACCTTATGTAGTGGTTGTATTGCACCTGTTTATACCATTTATTGTAGCGGTAGTAAAAATGTACAAAAAACAAAAGTTGTATTATTTAATAATGTATTGTATAATTTTATTTTTTTTACACCCTTCCTTTTATGCCTCGTTTTGAAATTCCCTATCATAAAAGATTTAAATTTGATTCGGACTTTTATATCTCTTTCTTGCCTTTTTCAAACTTTTTTTGTAAAAGACTAATAAATAATTGTAGGTGACAAAAAATTTAGACCTAACCCACAATGAGGAATAATTGTCAATGGGTTCAATGGAATAGTAAATGGTATAAGAATGGGCAAGAGATTTTTGTTTGAGCATGGTTTCTCTAGCCAATAGATAGTAGGCCTAGAATACCTTTCACCCCTTTGTGTGTATCTGCTATTTAGCTGTCAAGGCTGCTTACAATGAAGAAAATAAGCTACCAGCTCTCTCCTCCTACACTAGGCTTATAAGAATTTTAAAGTGGGAATCCCCCCTTTTTTCTAAGCCATCCTTTTTCTGTTTATTACAAGTGCTCCTTAGGATAAAAAGTAAAATGACTAAAGAGAGTAAGGCTTTGATAACACTCGTCACTTTCCTTTCTCATAACTAACAAATTTTGTTATTACATGACTGTCATTATTTGGTGGGGATTAGTACGATTTTGGTAGTGATCCGTACGATTCGGTAATATTTTCCACACGCATTCTTTGTGCCTTTTCATGTGTTGGTTACGTGGCATATCTCTTAATGAAGTTGGCCCACTTCCATTGTGTTCAGCACGGCACTAATGTCATCTTTCTAAGTCGCTCTCCTCGGCCCTTTTTCATTTCCGGTTCAGCGGGCTGTACCCAACGTATGGGCCTCCAAAGTGCAGGGCCGGCCCAATCTCACTATAACAAAATTTTATGCTCCCTCAATAATCTACCATCATTTTTTGAGTAATAATTAGCAAAATAAAGTAGGGTAACTCAAGATTATATTTTTAGTTTCCCATAAAATTAATTTAAATGTAGTTATAAAAATGTGATAGCACGTTTAAATAACTAAGCAATTTATAGCGGATACTTTAGTTATTCCATAATTGAAAATAAATTTACCAAACAATTATTATAAAATATTATAACTTAATATATTAACAAATAATACAATAAGTTACACGCCGTAATAAAATTAGTATATCATATGAAAAACATATAAAAAAGATACTCAACGGAATCTAGAGGCTTGTGTTCATATATTTTTAATAACTACCACTACTACGTAAAAAAAAAAATTGAACGTTCAACGTTCAAGTTTTACTAATTGTAGGTGCAACAGTTTTCTTTGACATGTTAACATAATAGTATTGACTTCTTTTATTTTATTTTATATTATTATGGAAAACATAAATATAATATATTGAATTTATATGATGGATATTTTATTTATTTTATTTTTTACTTCACTAAATAGATGGATAGTGTTAAAATATAATCATATAATAAAGTGTTAACCGAGAATAATTGGTTTATTTCACTAAATCAATTATAGTAAATGCTTCATTTAATTTGTTAAATATTACTCGTATATATGATAAGATTTTTTTAAAGATAATTTACATTTTTTATGATATATATAATTGAGTTAGTATAAAATACATTTTAGTGTGGAGTTGGAAATATATAAAAATTCTAATTTAATGATAGAGTTAACTAAGAATTTTGGTAGATTTCATACACTATTATATTTATTACTTGGTGAATTAAACAAAAATTCATCATTATCATTCAAATTACAAATATACCATGATAACTTTGAGTCGTTAGATCAAAACATAAACATTAATATTAAATTTTGGCCACCAATTGGTATCGTAAAGAGTCCTGATATAATAGGGCTGATTTGATTTATTAATTATAGAACTAGATCACTAGCACACGTGATGCGTGTGTTACTCAGATATATATAGTTTAAACTAAAATATAAAACAAAGATGTTAAGTGGTTTAGTGGTTAAAATAACATATTATTTTGTTAAAGATTCAAAATTTGAACCTTTTTGTAAGCACATTTTTAATGAAAAAAATAGAGTGCAAAGGTAAAATAAGCAATTCAAAAGTTTGATACAACTTCGTAGCAGTTGGAATTGGTTTTGATTTTGTATAATAGTATAAATATATTATACTTGTTCTCTTAATATAGTGTCTTTTCAAATTTCTCATGTGATCATTCATCCATCAAAACTCTGATTTATATGCCTTACAATTTTATTTTTTTGTTATTTTATATAATTATACTAATTCTTATTTGTTCTACTACGTTTCTATTAGATGCATCTAACTCTTGCATTTATTAGAGGTCTATTTTTTTAATTTCCTTATAAAACATTTTCAACTACAAAAAGATTCTATATGCAAAGATATATATATATATATATATACACACAAAGTTGCAAAGAACTGCGTTACCTAACTTAATTGCTAGAAATATGACAAATAAATTTTTAAAAATTTGAAATAAATGTCACGAACGTAAGTAATTTTTAATTTTTCATGTGTTTCCTTAAGCTTATTGTTTTCTTCCTTTTTTGTATTGCACATAAAACTTTTGTTAATGAAAAATCCATTATTTTAAAAATAATTAGAATTACTTTAGACTATAATTAGTTTAATTAATTATATAATTAAAATAAGTCATATAAATTCTGTGAATCGCACGTAAATTAACTTGTCTAGTTAGTAAATCCTCTAAAAGGTGATTACTAAATTTATATTTAATTAGGACTAACTTGCATGTTTGAATGCAGTGTTACTGAACCATGTATTCCAAATATTTCAAAAAGTTTCTACTTTAGTACGTACAATAATCTCAAAATATTGGAAAGTAAATTAAGCTGCTCAAGCTAGCATAAATAATTTATAATTTAGATTCTTTTTCATTTTAAAGACTACCGATTCTTTGTCACGTACTTATGACATTTAGCAAATAGGGTTACACCAACTGTACGTTATCTGATTAATTTGGATCTGATGTAACGAATATATATATATATATATATATGCATGAAATCATAGAATATGAGTATGGATACAATGTACCCTCAGGATTATATATTTACATAATCCTTGGATAAATACATGGAGCAAAATTAAGTTGAGGAAATAAATATCGAAAACTATCAGTCAAACTTGGAAAATCATGCATGTGATAACTTTCTCTCTCTTCGGTAGTTGCATGCATTCTTTTTGAGTCTTGATATATGCCAAGTCTATCTTTATCTCTCCCTATCAATTGCATGTGTTAATTACTTTTTGCAAGATCAATTAGTTCATTTTTCAAATTATATAACCCACCACATGAAGTTAATTAATTTAATTTCATGAACTGCAGACTTTAAATTAATTATCATTCCATCGCGTGTTGTACGCAGTGGCGGAGTCAGGAATTTTCTTTAGGTGGGGCCAAAAAAAAAATTTATTCAAGAATTTTCTAAGCAAATATTGAATCAACTACAATAACAAAAAAATAAATATATTAATTTCAATATTAAATTATCAAATAATAATCTAATAGCAAATCAACCTCAATAACAAAATTTATTATCAATATTTAACAATCTAATAAGCAAATCAACATTAATAAATAATAACCAACAAACAAATATATTAATAAACACCTAAAAGCAAATATTAACATTAATATCAATATTTAACAATCTAAAAAGCAAATCAACATTAATAAATAATAACCAACAAACAAATATGTTAATAATTTAAGAAGCAAATCAATATTAAAACACTTAAATCTTAATATTCAAAAAAAATTAACCAAAAAAAGGGCCTATGAGATTATAAGAATGCCCCTAATCTTCACCCACTAATTACAAACACTAGCCCCTGAACTTATAAACCTTATCGCACCCCTCTGCCCTCGCCCACTAGTTTTTCCTTTATTACATCATCAACCCCTAACTTTCTATACTTTCTCAAACAAATCCCCGTACTTACTAAATTTTCAAAAAAGTCCAGGTTCACCTCTACATGGCTTCGCCCCTGGTTGTACATATATGGTAATTTAGACCTCCTTTAAAAGGAAAGGAGGAACAAGTAATTTTTTGAATGCCGTTAATAACATATAATAATACTCTTTTAACCCCAAATTAAAAATCCACAGCAGAACCACCCTTGTTTTTTTAATATTATTGGTGTTTGCATGCTGTGATCCGAGGGATCTTGGTTCAAGTTTCACCTACAGGATGGAGAGAGTTCTTTGTAGGTAAAAAGAAGAGACTTAATTAGACACTCGTGACACGTGAGAGTTCAATAAGACTTAAAATATTTTCAAATTTCAGAGTAGTTGTGGAGTGACAAAAAAATGTTTTTTTTTGGGTCCTTTTTTAACAATAAACCAAATTAACACGAAAGTGGTATTAACAACTCGAAGGTTGATAAAGAGAGATCTTGAAAAACTTAGACATGATACCGCAAGAGACATATTAATAAATAAATTTTTTTAATTTTTTTTTAATATATAATCACGCAACGATGTACTTAAAAATTGTAAGAAGAAGTTAAGATATAGATAAAAGCACTTAGCATAAATAAAAATTATGTAGGGCAGTGAACTCTAGCGCGCTTTTGATTTTGGTCGATTATTTTGTCCGAATGGAACTGATAAAATACAGTAACTAAATTTATAACATGCACCGTTTTATTCTTTTTAATAGAAGACACACCATTTTTTTTTAAAAATTTACACAATGACCCACTTTTAACTCCTTTTTTCTCTGACTTTGCTCATGAAGTAATTATGGCGTGTTCTAGTTGCGCCCTCAATAATTTTAATATTGAACATGTTTGACACGTTACAAGATATTTTGGACATGTACCCAAAGCATATTATACTCGTACACGTGTCTGACACGAGTATTTCACCTAAACATAAGTGTTTGTGTTGTGTTTTCTAAGTCAAGGGTTTAGTTTTTGTTTCTAGTTAATTAGAATCATCCTTTGATATATGTTGCTCAACAATATTAACCTGTTGTAAAAAGCTCACAAAATACTCTAAAACCTTTTATTTTTTTTTGAAAAGAGGATAATAGATTAGAAACCCAAATCAACTGCTAGAACATCCGAAATAAAAGAGGGGGGAACAGACTCCCAAACCTCTAAGCCAGAACTAGAACTAGCGGTCCTAGCTAAAGCGTGAGCCGCTTGGTTACCTGACTGCCTAATAAAATTAAACTGACAACCAACTAAGCCACTAGCAAGGCTTTTACAATCATTAACAACAAGACCAAAGTATGAGGAGTCTTCAAAATCGCTATGAATAGCGGAGATTAACAATTGAGAATTTGACTCCACATAAACATTCTGAATATTTTTGTCCTTGATCCAGCTCAACGCCTCACGCAAGCTGAGCGCCTCTGCGAGCAATGGGTCCGGGTCCGCCGAAATCAAGCCATGAACGGCTGAAGTAAAAAGTCCCCTGCTGTCCCGAAAAATAAATCCAAAACCAACTTTACCAACTCTAAAGCCTTAATTAATACTATTTTCAGATGAACGGGGTTCTTGTGAGAATCCCTGTATCTATATGCGGCTAAATTTCTATCCTTTTATATTGCTTCTGTATGCGGCTAAATTTCTATCCTTATATATTGCAAAAATAACTCAACGAATTTTTGCAAACCCTCTAAAAATTGGAGATCTTTTTTCTTGTTGAACAAAATTGAGGAAGAAAGTTTGCTACAACAAACGTAAACTTAAAAGGCCAGGTCCCCCCTCCCCCTCCCTCTCCCTCTCACTTTTCTTTTCACACTTTAGCTTATAAAGTCAAATTAATTAACACGTGAAAAGCTGTGAAAGAGTTACCTCCTGTTATATGTATTAGTCGCATACCGCAAATAATCCGCAATATTATGCACTCTATATATTTATTACAATCATTTTTTTATAAATTAATAAGGTCGAGATCGGAATTTTTTATTAATTAAACGAGATTTTAATTTATCAATAAGTTAATATTTTATTGATTTACTGAAAGATTATTTGTATTTCTAATATTATTCTCTTGATCTTTCTTAAATTTTATTTCTTATAAACTTAATTAAGTAAATTATTTATTCTTTGATAAATAATTGAAAGATTTATGTTTTCAATATTGTGATATTGGTCTTCTCTAGATTTTTATTTTGAAGAAACTTAATTAAGCGATTATACTATTAATTGGTCTTCAAAAATTAAGTACTCTTTATATATGCCATCTTTCGTCGTCATTGTCATCGTCATATCATCATATCATCGTCTTCTTCTTCTTCTTATTCTTCTTCTTCTTCTTCTTCTTATTATTATTATTATTACATGACAATTCTTTTCCATACTTCTATTCTAATGGCTTTGCATCTCAAAGGTATGAAAAAAGTAAGGTTGAGTGATGAAATGCGAAATGCGAAATGCCTTGTACATGTGAGTACAAGAATGAACATCATTCTTCAACTCAAAAGGAATTACAAAAATGGGTTTATGAAAAATTTATCTTGTAGGTTAGTCAAGGAATGATATCAAATACAATCAAGCGATCATCGAATTAATTATCTCTCGGCTGACTTAACAAAAACTGATGGTAAGAGAAATACTATCGTAATCAAATGGATGTTGATTACTTATTGAACTATCCGGGTAAACATAAAGAGAGCTTGGAAATTTTAACTAATGAAGAGATTATTGATAGTATCACAAAAAATAATCAAAAAGACGAAGTTGAAAATGATAGTTTTGCTATGAAGCAATGTTTCTAAAAAAGAATCCATTAAAGCAATGACGATACTAAATAATTTCCTCTTACAAGATGAGAAATGCACACTTGATATGCTTATGGCATTGCACAAAGTTAAGGATGAAATTCAAGCAAATATAAATTTTCGCAAAAAGCAAACAACGTTGAATTCATATTTGATAAAGCATGAACTAAAAAGGTGAATGATTAATTTATGTAACTTATAGATCTAAGGGGACCTTACAAAAAAGTATTATCTTATAAATTTAAAGAAAATATTAATTTAGCTCTTGGACCCGAGTCAGGATCGGCAAAATTTATTAATTTAGTAAAATTATTATTTTATCAAGTTTCAACTGTATATAGTATCCACATATTCAGATATCAGAGATGCTATGTTTGAGTATCACGTAATCAAGAGTTTCTTTGTAATATACCTTCCTTTTAAAATAAAAGTACACTATTAAACAATGTGAGCATGTTTGTTTAGCGAATAGGACGTACACTTTTGTAAATTTTGAAGGGCACATGCTTGAATCTTGTTGCAAGTAATATTAATATATATCGAGTATATATACATATTAGCCATTCACACAGAACCTCAAACACTCTGGCCGAGATCTATCATAAATATATATATATATATATAAAGTATTCCTAAAATACAAGAAAATATCGGTAAAGATTAATTAAAGTGTTGGAAGTATTAATTTATATGGAGCGCTAATACCATATATACGCTTACTAGATGTATGAAGTGTTGGAGCCCCATGGACGGCAACGTGGGCCCACCTTGGGTTTTGGAAAATATATATTTTTTGTAGTATTTTTGGAGGAAAAATAGTTTAGCATGTATTAATATAGAAATTTACTTACCTTATTGTTAATAAAAATATTACACTATGCCCTCTCATTATACATACATATATATATATATATATATTGTGTATCAACGTTGTCTCTCACATTTTATAGAATAATAAATCATTTTTCTCTTTCACTAGTGATTGTTTGGTTAGAATTTTAAATATATCATTTGTGGAATGCTACATTCCACTCTAAAAGAATTCTGATATTTGGTTCAGGTTTTAGGTTAGGATTATATCATTATAGGAATGTAATATTCCTTTAAAACTCTCTCTTTTAAATGGACGAGAATAAATGATTACTCTAGATATTTTTTTTTAGTTTTTCTTCTAAAACTACATCTTAAGATCAAACTATCACTTCTACTTATCAAGACAACTTTTTTTTTCATTTATATTTTTTTAAAAGAATTTTTTATTAATTTTTTTATTATTAAATATATACGACTTTTCACAGTTTTTAACAATAAAAATAAATTTTACCTTTGTAAAATTGTTAGGATTTGACTTTTAATTTTATAAAATGAGAACATTTTGATAATTCACATGTATTTCTTTCTTATTCTCGTTTGAACCAAATATAGATAAACAATTTAACGTTCTAAGAGAAAAGAATTTTTATCTGAATCAAATATTGGTAAGGCATTATAGATACCAAGAGATTTTTTTTTTGAAGAATGTAAGATGCTCATTCAATTTTCAATACTCAAACTAAACGAGCCCGTATTGTTAAATCATGATTCCGCCACCGGATGCATAGCTAGCTATGTATTGTCACGCATGACCAAACCACCAGTCTAAGTCAACCTTCTTTTCTTCATTCTTCATGTCCAAACTCCAATATATATGTGTGTATATATATTATACACATATGACCTCCGTTCTTCATATCTACCACCCCCTCCCCTTGAGTTCTCTCTCTTGCAAACAACCGGCAAGAAATTACACTTTCAATATATATATACAAGATGAGGAAACCATGTTGCGATAAAAAGGACATAAACAAAGGGGCCTGGTCCAAGCAAGAAGATGAAATGCTTATCGATTACATCCGCACACACGGGGAAGGCCATTGGCGCTCTCTCCCTAAGGCTGCCGGTTCGTTCTTATGTACCAGTGTACCTTAAACATATATACATCCATTTCATTTAAAAAGAAAGAAGAACAATATATATATATATATATATATAATATTTATGTCTTTAATTAAAACCTAACAAAATTGAAGAAACAAAAAATCTTTAATTCATGTGTTTAATTTTTCCTCTTTGATGATTGTTATCTGCAGGCCTACTACGCTGTGGTAAAAGTTGCAGACTGAGATGGGTAAATTATCTCAGACCAGACCTCAAAAGAGGCAATTTTGGTGAAGACGAAGAAGATCTCATCATGAAGCTTCATTCACTCCTAGGCAATCGGTATGATATATAAACATATGTACATATATGTTCAAAGTTAAAATTGCAACATTTGTACTTTAATTACAACGTACCGATATATACAACGTACTAGAAATATTACCATATTTGAACATATAAATACACACTTGTTAATTGTGAGATCGATATCTATAGAGATCCTATTTTTATACCTTAAGCAATGACGGATCAAGCAAAGAATTGTTTATGGGTGGGCACTAATACAAGAAATGTACCTTCGAATAAACAATGGTTCTAGTTGATGGGGACTGGAACTTTTTATACGATTACATATTTCATACAATTATAAAGACGTGCAATATTTGATGATATGTATAATGAATTGGCTGTTTACTTGTGTATTTGACATTATGTGTGTACGACAATTTCGTAATGTTTAAAAAGTAGGACCAAATATACAATAAAAAGAATTGAAGTAATTTATACAATAAGACACTTTTCGCATGTAAGGATATGAATATTGGCATTTCTAATTGTTCCTTCAAAAAGTGTCACAAGAATCACCTACAAAATGCCACTAAAACTTACTTTTGAGCTTGATAACTACGGCTGTCCATGCAATTAATTTTTGTAATGCTTTAATTTTTGTAAACTATCCATTATCCATACAAAATAAGACACTAAACTAAATTTGCAAATAAATAAGGGTAAACTGATTAGTTCTGAAAATTTGGGTGAGGCACTTGCCCCACCTTCCCTTTAAATGAATCCGTCAGCACTACCTTAAGTTCTTATTGGCAATTTATATTTCTTTGTTTTTAGGTGGTCTTTGATTGCTGGAAGATTGCCCGGACGAACCGACAACGAAGTGAAGAACTATTGGAATTCTCATCTAAGAAGAAAGCTTATAAACAAGGGTGTAACTGATGCAAATAAGCATCGCTTGATTCAAAATCTATCTTGTCATTCAAATCCCGACTTGCCTGATAGTGCGACATCATCGAAAATTCATGCATGCCAACCCGTGAGATCTCGCAGTGAAAATGATCATATCTCGGACGCAGCAAGTTGTTTAGAGGATGATAATACAAGTGGATTAATGCCTAATTTGAACCTTGACCTCACAATTACAATTCCTTCTAATTCAAATATTTGTGTTGATAAGGAGGTGAAAAAAGATAAGGAATGTACAACAATAACAGGAGAATTACCAGAGTCTGCCCCATCTCCCACGCTTAACCTTTTTAGGTGAATATATATATGTGTTTATGGGGTTTAGACAAGGTCCGCAAAAGTTGGCCAGGACATCTCGTGGCATAGACTAATATACATATATATACATTTTTATATATGTACGGAAACATATGTTATATACATTTTTCGCATTTGAATAAGATCTTATAGCTTAATTATAAGTGTAACTTAAACACGTTTGAGCCATAAGTGTGGGATTTTGTCTTAAAATGCCTCATTACTATGCGGTATCTCTTCCCCACTTATATACCCATATATGTTGAGTTCTACAATTTTTCTACGTGGGATCAATGGTTTGAGCCAACAATTCTCAAACACCGTAGACTTTGAGTACGTACGTGCACCACTAATAATGAGGTTGAGAGCATAAATCTCCGTCGGAAAATAAAAGCATTGTGTCGCAGTATAAGAAATATATCCAGGAATTGAAGCACTCATAGTTCCATTAATTTGCCAATTGAATTGGATGCTCCCTCCAATTATATTTTTATGGTATCAGAGCGAACAATTTCATTAATTCACACCGTGTCCTCCAAATCACTTGTCATAATTCGTCCCCGTTTTCACCACTGGAGGAAATATAATATATAGATGCGAGACTGGATAACATCTGTGTATAGTACAGTACGTGTTCTCCTTACCGTGTGAGTACTACTATGCATGTGTTGTCGATCTCTTGGCATAGTAAAGTACAATGAATATTAATATATATAAATATATTGCATGCATTTGTTTTATTATTAATTAAGATAAAAAAGAAAAAGAAGGAAGAGAAACCCTAGATGTTTTCTATATTCAAAGATTTTGGTATAATATATGTATATCTAAATAAGTTTTATACTACCAATCTGGAAGTTAAATAGATTCTGAAAGGCTAGGCACTTGTTGGATAAGAGCCTGAAGATATATAAATTACAAAAATATAAAGCTAATGTTGCTATTTGAATATGATCGATCAATTTTAAACTTCTCTTGGATTACCAAATACCAACCAACAAACTCTGCATTGTCATGCCCCCTCACTGGCTGTGTCGTTAATGAATGTTGATCGATCCAGCTGGTCGAATTTCAAACTGAGCCGCACCCGCTTTTGTTGAGCCCCCTTTTATGTTAGGGGTTCTGTATTGTCTAAAAAAAATATCCAACTAATTAATTAGATCTACACAAAATAGTTAGTTTCAATTTTTATTATGTAATTTGAGGAAAATTCTCGATCAAATTAAATGTGTTGTTTGTGCATGGCAACAAGTACATTTGTCGCAGCATGTTCATTTTTGTACCATTTAAAAGGCTATTTTTCTTTCTCAAATTTCATTAATCAGTGCATCAAATTTAACAATAATTAATAAATTTGATAAGAAAAGCTAAAAAATTCTCGTTGGTTTATCAAGATCGACTTCGCCGTTCAGAAACGGCTGTCTTTATCTTATGCCATACAGGCGGGCTCCACGTCACCTTGTCAATCTACGTGTTGGGCTAAAAAATTACACCACACGTAAGGAGGCGGGCTCCACGTCGCCCAGTCAATCCACGTGTTGGGCTAAAAAATTACGCCACACATGAGGGGGCGTGTTAAGACTATCAATCCCACATCGGAAGAGTGGATCATCACAAAGCAATATAAGAGATCTAGGCGCTATTCCACCTATTGCCAATTAATTTTGGGTTGGATGCTCTAAAATCATACCTGACAGATAAGAGTCCGCAACAATATATATATATATATTAAGAACAGATCTCCTACACACTAGTGCCTTTTCGCGGGAGGGTTGTATATTTTTTTTTCTTTGCTCAATTAAAGTTGCGTCTCTCGCATTCTTTCCAACGTCTTTCTCTCTCAAGAAACCAAAGGGAGACCAAACCACACCATACCCACCTCCGATATCCAAATTGCTCCGACGGCTCTCTCTCTCTACAAACGATGACAAGCTTTTAACGGTTCTCTCTCTCTCCCCTCGAAATTGTTCGCTCGCTCGCTTTCTCCCCATTCCGACTATGAGCTTGCTTGCTCTCTCTCTCCCCATTCTGACGACGACGAAGCTTGCTCTCTCTCTCCTCTCATTCCGACGAAGAACTTGGTGAGTGTATCTCTCAGTCTTCTTTTATTGCAATTTCAAAATTAGGGCTTGCAATCTGGTTGATGGTAGTTAGTATATTTCAAAATTTTGAGGGGAGAGAGAGAGAACCGTCAAAAGCTTGTCGTCGTTTGTAGAGAGAGAGAGAGAGACATCGGAGCAATTTGGATATCGGAGGTGGGTTTGATTGAGGTGGATTTGGTGTGGTTTGGTCGCATTTTGGTTTCTTGAGAGAGAGTGGTGTTGGAGAGAATGAGAGAGGCAACTTTAATTGACCAAAGAAAAAAAAAATAGACAGCCCTCTCGCGGAAAGGCACTAGTGTGTACGAGATCCGTTCATTTTTTATATGTTAACACATACATTTGTATTTCATATATATTTCATATTATATGTTAACACATACATATGCCAGTTGTCAAATATGATTTAGTTTCCTTGTATATATGTTTTTCTAATTGTATTTATCTTTTTCTGTATTCATGTATTGTAATTCTAACCCTATAAATATAGGGCCTCTCTTGTATCATTTAATTATCAATTCAATTTAATATTTTCTTTCTTTTTCATTATTCTATTGGATGATTTTGTTTCTATTTACGACTTTTAGCAATTCATTCACTCTTAAATTATGGTACTTTTTAGTCCAACTTTTCAAAATTTGCTTTTTAAAATTGATAAGTATAACCACCAATTTAAAATTTTTGTATATATATTTTTTAGTTTATAGAATAGATTCTTAATTAAAATACGTTTCTATGTTCATCTAACTTCCAAATTTGCAAGGTTTTCCTTTTAATAAAACCAACTAAAACTAATATAATAAATTGATCAAAATTGCAGTATAAAAACTTGAACAATCATTTGTTGAGAAATGAATCCATAAAAAGTTTTCTAGCACGAGATGCATTTTGAACAAAATGGTACAATGCGGAATTAAAAATTGAGAAAAAAAAATGAGTTAATTCTATATTTATTTCCATCTCAATCCTTAAACGCTGCTAGTGGGAGGAGAATTAATCATTATACCATTTTTTATGATTTTTGTTCATTGCTATGAATCCTACTAAATTACAGTTAATTTTATTACTTACTTGAAAACTGGTTGATTCCGATCACACAAATATTATTCAAGTGGAATTGCTGTCAATTATAAGGAGGTGAAAATTTCAAACTACGGCTCCGTTTGATAGCAACATAGAAAATAAAAATAAAAACAACTAATTTAAGTGAGAAGCTGGAAAATAAGTTGAGGCATATGGTGAGATCCTTTACATCTCATACTCATTTTTGTGAGTGTATATCCTCCATCATCCTTTAATATTTTGTGGAAATTTTTTCTCTGTCATCACCCAAAGAAAATTTTGTCATGGAAAAAAGCAAAAGGCAAGAGTTAATCTCACCACATCCCTCAACTTATTTTCCATCTTCTCACTTAAATTAGTTATTTTTCTTTTCATTTTCCATGTTACTATCAAACGGAACCTACATTTTTTGTTTTTTTTAGGCACTCAATCTTTTCACCTTTCTTTTATAGCTTACCTTACAATTTGCAACTTTTCATGCCTACCTTACAATTTGGTACAATATTTATGATAATAAAGGCAATAAATGTAAAAGTTTAGAGATTATCAGCTTGAGGAATTAATTAAAAAAAATAAAAATTTAATTGAATATTTTAACCTTTGTTACCTTTACTTTTATTTATCTTCTTAATGTTTACAATTAAATATTAAAGTGGATATGTTAATTAATTTAGTAAATATTCTATAATTAAATTGTAATAGTTATTATTTATAAATAGTATGTTACTAATTTTTTTGTAAGTCTATATATCTTAGCTATATAATGGTTAAATTTAATGGACAATAAAATTTAATTTAATAATGCAAAAAGTTACGAATAAAAACAAAATCAGCATATATTCTATTAATACGGCATCGAGGGCCCACGCGCTTGTTACTGGTAGTATTCTTGGTTCTAACTAAGTTCTTGGTTTTATTCTTGATTCCCGTGATATGCTGCCCTATTGCCTCAAATCACCAACCTATTTACCCTACAACTCCAATCCATCACCAAACTTCCTCAGCCGCTGCAAACAACCAACCATACACCCACTGTTACCATAGATATGTCATTCACTGCCCAAAACATCACTGCCATAATGAGATATGTCCAAATAATCAACCCAACACAAAAACGGTTTGCGTAGATTTGCTGTCCGTCATCGTTTCCACCCACGCGCCCATGGTGCGTCTATCCCACACACTTGGTGCGATATTGTAATTCTAACTTTATAACTATAGGGTCTCGATATCTTCTATTATTCAATTCAATATTCTCTTTCTTCTCCGTTTTTCTATTAATGTTATATATATATATATATATTATTTTATTTTCTAAGAATATTTCTAATGGTAAATGTGTAAATTAATTGTGTAAAAATATGTGGACCAATAAAAAATAGACATTTGGAGGATAAAAATTAATTTTACACAAATATTTTACACATTTTCGTTTGTACTTCAATGGTACACTTTAAGATTGTTGTGTAAAATTTGAATGAACCAATGATATTGTATCACATGGAATATATATATTCACATGTAATATTCAATATTTTTTATGAATATTTTTTATTTATAATTTAATAGTCAATATGAGTATTATTTTAAAGCTTTTGATGAGTAGAATTTCAATATAAAAATATCATGATAAAATTATATTTTGATTTTTACTTATATTACATTTAATATTTTGTAAAAAGTTGGAGAGAGAAAATGATGATGTGGATGTGTAAAATACACACCCATTTTACACAAGTGATGATGTGTCATGTTTTACATAACACCATTGGAGCACCAAAAATTATACACATTGTGTAAATTAAAACTTAAAAAAGTGAATTCAAGCATAGTACATCAAATGTTGAGGAAAGTATTGTTTGGCAAACTAAATTTCCATTTGATAATAACATAAAAAATGAAAAAAAATAATAATTAATTTGTGTAAAGATGTACTTCATATCTCATGCTTATCTTTATGAGTAAATGTCATACATCTTTTATTACATTTATTGAAATTTTTTTCTTCATCAACCACAAAAAAGAAGAAGTTACAAAATAAGAAGATATCCCACCACATGTCTTAATTTATTTTCCAACTTCTTACAAAAATCATCTATTTTTATTTTATTTGTTATGTTAATTAAACAGACCCTAAGCAACCAAATATTAAACCATGTATGATTAAAGAGGAATATATATAATACCAGCTAGTCATTCTTTATATAAGGGTTGATGTTAAAAACTAAAAACTTGGCAGTTTCATGTATGCCACAGCAACCTTGCAAAACTTCCTTACCAACAAGTCTTCGTAGACGGGGAAAATATATTTGTTTGGTGAACCTGGCGGTGTTATTTGCATAAGCATAGCTACTTTAAAGACAACTACATATACCTGTAGAAAACCAAGCCCTGAATTATAGAATAACACCGATTTTTTGATTTTATTTTTCAATGAAAGCTAAGGTTAAATATAAAACTAGTAATTCCGAGAATTTTTTTACCTGTAATTTAATTCTTTAAGTGATGGATACGAATATATTTTATAAAAGAAAATATATTTTTTTTAAGAAAAACTTACCAAAACACTTATCTAGTTAATTTACCAATCGTTGCATGATTTAAGGGTGCGTTTGATTGCAAGCATGGAATTTGCATGGAAAGAAAATAGTTCCAGGTATATTGCCTAGAATTGAGTTGCATGGAAAATGTCAATTATGTGTTTGATTGCCTTAATTTTCTACAAAACTTTTCCCTTTTGGTGTTTGATGAATTATAGTAACTTTTTCCAACTTTTGTTATAACACCAATTTTTTGATTTTTTCATTTTTCAATTTTTAAAAACAGTTTCTTTTTTTTTTTTTCAATTTTACTTAATCAAAAAAAGTTTTTTTTTTAAAACAGTTTTTAAAAAGTTTTTAAAATCAGATTTTTTTAAAACATTTTTTTTTTAAATATAAAACAGTTTTTTTTTTTAACAAGTTTACTTCATCAAAAAACTGTTTTTTTTTCAATTTTTTTTTTATTTTTAACAAGTTTACTTCATCAAAAAACAGTTTTTTTTTTTAAAACAGTTTTTTTATTTTTTTTTTACCAGTTTTTTTTTTAAAACAGTTTTTTTATTTTTCTAACAATTTTACTTCATAATTTATTTTATTGAAAAACAGATTTTTTGAAAACAATTTTTGGTTTTTGAACAATTTTGCTTCATCAAAAAATGTTTTTTTTAAACTGTTTTTTTTTTTTTATCAATTTTATACGAATATATTGCCTCGGTCCTTGTTTTGGAAAATAAAAACCACCCCCCAAAGAAAATATACCTTTACAAGGAAAAGTTTTAAAAAAAGTGAGAGTTTACTCCAGAAAAACAATCAAATACCAAAAGTAGGAATGGGTGAAAAAACCATATTTTTCATGAAAAATATGGTCTATCAAACACACCCTAATTGATTTTCCAATCACTAAACAACGTTTTTGAATCAACTGTTATTTGAACAAAGAAAAATAAAGAAAGGAAAGCAGGCCATTATTAATTATTAGAATTCCAAATGGAGGTGGGAGGCGGGCAAAGTCTGTCTCTAACCAAGGGCGAGCGGCTCTAATCTCAATGGACGGACAATGACCCCATACCCCAAAGAAGGCCCAAAGCCCAAAAAGATATATTGCGGAGATGGACAGCAATATAAGAAACTGATAGATATATTATAACAACCAATATGGTACAAAAAGATTAAAAAACTTGCTTTTGGATTTTGCAGTTGAATATATATATATATATATAAACCAGTCATATTTCTTTTTAATCGATCATTATTTATTTGGCATTTTTTTAAAAAAAATAAAAAATTTAAAAATAGTATATGCATTCCATATACATGATAAACAAATTATATTAATCAAAAGAATATATGTTATGCACAGATAAAATTCAAACGCGAGATATATGGATCGACTTGAATGTGATGTGATTTTCTATACATTGTAATAATTAATGGACCTCTAGATTCCAGTGGAATTATGTGCAAGTGTAGTTATAACGTGGAACCAATTAAAAGGATTAACCCTGAGTTTAGCCATGCTTACTATGATTCACTGTTACTGTAATTAGTGATTCAATACCATATATATTCTTCAAAGCAAGAAGCTTTAAATTCTCATTCCATTTCAAATTTAGAGCCATATTCTTATCATTTTTAATTTAAATGTTATAATTCTAAACATCTAACCAAAAATCAATTTTATATATTGCGTGTGGATCAAAATATAAGAATAGGGCTCAACATATAAGAAATTGGGATACATTTTTAAAAAGAGATCTAACTCATAGACTTAAAGATTCACACTTTTATATTAATTTAGGTGAGTGCTTGCTATTTATACTCCAAAAAACATTTGATAACATTCAATTTTTCATTTATCCAGTAATAAGTGAATAAGTGCATGCTCATCACTCGATGACAAATGAATAAGTGTATCTTATTCGCCTGATGACAAGCGAGTAAAAACTTCAATGCCTTACTTGCTTGCTATTGAGCGAGTAACATACACTTATTTGCTTGTCATTGAGCGAGTAACATGCACTTATTCGTTTGTCATCGAGCGAATGAAATATGGAGTAAAACAAAGTATTTGATGGTGTGTAAATTTAATTTAATATTTGTCTTTTATGTTTTGGTTGTTGTTCGTACCATAATACATTTTTTTTTATATCTTTGATGTTGTATTTCCTTAAAGTTTTATATTGAATTTGGTACGTGAACATTATGTTTGTCAAAAGAAATAAAA
Organism: Lonicera japonica; assembly: GCA_021464415.1. Classification (NCBI taxonomy): domain Eukaryota; kingdom Viridiplantae; phylum Streptophyta; class Magnoliopsida; order Dipsacales; family Caprifoliaceae; genus Lonicera; species Lonicera japonica. Next base: position 63,177,678 of record CM038465.1, on the reverse strand, counting down.
AATAAAGAATTAAAGAACACTTGTTATTATAGTTTACATTTGTACTTTGTACCATCTTAAAATAAGAACAATGTTATTTACATATATTATTTCTGTTTCAAACACCCCACTTATCATAAACACCATCCTAAAGTAAATTTATAATCATTAACATTTTCCTAAGACTCGCCTAATGAGAGGTGAGTGCAGATGTACACACTTGCTCCACTTAGGAAGAGTTTGTTTGTAATAACTCGCTTAACATCGAGTAATGGATTACTGAAATGTTTTCCAAATAAGGCCCGTCTAATGAGAAATGAGTTCACTTACATAAACTTGGCTTAAATAAGAAAAGTGTATTGCTAAGCACTTACCCTAATATCAGGCAATGGAAGAGAGTGTTTGTGACAAATAAGGTGGTGTTCAAATGTATTTTTAATTAAATTTTGGAGGGAAGTATTTGTGACAGATTTGGGGGGTGTAAATAACACCAACCTAAAAAAATTGTTCCATAACCGTTTTTATTGTAATGTTTTTAAGTTATAAGAGCATCTTCACATGTCTTGTAAAAATATGTTTTGTGTACAGTATATACCTTATGTAAAAAAAAATAAAAATGCTCCAATCATTATGTTAAATCAAAGTGTAAAATATAAAAGTAAATACTATCAATGGCTACTGAACTATTAGCAAATTTACTAATGGTCACTATACTTTATTTAGTTACAATCGAATTATTACACTTTTAAAAAGGACATCCAATGGCCACTCCGTCAAATTTCACCGTTGAAGTTTAATGGCAGTTAGGTCATGTGACTATTACATGACCACAATTAAGAGTATTTTAGTCAATACCAATTGATATCAAGCCCCCAAAATTGTTTTTTACAAAAACCCTAACCCTAACCCCCAAATCACCTCAAATCATTATATTCAAAGCCAAATTTTATAACAAAATCAACAAAATCCACCAAATCAAGACTTAGATTAATCAAATCAAATGACAATTTTTCAAACAAGCATAAAAATCGAAGAAGAAGAACCGATTATAATAGGAAGAAGAACCGATTGGAATAGGAAGAAGAACTGATTGGAACAAAAAAAAAGAAAAAAACTTGCAAACTGCATTTCACAAAATTCAACCTAATTACTCTAAGTCGTTCAACACAAAACTCTACCGTAACCCAAACGGGTGCATACACACAAAAAAGCAACACAAACACATAACATACACAAGACATCAAATGAATTGAAATGCATAGCATTAGTTAATGCACAAAATGTAAGTTAATCATCAAATTCAAGAGCATAAAGATGAGATAAGCTTAAATTTTCAAGTGTCAACAAAATATAAGATCCAATTTTCAAACTAGAAATAAAAAAAAAAGGCAAAAAATTTACTGAAGCAGAAAACTAAGCTAGCTCACAAGATCTAATTTAACATAATTCAACTTAATTCCTTGGTGCATTCAACACAGAACTATGCCCATAACCCAAACAAGTATATACACAAAACTGCATGGATCAAGAAGAAGAAGAATGAGAAGCAATTGGAAGAAGAAGAAGAAGCGATTGGATTATGGAGTTTGCAGTTTATGTTTTAAATTTGGAGGAGGAAGAAGAAATTCGGAGGAAGAAGAAGAAAGGGAAAAGGAAAATATGAACAAAATGACCTAAATGCCCCTAACATACCACTTGACAATCACATGACATGATTTTCGCCAAAATTTAGCTGTCAGATTTGATGGAGTGGCCACTGGCGGTACTTTTTAAAAGTTTAATAATTTGATTGTAACTAAATGAAATGAAGTGACTATTTGTAAATTTTGACAATAGTTCAGTGATCATTGATAGTATTTACTTAAAATATAACCTTAATTTACATTACCACGTTAACTTTCTTTCTACTCAAAAATTTTGAAATGTAATCTTTTAATACAAATTACATATTTTAATAACAATTAAATATTTCAAATCTACTCGTAAAATAAGATATATTGTGAATATAAAATTATATATTAAAAATTTTTTAAATTTTTTTACATAAAATAACATTTAACATGTGTTAGTATTTCATTGGTGCCCTTTAAAATAAAACAAAAATTTATAAATGTAACATTAAAATATTATTTTAGAATTTAAAATTTTATATAAAGAGTGAATACATATAATTTACACATTAAAATTTATGCAACATTGAGGGATGCTTTAAGTTGGCTTTCATATAATGTTTTTTTGATTGGATAAGCCTTGGTGGTACAACCAAGTCACAGCAGAAGGTTGTTTCTTTCTTACCTGACACCACATGGGCAAGTTGACCCAAAGCATGAATGAGTGAGTGGCCATTACGCTAAAGACGTGGATAGTCTAACTGAATTTCAATGTGGCCCCATTGTTAATACATAAAATAAAACTATATTATCATCGCCTAATTTCATGGTCCTTCTACAAAAAAAACCTTCAATCCACCTTTTAACAAGCCTTCCTACGATGCCCATCCAAATTCTTCCCATATGATTAATTTTGATGGTAGCTGGAAGCGGTAAATACCATTTAATCAGTTCCATGTGTTTATTAGTACAGTAGGAATTTTGTTGGTGTTCACAAAAGTTTGGAATATTTCCGAACAGTGGCGTAGTCAGAAATTTTCAGTCGGGGTACACAAATATTTTTTTTATACATATACAAACAAACACAAACTCTAAATTTTTTGTCAACATAAGAATAAGAATAACCCTAAATTGAAACCTTTTCCGTTTCGTGTGCGTGGCCCACGGTGCTTTGGACAGCCGGACGGGGTCACCAGTCAAGGAAAGCCAGAGAGGAGATCGGTGGCTCAGTGTAGTGGAGACGTGGAGTGAAACGGAAAAGGTTTAATACTTTGAGCACTTGCAAAAATAAGAGAACATGGGAGAAAAGAATGGAAAAAGAAGGGGGGGGAGAGACTCGGATCTCCCTCTTCACTTAAGTGTATTTCATCCAAAAGTTTGGAATATTTCCGAAGCATACTATCAGCTGCAATACTAAGAGGACCTACGATAATATTATTAAAGTGTCTATCTTTGAAGAAATAAAATAAATAGTTTCAGTTATAATTTTTTTTTTAAAGTTGATTAGTTAATTTTTTTAGCATCTTACAAATAAATATAATTAAAATATTAAATTAACAACTCGAAACTTAAAAATGAATTAATTTAAACAAATACTTACTATAACTTATAATAGAAAGTAATTACCATTCTACTACTATGTCTATAATTTATAATAAAAAATAATTGCCATTCTACTATTATGTAAATATATATATATATATATGTGTGAATATTAATATGGATGTATATGTAAGTATTAGTTATAAATAAATTTAAATTTTATCATTGTCATTAGTTATAGTGATAAAAAAAAAGTTTGTACTACTAAAAATAATTATTCTTCACTTTTTATAAAAATGTGATATCCCCATTTTGAGCTAATAATAGTAGTAATATTTAGAGACGAAGAAACCCACCAAATCAAATAATTGCAATCATCAATATAATAATATAATATTATAAGAAACTTTACAGCCCAAATTTGATAGATACCAATGCGATCCCGTCCACAATATTCTTCATCTATCTGTAATCCCTTGTATTTATTCATTCTTATTACTTCTTATTTCAACCCCAGAATCTCTCTCGGTTTCATCCCTCTGTCTTTAAACAATTCTTCTTATCCTTCCTTCCTTGTTGTATTCTCTCAATTAATTAATTTTAATTATTATTCAATTACCCCAATATGAACCTATTTTTCCATTCACTCTTCCAATCTTATCTTAATTAACGACGGAGAAATACATACCCACACCAGCTCCATGGCCGGTGGAGATACCACCGCCTCCGTCGCAATCGCAGCACTTCTCCGACTTGTTCGTGAGATTGGGCAGATTTCCGCTGGTGGTTTTGGGGGCAATTTTAAAAGGGATTGTTCGGACCTTGGGAGGAGGATTGTACTTCTATCCCATTTAATTGATGAAATTAAGGATTTGAAGGTGGATTTCAAGCAATTAAATGCTTCGTGTTCTTCGTCTTCTTCCCGCTCTTGCTTGTCCGATCTTACTGTGGCTCTCCAGGCTGCTAAACGTCTACTCTTATCTGCCGGAAATTTTCTTCCCAACATCTCTGCTGTAAGTGTTTTTCAGTATTGTGTATGTATTTAAATTGGCATAGGAATGGGTTCAGTATTATGTTTGTACTTTGAACATATATTGAGCTGGCAAGCGGATTAATTTTGTGTGCAAAATGTCATAACAATTATGAATTCTCTTATATTGTGAAACTAGGTCAATATGGAACGTAAAATCTGATAAGAAAAATGTAGTGTTCCTAGATCTACTGGGAATTTACTACACAGCGATGATCGTAAATGAATCCGGAATACTCTCGGAATAAGAGTAAACCAGCCTTCCTTGGAGGGCTCTACACCAACAAGACCAGCCTCTGAAGTACAGAGCTAAAGAAGATATTAATTTTCATTATCAATCATAAAAGAGATGATACAATTTATAATAGATCTATGATCAGTGTGTATAATAAAGTGATTACCTAGTAGGTAGTACTTCCATTTCCGTACAGCCATCACAATAGCCAGAAGTTCTTTTTCATAAGTAGACAGCCATTGAAATTTGGGACCCATAGCCCTACTAAAATATGATAGAGGTATGCTATTTTGCTTTAGGACAGCACCCATCCCTGCTTGACTAGCATCAGTCTCCAAAATGAAAGGCAGATTAAAATTGGGTAAGGCAAGTACAGGGGCAGTAGACATAGCTATTTTAAGGGTTTCAAATGCCTGTTCAGCTGCTGCAGTTCACTTGGAATTATTTTTCTTAAGCATCTCTGTCAACGGTTGAGCTATCAGGCCATACCCTTGAACAAATCTCTGATAATATCCTGTAAGTTCCAAGAATCCTCGTAATCCCTTAATATAAGTTAGTTTGGGCCATGTAAGCATACTTTCTACCTTCTGATAGTCAGCTGCCACACCATTGCTGCTGATCAAATGCCCTAAATATTCAATTTGTTCCCGAGCAAAGCTGCATTTAGATTTTCGGGCATACAACTGATTGGATTGCAGAACCTGGAGTACTGTTTCTAAGTGCTTTACATGACCAGAAAGAGTGGTACTATAAATCAGTATGTCATCAAAGAACACAAGCACAAACTTCCTCAAATAAGGCTTAAAAACCTTATTCATGAGAGCCTGAAATATGGCAGGGGCATTGGTTAGCCCAAATGGCATTACTTTGAACTCAAAATGGCCTACATGGGTTTTGAAAGCTGTTTTATAGATGTCAGAAGGATGCACCTGCACTTGGTGATAGCCCGACCTGAGGTCTATTTTGGAGAACACCTTAGCCCCATAAAGTTTATCTAGTAGCTCATCTATCATCGGTATGGGATATTTATCCTTCACCATACCCTCATTAAGCTTCCTATAATCGACACAAAATCGCCAAGTATTGTCTTTCTTCCGTACCAATATTACAGTAGAGGCAAAAGGACTATGACTTGGCTGAATTACTTGTGAAGTGAACATCTCCTTTATCAATTTTTCAATCACTGCTTTTTGGACATAAGGGTACCTATAGGGCCGTTGATTAGGGGGCTCAAAATTCGGTTTCAAGGGAATATGATGGTCCAATTGTCGACAAGTTGGTAAGTCAGTAGGTTCGGTGAACACTCTAGAATATTTATCAAGTAACTTCACGACCATTGGAGGAGGTACAGGTTCTTCATTAATGACAGTTAGAGCAAAGAAATGCCCTACTAAGTTCTGTTTCCCTTTTTGCCACAGTTTTTTAAGTGCTCTGCCTGACATCATTTGGAGAGAAGCTTTCTCTTTTTCTCCCTGTAGTGTCACTTTCCTCCCTGCCTTCTTAAATGAAATGCTCAAACTGGAAAAATCAAATACCATGGGGCTATATTGTCTCAACCAATCTATTCCCAGCACCATATTGCAACCCCCCAATGGAAGTTTGCGAATGTCAGCCTCATAAAGTATTGCCCTGCATAGTCCCCTTCAGTTTTAGGGCATTTGGCTGTGCTAAATAATTGTTTCCCATCAGCTACTGCTACTGATAATTGACCAGTTGGCTCAGTTTCAATTCCAGCTTGTTCCACTGTGTTTGGATCAATAAAACTATGCGTACTCTCACTGTCTATGAGAATGGTATTGATAATTTTGTATTATTTATTTTTATTTTTGTTATTTTATTTGATATATTCTATTTAGTGTATTTTAGGTAAGTTAGGAGTCGTGTCCCCTCTATATATTTAGGTGCTTTGTATTCAGTTTTATTATGATGGAATAAATTATCGTTCTCTCTAAATCTTCATGGTATCAAAGCTAGGTTAGGAAATCCATACGCAGCCTAGGTTCGACCAAAACACATGCAAAAACCCTTGACGCCACCATTACCAACGCATGCCTAAAAAACCCTAGGCCTCGCCGTCCCTTGTTCACTAGTGTGCGTAATACGTGGCCCTTCCTGAAACCAACCACGCAAGCTTGGTCGGAATCTTCCGACGAGTAGAACCCTGAAAGAAACGCCAGAAACCGACGTCACATGCGCCACCTCTTCCAGCGCGTAGTTCTCACGCGCCGTCGACATCCACCGCACGTGACAGCGTGTGGCTGCTCTGATCATCACCTAAATATATAGAGGGGACACGACTCCTAACTTACCTAAAATACACTAAATAGAATATATCAAATAAAATAACAAAAATAAAAATAAATAATACTAAATTATCAATAAATGGTAATAGGTAGCTTTTTGAGGAACCCTTGAATTCGAATAGTGTTATGAGTAGAGTTGCCTGTGAGAGCATGCACCAAAATTTCACCTTCCTTATTATCCCCAAGCTCTTCTAGTTCTGACTCAGCTTCCATTATTACCTCATCTTGTCCCTCTTCATCACCAATCAGCATGAATAACTGTTGAGTCTTACACTTGTGACCTGGTCGAGATGTTTCATCACAATTGTAACAAAGGCCTTTTTCTCTTCTGGCTCTCATTTCGGCATAGGTGAGTTTTTTAATGGGTGGTGTAGTGGATTGGCTGGTAATGGTTTGATTATTGGTGGTAGCTTTCGAAGCTAGTTGGTCAATGTTGGTTTGAGACAGGTTTTTTGTGGCTGTGGTTGTTTTAAATGGTTAGGTATAATGGGAGTTGGAGTAATTGTAGGCTTTGGCAATGGTTTTCGATTTTTTTTTATTATCATCCACCCTTCCCTCCTGCACCTTAGCCATATAAATGGCCTGAGTGAGTTGTGGGAGCCAGCAGTTTCACCATTTGAGCTATTTCTTCCTTTAAGCCACTTATAAAACTCTTAATGAAATATTCCTTGTCCAGTGCTCTGTACTTTGCCAACATACGAGCTTTCAATTCTTCAAAACTCTCCTGGTACTCTTCAACTGTTCCTTTTTGACTCAACTTATTAAATTCCCCTATCACATTATCATGGCCTACCTCTAAAAATCTGCTACACACATCCCCCACAAATTGTTCCCAGGTGAAAGTCAAATTACTCTCCTGGTAATCTTGGTACCAGATATTTGCATTTCCCTCCATATGTAAACTCACCATCCTCAGCTTCTGTTGGTTATCCATGGGATTAATCCTAAAATACTGCCTGCACTTCCTCACCCATCCTCTAGGATTTGTACCATCAAAAGAAGGGAAAATGATTTTAGGGAGTTTTGAAGCATTACCAGTGGAATTTGAGTCCCACGAAGGTTGTTTGTTAAATCTGTGCTATTGCTATGATGGGTTGGTACCTCAGTTTGATTCGCTACACTGGCTTCTCCTGTCTGACCCTGGTCTTTCATTCCAAGCATTTTGAACAATTCTTCAAATCAACCTTCCACTTGCCTCTCGAAATTGGACTGAGCAGCAGTTTGAGACGCAATCCGGCCGTCGATGGACTTAACTTGCTCCGACAACTCGTTAAGTCATTGATCATTTTTTCTCGAAAGTTCCTCTGTGCTCTTCAACCTAGTTCCGTCCACCATTGATGAATTTAAGAGAATCGAATTGCTCTGATACCACTTGTAGTGTTCCTAGATCTACCGGGAATTTATTACACAGTGATGATTGTAAATGAATCTGGAATACTCTCGGAATAAGAGTAAACCAGCCTTCCTTGGAGGCCTCTACACCAACAAGGCCAGCCTCTGAAGTACAGAGCTAAAGAAGATATTAATTTTCATTATCAATCATAAAAGAGATGATACAATTTATAATAGATTTCCTTCTCTCTCTCATGCTTTCCATCCCTCAATACCCTCTACAGCCTAACAATCCACATGCTCCTCACGGCACTAATCTTCTCTATCCTCTCAATTAAAATGACATCACTTAGCAATTATAAAACAATAAAACAGAAAATGAAATATGAAAAGACCCTTCTACCCTTACTAATTCCCTGAATTCGCTACAAAAAATTGATGTAGATGTTGATGGGGTTAGATTTGAGGCGTTGGGATTCTAAAATATGATTAGGATTCTAAAATTTGTTGTAACGTTTGTAGCTTTTGGGTATATCTTAGTGGTTCTGCCTTTACCGACTAATATCTATATTTTTGAGCTATTACACCACAACTTTAATGCTACTATGATTAGTTTGAAGCTATTTGTGGACAAGATTCAGTAAACTAATTTGTTGTTGAACACATGAACACTGCAATTAGGTAGATATCTAAGGGCAATTTGGGTGCAAAATAGCTGGAGCTTGTTCATTGCTGAAACTCTTTATCTACGAGATGTATTTGTAGCCTTGTTCATTTACAAAGCTAAACTGATATTGATCACTCTATATAAGGGCTCAACCTTATAAAAAATCAAGAAAAGGCCAAAAATGCTTAGAATACCCAATCCCTCTAATATATAACATTGAGCCATCTAGGAGCTGTATCCTTAACCTTGTAAAATTTTCAAGATTGTCATTTTGAGCACAAGAGAACTACCAATTATCCCTCTACTCAGTTATTTGAAGTAGTAAAAACTAAAAACCCTCGTTTCAAAAATAACTATATCTGCTTATGATGGGGCTGGTCAGTTAAATATACCTATAGGAAGTAGCCCACTAGCCCTAATTTGATAACTTCTGACCTTTCCCATTTAACGTGTTGTCCCTGTCAGTATTCATTCGTCATTGTATATGATTATAATTTATATTAACCTGTATTTGTTCCACCAAATTTAGAGATTAGGAAACATAATGTTTGTTTCAATAGTTGAATCTTAATAAAGAGAGAGCTTCACTGGGATATTGCATCATGGGAATGGGGAACCTACTCTTGATGAAGCTTGTCAAGAACCATTTTGCGTCTCATAATTTGCTATTTCTTCATTTAAGGGTGGAGCAGCCAAAAATATCACCTTTCAATTCCAATGTGTAACATGGACGTTGGAGAAAGCATTGGGAAACATACCATATGATCATTTTGACATCTCAGAGGAAGTACAAGAACAGGTAGTGCTTGAACTATAAGTGGTATACGCTTCTTATTGACTGAAATTTTTCGATAACCCGATCTCCTTTTCCAGGTTGATTTGGTGAGAGCCCAGTTGAGAAGAGCGGCCGAGAAATACGGTGGGCCCCTAACTTCGAATTCGTTGAATCGGCCACTGGACAAAGAGATTGATCAGCTAAAGTCAAGTGAAAGTTTGCGTGCAGAAAACAGGGGAAATATTGATCTTGAACTTAAAGAAGAGGTGGAAAGAGTTATAGAAGGTAATGTTTCAAAAGGCTATGGTTCAGATCAGATGGTTCATAAATTGGAAAGCATGAGGAGCTCCTCTGCTTCGGCTGAGGTTTTTCTGTCGAACAATTTTCATGCTGACTGCAGAGATAATTCAACCGGCATGAGCCCCGAGGAAAGTAAGAAGATTGAGTCCCCTATAATTCCTGTTGATTTTCTCTGCCCAATTTCTCTTGAACTTATGAGGGATCCTGTTATTGTGGCTACTGGGCAGGTATAGTTTTCCATCCAAAATACCTAGAACTTGGTATTTGTCATCTTTAATGTTATTTGATTGCTGGTATTTTCAAAAGAATCAATTTCCATCGTATAACTTGTTTAAGCCTAATTACCCTCTTCTCTGTTGGCTCTGAAAGTCACGTCGCCTCAAGTTTTCGTTTTCGATGGAGCTTTTTTTATGTTTTTGTTATGTTTGCCGCCTAATCCTATCTTCCTTTTTGATCCTACAGACATATGAGAGATCCTACATACAGAGATGGATTGATTGTGGCAACACAACATGCCCAAAAACTCAACAAAAGCTTCAAAATCTCACCCTAACCCCAAACTATGTTTTGAGAAGTCTAATTTCCCAATGGAGCATAGAACACAATGTTGAGAAGCTAACATCATTAACAAATGGTCGCATTAAAAGAAGTGACGGTTCATTTCGTGATGTCACTGGTGACATAGCAGCCATTCAAGCACTTGTCCATAAGCTCTCAAGCTCGTCCATTGAGGAACGAAGGGCTTCGGTGTCCGAAATCCGATCGCTATCCAAACGAAGCACGGATAACAGGATACTGTTAGCTGAGGCTGGAGCTATTCCCATTTTGGTCAACCTATTAACATCCGAGGATAGCTTAACCCAAGAAAATGCAATCACTTCTATTCTCAACCTCTCAATATATGAAAACAACAAAGGGCTCATAATGCTCGCCGGTGCTATACCTTCCGTTGTACAAGTCCTCAAAGCTGGAACCATGGAAACTCGTGAGAATTCGGCAGCAACCCTTTTTAGCTTGTCGCTTGCCGATGAGAACAAGATCATAATTGGCGCATCAGGGGCAATACCGGCATTGGTAGAATTGCTTGAAAATGGAAGCCCAAGAGGTAAAAAAGACGCTGCAACGGCGTTGTTCAATCTGTGTATATACCAAGGGAACAAGGGAAGGGCTGTGAGGGCTGGGATTATAAAGGCACTGTTGAAGATGCTAACGGATTCAAGCAGTGGTATGGTTGATGAAGCTCTTACTATACTTTCGGTTCTTGCTAGTCACCACGAGGCTAAGGCAGCCATTGTTAAAGCAAGCATTATACCTGTTTTGATAGATCTTATTCGAACGGGTTTGCCTCGGAACAAAGAGAATTCGGCTGCCATTTTGCTGTCGTTGTGCAAGAGAGAGAAAGAGAATCTTGCTTGTATAAGTAGGCTTGGAGCGGTGATACCTCTAATGGAGCTTGCAAAGAGCGGCACTGATAGAGCCAAGCGAAAGGCTGTCTCGTTGTTGGAGAATCTTCGAAAGTTGGAAGAGCAGTAACAGGCGTTTAGTAGTAGTATTGTTTGCTTCTTTATTATTTTTTATTTGGCGATTAATTTTACACGATTTTTTTTTCAAGTGAGGAAAACTGAGGATTCAAGCAGGAGAAACAAAGCCATTCTCATGCTTGCTGTATTCTTTTTTTACATTCGTTTCAGTGACTGCAAAAATTCATTTGATATGTTGAAACTCGTTGTTGAAGAAATTGATATCTCGTATTTTATTTTTTTTGGTTTGAGATTTTTGTTGCCCTAAAAAGTAGTTTTCCGGAGGCTGGGGAGCACTTTCGGTTGGTCGGCGGTGTATAAGCAAGAGCCTAAAGTTGAAGAGGCAAGTTACTGCCACTCAAAAGCAAACAACATATTTTTTTTAAATTGTGAAAGCAGTGGAAATGGGGGTTCTGAGGGTGGAAGAGTGGCTTTTCCATTAAATTGGGCGATTCAGAGGAAAAAAAAAAAAATTTTTTTGCAAGTGTGTGAATTTGGCTTTTGGACTGCTAAACATTTACGAAAAGGAAAATGATATTACATCAACTAAATAAATATACAGAGTGCATTAACAAGTTATATATTTTAAGAATGTACAATCGATCAATGAATTCAACATAAAAAATCAGTTGATGAAGTCGTTAAGTGTATTATTGCTCTTTTTGAAAAGGCTTTACCTGTAACATCTGTAATTTTGTTTCAAGCCTTCATAGAAGGTGGCATGTTTATGGGGAAGGCAAATCTTGTTTTTGTGTCATGTTTTGGCTTAACACGACACAACCTGAAAACATAGAGAAAATGACAAGACACAGAGAAGTGTTTTTTTAGTTAACACAAACATGACCTAATTTAAACATGACACAACACGAATGACACGGTGAACAGTTTCATTTAAATAGTCTTCACAAAATATATACGTATAGCCCTCAAATTAAACACGACCAAAACACGAAAAATATGCAGTCTAGTGAAAACGAGAGAAAGAATAGCCAAGAAATGAAGAAGAAACTAATCAAGGCCCTATCTAAATCGTGGTGAAATTGTGTGAATTTTTTTACACGAACACAACATGACTCGAGGTCTTGTTAAAAATCGAAAATCTGAACAAGAACACGATACCCAATTTCATTTCATTTCATATCGTTTTAAGAATTGCCACCCCTATTGCTATTCATAAAAGGTGGCCTGTATTAAGTTTGGTAACAGGAGTCAAAGAGTGAGGTTGTTCAAGTATAGTTCGTAAAATATTTGAATGTGTATGTTTGAGAACCGGCTTATCTAGCTTTTTAACCCGGGAGAGGGGGGGAGGGGGGCGCGGACCAATTGACTCCCCTTGGAATTATTATTTTAGCTTCAAAATTATATTTGAAAATTACAAATATGCATATGGTAGTTAATCTCCCCCCTTCACAAATTCCTCTCTCTAAACACTCATTCAGTCGTAATGCAGCACCGAGATTTTTCTGAAGAATTGACAGTTGATCCCTAGCTAGCTGAATAATCTAATGTCAAAATTAATTCAGTTCTTTGTTTCACACTACTATCTTGCCGAGAATTCAACCCACGACGTCACAATAGCATCTTATTATTATTATTATTATTATTATTATTATTATTATTATTATTATTATCATTATCATATAATACAAGAGTTCTTTGATGTGACTAATATATGTGGTCATGTTCTCATATCAAATGGTCCGCATTAAAATTTGGATTTTTGTGGTGATATTTTGTTCTAATAAGCGATTTAGCGGCCATTTTTTTTTTCACTCCCATGCCGTCATTAAAGAATCTTCTTTTGTAAAATAATCCATTCAACGGTGAAAAAATTATTTTATAGTAATCACATTCACATACTTGTTTGCTTTTAGAGATTTTGCCATTAATTAAATGTGACATATAATGATAAATAAACATCAATTTTTTTCATCAATATTTAGTCACTTAAAGACAATTTTCCTATCGTAATGATATTAATATAATATATTGGATCATATATATATATATATAGTAATTCTTGATATTTGTTCTTTTTCAAAAAAATAAAATAAAAAATGGAGGTGGGGCAACTCCTATAACTTTAAAATATTTGTAATTAAATAGTAGTATACTAGTAGAAACTTTTAAAATTATTCATCCTTGACCTCATCATCCCTTTTCTCTAAATTTACTCCATCCGAATGTGTCAAATTATTAGTGCTTTTTTTTAGTCATGATCAATATTTTAAATCTCAAGAAAAAGAAATCATTTTGTTGACCATTGTTTAGTTTTATTTTATTTTTTCTAATTATAATAACGTACTCTAAATATTATTTACTTTATTAGTTAGTTAAAAAGTTTGGGGTGCTAGAGAAAATTATCGCCACCAACCAAGTAATATGCATGGTCCATGGACACCATTATATATATCTGCATGATAAGTTAATTTTGCATTCAATATTTATGTATAATAAAAAGATAGGAAAATGGGCTCTTTTTCCAAGTTGATGAGCTGGTTATCAAAGTGGACTCTTTAATTTTAGGTCATGTTCAAAGCCCACATGCATGCAAGCTTTAAATTAAAAGTCCACTAAGGTGCTTTAAAGTAACGAACAAATATTATCAAGTATATGCTTTTAGAAAGAAAACTTTATGTACTAATTTCAAGATTTTACTACATATATTAAGTATGTTTGGTAAAGTAAAACTCGTAATTGAGAATGGGCTCAACTGCTCAAGAAAGAAAACTAATTTTAGGTGGTGTTTACTTTTAAATTTTGTACGTGCTAAATAGGGTATATATGTGTTTGTAATTGTTCTTAACTCTTAATATTAAATATTGAATTTTGAAAATTTTTGAATGCTTAGGAATTGTTTGTTTTGGCCACTTAAATCTGAAAACTTAGCTGTCCGACAGTTCTTGTAAAAGAGCTGGAAGAGGGTTTTGAAAAAACATTGTACGGATTCGCCATGGGCAAATCAATTTCCCTAATTCTTTCAGTTTCCAGGAGATAAGATACTTCATACAAACTCGATATTTGCACTTAATTTTCAAGTAATCTTTCGAACAATCAAGCAACATATTCTTGCTGATTTTCTTCATTTCTCTAAAAAACTTCTGCTGATTACGTAGCCTTTTATGCACATCCATTATATACTCATAAATGCTAGCAATTGTGGTTTTAAGGTTGTTTGTTTGCTAAAAATATTAAGTGATTTACCACTTAAAACTAAAATTTGGAACAAAAATTTTAAGCAGTAAATTTGCCACTTAAATCTGAAAACTTAAAACACCCTATTGTAAAATGCCTATTTTATCCTCTTTGTTTCTCATTTTACATGTGATCTAAATAAACTAATAAGGGCAAAATTGTCATATTAAAAAAATTCAATTTTCAGATGTGTCATATTCAAACAAACAACATTTTTTCAAATACAATTTTTAGAAGTAAACAAACAATTTTTTCTGTTTTACTTTTTAGTTTTCAGCTGTTTTATCAAACGACACCTTAATCTTATTTAAATTTTATTCTCTGGTTGTGCCATTGTTCTTTTTGTTCAGAAGCTGTTAACGTTTAAAATAATAATGAAGTTGAAGTTATAAACTGTCATATATTCAATATATATTCATAATCAAATAAAGTTCAACAAATTAATGCTATCAGTTCAAATGTTCATTTAGATAAGAAATGAACAATTTTATTTTATCAGAGGTCCAAATAATTATTAAGTATTCATAATTCATGTAGTTACAGTACTCTTATATAAACTCAGGCACCTACATTGATGTGCTTGAATATTGTAACACTTATGATTTTCAATTAAAATCTGCCATCCTTTCTGTCAAACAAACTACTCTTTAATTGTTGTCTCAAATTAAGTGTTCATATTTATATCCTGCGCTTTATAATGAAACCCTAATTTCAGCCCAATTCAAAATTATAAATGAAACTTGCGTGTGGCTTTTGTATATATATATATTGTATCCCAAAATAAAGTTGGACTCTCTATTTGCAAAGTCCAAAATAAAAAGGTTAATTCTGAACTTAAGATGGAGGGATAGTAGTTTTAATTCTTCGATCACTGGTTTTCAATGAGACATGCCTTAATATTTAAAAGTTTTATTCTAAATTAATTATGTGGCGAGTCATTAAATACACTCATATATTACAAATGTTTTATTAAAAGTTTAATTATAAGTCTATATGTTGCATATACACAAAAGTTAGTATATATCCTCCTAAAGTGGAACGTTAAAGAACAAAGACAATAACTTGTTTGTTGTGCTTTTGAATTTTGATAATTTTGTTGTCTCTCCCAAAACACCAGGTCAAATACAAACATATGGTGCATGGAATATAGGTAAACTCGTGGATTCACACCGTGATTACCGTTAATTAATTAATTAATCATTTCCATTGAAGAAACAAACAAATATGATTATGTAATCATCTCTTCTCTTTCCACATTTCACGGCCTCCTGTTTTCCACGTTGAATGCATATCAACAAAATAATGGGAATGAGTTACGAGAACATGTTTTTATATTTAAGAAAATAATATTGATGTATACATTGTTCAGTAAATTGAACTATCATAAATATAATTTACAGTGTTATTGTTAGCCAATGTACATATGACACACCATTGTATTCTCAAAGCTTGTTTCGAAATTATGTGTCTTAATTTATAGATGTGGAATAATAATATTACTCCATCCGTCCCAAATTGCTAGTCCCTCTTTCCTTTTTTGGATGTCTCAAAATAAATGTCCACTTTCCATAAAAAGTAAATACATCCCTATTTTGACCTTTTGTACTTTCACTTTTAAAGTAAAAGTTTTGAATAAAGTAAAGGGTAAAAAAGGGAAAGTCCATGCAAATTAAGCCAAAAAGTATAATGATAATGTTGGGTCCTTAATAAGTTGAGTTCCCCAAAAGAGACCAAGCAATTTGGGACGGAGGGAGTATGATATAACTGAATGCAAAAAAGTACAAATTCAATTCGGTTAGAATTTGGATATATACATCTCAAAAGAGGCACATACTTTTTCTTTTCACTTAGTCAAACACTTGCCAATTTTCAAAATTTGCACTCATTCTTTGACCACATGCACCTAAAAAAATTCAACCACCACCCACAAAGCTGTCTTTATCCTTCACCCATTACCTCAATTTAAGCTCTTTGTGTGTTGATCAAAAAGAGGAACACCAAAAATAAGAGCTCTAGTGTTGGTTTTATAGTAACAACAGAATCCAATTAGTTAATAATCAAAACCAATAATGGGCAACACTTTGGGAGGAAAAAAGAGTGTGAAAGTTATGAAAATAAACGGCGAAACAATGAAGCTAAAGACACCGGTGGAGGCGGGGGAGGTAGTAAAGGACTACCCGGGCTACGTATTGTTGGAGTCCGAGGCGGTTAAGCACTTTGGTGTTCGTGCAAAGCCCTTGGGAGTTCATCAAGAGTTGAAGCCGAAACGGCTTTATTTCTTGGTGGAGTTGCCTAAATTCCCCGAAGAGAAATGTGCAAGGAGAGTGCGGTCGGCAATCAATATGAGTGCCAAGGACCGGCTTGAGAGCCTTATGTTGGCTAGGAGGTCGGTGTCAGACCTTTCACTATTGAAACCGACTAGCGTTACGGTGGAGGAGTCGAGCAGGAGACCTGAGGGTGAGCCGGTGAGGATGAAAATGAGGGTGCCGAGGGCTGAGGTGGAGAAATTGATGAGGGAGAGCCAAGACGAGGCTGAGGTGGCTGAGAAGATTGTGCGGCTTTACTTGTCTAACAATGTGAGTGCAGGTGCGGGTGCGGGTGCGGGTGCAGTTAAAAAGGCTAATGACAGTCCACGGTTGCAGCAGTGGAACCAGGGTGGTCAAGGAAGACCTGGAGCGGGTGTCAAGGTGCGTGATGTGTATATGTTTTATCTTTTTAGATGCAGAGATTATTTTTATGAAGATTTTTTTTAAGAGCAAGTGTTCCAATAATTTTAGGTTGATTCAATTTAAAAACACATTTTGAGGACACATTAATTAATGTCACTTGTGTATTGATTCACAGTTGAATTTATACATACTGTAAATATTGTAAA
This sequence comes from Lonicera japonica, assembly GCA_021464415.1. Classification (NCBI taxonomy): domain Eukaryota; kingdom Viridiplantae; phylum Streptophyta; class Magnoliopsida; order Dipsacales; family Caprifoliaceae; genus Lonicera; species Lonicera japonica. The sequence continues at coordinate 63,160,315 of CM038465.1, read as the reverse complement.
ACTCAATTATTTGGCCAAATTATTGACGACACATCACTGAGTCCCGCATATTAGAGGTCCTTCTTGTGTAATTTTAAGTCCAAGACGTACATGTTGATAGCATGAAATTTACGTACCTCTAAATTGAAGTACCCGGGGATATGAAAGCATTGATCTCCAGTTTTCATGGGATGCATGTCCAGTGGGATAATTTGTTAATTAATTATATCATATGATTATATTCGATCAGAGAGTGTGAAAGGAATATCAAAGTTTGGTATATGATAGGAACCAAGCGACGGAGTGCTAAGTTGGCGAACACAAAATTAATTATATTGATTAAACACTAAACATATATATAATCATAATTGACTTTGGGAAGATTATGTAATCAAAGAGTTTCTTGGTGGAACATAAAATTGATCGTTATGTCTGATCAAGTCCAAGCTTGTTTATGCATACATAATTTGTCCAAATCAAAGGTTGTTTCATTATGTACAAAGTCAAAGCTTATTTCCTTTACCCCTGTTAAATTTCTGTCAATTTGTTAATATTTACAGTGTTCAATTAAAGTATATATGTTACAAATTTTATGTGCAACCTACCTTTTTTTCTGATTCTTTTTTTTAATAAAGTTTCTAAATATATTTTGTATTTGGTGGTTATAAATTGCAGAAGCGAGTGGGTTTCCTACCAGTCAATGAAGGAGAAATTCAAGTGGCTTCTTAAGAGCAAATTAAGTGAACGTGAAACAGCAGCAAGTATAGAAAATTTGATATATATATATATATAGCCTTCTGTCTAAGTTTCCACGCTTTTTTTCTCCTCACATTCCTGCAGAATTCTTGGCAACCAAACACTATGTTCTGTATTATTCTGCATGTGAAACACAGAGGAGTTAATTTTCTGCGCGTTGAGAATATATATATATGATAAAATATAGCTTAGCGGTTATGAAGGGATTTCTTATTCTCACTGAATGAGTTGTATATTAATATTATCACTTCATTTTGTCTTTTGTTTTTAAGTTGTTCCTTCTTTTACATGTTGCTTTTCACCAACAAACTTAATTGGTTACATGACTAGGAAATTATTGAATGCAACTTTGAAAACAACACACAATCGCCCAAGAAAATAAGTAAACAAACTAGTACTCCATCCGTCTGAATCTGAAACTGATAGTCCCACAACCGCAGGCACATGCCTCTTATAACAAACAGTTCTTGGGCAGAAAATTAGAATAAGTAATCAATTGATATAATCGGATTTTCATTTCATTGAAGAGAGAATATCTACATAAAAATACATGTGACATCCAACACATGTACAAAGGAATTTCCATCACCTACTTTTAGTATTAAGCCTCTTTGGGCAAATTACATCTGCCTAGAAAATATTCAAATAAGTACACCAATCTCATTTCTCCGCAAAAATTAACAATCTCATCCCCAGTTTCATTAAGAACAAATGCTATTGATCTAGTTCATGATGACCACTGATCAGGCACTGTAAGAAAATAGGTAGTCATTGCTTTTCTGAATCTTCTCTTGTATTGTTTGGGAGAGATAATGGTTGGGGAAGCATTTTTCGGACCGCCAAGTATACCAGACGCCTTTACCCACGTCTCTAAATGCTTGTCCCAAGTATACTGTCTCATAAAGTCGATTATCCCTAATACCAGTTCCTTCTTCTCCTCGTCCACTCCAACCAGCAATGAATAGTCCATTACATCAGCAGACTGAACAAGGGCAAGCAAATAGATACATCTTTATCATAAGAATTAAATTTGTTTAATCAACCAAGTGGACCGACCCTTCATGTTAAAAACAGCTTACCGCTAAAAAGGACGTATCGTTCCACACCGCTCTTTCAAGGCTTCTCTTAGCTTTGCTTCCAAGAAATATGGGCTTTGTACGCAGTGCTTCTAACAGATTCATATCTAGCAACACTTTGTTGGTTCCTGTTGTATCTGAATTATAACGAGACCGTGCCGAGCCCTTAAGATCATAGACCCTTGAAATATTTCTTCCAAAAAAGAGATTCTCCATCACCATTAAATCCATTTTTGTCTCCTTGCCACCCTTCAAGTTTTTGACTGTCACCTGTCATTTCACCAATACATTAGAAAATCAAAAATAATTAAAGAACACAAATATAAGCCAAGCAACGAGGGCTAACCTGATAAATACCAAGAACCTTAGCAAGGCAAGTTGGACTTCCTGAGTTAAGAGAATCTGTCAAATACTTAAAGTATTCGGGTGCGAATTCCTCAAAAGATTCCAACTCTGTCTTAGTGACTTGTTTTATAATGAACCTTTCATCAAATGACTTGGCAAAATAGACGTTGCTTTTTCCTCCTTGTGCGCTCCATCGACTGCAGCGGCTTAAAGAACGCACAAAATCCATTTTTCTAGGACAGCACTTCTTCCTAAGTGCATCAAATTCCCTTGCGAAATAACACGTCACAAAAAACTTCACCTTTCCCCCAGCACTTGAAGACTCGTCTTCAAAAGAAATTTTAAGATGAGGGGAACTCTTAGAATCCATAAACGGGGCACTAGTTGTCGTTGAAGCATCTTCATATCCATAGTGAACGTAGTCCAAATCCAAAGAACCAAAAGACTGCCAGGTGGAAAAGTTTGAAGCGGCAGAATTTTCTCCTTCACTTCCACTCAGCTTGTCTGAAATGCAGTCTTCGTGTTCCTTGGAAGTTAGGGCAAAAGATATTATGCTGGTTGGTTCATTATCATAAACCGCAACAACTACATTGTTACGCCCATTTTCTTGAAGAAGCAAATGTGCCCCTTCGGGTAAAAGAGATGCAGAAGAGACAAATGAAGGTGGGGTCCGCAGTAAAAGATTTAAATTCTGTCCCTCAGTGGGTGATATTAGAGAATTCATCCTCTTAGAAACGGGATCTCTAACCATATTCCTGTAGTCTCCAGAAGCATGGAAGGATTTAAGGGTCGATAAATACAATGAGGAGGGAGGCAGTCCTTTCCTAATTCTTTCTTGAATCCTCAGCGCAGAATCGAAAGAATAAACTCGGGTCGGCAACATTAGCTTTCTAAGAGGTGGATTAATAATTTGATTTGTTTGTACAAGTGATGCAGCTTCAGGTCTATCAAGTAACTGAACTTTTGATGGGTGTCGATCAGTACCAGTCCACGCAGAATCTATTTTCTCGGACAAATTGGCTGTAACTGTAACAACCCCATCGTCGTTTGTATTCTCCGCTTTCCTATGTTTGCATGAGGTTGACTCTTCATTAACACGAGGATCAAATGATGATATTTTTGGTACCCCATCTGCGTATGTTTCCTCATCACTTATTCGCTCTTTCGGCTCTGTATCCGAGGCAACCTTGCAACTAGAGAACCTTTTAAGAAGAGAATCAAGTGAATAAAGCCGCCGATCCCAAATATGTGAAGAAATTAGGAGGGAGTGTCTCATATGATTTAGTTCAAGAATGTCTACCGCTGACTGGCCTAATTCTGGATTCTCTTCACCAGCTGGTTGAAGCACATCCTGTTTAAAGAGATGGAAACAAGTCAAAAACCAGTCCTTGAAGTTCTTGAAATAGTACATTCACATAAAAATCATAATATATGTGATGATATTTTATGGGTACTTACAGTGTAATTGTTTATTTCTTCTATAATCAGTTGTTTGAACTCAATGATGTGGTTTCGTAACTCACTTGCATTGGACATTTCATGTCCAAAAGATGTTAATTTTTTTTCAATGCTGTCAAGTACACTCGATATCTCCCCATACAAGGCTTCTGTTTTCCTCAAAAGCTGAGAAATGGCAAAATCAGAAGGTTATTATATGGATTCAATGTAAAGTCAACAATTATTTAAAAAAATCAAGAAAATATAAGTTTAGGTTCTCTATAGAACCTCTGCTGCCTCTTTTCTTGACCAATCGTTTTGAACATGGTCATGTAACTCAAGCATTGATGGGGGCAAACGGACAGAAAGAATTTCAATAGGAGAATAGCGGAAGAACGCAACCATACTCCCAAAGCTGATAAAGCAAAAAGGAAAATTTTCAGTGACACCACCATAACACAAAAGTGAAAAATTAGTCTCAATGAACCAGCACGTACCCATAATAACGAAGGCAGTCCTTCTGCAGAGAATGACCGCAGCTTGCAACACGGTTGGCAGTTGCATGGTTTGAAAAACTAAGTTCCAAAAACTTCCCAAAGGAAAGTCCCCAGGCCGCATCAGACATGACCACTCTCCGGGTAGCTGGAGGAATTCCATCAATATGTGTGCACCTGAGACACCGGTGCCACATCCATATCTTTCCATCTTGCTCCCCAGGTAGCTTTATTGAATTAAGGCGTCTAACATTTATCGTAAGATTACCCTGTTGATGGGTATAGCATATGACATGCGCTTCACTTGGTTCTTTACATGATCGACAGCAAGAGGTCTGGCAATAGAAATAAAAGTGCAATAATTAATGAAATCCATTATGAAACACGATCAAACAGATAATCTCAAAGTAAAGCATGCTTACCCGATCAAACAGATCATCTCGAAGGTACCTTCCGAGTGGCTTATCGAAGCATCCATAGAACTTGATGCGCAAAAGTCGAGAGCGTTCACATATGGTTCCAGTAAGTACACAACGGCTAGAAAAAGATACTAATATGCTCTGCTGACTATCGGTCGATGAATAGTATTCACTTGGGGCTCTACCTGTTTGCCTCTTCTTTTGACTTAGGGTTTCGGGTGATTCCTCCATAGCCATTAAAGTTGGTAAATCATCATCTAAAGCATCAGTGAATATAGTTCTAGCTCTAGTAAGGGTAGGAGGCAAATTATGATGAGGATTATGGTTCTCAACCAATAATTCATCAAATTTCAGAGGATCCTCAACTTGTGGGTATGTGGTGGGAGTAATGGAAGTGGGGGCAATTGAAATGGGATTATTAGCAGTTGTCCTCTCTGGGACTGTAATAGAGGGTTTCACCGTCATTTTTGGTAGACTAGCACCTTCATCAGCAAGGAAGGAAGTTTCTAGAGATAAATGATAGGCTGCAAAAACAGCATATTGCACTACATGTTTAATTTTCTTTAGTTCTTCACGACAAGAGCCCTTGAGCACGACCTACAGAATGTCAAAGACAACAAATAAGTTCAAGATGACATCAAGATGATTCTCATAAAAATAGAAAATCGATTATTATGGGGAAAATGGACTTTCGATTAGAAGGTAAAATGTAGGGCAACTGTGACAACAATCAAAACATTGTAACTAAAAAGCACATGGCAACCATAAGTATTGATTTGAGAATACAAGAAAGAAAGAAAAATAACAGGGAGCATTGGAAAACAAAGTACCTTTGACATCTTACAAGGAGCTTTTGGTTGATGTTAAAACCATTAGATTTAAGTACAACCTCAAGTGTAACAATGTTCTAAAACACAAAGGGTAGGTCGAGGCATTATCATGTAAAAAGCCCAAATTTCCTTTTACCTTGGGCATAGGATTCCATGGAAAAAGGAAAAATTAGGCTAAAGTAAGCTGAAGCTTTTAACTTTGGAAAATTGATGCAACCAAACACCATTAAAGATGGGAAATATGCAATCTTGGGTATTTTCCATGGACAACAATTCCGTCAAAACACTGTAAATAAGTTTTCTCACAAGATACCAAAACAAGGTAAATTCACGCCAGCAAAATTTGTTATACAAGCCTACCAGACGGAGGATATTACCGTGCAACCTAAACGCCTGGGACAACCTTCAAAATACATCAAGGTTTTGGATGGCTTCTTGTTAAATTGATTAGCAGCCTCATGCTCTTCAGAAACTTTTTCTAACCGAAAAAGTTCACAGTGTCCCACCCATGTTGTAGATATTTTATCAATTGATGGAGTTATAGGGGCACCGGTGCACCTGGAAATCCGCTCTAGTATTGACCTTTTAACATTCAACACTAAGGAGATCTCCTTCGCTAACAAATACTCTTGAGCATATGAAGATACACTTTTTTCTACAAGTAAAACATTTGGACGGTGGGCCTCTATCTTTGAAACAATCATCTTTAGATGATCGATCTCCTGTTTTAACCAATTAGGGTTAGTAAACTGTAACAAATTAGGGGTAAAAAAGATAATACAACAATTAAGAAATAACCTGTTGCAGTAATTTATCAAATGATGCCAGCTGATTGGGAACTCTCTGGTACTCAAGTGCTCCTCCTAAAACAAGTAATCTAGGGGTTTTGTATTGTGAAGTCATCCGCTTGTGTTTTATATTCTTTGTACAAACTACTCCTTTCACAAGTTTACTGCATACAATAAGGACCAACTTTGAGACTCATGATGATGACTGGCACAACAAGAGAAAAGAGCACTTGAAAATGGATGTCCTACAAACATAACAGGAAAGAATTGAGTCCCTTGTTATTGTTTTACATGGAAAAGCTTTCCATGCAAAACAAAAGATTAGGGGAGAGGCGCTCTTTGTATTACATGGAAAATAAATGAATTCGGCTAAAAAAAAGTTTCACAATGGAAATTCATAGTTGGGAAAATTAACGTAGTGCTAAAAATTATGAAACCCTAAACATTTACTATGGAAAAGTACCTCCAGCCATAATCAGAAAACGGAGAAGGAAGAAGATTAAAGAGAGGTAGCATTTATACCTCTCACTAGGATGACCTGATGCTACACACTTAATCTTTACATAATCACCGGGATCCATACTACCTCCTTTTCTAGTATCTGGTTTTACAAAGTTAGCAGCTTGCCATGCTATTGCAGTAACAATGTCAAGCCAGGTCTCCATGGCTTTTTCGCTGCCCGCCTCGAAGCCTTCGCCATTTAAAAGCTGAGAAACAAGGGCCCTAAAATGCCCATGTACCACAGATATCAAAGGTTCTTTGAAATCATCATCCTGCTTCTTCTCCTGGGGATAAATGCTATTGAGGTTATTACTGGAAGAAAATACCGCACTCGACTCTCCAACTTCATCATCTTCATCATTGTATGCAAAGAAATTGTTATCCGCCTCGTCATCTTCATCATCAGGAGGTGGAGGAAACCAAATCAGACCATCGTTTTCAAAATCCAACGGCTTGTCATAAGTATTATCTTGATCCTCAGTCCCTGTGCCTGGCCTTTTTAAAACAGCCATGGTTTCTTGATCGAAGTGACCACCATTCAGAATTTCCACTTTCTGTTGCTGTACAGAGTGCCCAACTCTATTGGAAGTAATATGAATCCTAGAGGGGCTGTCCGAAGGACTTGATCCAACTGACTTGAAACTGTAGTTCCTAGCACTAACACTACTTGAATCTACATCTGAAGTATCATTACTATATGGGCTCAAGAAGTGATTTTCTGAATCCTCTCCCTCATCCTCATCACTCCTACAATCATCACAACCATATAATTAATGGATCAAGAAACTTTTGATGACACTACAAAATTGTCAGTGAAACAAAATCACAAAAGTGTAATCATGAATAATTCTATACTCAGTAAATGTGCGCAAAAAATTTGTGCACGAGATGAGGTGTCAATCCAGGATTAGATGAAGAGTTGAAGTGGACCCACTCTTCCCCTAATGATAAAATGACATTCATCTTCTGCACAAATCTTGTGAGTGTTGCATTACTCATATAACCATATGCCTTTTTGATGTTCCCTTATAGGCATATATACATTAATTGAACATCAAATAACTCCATGGTAGCAAAGTATTATAGATAAGCGAAGAACCCAAAAAATTTTAATTTGGAAACAGTTTAGCATGAGCTTATTGTCTACACAATACCTATTTGGAGAACGACGAATAGATACCTGGAGTTGGGCCACCACTTCTGGTCACATCATGGAGAGAAGATCCATCTACTATGGCACCACTGGAACTCGATGATGGTGGTTCCGGGCTTTGTCGGGGAGACTCAAAAGGATGGATTTTATCACTATACTTTTTGCCACCTTCATGTGCAATATTCAAATCAGAGCAAAACTTGCAAGACTTCATATCACAACCCCGCAGGCATTTTTGACAAATCACCCTACCACATCTTTGGCAGTGGTAACTGAGGCTAGACTCAGCAAGATCCACCTCGCAGTCATAACAAAATTCGGAACCGGTATAGGACATAGTGAATTCAGGAGGCAAACAAGTTTGATCGCTAGTTCCCCAAGAGAGCCAAGACTTTACCTTGTCTATCAAATCTATAAGCGACCTATCAGGTATTCCCATAGAACACAATGATCCACCCAAGTATAACCAACAATTCGTCCTCCAAGCAAAAAAGTTGTATAACTCTTCTCCTACTTCAAAAGTGAACTAACAAAATCTATTTATCTGGTTACACAAGTGAAAAATGTGATCAAACCCACTATAAAATTGGTGGGTCTTCTTCCTTTTAACAAGGCTTACAAACTATATCCTGTTTAATATAATTTTCTTTATCTTTTCTTCTGAATTTTCTAAAACCCAAAAACGATTGAAAAGATCAACCTACAATCACAAAATAATGGAACAGAGGAAATTAACACAACACCAAATCTAGCTATATTTACAGGATCGTGTAATACCTAAAAACAAAACAAATCACAAAAAAAAAAGAAAAAAAAAAGTATTGATTTTCGCACGCAATCTAACAAAGCAATTAAAAACGGCTAGAGCATCTGAAACCCTAAACCCATCTATACCCAATACCTCAATCATCAACATTAGATCCCAAGATCTTTTACAGTTGTCTTAAATCAAAAAGTGAAAACTCCAGAAAAGAAAAGCCCCAAGAAAGGAAACCCTAACAAACAAATTAAGCTTTGATTTGTCCAAGTTTGATGAATGCTTATGTAAATATATGTATATAGATATAGAAAGAGAGAGAATGAAAAAAGTGAAGGAGATTAAAGCAAAAGGAGGATGAAGGTTCCCTTTGCATTGAAATGCATCTCCATAAATGTACGCTTCTCTTCCTTCTTCGTCTTCTTCAGCAAAAATAGCAATGCTTTCATTTTCACTACTTTAAAACTTCACATTGAACAAATACACTCACAAATACACATACATACATACATACATACATACATACATACATACTCCTTTTCTCCTTTATATTTGCATATCTCTCTCTCTATCTTTCTTTCTGCTACCAACTTTATCTTTCTCGGATTGGAACATTGGTTTTATTATGTATTGAAAAAGGGACACTTTTTCTTTATCAGTATTAATTAATTGACTTTTTTTTTTTAAATGTTGTTTCTGGTTTTCTTAGTGTAGTGTTCAGCTATTGGCCAGTCTGATTGTTAATTAATTAATCGATGAACAGAGAAGAGAGAGAGAGAGAGAGAGAGGCTACTCTCTTTTTGATTTTGAAACAAGTGTATTTCTACCAGTCTCACGCTATGCTCGTGTTTACGCGCCTCTAAGCCATTGGTGATGTTTGTTGGGTGTTTTGAGTTAAGCTTTTAAGATGAATTTTTAAAATATGGTATTTGGTAAAATTTGAAAATATGTTAAAAAATGAATTTATTTATTTTTGAGCTTTTTTCATTCAACTCAAAAAAAAAAATCAAAAAATAGTCACAATGAATTTTATTTTATAAATCTCAACGAGTAGTTTCAAATATATATTTTTTATCTAATTTCAATTTTTGGATTTAAAGTTATGGTGTTTTAAAAATCTGGAACTAAAAACACCCGCCAAACAAGCCATCATTATTCTTTTTGATTATTCTCTAAACAGTAATTATTATTTTTTCATGGTGACAATTTAAAATATATATTATGCATTCGGAGTTTCACTTGTATTGTTATATAAGTGACTCAAGCTCATATAAATACTGATTTGAATAATATTAAAGATAACCAAGCTTCTTGGCCCAGTGGTATAAGGTTGCCACTGGGACAACCTTGGGTCGACTTGGAGCTCCCAAGGTCGAACCCCGGCGTTGTCAAAATAATGCTTAGCCAGCGGCAGCCACGAACCGCGAGCGGGGATTAGTCGAGGTGCACGAAAGCTGGCCCGGACACCCCGTGGGGAACCAAAAAAAAAAAAAAAAAATAATATTAAAGATGTGGTACGTATTGCTTTTCCAACTTTTTTATAAAACATCCTAAATTTTAATAAAGGATAATGTTTTCCTAATTCCACATGTTAGTCATGTAATTGTGTCCTAAAGAAATTTGATATAAAGTTTAAGGAACAAAAGCCAAATCAATCTTTGCATTGCATGAGCATGAGCATGACAAGTAAATTGGAATACCAAAACTACTTAAAACTATAATTGAATTATTTGTCTCAGCAAATATAGATAATCAAGTTATTTTAGATAAACCTTTCTGAATTAAAATAAGAACTCTTAATTATGTAATCCAGCTTTATTAAAATTTCCAGCAATAGAAGTTTTAACTAGTGGATTGCAGGAAACTAATATGAGAAAGCTCTCACTAATTCATTCTAAAACAAGTTTGATTTAACTAATTTACAGCACATTCAATGAGACTCTAACTAATTTATAGTATTATTTGTTATTTTTCCATGAAAATTCATGGCTGTGTCACTACAATTACTTATTATATAATTAGACTCCGTTTGATAATGAGATACAAAATGATAGCAAAACAACTAATAGATATATTCTCTTACTTTTTAACTTTTTTGATAGAAAAAAATTATTTGTCGTGAGAAAGACAAAAATTTCACACAAATAAATATGAATTAGAGAGCTTGTCATCAAATCACTCCAACTTGTCATCCAACTTCTTATGAAAATAAATTATTATTATTATTTTTCAACTTATTATTAAAAAGTTGACGATATATAACTTTCCACTTGAGAATCATCCCTGCACAACATGGTTTGTTTTCGGTACGATTAATCTCCAGTCCTCGTACTCCCATGGTGAACGCATTGAGGGAGAGTTCGAAACTAAGACTCATATGTGAGTACGTCCCAAATCTGTCCCTTCACTAAGCCAGCCTTTAAGGTTGCACAACATGGTTATTAGATCTTATTCCTAGCTAAGGTTGCACAACATGGTTATTAGGTCTTATTCCTAGCTTTTTGCTTCATTTATTTCATAGTTAATTTATCTTATTTCCTTTCAGATTAAGACGTAAAAAGAATAAAAAGAAAAAATTGATGTAGAATAATATATACAAATGAGTCCATTATCCAGAAGGGATAGCAGTGGAGGATAGTGTTTGATAACTTTAGGTATATTAGATTATTAGTTAGTATCCTTTCGGTATCTGTCAAGTTATGTGTGCCGAAAGATTGCCCTTTTCTTTTATTATTTCCAATTAAACCCCTCCCTTCCTTTTTATAGTCTTTCTTCTTTGGCCTTGACTTTCCTTTCTTGATTGATTAAAATCGTAGCAAGTGTGCAACCACTTCGAGTCGGGTAGAGCCACATTGGACACTAAATTTTTTTTCCCTAAGAGTTTAACACATCTACATTCTTAAGGTTCGAACTCAAGATTTTAGTTAAAGCTAAAAGAGTCCCGTTCCAACTAATCTATGCGTTTGGGGTATCTTGCCTTTCCTTTCCTTTTCTTAATCAATTGCTTTTCAATTCTTTCAACTTGCCTAATCTTTGGTGTGACAGTATTTGAGAATAACACATCATTCCTACACATTTTTTTGTCACCAACTCACCATGACCATGCATGGGATAACGCTACACCAGGCCGCCCCTAGATTTAAGACATGGTTTTCTTTTCTTTTTTTCATCCGTCAAATTTGTAGAGTTGGGACCAGCTATGGACCGGCATTTTAGTACGATGAACGATTTTTTAAAGCTAGAATGTTGAGAGGTTTTCAATGACAAAAATTCTCGCTAAAAGTATGGTTGTATATATATATTGTGTATAAGATCTTTCTCCGTATATAAATGTGTATATCAGTCTCATTCTCTTAAAAACTATCATTAAGTTAACTATTTAAGAATCATTCATTTCATTTCGAGAAATAAATGAATGAATTTTATCATGAAATTTAGTGTACATGATCTCTTTAATGAACATATCATCTCTACTAAATTGCATCAAAAAACTCAACCAAGAAGAAAGTTAACTAAACATATAACAATTTCAACGCTAAAAAATACGCTTATATATATCAATTTTTTAGTTAATTCACTTTCTAGTTGACTTTTTTGATAAAATTTGATAAAAATAATCTAGTCATTATAGAGATCATATATCTCTACTGAGTTTCAAAAGAAAAATATCATTTTACCTATCGAAATGAACTATTCTTAAATTAGTTAACTTAAAAATGATCTTTGAAAGAATAAAACTATGCATCTATATTGTAAAACAATGATTTTTTCTAATAAAATAATAAATCAATCAAATGTCTCATATTAATTCGTAATGGTCTTAACACTTTTAGACTTTTAGATACTTTTATACTCACAATAAGACGTCAAATCAACTCAACATCTACTCATACACTAATAAGCATATACACAAATATAACTCTTACATCTCTCTACTTTTCTACAACATTTCTCTTTCTTCAAATTTTTAAAAAACATTCAAATGTTATAACTTTAAATTTACAAATCCAACTTTAATAAAATTTATATATTTAGAATATGTTCATCAAGATCTACAAAACAAGATCCATTGTAATTATTAAATTATATATAAAAAAATTCAAGAAAACTTATAAAACATTACAACTATAATGGGGCGGATTTTTTTTATATTAAGGTCCGACCTACCTTCAAATATAATATTTTTTTTCTTTTAAATAGACTCATAACACTATTACAATATAAAATGGTCGAGGCGATTTCAGGGCGAGAATTTTTTACATTACAGTTCGATCTATCTCGAATATAATATTTTTTTCTTTTAAATACACTCATAACATCATTACATTATAAAAGGGTCAAGGCGATTTCAAGTCTAATTGGACAAGTAAGACATATATGTCTTGGGTGATGACGGCTATATTTTTAGTTGGACATATTTTGTTTTTGCAATACTTTATCTATTTTCATCCTTAGGTAATATAAAGTCATACACATCTTCAATTCTCATATTTTTTACGTGATTATATTTTATCTAATTATTATTTTTTGTTCTTTTTATCGTGCCGGACGACACGAGTATTCCCTAGTGTGTGTATAATTGATCATGAGTCATTTTTGCGTGAGATTGATTTTTTCTTTGGTATCTAGGGGAATCAAATCCTTCAATTCTTGAGTGATGCTTTGTCAAGTTAGGGTCACAGAGGGTCCTACTTGAGTTTATTTCTATCAAAGTCCTAAAAATGACGTACCAATCCCTAGTAAAAACAATCAATCTATTTGTGATTGAATGAAAATGTTGTCGCATAAAATTAAAGTTGCTAGAGTAAGATGGCGCATTTTAGGGGTGTAAGCAAGGAAAAAAATTAATTCCCCGTGTTGATTGGATTTGCATCATAATTAACTTTATTTCAACATTCACAAATCAAAATGATGTAAGAGAATTAGAGAAGGATAATTATAGTTGATGTTGTACGTAGTGAATTAGTGTGGGTGGTTTCACTTCATAGCAACTCGTCAACATGTATAAATCTTCTTCTTCTCTTTTTTTTTTTGTTTTGTTTTTTTAATTATTCTTATCTTTGTTGCATCTTTCGTCATACATTTAAACTAGTTTTTCACTTCAAACTCCTGATCAATCTCTCAACAGTTTAAAGGGGTCCATTCGAAATCAAATCTCCAAAAAGAAATCAACTTAAAGTAGAGATAATATATTTGTTGACCAAAATTACATTAAACAAAAAGGTTAACCAATCTATTTAATTGATTTTTGTAGTTTAGCTAATTTGTTTACGCATCATACCTTGGTGCAATTAAGACTTTTTTGACAAAGCTTGGCGCAATTGAGACTAACATTAAGTTTATCATGACTTTCAAGAATTAATGAAGATGGTATTGATATGTTGGTTGGTTGATTTCGTAAAAGAGTAAAAGAGGTAAATAATTTTATACACGAAGACATATTTAAGAAGTATAATTGTGTGTCTTTAATACATTAATCAGTGAATTTGAATCATCAAAAATAAAATTTACACAAAATTTATTATCGACCAGTAGGTGAGCAATGCATCATTTTTTATCTTTAATTTTTGTGTTTGATTTATGTGATCCAAAAATTATTGAAAAGTGATTGTTAATAAAAACTACTTTTTATTCAAGCATGCCATTACACATATCATATGCATGTTGTACTACCAAAAAAGAGAAATAAGGGTTATGGCCAATATATATTGATATTCATTTTTTATTTTCTTATTATAATATATATATATATATATATATATGTAGTGGGTCTACATTGTCTCCATGACATGACTCAGCCATTAGTCTGTTTAGTGATGCCTATATTATCTCTAATTAATGCTTTTAATTTTTCAATCTAGCTTGTGATGAAAGTGCAGACGCCATATAATTAATTTTGTGCTCGCCTTTTATTTGCCGTTGTTTTAGTCGTTGGATATTTGTGATGTAATAATGAATGACAAAGGCAAGTTAGCGTTTATGAATGTTCAAATTGGACTTAATTGGTTGTGTTTTCTTTTTTCAAATTTATTATTATTATATTTTTTATTTAATTTTGTCTAACAGAGTTTCATTCAAGTATTAAATGCATGATATATATATATATATATATATATTAAAATATGGTAGAGATAATTTCTAAATGAGTAAATCTTACATGTAAAATTTCATCAAAAAATTCAAACTGGAAGTATGTGTAATAAAAATTTGATATATATGTTAATTTTTTACCATTATGCTCCATTTGATAGCAACATGAACAATAAAAAAAATAGCTAATTTAGATGAGAAGATGGAAAATAAGTTGAGATATGTGGTAAGGTTAACTCTTGCTTTTTACTTTTTTTCATGACAAAATTTTCTTTGGGTGATGGTGGAGAATTTTTTTCTACAAAATATTAAAAGAGAATGAAGGACATATACTCACAAAAATGAGTATGAGATGGAGAGGATTTCACCATATGTCTCAACATATTTTCCATCTTCTCACCCAAATTAGTTATTTTTATTTTTATTTTTCATGTTACTATCAAACGAAGCCTTAAAGTTTTAAATGATTATCTCACTCGATTTTAAATTCAATCTTCTTATGAAATTGTGGAGATTGTCTACTAATCATAGAGATCATATTTACCATATTTTATGCAAAATTTCATATGTCTAGCACTCGAACTAAACCACATTGAACAAAAATAAACTCAAAAAAAATGAAGAGGAGCCAAATTCATTCAAACTGGTATGTAATTACAATCACTTCAAAAATAGGATCAACGTTCTGGGACAAATTAAAAGACAAATTAGTACGTGTTTATGAATTCCAAACCGGTGACCGCTTCAAAGATGGAATCAATATACTAGGAAAAGCTAAGATGTAAATGTGACACCTCTAGTGTTTTAAGGCATTTTTAAATTGTATTTTTCATAAATTCATTTATATTGTATATGTCATAATACTTTTAATATATTTTTATATCTATTTTAATACAATTGTAATGATAAAAAAGTTTCAAATAAAATTTCTCTAATAGTGTCATTTTAATCTTACTTTTCAATCTTTGGGCAACTAATTTTTAAAACTATAATTATATTTATTGGCTAAGATATTGTGGGGTCCATTTAATGATACTAAAAACAACTAATTTGAATGAGAATATGAAAAATAAATTAAAGGTGTAGTGAAATGCTCTCTATTTTATACTTATTTTTGTAATTTTGTGAGTATATGTTTTTCATAATTCTCTATGTTTTGTAGAATATTTTTTTACCACCACCTAATGAAATTTTTTCTATGGAAGAAATCAAAACGTAAAAGTTAATTTCACAATATTTCTCAATTTATTTTTTATCTTCCCGCTAAAAATAATTATTTTTTTTATAATTTTTTATATTATTATCAAACGGAATCCAAAGATAGATAATTCAAATCCTGTCGATACAATTCCAAATGTGTCCCATAGAAAGAAAAAGGCGAGAGAAAACTGATTAAGGTAAAATATATAGGCTGCTCAGTGCTCACCGGACCAAATTCATTCAATGATTTGTCCATCCATTTTAATTTCCTTCCAACTCTCTTATTTATTTATCGTACCAAACATATTTATCCTACCAAACATAATATTAAAATTGAGATGCTCGAAAATTTAATTTACTGCCAGGACGAAGGCTTTTATGTAGTATTGTCACAGTGCCAAGGGGTTAGGTGCGTTACATTACTGGCAAATTCTAATGCTAACCTAACTTAACACGGAAAAGTATGTTTTAATTAATATAATATCTAGTAAGGTACAAATTCACCTTGTTCCTTTTACTCAGGGTATCATTGACCTATCACTCTTTGCAGTGTTGTGCGTAAAGACTATCCTAATTCAAAATTAGAGTATGCCACGAACACTAAAAGCAATTTTTTACCGTAATTCGTCTTACAAAATTTATTTTTACCAGGATTCGTCTTACAGAATTTATATGGTCATCGTAAAAAAAAAAAATTAAATAAATTTGTTGCGTAGTTGTGTCTGTGACGTAGGATCATATCTTAACCTACCCAGTAAAGAATATACAAATTAACGGGAATGCTAGCTAGCATTCAAAGTCAAAATTTACCAACTTTTCCCCTGGAGTTATAATTACGACAGCAAGTGGGTTGGGGAAGTTATATTTTGCAAACGAACTCGCAGAATCTATATATCAATTGGACAGTGGAAGTTAGTGGAGAGAAATAATGTTAGGAAAAGAATGTACAACTGTCAACTACCGTTCATGCCCTTTTCAATATATTAAATAACTTATAAAATAGAAATATTTTTTTAATGTAAATATTTTTTTATGCAAATAAAATATTTTTATATATTTTAATTGGCAGGATTAGAGTTATGCAGATAAATTAATTGCTCTATTTTTGGGTATATAATTGATTTGCATAGAATTAATGTTAAAAATAGTGGAAAAAACAAAAGACAAATTTTATTTTCTTTGCATCATTTACAAGTAAATACAAGACATGTTCCCACCTATTTAATTTCTGTGTCAAAACATGCATTTGGTATCAAAATTCCAAATCCGAAACGGACAAAACATGAGTATCATCTAATATAGTAGTGGGCCCGTTCTCTCTAAAGGAACCCAAAAATCATCTTTTAGGAGGATTGCACAAGCCTTTTGCTGTTTAAACTTACCAAGCCCAACTTGAAAATTGTAGTAGTGGGTTTTTTGGATTGGGCTTCTTAGTGGCCGGTCCGTATTGTTGAATTTTTTTAGTTTGCAGTTCATAACTTCCTTTTTTTTAAAAAAAAAAAACTTGTGATCCGTGTCAATTTTTAAGTTCCGAAACTACCTCTAGCAACGACTCACATCCCTAGATATTTTAGTTGAGTAACTTGAGAAATACTAATTATCGTAGTTGAGTAACTTGAGAAATACAAGTTATCGTAACTGAGTAACCGGAAAAAATGTCGAGAAATACAATTTACCATACTTGGGTACTCGGAGAAATACAAATTACAATAGTCCGGTAACTGAAAAATTATAGGTTACAGTAGTTCAGTAAACTAAAACATTAGGACAATAAAGCTATTAAAAAAAGTAATTGATTGCAGGCCAAAAAGTTCCAAAAAGATCACTGGGCCCTAATTTTTTATTTTGTTTTTTCATTCAGAAAATGGACCTTATGCTTGGTCGGGGAATCCGCTTTGATATTCGAGGAAAAATTAATCGAAATTGTGTAGAATTATTTTTATTAGGAAAGAAGTTTCTTACCTTGTGTTGAGATAATTGAATCTTAAGAAAAATTGAAAAAATAATAAGGCATCTAACCAAATTACAAAATTAGCTGTTTTTTCAACCCTTTTTTTTTGACTTCTTTAATTTTTTTGACTTAGCTTCACAATTAAATGCACTGTAATTCTGTCTCATTTTTTACTCTCTTACAAAAAATTATTTGTCAACTTTGCAAACAAACAAATGCTAAACTAAAAATATATATCTGTTAAATATAGGAATGACAATTTTAGAACAACACAAAAATATGATAAGAAAAAAAATGAAATTGGCACAAGAATTCATGTTCTTGCCCATGTCTCGGAACAAATTAATTGAGAGAAAAAAGTTATTTTTACTCATGTTAGCATGTCTGTTAGGATGCGACAATCGTAATTGTGTCTGTCAAGACATGTTTAAGTGAGTTGTATTCGTATCCTAGTATTTTGTCGTGTCAAGCCATATCAAACAAAAACACTATCCAAAAACAAGAATTGCAGCTGCTAGTTTAATCTCTAGTTATTTGTGATAGGCATATTATAATTAAAACCAATTCGAACGAGAAAAAGAATATACAAAAATAAATAAAAGCAAATAAATACATGAATGAGTTTCAGCATAATTAAACATTTTCTGTGGGAAGTTTCAAGGTAGGTCATGCCAATTAAGATATATGCCATTCAACAATATTTTCCGTGGGTATTAATTAAACATTTGTGATTCTTTTAGATTATTGTTAGATTTCAGCCAGTCGAATTTGCATGGCTCTATGCCATTCAAGGTTCTGAATCCATATATATGTCACGTTTTTTAATTCTAACAAGCTGAAATAGTCGGTGTAGTCTTGTTTTCCTAAAAATAATAAAAAAATAATAATTTATGTTCCTTCTCCCAATTCTAGGATAGCACGCCAATTTTAATTAGATTATTCTAACATACATGCATGGCCGGAGTAGTAGTGGGGTACAGATAATGAAAAAAAAAAAATACCATATGTCAAAGTATGGTATTTCTAAATTGGCTGCTATGGCATGCCATGCTTCAACCTATCACTTTAATAAAATTTTCAAAGTCTTAAAAAGGCAAACACACACAATTCCACTCTTAAACAAATTAAAATTCTTCACTTTGAAACTTGTATCTATTAATAGTCATCAACTTAATATCCCAGTTCCCACCACATTACAAACCAACCCCATTCAAATTCAACTAATTAACCTCTCTGTCTCTCTCTCTACATCTTTTTACATATTGTTTATGTAGGTAAATTGTTAGAAAGAGGATAAAAGACGAAAAAGAATCATGTTAGTTCATGGGAGATCTTTGATGCTTTTAAGATTAGCGTTTGTTCTTTCGATTCTACTTACATCAATGGCTTCAAAGGGACTATGTGCGCGAGCCATGAGGAGTAATAAGGTTTCTCAAAGCTTATGGAAGGACCAACTTCCTAGAGGGCCAGTGCCTCCTTCAATGCCATCTCCGTGCCATCATAAGCTTGACCCTTACAAGCAAAGCCAGCTCTCTTACCCCAGTGGAGATTTTATCACTTGTCCATAACCCCAAAATTTAACACATTTTTTTCGAACGTCTGTATTCTGTAAGCAAAGACATATATGTATGTTGCAATTATAGCTGGTGAGACTTCAACAAACCAAGATTTTTAGGTTTGGGTGACGCATTTTTAATTCTTTCTTTCCTCAAATTTTTTTTTTACCGTTTCAATATTGTATATTTGGGAAAAGTGGCCTCGATCATGCCATGCTGTTGAATTTAAAGAAAATCAAATTAAGGTGAACCAGTTTTGCAACATATTTAGGAGATATATAGTAGAAAAAATGTTCTTGTTTTCTTTCTAGCTTCTTCTTTGTTCAATTCATCCACATATGATTGGATTGAATGTTGTGGAGCATTTTTCATTTTGTTGGCAATGGGTTGTTCGGTTGACAAGAGTTGTTCTTTACTACACCAAAATGCATAAATAATTGTAACACACAGAATTCAAATTGTTTAAAACACCCTTCTTTTTTTCATTTTTTGTGATAGCGATAAAGAAGTTAACACAATTTTTGACTACGAATTTAGGACAAGAATCTTATGGCTAATAATACTTGCTAATTAATTTATTAAGGACTTGTTGGATTCTCCCTCAAATTATGAATTAAAGAATTTACAGTAAGACATCGCTTTACAATTTTTACTGTGTTTGGTTTTGAAATTCAACCATTGTAAATATAATAATCCAAGATGATTTATAAAAACTCAAAGCAATTTCAAGTAGAACTAGTAAATTCCCTCCAACTATATACTTGAAAAATATTCTACCCTTTTTTACAACAAAACATCCGAAGAACAAAAACAAGAAAGAAAACTCCTAATGCGACAAATCACTACAAGGGATTCTACGTACTAGTAAGGGCAGGAGGGGGAATAGAAATCCAATCCTCAAATTAAATAAGGCAAAATCAGCCGCTTTGGAAGCTAGCCAATGAGCTTCCAGACAAAAAAGATTCTATAGCATGTCATGTTGGATCGATGTGCTTGGTATCATATCGATTGGGGTTCGACATTTCTATCTCTTGATTTGCTGCAATGACCTTAGATCCTGCTGCATGTGGAGTACTCTTTCAAGTATTCACGTCCAGTAAATGGAAAAGATTGCTCCGCCTGAACTTGAAATGAGGTATCTTTCTCAGGATTTTTAGATGTATATATGATTGCTGCAGGCATGCATGTTACAGTTTGTCTTTTTAATCCTTGTTCTTGTACAGTCAATACATGCTTATGAAAGCTATAAATACTGGTGAGAATGTATAATTTACAACAGTGGACAAGTTAAACCTTGCATGCTATGCTATTATCGGACATGTGGATGATTATATTTTAATATCAAGGTTAGGCTTGAACAATCAAAGTATGTGAAATCTGATCATTTTATTCTGGCGGGTTGACAATTTAAAATATGTTAGTCCGTGGTCTCCGTTGGATCTTATTGAATGATTTCCTTTGTCTTCGTAAGATGGGGCACCATGCATGTTGTTATGTCCCATTAAAATATTATGGAGTTCCCTTTTCGTATTGTTCTTTTAAGTCAAATATAAGATTATAGACACGCCTCTATTAAATTTGAACAGCAAATATTCTCAATTGACTGTTTATTTGTTGCTTTGTGAGAATCATCTTGTAATGCTTTACAATGACAAAAATGGTTTGCGTAATTTAATATTGTTGCTTTTGTGCTCATTACTGTACGTATTGCCCCTTATTTGGTTTGAGTTTTTGTTCGTTCCTCTAATTCTAAATTGGTATATTCACTCTAAAAGCCTCTTATATATAGTTCATATCAATAAAAACTAAAAACCAAACTTAACATGTGAAATCAACATTTTGGATTCCAAAAAAAGCTCAAACCACCTAAATGAGCACTAAATGTATTATCCTTCTTATTGAAGGCTCGATCTCTTGGGGTTGTGGTTCTGCTTAAAAGGGTTCAGATACGTACAGGGAAAATGTTTTAAAATTTCCTTTCTGGTATGGGAACTATTTATTCCAATACAAGATTTTTTTCTTGCTGTAGTAGTGATTCTCTCGTTCTCCGTTAATTATTTGGGTTTACAAATCAACTGGAACATACTTTTACTCTTGTATTGTTGTGTCAAAAGTAGTGTTCCAATTGTACGTGGCCTGCGTTGTTTGGCAAAGTGCAAGCTCGATCAGTTGAGATTAATGCTGCGCTAGGAAGGTAAGTTTTAGCTTGTTTTGAAGTTAGGTTGCTATCCGAAGCATTAAATTAATATCAGGAGATTAAGACAATAGTAATACACGTACATGAGAGAAATTTAACTGAAATAGGTGCAAACAACTATAGCCAATGCAAATTAAGGATGGGCAACTTTAAAAAATAAAAAAATTATATAGCAGAATAGATGGTTGCAGCTCTATAAAGCATATATGCGTGATATTCAAACTTTGGGCGATTCTAGTTGTTGTATTTTCCTGAGACATTGTTCCCTGCTTTTGCGAACAACCCTCTATTTCTCTCATATATATATATATATATTACCATTTTAAGGTCGAGTAATTAATTTTGTTAAATTCTCCACAGAGCAATTAGGGTTCTTGAGATTATGACTTTTAGGTTTAATTACGTTGACGAGTTAGTTGAGGATGACTATCTTGTCATCGGAAAAGTTCGTTCTATCCATCAATGCCGATAGATTGAAAGTCCCATTGGGTATCATTTAGTCGAGTAATTTAGGATAGTCCATTTCGAGCAAAAACGGTCTAGAAAAGCAAACTTCAGTCCAGCCGCGCGTGCTACGGAAAATTATACTGTGCTGGATTTGAAGCGAAGTTCAAAAGATAGATTTATTAAATAATGCTTAAACATGTATATTTTTTATGTGCTCTTTAATGTGAGATTTTATATAAATTTCAAAATTAATTTTTAAAGAAAAATTATTGTTTTTATTAAAGTGATTTTTTTAAAAAAAAGTGTTAAGTTGAATTGATGCTTTTGTTTGGTTGGTCATGTGTGTACTTGACTTAGGTGGTGTTTGTTTAGCCATCTGAAATCTGAAAACTCAAAGTTTTCAGATGTTTTCAGATTTCAGTGGTATATGGGGTGTTTAATTGACAAAAAAAATAAGTGATATATGACTGAAAACTGAAAATTTGTGTAAAAAATTTTAAGTGATAAAATTATCACTTAAAATGAAATCTGAAAACACTTGAATGCAGATTACCCAAAAAATCCTCGCTCAAACGCTGCTTCTCTTCTTCTCATTCCCTTCCACGCCGCTTTTCTTCTTCTCATTCTCCAGACGACGATGTTGCTGCCTCTGCTACATCTTCAAGCTTTTCTCTTCCACAGACGACGCCGGAGGTACAGTTCTTTATCTCCCTTCATTCTTCTTCGTGGCTAATTTAGGTGTTTAATTCGTTTTTAGGGCTTTTTTTGATTCGTTTTTGGATGTCTTCTTGTTTTGGTTTGGATTTTGAACTAGAATAATATCTCCGAAACATCATGGAATTGGATTTTGATAAAGCTTTTTTTTCATGGAATCATTTTCTATAACATCACCTTCGAACCTCTTTTTTGCCGTGGATATATATATATATATATATATAAATGTGTGGGCGTATGATATATATGAAATTTGCTGAGGGAGACAAAGTGGTGACACAATAATAATTTTTTTTTTGTTTGGGTGGTTATATAATTATATAGTGAGGGACAGCTACTTGCCTTTATAAAATATTAACAATCATATAGTAGAATAATCAAATTAAAGCCATGAAAACAGCTATACTTTATTTAAAATAAAATAGGACTTGCTTTTCTTCTTTTTTTTTTTGCTGTTTTTGTTGAAATATATACACAGTTTACTGTTTTTGTTGAAATATATACATTCATTTGATCTATAAACTACTAAGGGTAAAATTGTCATATTAAAAAAAATTCAGTTTTCAGATGTATTATATTCAAACAAACAACATTTTTTCAGACACAGTTTTCAGAAGTAAACAAACAGTTTTTTCAGTTTCAGCTTTCAGATGTTTTATCAAACGCCACCTTAGTGAGGGTGATTATATATATATATATATTTTTTCTTCTCCTTTGCTCTTAGGCGTTGGATTGCATAGATCATTTCCATTCTTTATACGCATATAAAGGCATATCTTTCTTTCTCTTGCCCTAGACTACAGACCCCATAGCAGCCGCACAATACACAAACACACGAGCCCAAGCTTTCCATCTCTCTCTTTCTCGTTTCTCTCTCTAGGATTTGTGAAGAACAAAAGTTCTTAAGCTTGATTTGTATTTTTAATCTAGAGATTAGAGTTGTAATTTTGAATATTCATCTCTTTCTTAAGAGAGTGATTTTTGTGAGATTTTTGAATTGATCTTGTTAAATTTTTGTTGATCTCGAATTAGTAGTTTGGGTTTTTTTTTGATATTCAAGATCCGAAAATTGTAGTGTTGTGTGTCTTGATTCTGTGGAGATTTCTACCTGCTACGTGTGTATCTCAGTATTGCTGTGTCGATTTTGGACCTGCTGTGTACCTGTTTCGAATTGGTGCTGTGCTGCGTTCTTGGTGGTATTATACTCGAATTTTCAGATCTACTTTCTTCATTGAAACGAGTATTATTGTTCTTTCTTAATCCGTTTTAGTGCTTTTATACTTGGAATCTTTGATTAACTATTGGTTATTACTGCTGCGAATTTGTTGTAGGGTAATAAGTCATATAAATCTGAATTTCTTATTCTTGTTGTGTTGAACCTGTTACTGTGTGTAATTCGCTGCTGTGTGAATAGTCTTAATCTGAATATTTTTTTGATCAAAATCTGCTATAGATTATTGTTCCTGCTTGAATCTATTGGTATTTTGTTGATATTACCGTCATAGAATATGCTATGCAGTGTTTATTTTTGGTACTACTATTGCAGTTGATTTTCTGCATAAACATTGTTTTTAATTGACTAAAAATATGTTGCTATTTTTGTTAGTTTATTGCTCCGTATAAACTGTTCCAGTATATGTGATATTGCTGGAAATTTGTTGTCTAAAAACAGTTTATATAAATCTGATATTGCTGAGTGTGTTTGCTAAATTTGGTGTTGAAAAAATATATTTCATGTTGATATATTAAATATGCTACTGTGTTTATTCTTTTGAATCTATTGAGTATCATTTGTTGTGTTTGCAACCTATATCTCGGGTTGTATGTTTGAAGAGACCGGGTGAAGGAATTTAGTGCTACGTCTTCGCTGGTAACTGGTGGTTTGCGTAGGGCGATTTGTATGCACGTTTGTTTTTAATTCCTTTTTGTACTCTTTAAATCATATAGTGGATTTAGGTTGTGAGGTTGGGAGCCTCCGTGGATTTTTCCTATTCCCGTTGGATAGGTTTTTACCACATAAATATCGTGTCCTTGTGTGATTGTTCTTTATCCTGTTTATTTGGCTTATCTACATTAAAACAGTAATAACGAGATTTTAAAAATTAAAGTTAATAAACTTTTTCTTAAAAGTTTATTTCAAAAAGATTAGAAGTCAAACATCTTGTTTGAGCTTATTTTTATAAAATCAGATTGAAGTGTTTTTACATAATAGATATCCTGAGATTTGGATTGGCCGTTCATAAACATATACGTACCTGCAAGTGCAGGTGAATCATCATCGACTTTGATTGTATCATTTCATCACCATTTTTTTTAATGCATCTGCATTTTTTAAGTATATGGTCCGTGTGGTGACCATTACGTCTTTGGTTTATTAGGAGCCAGACATCAAGATGTTTTACTGACTGATATCCAATTGAGTAACTAAGCCACTTACAAGTATATACTTGCACAAAAACTATAAACCAAAAAGAAAAAGATGATAGATACTACATGGACATAATGTTATCACAAATATTATTGAAGATCGACTATAAATTAAAGGACTCTCAAAGCTAATAATAAACTCGGCAGTGAAACTACCCAATGGAACCAAATAATTAGCTAGGCCTACGTACGTTCACACTGGAGAGATGGTTGCGTCAAACAAATATTTGAAAATTTAAGAACGCTGCTGCGCTTTTGCACAATTCGATTTCATCCCCCCAATCTTATGGTTTACATTGTCATAACACTACCAATTGTTCACGCAATATTGATTTATCTCCAAATGCCAAACAGGTGCACTACTGTAAACGCATGCACACGAAAATTAAAGAGAGCTAGATCTGAAACTAGAGGCAATTAAGTAGTCGTAATTTTAGTACTCGTGTAACAAGAGGAGATGGAAAGGCATCTATAATCGCGTTGCTATAACATAAAACCACAATTTTAATTATTGATGAGAATCGCACGTAGATTTCTTTTCTGATTTTTTTAACTATATTGAGAATTTTTAAAGTGCTCGGTTATTAAAAATTACATCGATCAATTCATTACAGGTGGTCTTAACATTCTTTAATTATCAAAAATGGAGTTGAGATTGATTAGTAACTGGATGATAGTTTATTAGTTTTTTATGTGTTTATCCCTTTTTTGTCACCAAAGGATAAATCTTATTATTGGAAGATGGTGACCTGGTGTTTTGAGGTGGAATAAGGCCTTGTTCCTATTGTCTGTTTATGATAGTCTTTCTAACTTTAGTTATATATTTTATGTTAAAAGATTATTCCCCTTTCTATTATTCCCCTTTCTATATTCTTTATTTCTTTTATTCCCCTTTTTATGTCCTTTATTTTTTTTATCACTGTAATTTAGTATGTAATGTTTCTTTGTCTCCTTAGTTTTAGGATTTACCTCTTTTCTATGTTTTTATATATATAGGTGCTCTATTCTTGTAAGAAATAACATATACAACATATACATAATATATACTCTTTCTCTCTTTCTCTAAATTTATCATGGTATCAGAGCTTCAATCTTGATTAATTTTTGTTTTTTTGGGTACATCATACCCACAGCCATCTCCTTTGTTCAACCTACTGCTACCCCATCACCACTACCAAACAAACTTCCCACACCTTCAACACTCTCGAAAACTACTTAAACCACTAGTAAAATTCCTTAACCCACCACCACTGCCATCATCTCATCGAGACGAAACCAACCTCGAAAGAATCATCCAAAAATACCCATAGACGCGCCTTCACGCGCTAGGAGATTAATTCCCATCCCGCCTTGACCACTCATGCGCATATCCCACGCGCACCTAGCCACTCTCTGCACGCTCTCACCCGCGAGTACCTTCCACGCGCCAACGCGCGTCCTTGCCCAGTCCACGTGCCCATGCGGTCAACAGCGCGTTTCTTACGCGAGCACCCACGTGCCTACCTTCTCTCACGCGCGCCGTTACCGTTTCCTGACGCCGTTAATTTTAACGGCAGTTTACTAACGCTGTTAGTTCACTGTCCATAAAAAAAAGTAAAAAAAAAATACTTGTTCCCAAGGTTTTTCAGCCTTTCGGACTTAATCGTGGCCCCCGTTCTTGCCAATTCCATTCCTACAATACCAATTTCAGGTTTTATTTCTGTTAATTCTTTATTTTCCTTTTACCATGTCTTCCAATTCTGAAATACATATTCCCATTAAACTTGATGGGAACAATTATAGTAATTGGTCCATGCTGTTTCGCAATTTTCTGAAAGGAAAAGGTCTCTAAAATTATGTTTCTGGCAAAGAAAAATGTCCTGTTGATACTGATCCCAAGTTTTTTGAATGTGATATTAATAATAATAAAATCTTGACCTGGATTGCCAATACCGTAATACCATCCATTAGCATACAACTCGGCAAATGTGATATTGCACAGAAGGCTTGGAATTTTTTGACAAGCCGATATGTTCAAACAAATTTTGCCAAAAAGCACAAGTTTGAACAGGATATACGGGCCCTACAGCAATAAGCGGGACAATTTGTTTTCGATTTTCACTCTAGTATGTCTGTTATCTGGGATTAGTTGGAACTTATGGAACCACAATGGACCACTGATATGCAATTGTGGAAAATCTTTCGTGAGGAGACTCGCCTTGTTCAGTTTCTTATGGCTCTCAGAGAAGAGTTTGAACCACTACAGGCTGCCATGCTCCACCGTAAACCTCTGCCTACCGTTGAAGTGACTTTAACTGAATTAATTACTGAAAAAATCCACCGAGGCATCTCTTCATCTCTGTCCTCAATATTCATTGCGACCCCTCGCCCTCAGCAACAATCTTACAGACCTCCCACATATCACCCTACCCCACGCCCTCCTTATATCTCAACATATTCCCAACACCTTTTCCCCAGGCCACCCAGAGGTTTATCACAGGTCAAATGTAACTACTGCACGGAATTTGGTCACACAGTTAAGTACTACCCCTCTCCTACTTCTCGTTACATGCGAGGCCTACAAAACTCCTCCCACTCTGCTGCTGCCTTTATATCATTTGATCCCTCAAGTATCAGTTATCCACCCCTACCTGGTTTTTGTCCGCCCACCACTCCTGAGGACTCCACCAACCCTTCCCAGCTCAGTCATACTGTTGGATCTGCCTTCTCTGCTCCTACTGGCACACTCGTCTCTTCATGGTTCCTCGATTCTGGAGCTTCAAACCACATGACATTTGACTCTACGCACTTTGTCACTTTTAGTCCGATGCACTCCTCTCCCCTGATTCATACAGCTAATGGGTCCACTATCTCTGCTAGCCACATTGGTTCTATTAATACCACCAATGGTTTGTCTGTTCCTGATGTTCTTCTTGTTCCTCAACTATCAATGCAACTTTTATCTGTTGGTCAATTATGTGACATTGGGCTAATCATTTCATTTGATTCCTCTGGTTTTGTTGTGCAGAACTGTTCGACGGGGACATCAGTTGGGACATGCCATAGAGTTGGACGCCTATATGTGACAGACAGATTACAGATTCCTTCTCCCAGCAGTTCCTCCTTCGCGACATTTACCCCCAATCCTTCCTCATTTATTTTCTAGCATTCTAGATTAGGTCATGTTTCTTTTTCTCGTCTTCAATTTATGATTAATAAAGGGTTGTTAGGACCAGCTACATTAGACAAAGATCCCTCTTGTGTTGCTTGTAAACTGGCTAAACAACCAGCCCTTCTTTTTAATAATAGTACTACTGTTTCGGACTCTCCATTTGATCTTGTGCATTCTGATGTTTGGGATAAAGCTCCGGTTACCTCTATGGGTGGGGCCGTCTATTATGTTATGTTCATTGATGATTACTCTCGTTATACTTGGACTTATTTACTTCGTTCCCTTTCGAATTTTTTGAAAGTTTACATTGAATTTGCCACTATGATTAAAGCTCAATTTTCAAAAACTATTAAAGTTTTTCGATCTGACTCCGGAGGTGAATATCTGTATAAATCATTTCTTGATTTTCTTAAATCTCAAGGGACCCTTTCTCAACTTTTTTACCCCGACACCCCTCAATAAAATAGGGTTGTCGAACACAAACACCGTCATCTTGTTGAAACAGCTCGAACTTTACTTGTCTCATCATCTGTCCCTTCTATTTTTTGGGGGGAAGCCATCCATACATCTGCATTCCTCATTAATCGCATTACTTCCGTAGTCACCGGTAGTATCTCTCATTTTGAACGTTTCTTTGGTACTAGACCTGATTATTCCTATCTTCATATTTTTGGAGCCACTTGTTTTATGCTTCTTCCTAAACGAGAACGCGCAAAACTCACACAAAAAACGGCTATGTGCGTCTTTTTAGGGTATGACGTTCAACAAAAGAGCTATCGGTATTATGATCATATCACAAAAAGATTCCGTATTTCTCGACATGTCACCTTCTGGGAAAATACCCCATATCACACCTTGTCTAATGATTCCGTGTCCTCCATTAAGCCCTCCTTACCGGTTAATCCATTCCCTGACCTCTCTACCACTGATTCCTCTCCTCCTCCACCCACTCCTCTCCCTATTCCTGATCCTGCACCGTTACAAACTCCTGCCACTAATCTTATATCTGGATGTCCACCTACTGCTGACTCTACGTCTTGTCCTGACTCTATCTGTCCCATCGATGGTTATGTGCCACGACCGACTCATAATCGTCGCCCACCAGCCAAGCTATCAGATTATCATTATTTTCTCTATGTCATGTTGTCTTTCCATGAACCCACCTCCTACCGCATTGCTTTTTCCAATCATCTTTGGCAACAGGCTATGACTGAGGAATTTACTGCTCTCCAACAGACCAATACATGGGATCTTACCACCTTACCTGCCGGTCACTTTGTTGTTGGTTGTAAATGGGTTTACAAAATTAAAACTAAGGCTGATGGTTCTGTTGATCGATATAAAGTTCGTCTAGTTGCCAAGGGCTTTACTCAATAATATGACATTGATTATTAGGAAACTTTTGCTCTTGTCGCTTGTATGACTACTGTTCAAACTCTAATTTCAGTTGCCTATATCCGCCAGTGGACGATTCATCAAATGGATGTCAAGAACGCTTTTCTTCATGGTGATATCTCTAAGTGGTTTATATGCAACCTCCTCCCGGCCTCCCTCATTCCCCCGGGTAAGTATGCAAACTACGGCGTGCTCTCTATGGTCTCAAACAGGCACCCCGGGCCTAGTTTGAAAAATTCTCTACTGCTATCCTTGCCCATGGATTCTTTCAGAGTACACATGATTCGGCTATGTTCACCTCTTCATCATCAGTGGGCATTGTTGTTCTTCTGATATATGTTGATGATATGATTATTACTGGGTACGATTTGGATGGTATATCTCGACTCCAAAAATATCTGTGTTCATGTTTTAAAATAAAAGATATGGGTACTCTTCGCTACTTCTTGGGCATTGAGGTTGATCATTCCTCTACCGGATACTTCATTTCTCAGGTGAAATATGCTTCTGATATTGTTGACCGTGCTGGCCTGACAGATAACAAGGTTGCAGATACTCCACTTGAAATGAATGTCAAGTTTTCTCCTTCCGATGGTACTCCTCTGGCTAATCCTACATTATACCGACAACTTGTGGGTAGTCTCAACTATCTCACCATCACCAGGCTGGATATCAGATATGCTGTCCATATTGTGAGTCAGTTCATGTCTGCACCTCGCTCTGTCCACTTTGTTATTGTCCTTCGTATCATATGCTACATAAAAGGGACCATCTACCAAGGCTTACATTTCTCGTTAGCCTCTAGTCTTATGCTATAAGGGTACTCTGATTCTGACTGGCAGGTGATATTACTGATCGGCGATCCACCACCGGCTTCTGCATTTTTCTGGACAACTCTCTTATTTCGTGGAAAAGCAAGAAATAAATTGTTGTTGCTCGATCCAATATTGAGGCTGAATATCGTGCTCTCGCTCATACTACCACGAAAATTGTTTGGCTTTGCTGGCTCCTCGAAGATATGGGCATCACCCCACACCTCTCTTTTGTGACAATCGAAGTGTTATCCAAATAGCCCATGACGATGTTTTTCATGAGCGCACCAAGCATATTGAAGTGGACTGTCACTTTACTCGTCATCATTTATCCCAAGGGCATATTCAGTTACCACACATCTCTTCTGCTCTTCAACCGGTGGATCTCTTCACCAAATCACATATGACTGCTCGCTTCTAATTTCTGGTGTCCAAGCTCTGCATGCTTTCCAAGTCATCCTAAGCTTTAGGGGGTGTTAAAAGATTATTCACCTTTCTATTATTCCCCTTTCTATGTTCTTTATTTCCTTTATTCCCCTTTCTATGTTCTTTATTTTCTTTATCACTGTAATTTAGCATGCAATGTTTCTTTGTCTCCTTAGTTTTAGGCTTTACCTCTTTTCTATGTTCTTATATATATATGTGCTCTATTCTTGTAAGAGATAACATATACAACATATACATAATATATACTCTTCTTCTCTTTCTCTAGGTTTATCATTTTACATATTATGAATATTTAGTTATTATTAACTTTATTTTCATAGAACCATTCCAAAAAATTGTTTCTAATAATTCGTCATCGATCTTATGCATATACACACATATTAATATATGCATAGAAAAAAGAAGGTAAAGTTGCATGTTTCATTTTTCAATGTAACGTCATATATCACATTATGTAAATAGGGAGTTATGAATGCTTTGTTATGTCATATATCTAAGATGGCATTCACAAAACATGGAAGAGATTATTATTATTTTTATATTTGAATGTTAATCATTCAGAAAGACGGTCATAAATAAATTATTAGACAATATTCTCTAATATCTTGTTTATGAGGGTGTCTATAGATGATAGAGCGTCAAATAAAGAAAAGAAAAACTCTCAAATGGCTACGCAACAATTCCTCAAAGGGATTTTTTAAACTGCCTCTAATGGAGTTCGAAACTTGCCCACTCTTATAAAAAGTGAGTAGTCATACAACAGGAAAACTTTGTTAAATACACACATATACAAATATATGTTATATTTGTTATAATCATAAAGAAATTAGAGAGTTTTTTCTTTAGCTTTTATAAAGATTCTCCCAAAATAGCTAGCCCGTTAGGCAAGGTGAAGTAATTATTGCTCCCTTGTCTATGAGATTTTTACATTAAGAGAGCATCATAAACAATGTGAATACAACATGACACTATAAATATGGGTCCCACAATTACTTTTACTTCTACTTTATTTTTAGGGTGCTATTATTTACACCCCCCATTTATGTCACTAACACCACCATTGTCACAAACACCCCCCTCATGCCAATTTTTAGCCACAAACACCCACCATCCAATTAAAAGTTAATACAAACCTTAACATTGATTAACATTGAAAGAGAAGAAGATTCTCTCACCTACTCCCGCTCGTCTCTCACCTAATAACAGGTGAGTGGATTCATACATACTTACCACACATTAAGTGAATGTTTTGCAAGTGACTCACCTAATATAAGTTAATGGAATGCAGAATGTACTAGAGTATTTTTAAATTAGACTCACCTAATGACAGGTGAGTGGATTCACACACACTCACCCCACATTAGGTGAATGTGTTGTAAGTAGCTTGCCTAATAACACACACTAGCTTGTCTCACATGGGGTGAGTATGTCTGTAGACACTTGCCTTATTTGAGGAGAGTTGTAACTAAATTACTCTCCTTATATAAAGCGAGTCAAGCCTGGACAGAACTCGTTTTATACTCTGTTTTGGGAATTACATCTTTGTTTCAATTTGAATATTGTAAAATGATGTATGAAAGCTAATATACACATTAATACGCCAATAATAACAATTATAATACATCTTTGGCTTTATTTTGGAATGAAATTTCATCACCAACTTTTTTTTGAACTTCTTCTTTCTCCACCATCTCATGAACATTGCTTCTTATTTATCATAATCCAAACTTCAAACTTTCCACCAATAATGTTTGTACTTCGATTTGATTATGATTTCTTGATTTTGAGAGCTCAAATTATAAAGAAGTGAGTCTCTTTTCTCTATATATTTTTACTTGAAGCAATAAAATGTGATTGTGAATGGGAGGAAATGAGAGATATATGTTTAATTATTTGGGTTAATGTTTGATTAGTTTATTTAAAAATGAATAAATAGATAGGTTAATGTTTTAAGCATTAGATAAATAAGTTAAGTAATGGTTAAGTGAGAGGGTGTTTGTGACAAAAAAGTGGGGTGTTAAAAAATGAGTTTTATCAAATTATAGATGGTAGTGTTTGTGACAAAATTGTGGAGTGTAAATAATAGCACCCTATTTTTATTATATATATAATTTTTTTATGTATATACATAAAGATATGTATGAACCATTGGATATACTTGTTTTGGATGTTACTTATGAATACAAATATGGTGTTTACTAGATATATACCTCAAATAACTTAACATACACAATAAAGAGAGATTTCATAAATAAAGCATGAAAAATGCTTTCTGATATGGTCTAACACGCATAAGTTAGAACTATAACACACTTAGGCTATCTCTACCATAAATGTCAGAAGTGTATGGTAAAAGGATAAATTTCTCCTATCAATGAAAAAAAAAACTGCACCACAAAATGCTTAAGTTTGACATAGATGATAAAATGTCTATCGTCCCATAAACCAGCTCATGAGACGATACACAATATATCTGGTAAACACAAAAAAAATATCATATTTTATATCCCTAAAGATTCTTGGTATTAATTATTATTCTCAAATTAATCCCTTCCCATTGGCCTATATATCCCTCGTGAGCCAAATTAAGCCAGCCTTTCACCATTTTTTTACTCCTAGCCTAGCTAGCTAACACCCAAAGTAATCCTAACCATCCATAAAATTAACCCAATTAATCCCTAGCTATTACGTACCCATGCTCATTTCGGCAGTTACTCTCCCACACACATTCAGCAGCTCTCCGTTCATTTCTTATTCATTTATTTCTATATTTTTTTCCTTAAACCTTAATTCCCACACTTCTATAATGGCCTTTAACTCCTATTCTCGACACACAACTACAAAGAAAGAAATACATTTGTAACACCCCCGCCTTAATTAATAGTATAACACCTGTAATTAGGACCTGGAGCGTTAGTAACCCACCTTAGACGAGCTAAAGTAGGTTTGAAATAAATAATAAAATAATAAATCCAAGAAAATCACATAACCTGGAATAAACAACCCTGGTACTCATGCTACGGGCGGTAATATAAAACATGAGTGCAATATACATCTATACACAGGCAAAAAATCCAAAAGATATACACACAATGTTAACATGTATTACAGAGTAAACAACAATTCAGGCTAGCCGTGGCTTGTCATGTACACATCTATACAACAAAAATGAGTCGGTATCAAAGGTCATTTACTTCATTCCCGACCCAGTTGCTCCTTCTCTCATATTCGTCTTCTGGGTACTTGAATTTGTTTACATAGAAAGGGGTGAGTTCACAGCTCAGTCACACTGCTATAGCTTAAGTGATAAACCTTTTCTCTGATAGAAGGCTTCAACTCTTTTAGAAACAAACGTATCTTTTCCTCAAGATCGTTGTCTAAACCTTTCCTAAAACGGCTCAGACTTTCGAACTTTGCCTCATACTCCGTCACGGACATATTTCCTTGGATAAGGGAACGAAACTCATCCCTCTTGATACTACGATGGACCGGTGAGAAATAACGCTCTAAAAACAACTGGGTGAACTGTTCCCAGGTAGTAGAAGCATCCGCTCTCGTCGCCACGTTCCTCCACCAGACACCCGCCTGATCAATCAACTGATATGTACCAAGGCTGAGTCTCAAATCATCCGGTAAATGCATGACATCAAAGGCTCTTTTTATCTGATCGAGCCACGACTCCGCTGTATCGGGACCGGACATCCCACTGAAAGTAGGAGGAGATAACTTTTTGAACTTCTCGAGGGCTACCATAGCCCGATTCTCCTGAACTTTCTCTCGAGGTTGTTCAGTATGAGCCAATACATTGGCCACCTCCCTAGCTATCGCACGAATATTATTTGCAGACTCCCCTCCCGAGGTAGAACTCTTGTGAGTGGCATGGTTCTCCTTATCATTTGGTGGAGTCGCCATTCACTATATGCAAACAAGAAAAATATCATGATAACTTGGTATACACATGTTCATAAAAATACAGTTCATTTCATATTTCACATATTTCGTTCCACAACCCAAGTAAATCGCAAACCTATGCTCTGATACCATTTGTAACGACCCGGTCCACCTCAGTACGATATTGTCCGCTTTGGGTTACCCCTTCACGGCTTTGTTTCTGGGAGCTCACGACCAGCTTCCCAGGGGGTCACCCATCTTGGGATTGCTCTGGCCTCCTACTCGCTTAATTTCAAAATTCTGATGAGATCCGAAGCCAGTGAGCTCCCAAAAGGCCTCGTACTTAATTAGCGACCAATTCTTACTTATATGGGTCTCAAAGAACTCCCCCATTTTTCGATGTGGGATGCCCCCTATGAGCTACACTTCCTCCCTTCCAAGGGAGTACTCATCACTCGCAGGCGTCACATCTTTTATTGTAATACTCCGTAATATAATTACTATAAATTAGACACATATTTCTTGGTTGAGTATGGACTAAATTGTAAAGTTACAAATGGTATCAAAGCGAACCCCACAGAATGCGGTGTGTCGACGAGGACGTCAATTCCCTTGGGGGAAAGGATGTGATGCCTTGCGAGTGATGAGTACTCCCTTAGAGAAGAGTAAGTGTAGCTCAAAGGGGGGGCATCCCACATCGGAAGATATGAGAGTTCTATGAGACCCATATAAGTAAGAATTGGTCGCTAATTAAGTACGAGGCCTTTTAGGGGCTCACTAGTTTCGGATCCCATCAAAACTCCAAAATTAAGCGAGTATGCGGTCAGAGTAATTCTAAGATGGGTGACCCCCTGGGAAGCTAGTCGTAAGCTCCCAGAAACAAAACCATGAAGGGGTAACCCAAAGCTGACAATATTATACTAAGGTGGGATCGGATCGTTACAACATTTGTGCGAGAGATAGAGAAAAAAATTTGACCACACATGAGTTTTTAAAGTTTTCTAGATTCAAGAAGAATTTTAATTATTTTAATTTTTGTTATTATTTTGTAAGTCCCTCCTTTAATATTGTTATTAATTTTAATTGAGTAATAAAATTTTATTTAATATATTTTGCATGTTCAATGTTTATGACGGAATGTTCATCTCTTTTTAAGGAGAGAGATGAAATTCTAATATTTAATTGAATTTATATTATTGCATGTCGTACCTAACTATATACTTAATTTAATAAAAAAATTATTTTGATTGACCTCCAAAAGGGCCGGAGACGATCCAATTTAATGTTGCTATTGTCTCTAGAAACAAACTAAACACCATATAATTTTTTTAAGTCAATTTTAATCACTAAATTTTTCTTCTATTACTTTGATAGTTAATATGGGTGGATGTTGAATATTTGTATTTTTATTAAATGTCAATTCATTGGAAATTCACTTAATTTAATCCATGTTATTTTTATAAAAAAGGATAATTGAGATTTTTATAAAAAATTTAAAAGATAAAAATTAGTTTTAAAGTTATATCTTGAAATTATTAATTTACTTGAATATTAAGTTCACGCCACACACCATATGTGACTCCCAATTGTTTAACTAAATTAGTATTTTTATTTTATCTTAGGTACATGCATGTGGTAATGTAACTAGTCAAATCAAACTAATTGGTGGTGGATTTTCTAACTCTTGATCTGTCAATATTTGATAATTCTTTTGCGTGCTTAATAATTAGGCATTCTTTAATTTTAATTAAAAAATGATTTTTCAAAAATCAAAATTTGTTTTAATTTGATAATCCTAAGTTTTTTTTTTTCTATAATTTTCAAAATCCTTGACACTAAACCTCAAGGGGTTGGCCTAGCGGAGGCGGGCCTGGATGTGTGGTGAGGCGCACGTCGCAGGTTCGATCCCCCGCGACAGCATAATCACTTGGGGCCAGCCATCAGGCACCGTGCCTTCGGACTAAGCGCCTGCCGGTGTCATTTCTGCGGTTGTGGTACGCGGTGGCCGGCCACAACAGGCAGGGGATTAGTCCCATCCCAATGTGGTGTGGGGATACCTCTGTGGCAATGGC
Organism: Lonicera japonica; assembly: GCA_021464415.1. Taxonomy (NCBI): domain Eukaryota; kingdom Viridiplantae; phylum Streptophyta; class Magnoliopsida; order Dipsacales; family Caprifoliaceae; genus Lonicera; species Lonicera japonica. Next base: position 63,123,430 of record CM038465.1, on the reverse strand, counting down.
CAAAAAAAAAAAAAAAAAAAAAAATCCTTGACACTAGATTTGGATTGATCCCCTATTTTCACTTTGCTACGCCAAAATAATTTTTTGCAGATAAAGAGTTTGTTTGAAATCTTGATGCGATTAGAGACACGCAACAATATCTTCGAATGATTATTAAAAAAAAGAGTAGATGATAAGATGATTTTGTATGTATCGTCCCATTCAAGAATACTAATTTTGATTGACTGGTCATTTTTTATGGTTTATATTGATTAATTTGTATATTTAATTTTATTTTGTTTACAGAAAACGATCGATACACATTATATATATCGTTTAAATATTATTAGCCTTATATTGTCTAAGATAAAAACTTATCAATTGGAAGGTAAATATAGTAATAACTTACACTTTGGAATACTTTTTTACACTTTTTAACTATTGTAGTGCACCTTTAAGCCAAATTAATCTATGTTTTTTACACTTGCGGTGGATCGAGATGGACTGAATTGCTAAATAAGAAAAGTGGAAAGCTGGTGCATGGGTAGGTAGCATATCCGGTGTTGGATCCTTCTTCAATTGCCTTCACCAAAATACCAAGATTTAGCTAAACATATAATATGGCATGGCATGGCCTCCACACCACAATCTTCACTTAATACGCATAACGACGCAACACAGCAAGTCGCTGTGGAAGACAAGAAATACGTACCTATGCACAATGTTCTAAAAAAATAAATTTTGAAATTTATTTTGAAAAATAATAATTTAAATTTGATTTGTGTTTGGTATGAAAAACTTAAACTCATGAAAGAAAGTAAAACATATAAAAAAAACTTATGAAAAAATCTCATAAAATAGTCAAAATATATCTTATTTTATAGATCTCGATAATGAGTAGATTTCAAATATATATATTTTATCTAATTCTAATTTTTAGATTTAAAGTTATGGCATTTTAATTTTTTTTTAAGTTTTATGAGAGAGAAAGTAAAGTTAATTTTGTTTTGAGAAGTGTGAAAGAAGATTTTTAAAAAATGTACCAAACAAGATTTTAGAAAAAATAATAATTTTAAAGTAATTTTAAAAGCCTAACCAAACAGAGGCAAGCGTTTAGAGTGTTTAGGCGATTAGGGATTAAGTAATTCTTTTTTTAATTGTTTTAAAAATAATTAAAATATAGTTGTTAAATTTACTGTGGTTAAATAAATTTTAATACATGTTTAGATTTATATAAAATTATTAATTTATTTCAAGTAGTAATAATAATAATAATAATCATAATAATAATAATAATAATAATAATAATAATAATAATAATAGTGAAAGGAGAATGCAACAATAAAAAAAATAAGAAGAAAAGTAAGGTAGAATGGTGAGTTTATAATTAATCAAAGCGATCTCTTCTTCTATGTCTTTTCGTGATTTGCGGTTGTTGACTGAGGTTTGGTTTCAATCAGAGAAATGGAAGATGAGTTTGCTTATGATGGTCGACAAATTGTATCTGTTTTCTTAAATGTTAATTTTTTAACAAATAAAAATAAAAAAATAAAATAGGTAGCTCCTTTTAAAAAGGAAAAATTAAAAATAACTCAGTCCATTAGTTTAGCCCAACTAGCTTGATTAGGTGCCCACCAATAACCACCGAATTCATCTCAGAGTCCAAACATCCGTCTAGACATTAATGGGGATGTTCAAACACCCCCTAATCCGCCTGTTAAAACGCTGCCTATGCATATGCTGCACAAAGAATAATTTTAATGCATGTACTGCTTATATATTAATGTAATTCTTTAAAAAAGTGCAGTGCTTCACATTTTACATGATTGTATAATTAATACGGTAGTAATTTTTGGCTTATAACTGAATTCAAAGGATTTAAATTATAACTTAGACTGATCTCTATTCTCTACTGAGATATTAAAATAGATTCAATTATTCCTCTCAATTCAACTTTTTATGTCAAAGCTTATGTTGATTTTCTCATAATGAAGAGGTGGTATGGATTAAGAAATCAATTACTGGTTTTTGTGAATTTTTTTCTAAGAAAGGTAGGAATGTAAACCTCGTTATTTTGAAATATATATTATTTAAATTTGTATATAATCTGTGTATTTTGGTTTGGGGTTCTGAATATATTCTCCAAACGTACGTGTATAAAAATATAAAATGATAACATGCATGGTGTGTGTTAGTGTGTAATTTTTATAGAAAACTAGGATTTAGTCCCTATACTATATCTTTCTTAGTGGTGAGGAATATAGGAGATTGGAAATTAGTGGAACACCCCCCCTTTAGATATAGCTCCCATAAATGATTATTATTTGAAAATCCAGATAAAGCTACCATAAATGATTATTATTTGAAAATCTTGCAACTATATATTTCACTTAAATGGACGAAAATACAATTTATTGGGATTTTGGAAATGTTATTGATTGCCAATTATATTAGTAATTCAAGTTTATGGAAACAAACTGTCAATGTTGACTAAAGAGGAATGTGGTTTTCATGTGTATTGAATCTAACAGGGAAACTTTATTGTGAGGTGATTTCATTTAAAGAGGAATGTGGTTTTCATGTGTATGGAATCTCAGAAGATATATCTGGAGAGAGTCCTAGACAAGCCACTTTTACAGTTTGTTTTGATCTTGATAGTGGTGACCTCAAGTGTAATTGTCATTTATTTGAATTTAGGGGAATCTTATGCAGACATGTTATCATTGTTATGATTCAAAATAAGATTAAGACAATACCTGGAAAATACATTATTCGGCGATGGAGAAAAGATGTCAAAAGGTGCCACACAAAAGTCAAAATCATGTATTCTAATTGGACGATAAACCCTGAAAATGAATGTTTTGATAGGATGTGCAATGCCTTTTATGAAGCTATAGATTTAGCAGTTGCTAACGGAGACAAGACAAAAGTGGTTATGCAATGGATTAAATGCTTGGGAGAAGAGTTAAGGAATAGTGATGAAAATTTTGGGAGTAGCCAGCGAATGCATTTGGAAAGTAGCCAAGCTAACTTGTCATCAATTAGCAATGTTGTTAATCATTTAGCCAAAGAAAAAAACATCGTCCAAAGTCCTTGGGTAGTTCGTAGCAAAGGCTGTCCACCTTCTAAAAGAAGACAATGTAGATTGGAGAAAGTTGTTAAAAAGAAAAAAGAGAAGAAAGATAAGGAAGAGGAGAAGGAGAAAATGAAAAAGAAAAATGCCACATGTAGAAACAACATTCAGGGAGTGAATTTGGAAAAGTTACATTTACATTCACTTTAAAATCTCATGACTTACTTTTCCCTCTTTCTTTTTGCTTAAGAATTTGAATGAATTTTTTGTTTTTTTATTGTTATGTAGCCTTCTCAAAGTGGATCTGTGGAGTTTGTAACACAAGAAGGATGCTCTGAATTCATTTAGGGATTGAATTTAGAAAAGGTATATTTACTTCACTTTGAAATCTCACGACTTGTTTTTCCCTCTTTCTTTTTGTTTAAGAATTTGAATGAAATTTTGGTTTTTTTATTGTTATGTAGCCTTCTCAAAGTGGATCTGTGGAGTTTATAACACTTGAAGGATGCACTGAATTTTTTAAAAATCAAGTTATTCATGCTAAAAAATTTGAGTTAGTGAGGACATTTTTGTTGTTGTTCTAGAAGCTTAAAAGCACAAGTTAGTCAGGACTTATTTTTAATATTTTTTTCAGGGTTTTGAAACTAGACATGGAGAATTTACCACACATGGGGGATATTTTGAGGTTCCAACGAGTCAAGTTTTGCAAGATTCTCGGAAGCTCGATTTGGTAAAAAGATGCTTGACCTTTCTTTTGTTTTTCATTTTATTTTTCCAAAGAAAAAAAAAGAAGAAATAAATTCCTTTCTTCCAATATTCTTTCCTTTAGGATTCTCAAATTGGATTTGTGTAGGGATATGGAGGATATTCGCAAACCAAAGGAAATCCTTTTGGTGCAGAAAATCATTATCTAGCTCATGCTCAAACTCATAATATGTTCTACGGAGTTAGTTTTCCTTATCAGGGACAACACGTATGTTTTCCTAGCCCGTAAGGGCGTAAACGGATGAAATACGGACCGGATATAACACTATTCATAATTCTTATCCTTTTTTAAATAGACTATCCAAATCCTTATCTATATCCCTTCGAATAGTAGATTTAACTATTCTTATCCTTATCCTACCTGATTCCTCGGATTCGGATAATTACCTTATCCATTTTTTTATATAACTATAGATATGTTGTTAAATAATAGAATTCTACCTTTGCCCTCATTATTGCATGAGGGAAAAAAAACAAAAAAGGTCAAATTTCAGATCGTTGGTCCTTTTTACATGAAATTCTCGACCGTTCAAGATTGACTGTCTCTTTATAGATCGGATAATCCACGTGCAATGTCGGTGATCTGGAGAATTGGGTTAAGCACTGGGTAGACATGATATCAGATTAGCCAGCACGTCTTTCCTGAACAACTATGCTATATTTTTCTTCTCTTTTTGTACTTTCGCTTCTATATTTTGTTAGTACAAAAATTTAAAACAATCTTAAAAATATATTTAACTATTTTATTTATTAATTAAGATGAAATCTTTTACAAGTTATAAATCGAGAAGTAAAACGAACCATTTCAAAACTTGTTAAAGTAAAATGTTACATTTTATAATAAATTTTGACATGATATAATCCAATAAGATTCATATATATTACATTATAAGATAACCACCATATAATTGCAAATAATAAATTCAAATTGAAAATTATTACCATTTAAATTAATTTGATATAGTCTCAAACCTTTCAATCTAAAAATCACATGTGTTGTAAATACAACTTAGGTCTTTCTTTTTCTTTTTTATTCTTTTCTAAGCCTTTTTTTAGTTTAAACGACTCTGGTGAATTTGGGCAATTTATGAACACCAAACTAAACATGGCCATTTTTTCTAAGGGTGAGAGAATATATATGTATATATACATAACATATACTATGATGGTGTCAAAATCTAGAACAGATAATTGACGACCGACCAATCAATGAATAATGGTGAATTGGATCGTAACTGTGAATAGTGATTGTGAACAGTATCACCGTATATGTGAACAGTGGTTGTGAACAGTATCACTGTATATATGAACAGTGGTTATGAACAGTAAATGTGAACAGTACCTCTGAACAGTATTTGTGAACAGTGACGCTGAACAGTATCTGTGAACAGTGACCGTGAACAGTACCACCGTATATGTGAACAGTACCGGCAAAAACTGATTAAAAATAAAGATGAACCCGAGACGTTTTTTATTAAGGTAGGTTCCCCCGGTAGCGCTTATGCTAGTCCGGCAGTACGTCCTCCTTTTGTGTGTGCTTGCTTTGTATTAGCTCAAAGGCAATCAATTCGGATGATAATACAAGCTACCAATCTCTCTCTTTCTTTCTATAATTTCCTTAATTCTATTTATAAGTATAGAATTAGGATTACAACTATTTCAACAGAATAAATAATAAACTGTGTAGGAGAGAGAGTGTATAAGGATTGGTATTTTTTTTGGGGTATGAAAAGAGAGAGTATAAGACCCTCAAAAATTGGCTTGTATTTAGGAAAGATGGATGGATATTGGGAGAGAAGGAAGAGATGTTTTTGGTGTGTTTTGAATGAATGAATTAGGGGGGTATTTATAGGTAAATGTAGAAGGGCAAAAAGGTAAATTTGGTAATGTATATGATGTGTATGCTTAGGTCACATGTATTCTAGAATGTATATGATGTGTATGCTTAGGTCACATGTATTCTAGAATGTACATGATGTGTATGCTTAAGTCACATAGGTAAAAATGGTATTTTACTGGAGGTAAAAGTGTTGAATTACCTTTGTATGCCAATGATAAAATTAGTATTTAACCCCATCATACTAAATTATAACGAATACGGATATTCGCAAATATGGATAATCCATCTCCGATACGGATTATTCAGGTCGAATATTATCGTTATCCATATCCTTATCCATTTCCTCGAATATTTAAAAACACTATCCAAATTCTCTTTTTCGAATATCCATTCGAATAAGTATCCACAAAATTCAAATTTGAATACGGATCCGATTCGGATTTTTAGACATCCATTTACACCCTTACTAGTCTGTCTTTCACTTTATTAAGAAACTATACATTATTTCTTTTTTTTTAAAAAAAAAAAGGTAATTCTGCTACAGGGCTATTCTTACTCATTTTGGGGTGCTCGAGATGGGCGAAACAATGACTCGAACTTGGTCCAGCCGTCAAGTATACAAGATATACAAGTGAAGTGAAATATAGGCTGATTGAAGTAGATTCATCATGTAATAACAATATTTATGGACAAGTTATGTGATATTGCAGCTGCTTTATATGTATCGTAGATAGGGCAAACAAATTTAAATCACTATTTTATTGTTTTTTTTACGAGAATAATATTAAGTCAAATGTTGGATTTAAGGTTTCATTACAATATTTTAATATGAATGTTTATTGGTAGTTTTTTACCAATTAATAACAATTTTATTTAAAAAGAGCCTTACTTCCTGTAGCTAACATGATAAGGTGAAGTATTATTTTGTTATTGATTAGTTTCTCTTGTGACTTTTAGTATGTTTATTATGTTTAAAAGGAACTTGAGCTCTTAATTTAGGACAAATGGAGTGCTAATAGATATATTTCAACATTTTCCTATATCCGAGTCTTGTTTTATGTTTAGTATATGTTATAGTTACGATAGTTTGGTATGAAGCAGCTTATTTTACTTTTGTTGATTTTGCTGGTTTATAATCCTCTGTTATTTTATATTCACTAAATCTGTCTTCTTCCTATTCTTTATTCCGCACGAAGAGAAAAATCTTAATACACATTATAGATGACAAAACAATGCCTTACTCTGAAGTATGTATGCATATACATAATTTAGTGTATTTGTGAATGTATTTTAGACATAACAGAACATTTACATGTACTCCGTCTCAAATTAAGAGGTTTTTTTTTGGGACTTAATAAATGTGTATATTATCATTCATAGTTGATATCATAAAAGCCTTCTCGCGATAAACTACTCTTCCACTACCATTATCAATTCCAGCCAATCAAATGAAATTATGCAAACAAAGTTTATGTTCCATTATTTTAAGACACAAAGAGAGCAATTTTATGTAACAATGATGTTTAATTCCAGTTCATTCACTCACAGAAGGCAAATACAATTTGAATAATATATTACAATTATAAGTCAATTACACTTACATGTCTAAATAAGATACAATGCTTGCTCCAACATAACTAAACTTAATGGATAAATACTACTACTAGAATGGAAAAATAATTTTCTTTTATTGTACACCTAAGGGAAACAGCTTTACATGATTTTCTCACAATTATAAACACAACAAAAGAGACTCTTAAATTTCTTTAACAATACAATCTGCTTTGCTGGTTAAAAAATGCAATATAATCATTCACACGTGTTCTTGTCATGGTGATTCTTCTGTTAGTATAGGCTTCTTCAAGGGCCAGAGATAGAGCAATAGCCTTTACCACTTCGGCTTCAAAAGCAAACATGTAATGTTTTGCTATAGCAAACAATAGTAAGCTTTAAACCAATGCCACTAGCAATTCTCCACTAAATAATCCCGAACCCAAGGACAAGCAAACATGCATATATCCGAGGCTTGTACAAACGACAGTAGCAAGCTCAGGACTTTTCTATTTACCCAAACACTGTGCAACTTCAAAGACAATGAGGAAACATTCTGGAAAAAATCAAGAACATACACAAAACACTAAGTCAAATAACAGAACATTGGATTACAAGTCGTGTGTATAAAGGTATGGAGGATGGGTTATAGTGGAAAAATATTATAAAGAAAATTGAATTCACCATTTTCATACTTTGAGAATTATTCAAGGATTCAGAGATTAGTCCACGTAGATTGTTACTGTTGAGCCTCTTAAAGGCAGTTTCAAGAAAATCGATATTTATATGCTATGTCACAACTTGTGCCAAATGCACTATCAACCATCTAAAAGGCATATTAAGTTTCAGCGACACAATTATTTACCCTTTATACATTTTTAAGATTTAAAAACCATTTTCCCTTGTTGTATGGGATATAGATCAATGTAATTGATTATTTTTGAATTTCAACTAAATGCTTACAAGTATCGAAGGCCTTTTATGTGACCTATAAAAAAGGGATTTTTAACAGCTAAGAGATTATTATAAAGATTAACTGTGTGAACTTCCATTGTCTCCTTAGCTCTGTTGGGACTGGTCTTGCTATTTTGTTGTTTATTAAGAGCTTCTTTAAACCTCAGCCATCAAATCATAATAGCATTTAACTATTTATAAGCTGAATGGAAACCCAAGAAGGGTTAAATTTTGTTAGTTTTTTGGAAATGAAAGCAAAATTTGAAGCACAGCTTAAAATAGATCTCATTCCCTTGAAAGGCAACAAAAGCTTAAAATTTTTCAACATCATACAATTCAATACAAATGGAAAAAGCAATATAAATTGAATAACATATAAAAGCACCCAAAACAAATAAAAAGAAAACCTCTGATTTAGTGTTCATCCATTCAACCCCAAAAGTCAAGATAAAGCAGTCCCAATATCATATAAATCTACTTTGCGAAACCCTAAGAAATAGTTACATCATGGAATTGATTGTACTTCATATCCAGCAAATTAGATAAAGATGATTAGGTAAAGTGTTAATAATATTACCAAAGAATTTTCCTATAGGTTGAGGAAAACAATTTTCTTCTTCTCCGGCAGAACCAAAGGAAAAAGGGAGTTATCGGCAAATAGAAATTGAAAGAGATAGGAATTGGCGGCAGTTGTTCCAGCTCTTTGATTGAAGAGGGAAAGGAAAGGGAGAAGTTACGTATGAGGGGATCGAGGGGAGAGAGTGTTAATATTTTTTAATTTTTAATTTCTTAAAATTCTAAATCTGACTCAACTTTGCCACACAAGTGTGTCCCAAATGTGTGTTATAATTTAATGTCTCCGTAGAAGCACCGTTTTAGAACAGATGTAATCCATTTACACTATTTTTTCACGTCTTAAAAAAAATCTACCCGTGTTGTTTTTTTAGACATGTATATTTATAATCTTATGTTGTCGGTGTTAAAGATATCGGATATTTCAATCTCGTGGTAGTGTATATATATATATTGGAGATTTCGGAGATTTCGTGTAAAAAATATATTTTTTTTCACTTATTTATTTGTTACGTTTATAATTAATAGTATATCTGTTAAATTTTTGCATCATGTAAAATATATACAATTTTTCGTGTCATAATTTTATATGATTACATTTATTTAACTGTTCAATTATCTATATACAATAATAATTAATCTCGCAAGTTTATCTGAATAATATGTCATGACATATATATAATTGTAATGTACATTTAGAAGAGCGGAATGGTAGCATTACATGTTTTGTTCTTATATATAATCATATTTTATCTGTCAAATTTATACATTATATAAATTATATATAATTCTATATTATATAAATTGTACATGTTATAATTATATATGGTTTCGTTTATTTAGCTGTTCAAAATACTTATTTATCTGTTAAGCTTATAATTAGTATTTTTATTTGTTACAATTTTACATCATGTAACATATATATATATATATATATATATATAATTTTACACTAATTTATCTATTACGTTTATAATCATTAGTTTATCTGTTAAAATTTTGCATCGTGCAAATATATACATTTTTATAATTACACATTTACATGCTATAATTAAATGTGATTAGATTTACTCAACTAATCAATTACCTATATACTTGTATAATTAATGTCGCTTGTTTATCTGAACAATATGTCTTGTTACAATTATATAAATGTAACATATATATATATATATATATATATATATATATATTATGTTTTGTTATAAATATGTAGCGATATAATTTTAGAGTAGCATAATGATATGTACTTTTTAACATAGGATATGATGGGCGCCATTCTAAACCTATACATTTTTGTTGTACTCAAGAGAATGTTGTTATATTAATTATATATATGATGATTAATAGGATATATACTAATCTTCAGTAAATAATATTGTGGTGTAATTTATTATATTATGCATGTACAAACCATAGTTAATACTTTATATTAGTTGAAAAATCAAAATAAATAGTTTCATTTCTGATAAAAATTTCAAGTTGAGTTTTTGGCTGGATTATCAAAGCATATCTCTTCTACCATGAAGCCATCAGATGCAGAATCTGTTGCTGCCCTTAGCTCTATCCACTTTGCCAGGGATTGTGGATTTTTTAATGTTGACATTGAGGGTGATGTGATCCAGGTTATCGATTTACTTAAAAATAGTGTCAATTTTGCTGATTCGTTTAGTCATATTTTAGATGATATTCATCGAGAAGCTTGGGTCTTTAGATCTTGTAATTGGCCTTTTGTTAGGCGTAGTGGCAATGAAGTTGCCCACTGTCTTGCTAAGCATGCAAAAGTCGTGTCGAATTTTGAGTCCTGGATGGAGGAGGCTCCGGAGTTTTTGTTGCCTTCCCTCCAAACTGATTTGTCTTTTATTTATTTATCTTTGTTTTTCAAAAAAAATAAATTCAAGTTGAACAATTAGTTTTTTTTAACATATATAATGTAAACATAATTAAAATGTTAAATCACACGCTCGAATCTTAAATATGTGTTAATTTAGAGAAGTACCCACCATAGCCTATGGTGAAAACTATCGACCATTTCACTACTCTATAATTATTATATATATATATATAGCATAGTGGGTTGGTAGGTACTTTCTACCATATGTTATGGTGAGTATTCTAAATTTGTAAATATTTTTTTTGTATTTAAGGGTGAAGATCCATCAAATATTGCTATATTAACTATATATGTGATGATTAATATATGATAAGTGCTTGATATTTTTGCTAATTTGCGGTAAATAATGGTATAATGTAACATTGTTATGGTGGGTACTCTAAATTTGTAAATATAATTTTATTTTTGTATTTAAGGGCAAAGATCCATCAAATATTGTTATATTAACTATATATGTGATGTTTAATATGATAAGTGCTTGATATTCTTGCTAATTTGCGGTAAATAATGGTATAATGTAACTTATTATGGTATACATGCACACATCATAGTGAATACTCTATATTACTTAAAAAATAAAAATAAATAATTTAAGTTATTTAAAATTTCTCAAATTGAACAATTATTCTTTTTAACATCATATAAACATAACTAGAATGTTAAATCACTAACTCAAAACCAAAAGATTTGTTAATTAATTTAGAAAAGTACACACCATAACTTATGGTGAAAAATACCTATCATTTCATTACTCTATATGCACACACGCACACATATATATTAGATGTGTTATTTTACAATGTATATATAATTATTTATCTTTTTAGCTGTACAATTTTCTATATTGTAGATGCACCTTAAATTTAAAATACAACTGAAAAAACTAAATTATATAATGTCACTTATTCACATACATATTTATTTTAATTCATAAATTATAGGTTATAAATATTCATTTACAAATAATATATAATTATACGTTATATAAATTATATATAATTTTACATTATATCAATTTTCCATAGAACATGTAAAAGGTTGAGGACATGTACTCACAAGAATTAGTATGAGATGAATAACAATTTCATCCAAATTAGTTGTTTTTCTTATCATTCAAGCGCTACTTATATACATTGAAGCGCTTCTATGAGAAGTGATAGGTACTTCACATCATATGATATTGTGGTTAACTCTCTAAATTTTTATATTTTTGTTATATTAAGTGCAATATTGTTATATACACTATATATACGATGATTAATATGATAAACACTAGATGTTCTTACTAATTTATGACAAATAATGGTGTGGTGTAACTTATTATAGTATGCATGTAAACATTATAATAAATACACCATATTACTTAAAAAATCAAAATAAATAGTTTATTTTAAAAAAATTCTCAAATTGAAGATCAATCTTTTTAACATAATATAATCTAATTTAAATGTTAAATCACCTACTTGAATCCTAAAGATGTGTTAATTTAGAGCAGTACCCACCATAACATATGATGGAGATTAAAGAACATTCCATTACTTTATATATATATTAGATGTTTTATTGTAGAATATATAAAATAATTTATCTATTCAATTTTCTATGTTCAATTTATCTATTTGTTTTATATAATGTCACTTATTTTGGTTGCATATTTATTTTAATTCATAAATTATATTATATAAATATACATTATACAAATTATATATAATTATACGTTATGTAAATTGTATATAATTTTATATTATATAAATTTTACACGGAACATAAAAGAGGTTGAGGACATGTACGCACTCACAAGTATTATTATGAGATGAAGAGCGCTTTAGCACATCTGTCAACTTATTTTGCATCGTCTCACTTAAGTTAGTTATTTTTCTTATCATTCTCCATGAACGGATTCTTAGACGATTAATATATTTAAGGTGCAACGTTTATACTTTAGTGTATACATATATATATATATATATATATTTAATATATGATATATTTAGTATGATATAATCGTAGCATATTTGTATTTTCTTATAATTTTATTTACTATTTTTATGTATATATATTCAAGATATCCTTTTCTTTTCATTCCTTTAATAACAATTGTGCAAATTTGTCAAACAACGCTTAGCTATCAAATAATATTACAATCTATTTAATGGAAGTATAACTTGTGTATAGACCACTATTTGTACATATAGTTCTCAATTTATTCTTAATAATAATAAATAAATAAAGTAACAAGTGGAGCATCTTATTAAAATGGGGATGATCTTAAGATACGTCAATCAATTATCCATAAAATAGAACCTAAATATATTTGTAAGATTTTTGGTAACTAATTTCAAAATTCAAATATATTGTTTAATAAAACAATCTACATGCAAAGATAATTGGATGTCAAAAGTTACGAAAAGTATATTTAGAAATTGAAAATTTCCATATTAGAAACAAAGAAGAACAATCGTGTTTCAAACAAAAAAACAAAAACACATAATTCAAAAATATGATAGCAAATCAACAAACCACCATCTTCCACACTACTTAATCTTCAAGGAAGGGATTGTCCGAGGATGAGGTATTGCAGTAGTCATCACCCTCGTCACTCAAAAAATATGTATCTGTAATACCGCCTTATTCATCCTCATCAAAGTTTAGCACATTGTTCTCCTCCATCTCTTTGTCAAACAAATCTTTAAGCAACGGATATTCTTTATCATAACGTACCCTCATTATTGATGTCTTCGTCAATGATTCCATGATCACTATTCAGCTCGAGATTGTGGTCGAGGTTGGTGGTGAAAGAAACTCAAGCGTTGTTCGCTCTATTATTGTGGGGTCAAGAATTTTGTATCTCGTTACATGGCATCTTCAAGGTAATTATTATGTATTACAAGTTATCAAATAGTGATACACTTTAATAGTTTGATGATTTATTCACTTGAAAAATTTTTATCCTAATATTAATGTGTCATCATTTATATTGTTTTACAGCACAACTAAAAAGACCCAACTGTTGGTATTCAAGTAGGTTTAAAAAGACAATTAATGGCAGTTGATTACTTTTACGTGCGCCAATACAGGTATATCATTTATATCAGTTTGGTCAATATCTCGTCAAACGAATATTACTTATTAAAACTGGGTAAAAAAATCGTATACTAGAATCTTAAAGGTTTAAAGGACATGTATTCATAAAACCCATGAAAGAATAATGTCACAATGTATAAGAAAAATACAGTAAACAAATATTGATGCAGAGAATAACTGAATTGTTCTGACCCACCATGTGAGGACACGTGGTAGTCCACATCAGTAATCTAGCATACCAGGACGAGGAGGGCTCTGGGAGCTCGTTTCAAGCACCACACGAGCTCCAGAGCCCCTGGAAGTTCATGCAACATGCCCAAGGATTGTTTTCGTTCCACAAGTAATAGAGCTCATGAACCAAAGCTCTTTTAGCGAGCTCTGGAGTTCTCTCCCAGATAGTCATTTCAGAGTAGGTGACAAACAGCATGGGCAATTGCTGCCAACACCACCAACACCGCAGAAGTTCCCTCAACTTCATTAAATGCAAACCAACTGCATTTAATGCACCGGAATCCAGGAAGAAGTAAGGTTAGAGTGGGTGGTATTCAGGGCATGGCTTTGGACCTACTTTAAGAGCCCTGCCACAAGCCACCCCTCTGTCATATATATATATATATATGAAGCATTTACTTCCCTCAACAACCAAGTTTGATCAAGTTCAAGCTAGCAACAACCAGAGAACCAAGAACATTTACGCATTTATTGCAAGAAAGAAATACAAGAGAGATAGAGCTCAATGGCCTGCCTCGGAGCTCCTAAGTTAGAGAGATTAAACTTTGAGTGTCTCAATCTCCTTCTTATTGTAATATTGTGAGAATAGATTAGCTCGGGAGATAGTGTTAGTTTGTAATATATGCCCGTTCATTGTAATACAAAGCTACCCGAGCGCTATTCCACAAGAGGAGGATTAACCTGTATTTTCATACAAGGCCAACCTACTCTATACATCTTTGACTATGTTGGTATGTTGGTATGTTGCATTTATTATATCAATCATCGGAATCATTTATTTGACCGTGTAGTCTAAACTGCACTCGGCCAGTTTTACGCACCAACAAATATTATTGTTTAAACAAACATGTACTTAAAAACCTTTAATTTGAATTGCAAATACGTAAAAAAACCAAATCATGTAAAATAACAAATTGAATATTAACTTTATGTCAAAATAATACATGTTTGAGCACTACCTAAAACGAAAACACCAATTGTCCCAACAGTTGTTTGAAAAAATAAATATATTTATGTACAAAAAAAGATTTACATATTTGATCATTTATAAAATGAATAAATTTGTATAAACATGTATACGTGTTGCTCGGAGTAGTTATATGACCAATACAAAAACAATTTTAACATACGTACACTAGTATCTGTATGACAATATTATAATTCTTAAACTAGCACAAAAAATAAAAATCAAACATATATATACACTAATTGCTTCATTTATCTGTTAGACGAGAAGAAAAAAATAACAAGTTATAATAAATATATATTTAGAATTTATTCCAGGGAGGTCAACAAAATTACATATATAATATATAGATATACATAATTTGTAATTATAAATTAATATAACATAAATAAAGACAAAATATGAGGGTTATAAAAAAAGAAGTTATGACCACAAAACTTGCCTTAATGTTTCCCCAGAAATTTTGGAAACAGAAAAGTGATTGATGAAGGGTATACTAGTCAATTAAAAAAATCATTAATTGGTAGGTTTAAAATAATTAAGTTAAGAGGGGGCCTAATACTAATTTCAATCTTGCATTGTTACTAACCACTAATTAAAATCACAAATAGGGATGTAATACTAATTTTGAATGATTCAAAAAGTTGTACCGGTAATATATGTGCATTTATTTAAAGGGCTTTTTGGCTTTGGTCCTTATTAGGGGTGTGTAAAGACCGGACCGAATGGACCAATGGGATAGGACTAAATTATAGAGCTTTTTTTGGTCTTTATGTGTACAATGGTTCGATCTGGTCCAAATTCTAATAGACTGAAGTAAAACGGTCCGGTTCGGTCCAAATTTCAATGGACTGAAGTAATACGCTTCAAAGAAAAAAACTCACATAAAAACCGAACCAAACTGAATATTTATATATATATATATATATATATGTATTTTTTAATATATATTATATACCTTTATTAATTGTGTATTGTAAATCATTATATTATTTTATGGATTGCCACTTTCCATGTCTTTGTTTTATGAATTATTGTATGCTTATTGAGTCATTTTTGCCACAGCCAATATAGCCAATATGCACCGCCAATGGGCCAAATAATGAATAGAAAAATGGGCTTGAATAATGGTTTATTTCTATTTAAAATTTTCTAACAAGCCCAAACAAAATAAACCCATTAAAAAAGCCCAGGCCTTTTAGACCAACCAAACTCAGACTGTTTAAACTAGTTTGGTCTGATCCGGTCTTGATTGCATGTTCGATCCGATCTGGTTCCAAAAAACATAGGACCGATAGCAACAATCCGGTCTAGAATTAGGGTCAACGGTCCGATCAACCGGACCGTGAACACCCTTAGTTAGTCCTTATGATAGATATGCTCCAATCTTCTTCAATAATGCATGGATGATATATGCAAACGGTAGGTAGAATTTTTTTAAGATGCACCAATCCACAACTTTCTTATTTAAATGATGTAATTCTTATAAATATAGGTATGATAATATCTTTCTCTGGCGAGAACTTGAATGCATAAATACTATTTAGTATATATTTGTATTTTTAATCACAAATACTAATTTTCTCATTACAAATATTGTATCTATGACCGGAAAAAAGAGTATCTACAATGATAGTATACATCATTTAGAAAACAGTATCCAGGTATTGTAGCCTTGAAAAAAAAAATCGTGATTTTTATTTTATTTTATTTTATTTAATACAGTGGCGTTTACGGTAGAATGTGTGGTTCAATATTATCATCCCTGTAAGATCGAGAAGGCTTCTCTAACATACTGAAGACATTAATTATAATTAATTGTCAACTCAACCAATTAAAGATTGGTTAGATAGGAGAAAGACTCGGATCGTGTGAGTTTATACACACAAAAATTACCTATCCCACCAACTCATTCTTCACTCTTCATCTTTGCCAAAAACAAATATTAATATATATATATATATATATACTATATTGTAATTCATGCCACAAAAATTATTAAATATTTAAAAATATCTTAAATTTCAAATTTTTATCTCTTTATACATTTTTGAGATTCAAAAAAACATTACTAGCTCCTTATTATATAGATATTAGCGTCAACGATGAAGTTCTAATTAACCCTAACCAGATGTACATGATTATTAAGAATAGTTGGCTCAAATCATTAATTTCACGTGAAAAAATTGTATAATTCAATAGGGGTTGAAAAATAGGATGGTGTCGCCATGTAGTAATGAAATCTTTTAAGATAAAATTATACATCTATGTCGACCCAAAGGTGTTTAATTGTTGTATTTTTTTTTTGTATCTCTATACCGATAAATCATATTGTTTGCAAGATTGGTGTGTTAAAAAGAAAACTCACATAAGCGGAAAAGATTAAATTTTGTGCTATAATTTTTTTTTTTTTAAAGTGGGCCAATACAATATAACAAGTTTATAGATATATAACAATTAATACTATTAATAGTTAAAGTTTCAAAAATCTAACAAGGGCGCCGAGCCGGCCCCTTGAATTCGGGACCGACAAGGTGCAACCACCGCATAAATACTTGAAAAAAAAATTGTACATCAGCATGTCACAGTCCCATAAGCACAGCTAACCTTACATGTGGTAGTAGATTGATGACTGTACGTGTATCTTGTTTCTATTATGACATTCAATTTGTGTAATATACATTTGTGGTTGTTAAGGTGAGTGAAGCACATGGAAGCATGGTTTCATTGAGTTACGCGCCTCAACCGTCTGTCTCACCTACTTCTCACGTGACCCGGTGTAGTAGCTGATCATTGATATATACATGTATTCAAAATTTAAATTAAATAATTTATTTATTTTTAATTTAAACATATATAATAATATAATTGATCTCTAGTAGCTATATATATATATATAAGGAAGTGAAGACGTACCCTAACAAAAAGATAGAGCTCAGTCTCTAGCGTCAAGCACAAAGATCCAAGTACTACCAGCTGGCTGCATGAGGTATGTCGCTTTTGATTTTCTCTTCTTTTTTTAGCCATTTTTAAGATTTGATGATATTAATTAAAGTTAGTTTGATTACTCTTATTCTTTGGTTGTTTGCGTGCAGATTATATATTGTGAGATCTAGAGAGTTCATCAAAAATATATATATGCGTATGTGAATGGTTTCCATGATAATGCTTGTCAAGTGAGAAGCCTTGCTTGTTAATCTCTGCTTCGTTGTCTGTTCGACCTTGAACTGAACTTGCCGTTTCATTTACATAAATCTATTTAATTCTCAATATTAATTGAATATGTTTCATTAACAAGTTTCTTTTCTTCTCTTTTTTTAATTCTCAATATTAATTGAATATGTTTCATTAACAATTTTCTTTTCTTTTTTCTATCATTTGGTTTGACGCGGGTTTGGGTGGATATATTGTTTGCAGAGAAATTTTAGGTTGCTTGATATTAATGGAAATTAAGGATTTAATTAATGATCGTCGTACGTGGGGTGTAGAGGAAGATAATGACCGCATAATATAATCTTAGTTAATTTAAGGATTTCAACATATGTATATATGATAAAAAAAAAAAAAAAAATAATGCCAAGTACGTACATCGATAGAAGTAAAATTTTGGTACCAAAGTTGCAAATTCTGTGAAAATCTGAATCGTTAAGATTAGCAATCTAGATTTTGGCAGTGCATGGTTTTAAACAAATGCTTATTTAATTTTGTGCCTTAGAATGAGAATTTCTACATAAATGTAACCATTTTAGACTGCATAATAAGGAAGGCAGCAATTAACAATTACAGTTAGGTTTGGACTTGGGAACAAATAAATATATTCTGTCGGCTGTTACTTATTAACTTCTTTTTATATGCTTGAACTAGATTTTAAGGGCACCATTGAAACATTTGATATATCTTTTTGATCCTAACGACATTTTTTAGGGCATTTGGGATCCAGTCTTTGAGTTTAAATCTTTTTAGAAAATGATTTTTAATATTTTTTTAAAAGTTGTGGTCCTTTGAGATACTGTTTTTTAACACTTGCCTCTAGTAAGGACTTATATATTATGCAATAGATATTAATTTTCTCGGCATAGATGATAATAACTCTCAGTACAAATACTAATTTTTGTGCAAATGCTAATACTTGCACTAAGAGATACTAGACGTACAAAAAAAATGCAGTATTTACAGGACACGTGTCTTTTAATAAAAACTGAGGTATCATATACAAAAAATGTTCGAATTCAAGGACGGAATCCTAATTTTTCCAATTAATTTTTTCATTTTTTTGTGGGTCTCACGTGTGTAACCTAACATACTAATTTTATTCCTTAAGAGTTACTTTTGTGTTTATATAACAGAAATATTTGAATATTTCTCTTTTAACATAGTTAATTAAAAGTTCTGGCCCATATATTAATAAATTTATTTTTGATAATTGATTATGCATAAATTTTTATATTTTTAAAGTAAGGAAAATATCCTTAGTGGCACTAAATTTAAACAAGTTTTCTTTCGTTTGTAGTTGGTAAGATCAGTTGCTCGTAGACGCCAAATTCTCAAATTTCAACTTTGTAGGGTAGAGATATCCCCACACTTAAACTAATTAATATTCACATATCCCCAATTTTGCACAATTATACTAATAAATATCCACATATCCCAATTTTGCACAATTAGACTAGTTAAGATTCACATATCCCCAATTTTGCAAAGTTAAACTAATTCATGTTAACAAATCCCTAATTTTTCACAATTGAATTATTAATATGCAAATATCCCCAAGTTTCCTTTGATAATAATAATTTCCGGTTGAAAAATAAATCCCCAGTTTTACGCAAGGGTTTTGATTTAATTTGAAATATTTCTTTCTTATCCAAAACGAAAATGGTCATATTCCCTTTTCCTTTATCGTTACTTTCTTCTTGTTAAATAAATAAAGGATCTTATTTTCATTTTTGAAATATTAAAAAATAAAAGTATTATATCATATTTTTTAAAAATATAATTAATGTATCATATATATAAACAATAGTGCGATGATGAATACTTTAATTTACACCATAAACTATGATAAATACCATTTTAAATTTAAGAGCTGTGATCCATCACATATTCTTGTTCTATTCATATATATATATTTGTGTGTGTGCCACAACATACGGGGGCAGTACCTTCCAAAATAAAAGGCAATTAAGGTGGTGCAGATAACGAAAGTGAGGCATTTTTCAAGTGTAAGGGCTCCTTACTTGACAAGGCTTTCCATGGAAATTCATGACATTGAAGATAGAAAAGAAGAAGAAGAAGAAGAAGAAGAAGCAGCTGCTGGCAAAATCTATTCATATATACATATATATATATATAAACAGGCTCCGGAAAAAGTTTCTTTCTTTTAACTAAAGAACGGATTTTTCATTTTGAGGAGGTAAATTATTGAATTTTTTGATGAAATTTGATGGAAATGATCGATCTCTATGACGAGTATATAAACTCTACCAAATTTCATCAAAAAAATTCAATCAATAAGTTGGTGATCTAAAAATCTAAAATTTCAACGGTCGAAATGTACGCATATATATCAATCTTTAGTTTACCCACTTCTTCATTGAACTTTTTTATGAAATGTGGAACAATCTTTCAATTAAATAGTGCCTATTCAACATTTGATACTTTAAATGCTGAAGTGAACAAATTTTCGATAACGGTGTGAACCTTATTATCATAGAATTTTGTATTCATTCTATGCTCATATTGAATTTTAGTGGGTAGAACGTCATCAAAATTCTCTTCACATCACAACCCCAATATCCAATTAAAGTTATCTTTTGTGATCACTGTAAAAAAATGTTTAGATTAATTTGTTGTTGAATTGATTTGTCACTACAAGCAATCAGTTGGCTTATATATACCTATGGAAGGAAGAATATTCTCAGAAAATAGTATGTATATCGATGGAGAAATATTCACCCATTTTTTTTCTTTTCTACTTGGGTGCTCTTATTGTTAAAGTGCATTTCCAAAATAAAAAAATTAGTACGAGTACTTAAATAAAAGAGTATTAAAAAAGAAAAATATAGGTTCTTCAATTCTACCGGCATCCTATGATAAAAGCTTATCAACTTCTTTCTTTTTTCCTTCTCCTTTTTCAAATTACGTATAAAGATTTGATTTGAACTGTCAATCCCTCTCATCCTCACAAATGCCTAACCACTATACTATACGTACCACTAGCTATTGATAAAGAAATATTTAATTAAAAGCCTAACCAATTGAATTTACTTGAGAAAATCAAAGCCACAGACTTTTGAGGATTGTTGCGACACTAAATAGGTTGGTGGACAGGTTGAAACGGTAACCTACTTTTCATTCTTTTCATCCCAACCCTACATTTTGCTATATCTCATCTACTTCCCTTTCAATTTCTATTTCATGAATAACTCGTTTTTTATTATTTAAAATATCAACCTAATAGCCTGGTAATATAGTCGTTTCATAATACAGCTCTATGTGATTAATTGCTGATCAGCATTTAGAAAAAGTGAGTAGATATTAAAGGTTCGAATCTGATCTAAAACATAAAATTTTAAGTTTAAGTCCCGCCTCGTCTTACCAATTGTTGAGGTAAATGGTGAAAAAGAATAATTAAGTTTTGTGACAATTACGGCCTCACAAAGTGGTTGTTATGGTGAGTATGCGCATGAGTTGGTTTAATTGATTCACCCGTAAGTCAAACCACTTCTCACGTGCCCTCAATAATACTACTACAATTAGTTCTACATACAAAATCAATTAATTAAAATCATATCACACACTTTCATCTGAAAATATCTTGACCTTCTTCCTCTGTAAAATCACACCTCAAGATTCTTCACAATAACAAAAAGGTTTGGATCCAGTCCATTTGCCACAAATATATCCAAGGTACATATATATGCTTAAGTTTAATTTAATTCTCTTGCGGAAGTTTTATCATAATAATTTATTTTTTTAGGTCTGCTAATTAAAGAATCAAAGTTACATTGAGATTTTAATTTTGTGAGAGATTATCTAAAATTATTTATCATTATTGGGCGATAAGTGAGCGGTTTCCATGCTATGCTTGCCAAGTGAGCAGTCTTCGCACATGACCTTTATTTCATTGTCTGTTCAACCTTGCATCTGGCTATGGTAATTGATCCTATGTAACATATTATGATCCAACAAAATTAAGTAACTTCGATTAATATATACTACCCCGACGCCTCTATCTGTGCATGTGCTCGCACATGTTGTTGAGTGCTTACCATATGAGCTCTAACGTAACTAGTTAAAATTTGCGCGCCTATACGTAGATATATGGATATTTCTAGTTATCGGGGATATAGGTAAGTTATTTTCAATATTCATAAATTTAGAATGATTTATGTCTCACTTGACTTATTTGTAACAAATTAAAGAATATCTTACTTCCTTTTATTTTGTCGAGAAATCTATACAATAACGACATGGGTTATGTGAATTAATTAAACTCCACATTATATTCTCTAGACTCTAGTAAGGGCGTTCTAAAATTGCATGCAGCAATGGCTTTTATGCGCGCATGCAATATTCACAGGTTGTAATATCAAAGATCGAATTTGAGATTCTTTTTGAACATATGGTTGATGATCTATATCGAGGTGCATGTACATAAGGTAAATGTATATAGTGTGAAAATTTGTGTTCAATGTTAATAGTAAGCATATATTTAGCTAAGCTACATAAGCTAGCTAGCTAGATGAAGATCTGATTTATATGTCCAAGGGTAGCTGATTGTTGACACTATACATAAGTCTCAAACGTTAAAGCCTCGGACCACGTTCAGTATATCACTTTAGAGAGCTATTCAATTTATTGTCTACTAGTTTTGTTGATCAATTGAATGATTTGACAATCACAGTTCAAAGAAGTCGAATTTCATGTTCTTGTTTTTCTTAAAGCGCGCTAGAGAGAAAATTAACTTATATAAAATAAATGATCGAATCATGAAATCCCAGATCCGATGAACGCAAGTCAATTTAACTCCAAGATGAACTTCTTGATTGTATTCAGTGCTAGCTAGTTGTGAGCAAGTGTGTTTGAGATCTTTTTATTTAAAAAAAAAGAAGAACGAAGAAAGAAAGTCTAATTAATTAAGTCCCTTCCTTTAATATAAATAATAAAGAACCCCCTCTCCTTGTGAGAGTTGAACGCCCGATCTCCCGTATAATATTTATAGGAAACTAGGATTTCATCCCTCCTTTTGAAACATATTAGGGGTTAGGACAGCCCCTTTTGCATTATTAGTATCATATCCCTCTTTTCAAATAGTTTCTTAAAATAGGGTTTACGTCATTAACTCATAGATTTATGTGTTACATGAGAAGACGATTTTGCCCATGAGGCATTTTATGGAAACAATCTTTGATTGAGAAATCAAAGTTTGTTTTTATGTTTTTTAATTTTTATTCAATTTTGGATATATCTATTAAATATACAAAAATTTCGGAAAGAAACTATGTTAGAAATTATTGATTAATCAATCACGCTCCAGTTGTCAAATATTATGATTGCCACGTATTATTTTTAACTATATCAAATAATAATTATTTTTTAACTATACATATAATTTAAGTTGTACCTGCTAATAATTTTTCATATAATTTATAATGTTACAATTCGATATAAAATTTGAATGTTTTGTATCTGTTATACAAAATAGTAATTTTGTATGTATGTAATATATTATTGTTTAATATATATATACATATATATCTGTAGTATTGTATATGTTTAAAATATAGTTGTATTTTTATACATTTATAATTTAATTTTTATCTGTTCTAAATTTTATGATGTAAATTTTGCATGTTTAAAATACATTTCCGTTTTTATACTATTGTTTATCTGTAAAAACTGTAAATAGTATTTGTATCTGTTTTCAATATATAATTCTTTCAATAATATATATATATATATGCATGCAAATTTTATCTGTTTAAAATACATTTGTATTTTTACACAATTGTGTATCTCTAAAACGGTAAATAGTATTTGTATCTGTTTACAATATATAATTTTTCAATAATATATATATATAGATATATATGTTTTTAAAACATATTTTCATTATTTCTAAATTATATCTATTTAATCTATAATATTTGCATTTCTACACACTTATAATTTAATTTTTATCTGTTTTAAATTTTATAAAAACTGTAAATAGTATTTGTATCTGTTTACAATATATAATTTTTTCAATGATATATATATAGACATACATGTTTTTAAAACATATTTCATTATTTAAAACATGTTTTTATCAATAATATATATATATAGACGTACATCTTTTTAAAACATATTTTCATTATTTGTAAATTCTATCTGTTTAGAATACATTTGCATTTATACACATTTATAATTTAATTTTATCTGTTTTAAATTTTATAAAAACTGTAAATAGTATTTGTATCTGTTTACAATATATAATTTTTCAATGATATATATATATAGATGTACATCTTTTTAAAACATATTTTCATTATTTGTAAATTCTATCTGTTTAAAATACATTTGCATCTATACACACTTATAATTTAATTTTTATTTGTTTTAAACTTTATGATGTAAGTTTTATCTGTTTAAAAATAGATTTGTATTTTTACACAATTGTGTATCGGTAAAAACTGTAATTAGCATTTGCATCTGTTTACAATATATAATTTTTTAATAATATATATATATATATATGTATATGTTTTAAAAATATATTTTTCATTATTTTATGATGTAATTTCTATCTGTTTAAAATACATTTGCATTTATACACACTTATAATTTAATTTTTATCTGATTTAAATTTTATGATATAAATTTAATATGTTTAAAATGCATTTGTATTTTTACACATATGTGTGTCTGTAAAAGGAAATTAATATGGGTAATAATTATTAATCAATTTCGTATTTATTATAAACGTAAATTATTAGTTGTCAGTACATGGAAGTGATATATGGTAGTGTCCATAAATTACTGAGCGTTTGGAGCGATAATTGAATTTTTGAAACGTATATATCTCAATGATGTGTACAATCAGTATTACGTTAGTTTACGAGTTAAAGGTTCTGCATTTAACTTTAATTTTAAACAATGAGATTTATGAATATATCAAATAGTTGATGTTTTATTAACAAATTTAAATATTAAACTTTATAAAGCATCAAATACTTATTATTCATAGATATTTGCTAAAATAATTTTTTTTAATAATATTTGACAATCAAGTTATAGTTTCTAAAACTATTATCTATTATTATTTGTAAATATATTGCTTGTAACATTAAAGATACACTCTATATATGAATCAAACTCATACTACTCAAAAAAGACAACTTTTTTGAATTTTGAAAAAGTTATCAAATTTAACCCGTTTTTCAAAATTTATCCGTAAAGGTTTACGTTATATATACCAGCGTCCCTCTGTCCTTAACATTATCGAAAAAAACTACATATGTTAGATATTCACATATTGCATTATATACATCTGTTTGCGCCACAACATACCACTTAGTTGGAAACGTAAACCACTTTTTTTTTTGTCGGTGAACAAAAAGGTGAATACAGATTTTGAAACAGATTGATACGTCTTTTGTATTATTTTTCGGGTGTTATGATATTTTAATATGAATATACAATATTTTTAAGTTTTGTAACTCCATATATAACGTACTTACACTCGTTATATTGTTTCATTATGCAGGATAATGGACTCAGGCACAACTTTAGTGGCTAGATGTACGTTTAGGGAGTCCACCATTGCATTCTACGTCGAAGAAAAATCGTCGCTCAAACAGCTAAGACACGAGATCAATTCGTTCTTTCCTGGCGCAGAATTGGACTCAACAATAATACGGTATTATTTGAATGGAGGTACTAAATGCAATTTAAATTCGGATCGCGACATCCATATGATGTTTGTAAGCCAACGACTTGCAAATGCAGACTTTATTGACATCGAAGTTGCCGAACTACCTATTAAAAAGGTAACAACACATCGCGTTGACAATGATATGGGTATGGAGCTTTGTGACCCTATAAGCAATGTCGATCGTGTATTAATGGGAAACGAAGAGAACGAAAACAATGTATCTATGAAAGATGTGTGGAAGACATACATAACACAGGTTAAGCAGGTTTTCTATGGAGGAGCAAAGGAGTTTAGACAACAATTGATAAAATACACGATTGCCGTCGGTTTTAAAATAAAATTCATTAAAAATGACAAGACCAGGGTTACCGCAGTGTGCGCTAAACGTGTTACATGCGGGTGCCCATGGCGTATACATGCTTCTATTTGTAAACTGAATGGCAATTTCTACGTGAGGACGTTCAATAATGTGCACAACTGTGGTGGTAATATCACGACCAGTAGGAGTGCAATGGTAACATCTAGAATGGTGGCATTAATCATGACAAACATGATTCGTGAAAACCCATTGTACAGGCCTACTGACATTATACGTGATTTAAAATCCAACTTTGGTCTTGATGTGCCATATTGGAATGCATGGTACGGCCGAGAATTGGCAAGAAAGGGACTTCACGGCGATGATGACGAATCATACCAACAGCTTGTTGTGTACCTGTTTTCAGTTATTAACACCAATCCAGGGTCGCACTGCAGAATAGAGTTCGATAAGGAGACAACTCGATTTACTAGGTGCTTTGTATCATTTGGTGCATGCATAACAGGTTTTAAATATTGTCGGCCATATCTTTGTTTGGACGGGACACACTTGAAGAGTAAACACAAAGGTACACTACTAGCCGCAACAGCAAAGAATGGTGACCAAGGTGATCGATAAATATATCTCGCGTATTTGTTAATTTTTGTTTCAATTACAAATTATTTAACATTTATTATCAAACATTTATTAATTTTTTTGTGTATCAGGGCTATACCCGATCGCGTTTGCTATCGTTAACAATGAGAGCGATGAAAGTTGGGGTTGGTTTGCAGAACACCTACATCAGATTCTTCAGGGTGATAGTAGGAAGATCACGTTTATGTCAGATCGAAACAATGGTCTTATTAATGCAATCAGAGAATGGTTTCCCAGGCATCCTCATGCATTTTGTCACCATCATTTAAAGCACAATATCGAGGCTAAATACCCTGGCTCAAACAACAGGGAAACTCGTGATACTGTTATTAAGCTTTTTACCAGTTGTGCATACACGTTATCGAAGAAACGTTTTCATAAGAAGCTTGAGGAGCTTAAAAAGGAAGGCGGTGATGTAATAAAATCTTTTCTAAGTGGTTTACCATTTGAGAACTGGGCAAATTCATATTTTCCAGGAGAACATTATAGTGAAATGTGCTCGAACATTGTTGAGTCATTGAATTCAATGATGCTTAATGAGATGGTACTGCCTATTACACAGTTAGTTGATGGTATAAGAGCCAGGTTAATGCATTTTATTGGCGAACGATCACACGAAGCAAGCAAGTGGAGCAATGTTCTGTGCCCTAAATATGAAAAACTGTTGTCAAATCATGTTAAAGCAGGAGAAAATTGGATAGTTAATCGCTCAAATGAAGATGTATATGAAGTTCTTTCAAAATTCACTTGCAAGGTCGACCTTGCGGAGCGATCATGTACCTGTAATCATTGGAACTTTACTGGTTTCCCATGTGTGCACGCAGTGACTGTTATGAAGTTCATTGATGTTGATCCATATCAGTACGTTGACTACTACCTCAAGGCGGATACATTTAGGGAATGTTATTCGCACAATATATTGCCAATTGTTCAAAACCCCGATGACATGCCCGATAAGGAGGAAGTTCCACTTCTACTTCCTCCCAACACTAAGAACCAACCTGGAAGGCCACGAACAAAACGATTCAAGTCAAATGGAGAGGTTGGTAAAGTGAAATGTGGAAGATGTGGACAGTTGGGTGGACACAATAGGCGTACATGTTCAGAGAATATTTAGCTCATTGATACGAAAAAGTTTTGTCACCAATGAATTGAACTAAATAAATTATGAATTTTTATTTAAGCATTAATATTATAAAATATTATGTTCTTCGAATTATTCAACAAACGTTATAATATTGTTTAGGTATTTGTTCTTTAATTATCGAAACAAACCTAATAAATCCGATACACATATACAAAAACAAATAGATGCAAAATACACATCGGATGTGAATTCATTGTTTATATAAATATTCAAATAAACTGCATTGGTAATTGATAAGTGAATGTTTTATGTGTACATATTTAAATATTGTTTATATAAACAGATATTCTTATACCTTATAGAGAATCCGATTTTCCAATATCTGTTATACATTTAAAAAATGGCCGAATCGAATAAATATATTTTCTAAAATTATATGTACACTTATGTCCGATATATATATACATATATAAGTATTACTATGTAACAATATGTGTACACAATAGGTGTGCCTGTTCAAATAATATCTAGTTCATTGATATATGTAAGCTTTCTCACCAATAGACTGAAATAAATAAAGTGTGAGTCTTTATTTAAGCACCATTATTTTATCTGTACATTTTTCATGTATAAATAAAGTTTTCTCCTCATTTGGTAATTGATAAGTTAATGTTTTCTGTGAACATTTCAAATATTGTTTTTGTAAACAGATATATTTAGTTGAATAAATATAATATAATATATATTTATATATATAATCATTAATAAGTAGTTCTTATTGACAAGCCCATTTTCTAATTGCTGTTACACACTTAAAAAGGTACAGATTATTCCAATACATGTACTACTTAATTATCATTGAGATTTCGATTTCTCAATTTCTGTTATACATTTATTGAGACAATACAACTATCTAATAAATATATAAAGACTTTATAGCATTCCGTACACCTATATGCAGATTACATATATGAATTATATGTACAATATGGCCGAATCAAATAAATATCTTTTCTACAATTACATGTACCATTTTGTCCGATATATATATATATAGCTATTCTTAGATAACAATATGTATACAAAATATGTGTAACTGTACAAATAATATTTAGCTCATTTATATCTGTAAATTTGCTCACAAATATATTGAAATAAGTAAAGTGTGAGTTGTTATTTATGCACCATTGTTTTATGTGTACCTTTTTTTATGTGTAAATAAAAATCTCTCACTGATATCTATACCTTTTTTTTATGGTAACTGATAAGTTAATGTTTTGGGTGTACATTTTTAAATATTGATTAAGTAAACAAATATGTTTAGTAGAATTAAGTTAATATATATATATATATATATTTAATCATTACCACGTAGTTCTTATTAAGAAGTCGATTTTCCAATATCTGTTATTCATTTATAAATGTACAAATTATCCCAATATATGTTATATACTTATTGTTAGTTAGGCTAAAATATTGTACTTATATATATATACAGATTCAAACTTTACTACTTACGTATTATTTAGATATTTATTGTTTCCATATATGTTAAACAATTATAAGTACAATCAGCCGAAATGATATATACATACATATATATATATATTTTCATTTAACAAAACAGTCGCATGAATATTGTTCACTTACCCATTATACAAAGTTCAAATTAGATGAAAGAAAAATATTAGATCACTATAGAAAATATTCATAACATTGGGAAATCACAGATACTATCCCCAACACACAAAATGTTCAAAATAAAAGAGATTTCACATTAAAAATATGAAAACAATGATATATCACTTATTATAGTTTATATAATATACTAGTAGATTGTATCCATGTTCAAAATCCCATTTATCTTTCGCACTACCAAGATGCTCCATTCGAAAATCAACCATTCATTTTTTCAGATGCACCATCCATTGTCGATTTATCTTTGGTCTGCTCCGTGTTCAGCAACTCCAACATGGAAGCAGTGAAGACCTCTGCGACCCTTACCCTCATGTCTCTTATCACGCTGCTTCACAAACTACCATCCAATTCACGTCCAGCATACAGCTCTGTCATGTAATACATGACTGCTACTGCACAATCAACGCTGGAAAAAAGTGGTAGGATCAGTAATAATGAAAAGTCTAACAGGTACTGAAAATCCACATCACATACCTGTCGTTTGATTGATGAGGGCAGTCTGTCTTTGCTTCCAATGGATAATCCACAGTGGAACTAGCCAACCACTGAAGAGCATCGTGTTCTGTATCACTTAGAACCTGTTTGTGCTTTGACTTCCCATCATCTTTGGTGCTGAAATGATCTCTTGTCCCTTCCACCAGTGTGTGTGGTGCATTCTCCTTCATTTGCAGTAGGGATCTCCTTATCTCGGAATGCTGCATATGGACATTTAATTAGTTTGAAACAGATAAAGGAATGCATCGAAATAGAAGAATCTAATTGTCAATGTAATTGATGTCGAATTTTTAATACCATTCGGGATGCATCTCTGTAGCATTAGTTGAATTCATCCCCTTTCTTACGAGGCTTCATTGGATTAACGTGGTACCATACACCCTTTCCCTTGTCTAGGTACATCATGGTGAAATGATACTTTTCCTTGTGGTGTAATGGGATCATTATATGTGTTGATCGATCTATGTTATCTAAGATGGGATCAAGTAAGAACTTGTTGATTCCAATTTCGCGACCAATAGTACATATTGCTACATTTTCCAACATCCATTAGTAGGTTACCTTATAGGAGACTAGTAATCTGTAAATACCCAAATTGTTCTATGCATACTTTAACTATATAAGAATTTACAAAATTACCCAAGCAAATGTAGTCAGAATAGTTGTATTAACATTGCATCCTCTGTCAACAGCTGCACCAGTTTTTAAAAGCTTCGCATACGTATCAATTACCTGCAATATGATTAGTATACTTATTAGATCACCTATAAATTATATTTAAGACAGTGAAGTTTTTACTTTTAAATGAATCTGATAGCTAATATTACATTGCTCGATAAAGAGTTATTGTCGAGAATATCCACCATGTCCTTTACAGACAGCGACACAATGTCAAGCAATATAAGCTCGTACCTGCATATTACATTGAACTTGTCATTAAAAGAACAATTGATTTATATTACATTATAAAAATTATGTAATGAAATCATATAACGCATCAAGCAGTTCATTCATACCCGGGGGATTTATCCGTCAGTATAGTTTAGAGCTTCATCTTAGTTCCGGACTCAAGATGCTTCGCTATTGATGTTTTATTGACATTAAACTGCTTTGAAGGCCTTCGTGACCTGGTTTTGTTCGTATCTTCAATGCAATCGTCAATATTAACAGGGTTAATTTTTTCCCCATCACCCGACACAGTCGCACGATGAATCGTCGCAGAAACAGACCTCCGAGTCCTTCTGGTATGATGATCATTAAGTGACTCGTATTCAGTCACCCATATATCCTTATGCTTTCGGTCGGTGTAGTGTTTGACATCTACCTGTGTGGCTGCTTTGCCTCTCAAACCTCTCTCGACAACACCTCTGGCAATTGAACCCTGTTCTGGTTCCAATTTTGGAACAGGAACGCTTGGTTCGTTTTCCTTAAGCTCAGACTGCAATGTACGATTTATTATTGTAAGCTCGTAGTTCACTGACTGCACTTCCACCAATTTATCCATAAGCTTCTTATTAAATACAACCAACTCATCAAAGTTTTCCCTCTTCCTCTCAAACACGGTCCGCACATGGTCCGCTTCACCTTTCGCATTGTCCATTCCCCTACGCCACCTCTCTGCCTCTTCTTTTAGTCTGTTATTATTGTCAACCCAACTTGGACCATCCTTTTGGGTCATCATGTCATAATTGGTATGTTGGAGAACCTCAATTGCAACTTTCAGCTTTTCGTTTTCAACTTCGAGTTCCATCAGCCTTTCATCTGTTTCAACACCTGAGCTGGTACTGGCAGCACCTTTTTTGGTTGATGCTACTTGAGATACGTGTAAGTCAAAAGAGGGAAGACCACTGTTTTCAATTGTGTCGGTCTCTCTTTTCCCCTTACTTCTGGATTTTATAATACTATGGACTGTATTCGCAACATCTAAGCTCGAGCATCTCTTCTCAAGTTCAGAAGCAGCTGTACGAGACTCATCGAGTAAGTAAAGAAGCATTCCAACTCGTGTCTCGCATCTCTCAAGATAACCCTCGTTACTCTTCAATCGAACTGCCATCTCATTTGCCGTGTCCTCGAGATTACTGCATCGGGCCTTCAGTTCATTTATCTTAATGTCCCTTCGCTTTAACTCCTCGATCGATTTCATGTAATTGTCGATTAAATGCTCGTGTGCAACCATCAACTTCTTAAACTCAGTGGTAGCATTGTCATCCACTCCGGATATTAATTGGTCAATCATGTCACGGATGATTGACAATTCGGGGGAACAGATGATACAAATACATGACTCCCTGTATAGTTATAAGATGGCCCTACATTTCGACGTGAAGAACCTACGTTGACATTGGAAACTCCTGTTCTGGTTGGCTTTATCGTCACACCATCTGCTCTGATCGAAGTTTCCTTTGGAAATTCTGTTGTGCTGGAAGGATTACTCGGAGTATACCCACTCGGTGGATTACCATATATAGGTGGGGGCACAGTTTGTTCATCCAATTCAACTTGAACACCAGCTTCCTCTCCGACTGTATTAACATTATCCGTGACCTTCGCCTTTGACAATTTTTGTGCTGAATCAGATGAACCGACACTGTATTTAGAGAAATTTACATAAAAAAAAAGGTTTGTACACCTTCTGAACCCTTAACATTCTCAGATTCGCCTTTTCCGTTAAACATATTATTCGCCCCATCATTAACATCCTCTTTTGGTTCTGAAGTGTTTGTATCCCGTATGTCGATACCCTTACACTTCAATGATTCTGTTCCTTGCACAACAGGGATACTCGCCATTGCTCTTGGCACCCTTGATCTTTTTCGAACTTCAATGTCGATGTCAGATACGTTTGATAATGCGCCAATGTTGTCCACATCAATTACATATTTCTCTATTACCTGAGTTAATGAAATTTTACAAAAAAAAATAAATATGGTTTTTTGTTTGTCAAAATATACAAGTAAAGTAACAGATAATATAATACATGCCTTCACAGGTTTCACATCTGCTTGCTGGAATGCCTTCTTTAGTTTTCGTATGTCCCATCTCACAAACAATGGCTTGTCTTCGTCCTCAGCCTCATCCGGATCTATGAACGTGGTAACCTCACAAAACCAGTACTGAAATGAATAATCAGTTTAATAGGTCATCAGTTACTAAATATGTTAATCACTACTAACAGAAATAAAGTTGTGCACACTAA
Organism: Lonicera japonica; assembly: GCA_021464415.1. Taxonomy (NCBI): domain Eukaryota; kingdom Viridiplantae; phylum Streptophyta; class Magnoliopsida; order Dipsacales; family Caprifoliaceae; genus Lonicera; species Lonicera japonica. The sequence goes on along the minus strand of CM038465.1, from coordinate 63,090,173 downwards.
CCATCAATAGTGGTACACAGCCCGTTACTGTCGATGGCCTGCTTGCCTTTGCTATTATTGATTTCATCAGCCATTCATAGATAGCCAATGCCCAGTTGTATTTATTCATCTCATCAATGCTGGACATCAGCTTTGTAAGGAACCATGGGATAGAAGTACCGGTATTTGGGAAAAAAACAGAATTACACAATAAGATACACATTAGTTGTGTAACTCTATCCACATCTATAGGGCTAACCATGTGTAATTTGCTGACTATCTCACGCTCCACCTAAGTTTTTTGTAGATGTCCTCGGTTTAGAATACAAGTATTATGGATACCAGCATCTATTTGTTGATTACCAGATATATCTATTATATCACCTAAATAAGGTACTCCAAAGATCTTAGTTACCCACGTAGGGGTTAATTTCACATGTTTTCCACCAAAAACAAATGTACCAGTAGGAGCGTGATAGCAACGAATTATTCTGATGATGTCCAAATCAAATTTACGATGCTTGGTCGTTTGAATAAGCCCCTGATTGTACATATCAAATAGGGCGTAAAACGGGGTATTCATCATTGAGTTAACATGTACGGATTTCAGGCCACCCGCTTTGAACAAGACCAGTGAACGGGCAAAAGATATCATGTTAGACCGAAACTGGTCTGTTGTGACTATCAAAAATTTACCATATATTTGTACCTGTTATATAAAATGTGAAAGCGCAGTCAAGTTAGTTCAATATATAATAAGTACCATACTATTACGTTAGTCCACTTTATTTTTTCATTATAGATTAAAAGCAAAGAATACCATAGCCGCCGCACGGCTTTTACAATGTGCAGTAGGTCGAGCCCTCTTAGTTCCCTTTTTATCACTAGACACTTCCTCATGATGTATCTCAGGTTTCGAAATAGTATTCACCACTGCAAGAGCGACCTGTTGATACATTTAAGCAGTAGTCTAAATTTAATCCACATCTTATCTTTTTAGTAATAAACATGTAATTTACAAACGCGTAATCAGTTATAACCTACCCTGCTCTTTGGTATATTCAACCGTGGACTTTTTCTTCGGTTGATTAAATCTTGTTGCCTTTCCTGTACCATTTAACATAAACTATTTAATAACTACAAATCGATAGTGAGTTGCACAAATATATACTATTATTAATTTATATGGTTTTCAAATGTACATGTCGTTATAAATGATATGCAATAATATACGTGCATAGCATTATTAGTATATCGTCGATATCTAATAAGGTCATAATCAGGTTACAAGCCATCTAGAATAATCAAGTATGTTATCCTTAAACAGATATCCAATGTGGTCCCAACATAAAAAACTGGTCCTGTTATTATATCCACTTTAACTGTTTAGTTACTTATTAGAGGAATCATTTATATATATTATCAGATATTACAAACAGCCTCATATCCAAGTTATAAAAGCATCAATACCAGTCACATTTTACACTTATAAAAGAAAGGTATTAAACTATTGTATATTGTTTCATTACACAAATCACAATACATATGGTGATATAACGACTTATATAAGTAAATATATCGTATAATTCTTCAAATATTTAGGTCATATATCAAAAAAGAAAAGGCCAAAATAGCACTACAATTCATATATACAAATACGGTTACTATATTAGAAAAGTATTAGGCAACGACTATACCATTAATTCATAATTATTATACATAAATCAATTACTTACCCAATGTACGAGGGTGTCACTATTTATTTATGAATTAATAGCTAGTATTAGTTTAGGTAAACTATATATGAAACAAAAGGGTATACGTTAAGATAATTATTCAGCAAAACTACAAACTTTTTTTTTTATTAGCTAGTATTAGTGTAGGTAAACTATATATGAAACAACAAGGTATACGTAAAGATAATTATTCGGCAAAACTACAAACTTTTGTATATTTCCTCATATATTATACTACATGTTATGAGATGCATTATCTGTTTGGTTAATAGTATTTCAAAGCATTATAAACTAATTCCCAAAAATTAGGGCTTGTATCGTAGATAACAATATACAGAAACAGATACTCGATGCCCGACTCAAAACAGATTAAAAATCTTGTACCTGTTCTAACTGGTTGGCCATCAGCACTACCACACAGCGAAGGAGTTTAGCCTTGTTTGATTTATAAACTAAAGCTTTTGCAATGGGTTGTTCACTCACTGTTTATATCGTACCTAATTTATATATAAACAGAGAAGGAGAATCAACTCGGGACTGAATATCTTCGGAGGATATTCAATCGTATCTGTTTTCGCCGTGATTAGCACCAAGATTGTAGTTGTCAATCTGTTTGGTATATTAACCGTTGATTAGCTGTGTATTCATTATTAACAATATTAATATTGACCTTGGTATAATTGCTTACGATTCAAATATATGTCGTTGAAATATAATTTCACATCAAATATGGAAACATATCAATATACGATATTAGGTCCTTAGCGGGTACAATGACCCGTGGTGGCCCACTTTATCCAGATGGTTTAGTTTACAAAATAATATTTCCTTCTTTAATCCGTAGTGATACATTCCATTTTCCTTTTAATATATCCAAAGTTACTAATTGGACGCGTCATTATATAATCAATATATTAATTTTTATGTTGAATATTATATAATCAATATATTAATTTTAAAGAATTTGTAACTTTACTTTTTTATTTCAAATATTGTTAACGTCATTATAATAGGTTACATTAAATATATTGATTCATAATATTATATATATTAAAAGTTATATTAAATAATGACAACATATAAAACAATAAACATATTTGTTTATAAAATAGTGTGTAATAAAATGTGAAATCTATATAATGTTATTGTATCTAAAAAATGCACGCCTATCTTAATAACACATATATGTGGGTTATAATTTAATAGAGATATACTATTTCCAGTTACGCACTCATATTTGAAATTTCATGTTACCTGCATGTGTCTAGATGATTTCCATTACTTGACATATGTACACTGTATGGATTCACACATATTCAATGTAAACTATTTCATGTCGTAAAAAAAAAAAATACAATCGACATTGCCGACATTATATAAATAATAATTTTACGTCATCATGAATGCAACAACATTGTATCAATACACGTACAATGTTATAACATGTGTTTCATTACACATTAAATTGTATAACATTGTTTATCCCCACAACGTATAATGAATATAATTCAGATGTTTTAAAACACAATTATCAGTATATAAAATATTACTACTATTCGATGTTTAGTACCACATTAATTTACAATAAAATATATATAGTATACATAGAATACAATTAGAATGTCATAAACTGAGTTTCTTTAGACATAAAATAGTATTACATTACGTATCCCCATAATGTGTAATGAATATATCTTTATTAAAATTACGTCTAAGACCCTACCCAAACCAATAAAAAACGGATTGATTATTGTATTCTATTTAAAATATTAATAAATTTTACATTTATATTAATATGTTTATGTATCTGTTAAATGTATACTAGTTTCGATACTATATACAAATATATATATACATACAGCTGTGCAATTATTTGGTACTATATGCAATATATATATATATATATATATTACATATATCTGTTTAATGCAGATGGTGTGGCTTTATAGTAAATAAATATATCTATATACATTTTCATATTTTGCACATGTTTAATCTTTGTAACTATCTATAATCAAATTAACCGTAATTTATTTAAAATATTATTAAATTTTACATTATAAAAATATCTATATGTATCTGTTTACAAATTTCGTAGTTATAATTAGTTAATATGTGATTACATAATTGTTTACGATTTGATATTATATTTATGGTGTAGCATTCTGCATTCACTTGTTTATATCCTATTTTATATTGTACACTAAATAAATATCTTTAATATATCTGTTTACAACTTGAGCAATAATTATTAGTTAAAATTATATTATATAGTTGTTCACGGTTTGATTACACATATACAATGTAAACTGTTACATGTCGTTAAAAAAAACAAATACAATCGCTATTGCCGACCATATATAGTATAATAAGTTTTACGTCATCATGCATGCAACAACATTGTTTCAATACACGTAAGATGTTATAAAATGTGTTTCATTACACATAAAATTCTATTAAATTATGTATCACCACAATGTATAATTAGTGTAATTAAGATGTTTTAGAACACAATTATTAATAGATAAAATATTACTACTATTCGATGTTTAGTACTACATCCATTTGCAAGAAAATACAATAAAGTACCCGAGATTATGATTCATAGAACTAAGAGTAAATGGGTTATTTTTGACGATAATTTAGACGTATTGTGTTATAGCAAACGCATGTAATATTGCATCCACAACTACTAATACAACCACAACTAGATTACGAATTAAACTGTCTTGTTCAATATATCTATATAATTTAGATGTTTTAAAACACAATAAAACACATATATTATACATACAATTATAAATCGACGGTTACTAATACACCCGTTTACAATAAAAACACATATATTATATATGAAATACATGCAATTATACACGTGATTACATATACGTACATATCATGTATACGCATTTTTTAATATCACAAAATGCAGTTTAAAATTTTATGTATGTATATTACAAAATTCATTATGAAAAATGTACTAACATAATATATGTATTCATGTAAGACTATTACCATAGACGCGGTCATATATAAAATTTCAAGACAACATTATTTATATAAACATTAAGTTAGATATATTGATTCCTAACAAAATATGTAATGAAAATTATATTAAATACTCTAAACATATAAAATCAAATATGTATATGTTTGTACAATAAGGTGTCTTAAAATCCAAGACAACATTATTACATCTATACGTGCTTTGTTTTATTGGACACATAGACTGTTATCATAGACGCGGTCATATATAAAATATCATGTTACCTATTTGTGACTATTAGTTTTACGTCATCATGCATGCAACAACCTTGTATAAATACACTTATAATGTTATAAAATGCATTTCACTACACATAAAATTGTATTATATTATGTACCGCCACAATGTATAGTGAGATTATGTTTACTAGAATTACCGATATTTAGATGTTTTCTACACCAATATAAAACGAATTAATCATGTGATTTATTAAAAAAATGAACTTTAGGGAATTAAGGATGATGATACATGTAGCTAAGAGTAATGGGGTTATTTTGCCGATAATTTAGATGCATTGTGGTATAGCATACCCATATAATATTGCATCCACAACTACTACTATACCCACAACCAGAATATGAATTGATCTGTCCCGTTCAATATAACTATATAATTAAGATGTATTGTAAAACAATTATTAATATATACAATACTGGTATTATTATATATGTATATCTTTTTAATATAATATTACAGTTTTATGAGTTTACACATTTATACCTGTTTAAATGCACGCATATGTGATATATAAATATTTTTTAATATTACAAGATACAATATTCAATTTTATGTATATATATTATAAAATAAATTATGAAACATATGAAGATTGTACTAAAATAATACACGTATTCATTATAATCTTAACAGTGAATTGAAACATTATTATACTATCAGGAATACATTTTTTTTAAAAAGCAATGCACGATATCTGTTTCAAAAAATCAAGTAATACGAATTTATAATAGTTCGGATTATTAAATATTACCAGTTTTAACAATTTCGACTTTAACAGTTATATATTTTTTATGTCAATCCAATGCCACGTGTATAATTTGAATTGTAGTTCTTGAAATGGTTAATGTGTTTTCGTGTATACATAAAATATACAGCTGTTTGTATATTTTACGATATATTTATACAGCTGTTTTCATATACGTGAATTGTACTAAAATAATACACGTATATATATTAGGATTGAAACATTATGTTTGATCATACATGGATATTTAACTAATTTATACTAGTTTTCTATTGTTTAATAATCAATAATACTTGTATATGCTTGAACAACGTAATTATGATTAGCTTTTTGTAAGATACATATTATTTCTATGTATATTACAAATAATTATTTTTTAAATGCAGTTTAATTGCATATCCTATTCCTCATTACAAACGACATTAATACTATCTCAATTGCATTATTAATTACTACAGAACCAAGGCATTCTTTGGAAACGTGATTCACAATTTCCCTCCAAAACCTAATATATGAAAAATTAACTTTTCCTTCCACTTCATATCTATATATTAAAATGAAAGTCTAACATAATTACACACGTGATAAATCGAATTATTTTTGAACTAGGTCGAAAATGACATTGGGTTTCATATGTTATTGTGGTCATCAGACGGTTACTAGGACATCCACTACAGCCCAGAACCCTGGCCGACGTTTTCTTGCATGTCCGAATCTGTCGGTTAGTGTGCATCTGTATACTTGTTATTTTTTGGTGTATATAATATAAACCAATATTTGATTAAAATGTTAATGCACAGAACACGGCTTGCGGTTTTTTCCTGTGGGAGGACATTGCTATTTGGATTCATTACAACCAACATGTTTCAAGAAGGGAGAAGTTTTTATGGGTCTTGTTGTTATTATCATTTTACATCATATGGACAACAGTGTCGGCTAGAAATTAGCAATTATATAATGATTTAGTCTAAATACAGTTATCTAATTTTTAGTTTGTCTAATCATGCAATATAAGTTTACATTTTACTGCATGTAGAGAAGACAATGTTTATCTGGCTATCATTATTCTAATGTATATACAAAACAGTTATTCAAGTTGCCATAACAAATTAAATCTATACGATATAAACAGATGCAACAAATGGGTTATCAATCAATATTGCCTAATAGTCGAAATAGTAAATCACAGTGATGTTGTTTTTAACCAAATGATTACCTAGGATATTATAGACTTGGCAATGATAGATAATTAATATTTATATTTAGTCACATAAAAAGGTTTTCTTAATTACCAAAAGTTTCAATCCTTAAAAAACATTAAAAAAAATTTAAAAAAAAGAAAACCACCAGAAGCTGCCAAAAGATGAACATCAAAACCTAATAACTATTGTCCACAAATTAAATCAATCACATGCAAAGGGATTTTCCGAAGAAGAGCTGTGTGCATACCGATCGTCAACATCTTCACTGTACTCGAGTCCATAACCACCATCGTCATCGTCAGATCCAGTCTGAGTAGAATCAAATGCCAACTCCTCGTTCTCCTCCCTTTCTATATCTTCTAGATCCTCATCCCAAGGTTCCTTATATGTTTCACCAGCGTCACCAGAATCATCGCCATTGTCATCATTGTCTTCATCCTCTTCTTCGTTGTATTCGTCATCATCCTCATCGCAAGCATCCTTATCGGACTCAGATCCAACATCATCTCTCTTGCCGTTGTCCTCTTCGTCGCCGTCATACTGCTTCTCTTTGTCAGTCTTTTGGTATGTCGGTGCAGTTTGACCTACATCGTTTATTCCTCGACGTTTGCTAGGCTCCAGATCAGCAGGTGACGAGTTTATACGTTTAAGGGTTTTTTTGGGACTGGCCATTGATTGCAACTCACCACGGGATGAACAGTTACAATCGTCATAATAACTGTTTCTATTATATTTATAATAACTGAATAGTCGAATCCCATCGCAACAGTTTAATGTCTAGTAATGAATGCATCGGAATACGAGGGGGCGTGTTATTTGCGGTTTCCGGTGAAAGATCACAACCAACGGTTGGAGTATTAAGATATCTGTTTTCGACACAGATAAACAGGTAATCTCCAATTTACAAGGCAATACTTGATTATGTACAAATATTATTTTTTATTTATAAATTATTGGCGAATAAGATATTGTTTTTTTAAAAAAAACATTATTATACTACCAGGAATACATTTTTTTTTAAAAAGAAGTGCACGATATCTGTTTCAAAAAATCAAGTAATACGAATTTATAATAGTTCGAATTATTAAATATTACCAGTTTTAACAATTTCGCCTTTAACGGTTATATATTTTTAATGTCAATCCAATGCCACGTGTATAATTTGAATCGTAGTTCTTGAGATGTTTAATGTGTTTTCATGTATACATAAAATATGAAGCTGTTTATATATGTTTCGATATATTAAAGTTTAATCAAAAACTAATTTACAGATGGAATGTTTAGTTTGAATTTTCATATTTATAGAAATAACGATAATTCATAGTTTCCATGTTTGATATAGAGGGGAAGTTTAGTCTAACTAAAAAATACAATTTATTGCATATTATATAATTAAGGTAAGAGGGACTAGATACTAATATATAGATCTGTCATGTCCTTACTACTAATTAACTATGAAAAGAAGGGGCTAATACTAATTGCCCCTAATATTTATCCTATATATACACAAAAAATGATCAAAAGATACCATAAACTGTTAGAAATGCATATATATATATATATAGATAGTATTTGAGGTGAAAGAGGCAATGAAAATAAGGTATAGAGAAGTGAAGGACTACTTACTTGACAAGGCTTCGCATGGGAATCAACACTCGTGGAGTCATGGTGGACTGGAATATGTGTTTGCATGCATGCATGCATGCATATCAATGGCTTCTCAATCCCTTGCCGCCTTGCCCTCGATATATTTGAAGGTCAAGCTCTCTCTCTCTGTCTCTCTCACTCTTAATGCCTAAGCACTATGCCCCTTGGAAAGCACAGGATCTCGCAGTAGCGTGGAATCTAAGTTTTCGTTTTGTTTTTCTCTCTTTTTACTAAAAAGAAAAAGAAATGGTAGACATAAAAAAATATATATAAGAAGATAGTATATATTTAAACAATTAGGCTATAAAAAGGGATTCCTATCACTCTAACAAAAAGAATGGATGACTATTTAGAGGGGTAAATTGATGGCGTAAAATGTTGAATTGATTTATTCGACCAGTCACAAAAGGATAAATGGCCGCGCACATTAGTAAACAAGTCCAGTTTGTCAAAAGAGCTCAAGAGCTCTGGTCTGAGTGTCACTTGAAGATCAGAGCTCCAAATGATATGCATATTCAACCCAAACGTTATTTTTGTATACCGGACTCCTAAGATCATACACCAAAGCTCTTTCAGCTAGCTCTGAAAACCTCTGGCCAACCTCCGTGTCAAAGTAAGTGCAAACAGTATGGGCGATTGCTACTAATTTCACCAACGCCACATAACTTCCCTTAACTTCATTAAATGCATATCAACTGCACTAAATGCACCAGAATACATGGAGAAGCAAGATCAAATTTGGTGATGGTTAGGATGGCCCTGGACCTACTTCCCTCAACAACCGAGTTTTACACAGAAGTTTTTATTACACAACTACAAGGCACGCGAATAGTACTCAAGAGAGATATACAGAGAGAGATTAAGCTCTAAAGCACATAACAGAGCTCCAAGTATAGGGCATTTAGGCTTTAAGTGGCAAATAACTTTTTTAATTGTAATGTTATAAGGATAGAGTAGCTAGAGAGATATAATTTGCTTTTAATGTGAACCCATTCATTATAATACAAAGTACCCGGGGCTCTTAACTCTATTTAATTACGAGAGGAAAATTAACCCATATCCTCATATTTCAATCCAATATTTCTTCTTACATAAACCGCACTTCAAGTTTTTCTTACTGCCTTTTTTTTTTCATGGACATTACACTTCTAACATACAGACCTGGAACTCATCAACAGTCAATGCCCTTGATCTCGCCTGGAATATTCGCATCAATCACAGCCAGTAACAGATGTCGTTGTCTACCTTGAAAATGGTCTTGGGCCCTCTCCCTCCGGCGGCCGGCCCAAATGGATCCAAAGTGAAAGACACAACTCTGCTCAAAAGAACTCTACCCCTTCCTCCTATTCAGGTTCATACTCATCAACCTAATTACATATTTACTTTCTTATGAATATATATCTGACTGACATTAATTATGATCCACTAATTCTCTCTTACCGCGTTCTTTGAGTTGATATGATGGGAGGTTTTGATTGTGGGTTTTAAGCTGGTTTTAACTAAGCAAAAGTTACAAGATTTTGGTTTAATAAGTTGGTTAATGCTATAATAGCATCACCGGTATATGCTCTGTTTGTGCTTGGTATTTGTTTTTAATCCAACTACGTACCTGGTTTTCTCAGTGAGATTTAAACTAACCACAACAATCCCCAATCGATCTAAGAGTTCAACAGTCTAGAGTTCTCTGGCTCTCCTAATGTTCGTATAAATTTTGATTATTGGAGAGTGGACACATAGTGGAAATCACATTTCCCACTAAGCTTAAGAGTTCCGCGGTAATTTTTAATTTGATTTTCTGCAATGTGACCGCATCATGAACATCAGAATTTATGTGAATCGCTGAGATATGAAAGAACTTTATATATGAAGTTCCCAAGAAACTCTGAATGAGTTTCCATTCACCCCAACCCTGAAGTAAAATGGCTTTGGCAGCTACCAAATAGTAGACTGATTAAACCATGTCTAGTGTTACTTAGTGCTCACCAATGGTGCAAAAAGCAATAGGTTTCCACTTTCTAATTCCACTATATTTCAGTAACAAAATAATTTTTTAGATATATAAATAAAGTACGTAATAGTGACAACTGCTGCATATTGCTTTTGAATATGGTTCATTTTGTGTCATTTCAATTACATTTTGACGAGTGCATTGCTCTCACTCTGCATCATAAGAGGCTGAAGAAATGCTTGAAATGGTTACATGTGCCTTGCCGATTCTGTTTTGTTTTATCTTCTTTTTAACAACAAGAAAGAGCTCTGCTGCTTCTCGTCATCGATTGTCATAAAAAAACTAGAGTGAAGAATGGAGGATTTATTATCTTTCTATAGCTTAATAAAAATATGCATATGTTGAAATACGTTTCATTTCACTTTCTATCCTTTTTCGTTGACAGTAATGAGTAAGGCATAGCTGTAGTGGCCATGTAACCTGCTCATTTTACATTCGATTCAAATGATAAAGTTGTAATCTGAAGCCTCTTTGGTTCTATTTTTGTTGAAGGTGAGAAAGGAAGCACATATACTACAACCCATAGAAACCTTAACCACCATATCACGAAGAGATATGGCCTTGTGTTTGACTGCTGCAGCAACTCTAGCCGGGGAGAATCTTTTCAAACCTGAACCAGTTGAAGCATGTGTTAAAAAACCCGAGATTAGGAAGAAAATAATGGAAAAGCTTGAACAGCTAAGGGAAAAGGCTGGTTTATTGATGCAAAAGCCTGGGAATGGTGAAAATCCAACCCCACCACTTGCACCATTAGTCAAGGAAAAGGAGAAAGTGCTCCCTCTTCCACCACTTCCAAATCTCCAAAAAAGCGCAGAAAATCTTTGGTGGAAGCAACTCTTCCTCGGTAAAAGGAGAAATGCATAATTCAGCTTTTAAATTTTGAATTATCTTTCTCTAGAATCAAGTGATTATTTGAATTACAGCCCCATGTGACTCCGGTGCCATTAGATTAACACTTTTGGTCACCTAAAAAGTTCTTGTATTACTCTGATCTGGAAACTTGATTTGGTTCGGTTTTTTGTAAGCTGGGTTTTATCTGAAACCTTTGTACCATTTTGGTATTTCTAACAAAATAAAAGTTCCTCCGCTCGGCTTAGAAGAGGGATTAGTCATCTTTGATGGATCCACATTTCACCTTTTACTAGCTCTCACTCGATAAGTATTGGTGGGTTTTAGCAATATTATGATACTAGTCAATGCCCGTGCCTACGGCACGATTCAATTATGCTTATATGTAATTAGTCACACTATCTAAAATTATATTTATTGCTACTTTTTTTATATCTATAATTACTCGTAATTTTAATTTTTTTATCTCATATTAAGAGTTCTTATTCTAATTTTGTTATTTTTCAAAGAAATTAATTTTAACATTATCCTAAAAAAGTAGTAGTATATTTTTAATTTGAATAAGAGGAATTAAATTTTCCCATATGGCACTAATTTTAATTTTTAATCTTAACCAAATTTTAAAAATATAATTGTACTCCTATTATTCAAATAGTGGTAGAGTAAATTAAACCTGACTAATTGCATTTTTGTTATAATTAGAGATGAGAAATGGCCTAATTCGACGGGTTTTCGACTAAGCAAACCCTAATATAGGGTGGACTCTTTCTATTTTATTTTATAATTTGAGAAAGTATAAGTGTTAAATGGCTGAAGTTCGAGTTCACGTAAATTCTGTCCATTTGTCTCAACTATATTGAAATATAACATTTTTTCTTTAAAATACCCTTATAATACAATCTAATTACAGCTGGTAAGAAGAAAAATAGTGAGTTGAGATTTATACGTATAGTATAGTAAACTACGTAGTTTTTTTTTAAATAAATATACTTTTAGTCAAGTTTAGTTTTAATCATATTTTTAGATATATCGAATTTGAATTTGGTAAAACCCTAAACTCAACTATTGATCCCCTAAAGTTAATTCCAACATAATCCATTTATATATTTCCATTAGTACCTTTTGAATTTTTGAAATTTAGAAATTATTAATCACACATAGAACAAACGTATGCCAAAACAATAATCAAATAAGTTTAAATTAATATGTTTACATTTAGATAAATTTAAAATAATACGTTTATATTTAGATCAACATAATATTTCAAAATTATAATTAGTTTCTAGAGAAATTGTAACCATCCAGATTCTCCCATAAAATAGCTAGCTTAAGTTGTAAATTAGGTTCATTGCACCCACATATATACCAATATATATCAATGATCTTCCCATTACACTGTCGATGTTCCCATTACACTACTGATGTGGGATATTTTAAGTCATCATAATCTCCGCCCGTTAAATCCATAACGTTCTCATCAGGTCGGGGTCACACACAAAGGCTTGCCGTTAGCCGCACAAACCCAACCCACAATAGCAGCACCTCACGTGATAGTGGTCCTGGGTTCATTCTGAATTGTGATTTAGGGTTCTCTCCCAAAATGGCTAGCCTAAATTGTGATTTAGGGTCATTGTTCACACATATATATCAAGGATTTTCCCTTTATACTATCGATGTAGGATATTTTTTTGTCGTTTCAATCTCCCCCTATTAGCTAGATGCATCCAGTTATTCCGGCTTGCCGTCAGCAGTACAATCTGACCTACAATATCAACACGTCACGTGATTGTAGTCCAGGGTTCTCCCAAAATAGCTAGCTCAAATTGTAAGTTTGGTTCATTACAACTACATATGTACCAATGAATTTCTCATTACACTACTGATGTGATATATATTAGGTCATTACAATCTCCTCACGTTAAATCCCTGACTTCCTCGTCAGGCCGGGCACAGACCTGGCCCGCAATATCCACATGTCACGTGATAGTGTTCCTGGATCCGCTCTGATACCATATATAACCATTCGGGTTCTCTATCAAAATGGCTAATCCAAGTTGTAAATTATGTTCATTATACCCACATATATATCAAGAAACTTTTCATTATAATATCGATGTGATATATTTTGGGTCGTTACAGAAAATAAACTATTATTATTTTATTTTTAAAAAATAATAAATATAATACCTGATATGTTCTATGTTTTGGATATGCCTTATCACATACAATTAACTTTTTAATTTTTTATCCTTTCTTATAATTAATTATATTTTCTTCATCAAATAAATTGATATTGCAAATATCACTACTTTAATCCTAAGAGATAAATAAATAAATTCGCGAGTTCTAAATTTTTTAATGATTAAAAATAAAGTTGCTAATATATATATGACATGATACCCTTTGTATTTGTTTTTCAGAAATAAAGGGGTGTTAAAAATTAAAATTCTTACATTCAGAAAATTATTTTTTACTATTTATAATAAGAAAGTAGAATTAAATTTGAGAACGTATAAATAATTTTGAGCAATCGAAGCTTACATTGAATTTAATATAATTAAATGTTAAAATATTAATAAATAATTGATATTGATAGTAAAAACTACTCATACATGCCTAATAATCGAATAATGGTAGGGGATGCAATATTATTAGGTATTTTTGGATATCACCACGGGTATTGTCAAGGCTCCAAAAAGATGGCTCTCTTTCACTTGATATATGGGTTTGTTTAAGTTCAACATGTTATATTTACATGAACCTAAGCTGGATATAACCCAAATCATATTTATGTTTAGAATATACCCATACTTACCACAATTAAAAAAATAAAAAAATAGAGTAAACAGCCTATTTGGCCACTCAACTTTCGGTTTTGTACCACTTTGCCCACTTAACTTTAAAACACACCACTTTAACCATCAAACTTTTTAGCGAGTGCTGTATTGCCCATTCCGTCCAATTGAGGTGTTAAAAGTGACGGAATTTAGCCATGTGCCTAGCACATGACTTAATTTAAGGTCAATATGGTCATTTGTCCATTTCATCCTCTTTTATTTCACAAGCACATGCAATGGCTGACTTAGGAATAGTGAAAGATTTAATTTCGATTCAATTTCCCCTCAATTTTAACCAATTTCTTTAGCCTAAATCCAAAATCTTAATACCCAACACCGAGATCATCACCATGTCAATAAACCTTCCTAAATTTCTTTGCCCTATATATTAGTTGACTCAAATTAAAACCCAACTCCATAACCACCACCGCCATCATCATCATCGTCCTCATCAGATCCATAATCCAAATTCGTAGAATAAACATTAAGAACCCTAAATATCCCATTCCCACAATCTTTAGCACTAAACCTTAAAGGCCCAGAATTACGAACCAAAGTATCACCATCAAGAACTTTCTTAACACTCTTTGAATCAAACCCAGGTGGTAATTGTAAAGAATTCTGATCAATTATTATTTTTAGGTAAGACCCACCCATTACCTCCATTAGTATCCATGGCGTCCATGGACTTGAAGAAGAACAAAAACGACAAGAATCGACTGGGGTAGGAGAGGGCCATTTGCTTCTCGACCTGGTAACGCTGGCGGAGCTTCTCTATCTAGCTTAGCCGCATCGTCCTCATCGAATAGAGTCACTGGTTGCTTAAGGAACCGAAGGCAGATTATTACCTTCTGTTTTGAAATGTTGAGAGTGTCAATTTGTTATCTGTCTGTCAGGGCTAGGGAAGATGATGAAGCAGATTCAGATTTGGAGTTAGGGTTAGAGTTGAAGTGGTGGTGGTGATTTTATTGTCAAATGACCATATTGCCCTTAAATTAAGTCATGTGCTAGGCACATAGCTAAATTCCGTCACTTTTAATAACTCAATTGGACGGAATGGGCAATATGGTATTCGCTAAAAAGTTTGATGGTTATAGTGGTGCGTTTTAAAGTTAAGTGGGCAAAGTGGTCGAAAACCAAAAATTGAGTGGCCAAATGGGCTGTTTACTCAAAAAAATATTAGGCTTTAGAGTCATGGTTGGTCAAAAACTTATTGGGATGGATATTTTGTCATCCTAAATCCTGATTGTTATTGCTAAGGTAGTTTTATTTGTTATTGAATCAAATTTATAGGTTTTTTTAAAGTAACCAAATTTATAGTTTATTAATTATGCTTAAGGAAGATAAATTTATTTAACATAATTCTTTTTTGCTTTCACAATAACATTAATCTATTTTTGTATATTCAATTTGTAAACTTTAAAAAACAAAATCATAAATAAATCAATGTCCCTATAAAAATGAACGTTAAATATTGTTAAATTAAAATTTATTATATTTTGAAGTTTTTTCAAAAAAAAGTTGGAGAGAGAGAAAGCTGACGTGACAGTGCAAATAAGATATAAATATGCACTATTATTACTCGCATATTCTTTTATAGACAACCACTTGTTAAATAATATGGGGATGCTAAAAATATAGAAAAATTATAATTTATAATTAAACAAAATAGGAATATATAATAGTATTGGAGATACTATTATATAAATCATTTACATGTTAAATAATCTGGGACATATTAGAGATATAAAAAAAACTTTAATTTACAAATAAATATTTAATGGCTATAAAGATACAATTAGAATTTTCATAGGTTTTAAACTATTTAAATCTTTAATATAGTTAATTAACTAAATACCTATTATCATCATCAATATTACCAAACATGCCTTAATAAGCCTAAGACGTTGGATTAAAAGATAAACATTCACATTAAATTTGAGTACCAGTTGAGAACATAAAATGGTCCTGCTATATTAGGACTGACCTAATTATTAATAAATTATTATTATTATTATTATTACTACTACAGTGAAGTAAAGAGATAAAAAAATTATGTGTTATTTAGTATTACAATTAGAAAAATAAAAATTTATGTATTATTTAGTATTACAATTAGAAAATTAGATCTCATATTTCAATTATAATGATAAGTTTCACTATTTATGTATTTGTTAATAAAACAATCAAGAATTTGAATAAGTTTGAAAGATTGCAATATTTAATAATAAATTAATTAAATACACAATTATTGTTATGATTAACTGATAAAGATATAACATAAGAATTTGTAAAGACTTCAAATACTTCATATCTACCAATAAAATAAATATGTAGTTATAATTATTATTGTATTTACCAGTATGCCATCACAATTCTAAGTCATCGGATTAAAATATAAAGGCTCAAATTAAATCTGAACCACCAATTGAAAACATAAGTTAAGAGAGTCCTGACATATTAGGACTGGCCTGATTTATTGATAGATATCATGTCATCATATAATTCAATTTTGTGATTGGAACAATAGCATGCAACTGTGTCTAAATCAAGATATACTACACGGTACTTTTCACTCAATATCAAGAATTTGTGTTTTATAGAAGTCCAATATTTTCCCCTTCGTTCACTGGTTATGTAGCTTTGTAACACTTGTAGTTGATTTGGACAAGAATGCGGCAAGCGCATTTGATGAACAATAATAGTACACATATTGTAACAAAAGCCCGTGCAACATTACATTACGTACAACTGAAATAAACATTAAGAAGTCGTATTCTTGTCACTATTCACTTCATCAGATTCATAATTAATATAAATGTTCGTTATATATAGAAACAAAATGTGTAATTCTCTAACAATGCAGAAAAAAGTCATTCCATTCATTGATTTTGGCATAATAAAGACAATACAAAAACCTCCTCCTTTATAACAAAAATAGGGTTCCTTTCCTATTTTCATGGGGAAGTGGAGGAAAAAATAACAGGGGAAAAAATGAAAACAAAACTAGGCAGTTTTTTTGTTCATGTTTGTTACAAGCTGCTTCATCTGAAATCTCCAGAAGAAGAAATAAGCCAAAGCCAATCCAATCAAAAGATAAACCCACAAAGACTCCTCTCCGCTCTCCTTCCCCGACTCTATCTCCACTATACCGAACTCCTCCCTCCCCACATTTCCCAGCATGCCCTCCTTCACATGCCCATATAACACATACACCCTGTCCTCCCCTCCTACAGTCACTGAAGTTGCAAACCTCTCGCCATCGAGGGCAGTTTCGTCAAAAACCACACCCTCACTCCAACTGCTATCGCTTTTGATATAGTACGCCTTATATTGAGACACCGCCACCACCACCCCATCGCTTCTCACCGCGATCCCATCAGCCCCCGTCAAGTCCTTGTTCAAAATGACCGTCCTTGCCGTTCCATCCTCACCATCAACTTTGAATAACTTGCCGGTGCTTGATTGAACCACAAGGAGGTACCCCTTGCCGATGTAAGCAACCCCATTGAGCCCGCAGGAGCTATAGGGCGTGGTGGGGTCCACGGGATGGGATGAGAAGACAGGGGATTGGGAGAATACAGACCCCTCACCTTCAGGGTTGACTTTCCAAACAAAGTTGCTGGCAGAGTTGGTGATGTAGACATTGCCGGAGAAGTCGACAGCAATGTCATTCGTGGCGGGGGCATAGGTGGTGGAGGCCGGATCAAGGAGGGGAGTGAGGAAGAGACGTTGGCCAGACCGGAGGTCATAGGCAGCAAGAGCATTGAAGGGAGGGGTTTGTGAATTAGAGTGAACGGCGGTGAGGAGGCGCCGGCGTAGTGGGTCCACGGTGACACCGAGGAAAGTGGAGTCGGGCGGGAGGGAGGGATCGGAGATGACAGTGTCAACGACGGCAGCATCAGAGATGGAGAGGATTGTGGGGTAACGGAGTGAGCCAACAAGGAAATGCTGAGCGATCGGGTCCCACGCGAGGGACTCTGGATAGAGGTTGGGTGATCGGAAGTTTATGATGTGGGGACTTCGGGCTTGGACGGGGCCCAAAAGGACGATGAAGAATGTGAAGAAAACTAGGATTGATTTGACCATGATGGTAGACATGATGATTTTGTGTTTTTGATTTGATTGAGAAAATGTTTTTTTTTTTTTTCTGTTCTTTTTTGGTGGTTGTCTAGCTAAAGGTGTTAGGGGTAGGACGATCTAAGAGGCAAATGACATGAATAGTGCTAGTTAACATAGTTTTGCTGCTTGAATCATGGTTATAGAATTAGGATACCGCTAAATCTTGTTGATGTGTGCTTCAAAATCTGCATGAAAACATAAGTAGCATAATTTGGGAATGATAGACTACAAACTCAATGTCAAACAAATTTTCTTAAAGCATTTACCATACAAAAAACAGTTGCAGTTGTTCATCTAAGATGATACATGAAATAGAAGAAATTAAAGGAAAAAAAACAACAACTGTTTCTCCCATTATGTTGGAATGTAGGAAGAAAGAAAGAAGAGACTCTACAAGGAAGATAAAGGCAGTGATTTGCTTTCTTTTGTTCTCGGGTGCAACGGAAAAGAAGAAGATGCTCTAAAAACCTACTACATAATCTGTTTGAGGGTCCATATGAGAATCCTTAAACTCAATTTTCTTTACTGTTGTTCTATTTGCATTACAGAGAAACTTTTCTCCTCAGTAGACTTTGAAAGGAAAGAAGGGTTACATTCTCTCCCTTTGTGTTTCTCTTTATTCTTCTCCTTTTTCATTCTTATTTTCGATCCTCCCTCAGCGATATTGCTTAACAAATTCAGCTCAAAGCAACCAAATATGTTCAATAAAACTAACCATTTGGCAACTCATCTCCAGCAAATTTCGACTAAAAAGCCCTAGTATGTACAAAGATCTTCGAAATTGGAATTCTGTCTGATTAAGGGAGGCTTGTAGTATTGAAATTAATAAAACAGGAGGTAGCTTTTCTAGGCAAAAAAATTGTAAAGGCAAAATCCTCCAATTCTAGTCTCAGCAAAAATTTCTGCAGAAAATATTTGCCATGGCCATTTATTGTGTAAAGAATACTCCCTCCGTCCCTCCGAAATACTTTGGTCCAATTGGACTTTCATGTATATTTAAAGATACACTAATGTCAACATAATCAAAGGTCATGAACAAAACTTATCGAAGATCATCAGATGTACCCCGATAATATCCCAGGGAGGAAACTTTACTCTTAATTTGGGGTATTCAGAAAAGGAACAATGGACTCTTAAAATTTGGAAAGGAGAGAGTATATACATATATATATAGATAGATGTGTGTGTGTGTTAAGAATGAAAACCAGACAAATATGTATGTCTTCCTCATGGAAGTCATAATAACAGCCAAATATTTCTTCTTCATGGAAATCTTAGTCTTTTAGGCTCAATAGACTCTTACTGATGACTTACTAATCCTGTCCCAGTAAAATTATATACTCTTCAATCACTGAATTAAATGAAAAATAATAGCTTAGGTGATTGGAATGAGTCTCGTAAGAGCTAAAAGCCAAATCCAAGAATAATTGATAATTTGATATGGTCAAGAATGGACTCGCTGATATGGATAGTATTTTAGCTTTAAACTAAGGTGTTTATTTTATGCTCAAGTCCCATTCTAATCTCATTTAGATTTTGAATGTCAAACAGTGTTTGATTTTTAAAATTTCCAAATGCTGATGGCTATATTTGTCGCTTAATCAGGACTACGAGGTTAACGTGCCTTCAATTATGATATTAAGAGGTTAAATTGCCTCTGGTTCAGCTAAAAATTGAAAACTATACGATTCAATATTCACAATTACATTGATATAAGTCGTGTAGCAACTCTAAAATGAATATGAATCATAGAGAATTTTACGAAGTACAATACAATTCATGTGATTCAATTATATAAGTAGTTGCACAAATTCTTGGATCATGTATGAAATCTAAAGCAAACATGATCATCTTTACAATTTCAGCAAATGAAACGATAATCAAAATTCAAAATGAATTTTGTTTGCACTTGTGTTTTCAAATTTTCCTTATACTTAATTTCTTTTGTATTGAAAGTTACTATGATTAAAATTACTTCAGTTTAATTGGCAAAGATATTTCAACCATCTTTGTCTCTTTGACACGTTATTTGTTCCTGTTAACTACATTTACAATCTATTTACAATATTTCTTATTTTTTTGGTTACAATTAACGATAGTTCTTATGATAATATATGCCTGTTGAGTTGGATATCGGGATCATAACAAGGATTCCTGAAAATTTTCTTCTGTCAAGTGTCTTTCAACCATCGATTGCACAAGAGCGAATTCACATAAATTCATCCTAATCTCGTAAATCTCCTCCCGACGTCTCCTCATCTTCCTATTTATAAACCACAGCTCACTTCGACCTTTCCAACTTGGCTAATCATATCCTAAAATTTTACATGATAATGTTTGGTTATTTATGTGCATTTTAAACATATTTATACACTATTTTACCTTTTATATATTTTGTATCCAATCTTTTGATTCAATTAACGAAATACAATTCATACATATTCGCTTGGCAGTACAATTCACGTTTTGACCACTACGATTCAGCGGTTTTATAACACAGAATAAAATTTCAGGTTTAGACGTACAGATTCAGATAAAATATATATATATATATATTCCAAGCTTTCCATTCTTGTCAATCCTATTACTATCGAAACCTAAACTCCTAACTTGAGCAAGAATATCAAAGAATAAAACCAAAGGTCGTGTTTGGCAAATCGTAAATAATGCGC
Organism: Lonicera japonica; assembly: GCA_021464415.1. NCBI lineage: Eukaryota > Viridiplantae > Streptophyta > Magnoliopsida > Dipsacales > Caprifoliaceae > Lonicera > Lonicera japonica. The sequence continues at coordinate 63,069,093 of CM038465.1, read as the reverse complement.
AAGGGCAATAAAAAAGGGTCACTAACCAGGATATATGCACACAAAGTGAGTGATAGGAGGAAGAGTGTAATAGGGAGTCGTAGGTTTACCAGAGTCGTCGGCGGATCGATCGGAGATGGCTACAACAATTACGAATCAGGACCTCAAATAGCTAACTTTCTTCACAAATTTCAATGATCTGGGGTTTCAAAATTTTGGATTAGAAATCTAAAACGGAGTGAGAGACTATTATTCAGAATTGAGGAGGGGGACGAAACAACGGGGAAGGAAGCCGGCGTCTGTGCTATTTGTTCGGCTGAAACTCCAATGTGAACGTTCCAACACTCCACTAATTGACAAATTTAACTCTCAAGTTTGGGTTTTGTTGCAACTTTAACCCTCTTGTTTCAATTTTAGCAAAGTTAACTCTAAAATACCTTTGGCTATGCAAACCTTCTCTCCACTACGTTGGTTGTACAAACAGATATTACTTTAGTCGAATAAAATTATAAAGATACCCATCTAATCAAATAAGATTGCAATTAGTGAATCCCTTTACGTACTTCATTTTGGATGACAAGCAAAGTCACCGAAAAATTCACTAACTATAAGTTATATAAAGGGTGGGTAGGCAAAAATTTAGGTAAATCCATATGATGAACCTCTTAGCAAAATTAATGTCGTAATAGATGGAAATAATAATAGAGACAAGAGATTTTTTAGTATGGTAGGTTCTTCCGGTAGCGTTTATACTATTCTGGTAGTACATCTTTCATTTGTGTGTGTATTTGATTATATTAGCTCAAAGGCAATTAAAATAAGAATACAAGTTGCCACTTTCTCTCCCTAAAACAATTCATCTAGCTTCATTTTCTCTCATCTAGGATCTAGAAGGAGGCCCCCTATGATGACTATCCCTTATTCTGTTTATATTCATAGAATTAGCGTCACATATGTTACATTAGAGTTAAGAGTAAAAGACTAAAAAAAACTTACTCTACCCTTTTACAAATTCTTTCATAAAATTTGGGCTGGCTCATGTCCAGGCCATTATTATCTTCATAATTTTTATGCTCCCACAATTGCTCCCCAAGCACGTGAGCTCGGTGGCCAAGGTAAGTTCATGTGATTAGATCCTCAGCTTTCTTATCCTTGTAGTTTTCGAAATAATTTACCAAGTGTTGTAAATAAGCTTTCCTAAAAAATTACAAATCCTGTGGCGGGAAAGTGAGATGCGTTGATATATGAATGATCGGCGCACTAAATCATCTTCTCTTGCCGACCTAGCAGGTTGATGTTGTTGTAGACCTGGCTGTTAGGCCAACTGTTGTAAATCAAGAAGTACTTATTGCTGAGCAGGTGACTATTGATGTTGGGCGAGCTCTTTTTTTATTTAAGTTCATCCTCTTGTAGTCAATGGGCCTAGGACCCCTACCGTATGTGATAAGTTGTCTGGCTTTTATGGATGGAGTTGCTATCTTACTTATATTTCCTCTATTTTTGCTAGGCTAATTTGCTTGGTGGTCAAGCATCATTTTTTGTTTGGCCTTTCGGACCTCATCAATTTGCCTCTAGGGCAGAAGCAATCATCTTGGCCGAGTTGGCTAATATTTTTATGGCTTACCTGGCATTTGTGATTTTTTGAAGTTGAAAGTTTAAACTTTGTGCAGTTTACCAAAACAATAAAGATGCTTCGGCTAAAGTAAAAGAGTGGTCCTCATGATGGCTTTCTGGGCCCTGTCTACTCGGTAATTTAATCGGTTTAATTAGCCTTTGTTGTACCCTCAGGGGAGGTCTTTAATGCCTTGAAGAAATGTTTTACGCTTATCTAGCTAGCTGCAACGAGCATTAGAATGACCATGCCCCCATGCGAGGTCTCGCCTTAAGCTTTAGAAAGGTCTTAAAAGATTTTGTCAGATTCAGGATCGAAAAACTGCCTTTGTCAATAAGAAGGTCTTGTCTTGAACACATTGCTTTTGATGAATAAAGGGTTTTTAAACTTTGTCTTGCCAATCAAGATCTTATGTAAAATTTGCCCTTCATGAAAAATATAGAACTTAGTGAAATTCGCCTTTAATCGTCGAAAGGTCTTAGAGTAGTGCCTTGCCAAGTAAGGTCTCAATTGATATCTTCGCCTTTAATAAGTAAAGGCTTAATAGAATTTTTCCTTTTACAAAGAAAGGACTTAATAAACTACTTTGTCGAGCAAGGTCTTAGTCAGTCGCCTTTGTCGAGGAAAGGTCTTACTCGGATGCCTTCATCAAGAATAACACTTGCAATGAAAATTGCTTCTGCCAATAAAGAGCCGATCTGCCAAGCATAATATCATCAACAACTTGCCTTCACTACATGAAAGGCCTTAATTTGGACAAGTTGTTCTCAAGGAATGTATAGTTTCAAAGAAAATGTCTCGCCAATCAAGGTATTAAATTGAATATGCTTTCGCTAAGTAGAATTTTGCCTTTGACGATGAGAGATCGTAATACACTGCTTTGTCGAGCGAGGTCTCAAGTAAGTTTTGCCTTTTAAAAATAAAGGTCTTATTTAAATCGGCCACTTTTATCATATAAGGGTCTTATTTCAATTTATTGCCTTGCCGAGCAAGGTCTTATTCTTTTGCCTTTGACTAAGAAAGGTCGTAATGGACTGCCTTGGCGAGTAAGGTCTTACGTAAAATTTGCCTTTGATAAAGAAAGGTCTTACAGGACTGCCTTGGATAGCAAGGTTTTACACTCCCTACTTTTAATTTTGACTACCTTGACTGAGCAAGATCTTACACATTGAGCAAGGTCTTACACTTTTTTTATTTTTACTGCCTTGATTGAGCAAGGTCTTACACATTTTTATTTTTGCTGCTTTGACTGAGTAAGGTCTTACACATTTTCATTTTTTGCTGCTTTAACTGAGCAAGATCTTATACTTGCTAATTGTGGGTGGCCAAAAATTTGGACAAACCCACATGATGAAGCTTTTAACAAAATTAATGGCGTAATAGATGGAAATGATAATAGAGACAAGAGATTTTTTGGTATGGTAGGTTTTTCCGGTAGCGCTTATGCTATTCCGGTAGTACATCCTCCATTTGTGTGTGTGTGTGTTTGATTATATTAGCTCAAAGGCAATTAAAATGAGAATACAAGTTGCCACTTTCTCTCCCTAAAACAATTCATCTAACTTCATTTTCTCTCATCTAGGATCTGGAGGGAGGCCCCCTATGATGGCTATCCCTTGTTTTATTTATATTCATAAAATTAGTGTTACATATGTTATATTATGGTTAAGGGTAAAAGACTAAAAATGGCTTATTATACCCCTTTACAAATTCTCTCATAAAATTTGGGCGGGTTCATATCCAGGCTCATTATTATCTTCATAATTTTTATGCTCCCACATAAAGTATCAATAATCATATAATTAATTATGTAACGATATTTGATATTCTAATTTATAATATGAGTAGTACTTTTTTTTTTATTAAAATAGTTTGAAATGGGTTAATTATGCAAACAACATACCATGAAATTTTTGAGATTTATTTTGTACTTGAAATTGGTATTGTAGTTCATTATTTTTCTAGCCATGAATTGGGGAAATAATGGCCGACATAACTTCTTTGATTATATAAACTTCCCGGCTTTGTTGCATGAAAATCGTTCTATCTATCTAATTATGAATTATAGCGAATCCTTTGTTAAATTATGCATAGTATCCCAATTAAATTACATATACAAAAATGAGTTGTAAGAAACAAACTAATAATAATAATTAAGAAGAAAAGTGGCAATAATGCTAATAAGTGATTTTTAGGTCAATTCTCATCCAAGGAGTTTTGGCTTTTGCTAAAATTTATGCTACAACGGATTGTACCACATTGTCCACTTCCTTACACTCTTTATATATTATTTGGGCAAAAGGCATTATGATGTTGGCAACAGAGAGTGTAATATATTCCGTCTTTAGTATCTATGACCTTACTTCTAATGATAGAAAAATGAGTTAATAATGTCTCAGTCCTCTTCGACAGATGTGAAATTTTGAACAAACGTTGATTAATTTATGATAAAAATATAGTTTGTGAGAGTATCTGGAGTGAGTAAAGTAAGAGGGATAAATGTGGAGACAGCAATTGGTGAGAGAAGATGGAAGAATGTGGAGATCAGATTGGGGGAACAGGGAAGAAGAAGAAGAAGAAGAATGTAAAAATATTGAAATACAAGGGAGTGAGGGGTTGATTTTTGTTTTTATTATTTTACATAATCTAACTTTTTAAGTGTAATATTTTTATGGGTGGTGGTAAAAGGATCATAAAAAACTAATATTAAAACACATTTTTTAAGCACCCGCATTTAGATATTAATTTTAGAAGAGCACCTTAATATATATATATATAAACATGCTTACAAGAAAACAATATGTCCATGTAAAATTATTCCGTCGCTAAAGAACTAGTATATTTCAGAAATTTATGGTTTATTTGATAATTAACAAACATGAATTTGCCTAGAAAGAAAGTTAATTCTAGGAAATTAAATTCCATGGAACATATCATTAGGAGGTGTTTGATTGTCTTTATTTCATCCTAGAAAATCTTATATTTTATATCTTGCATTATATAGTTTGATTGGCCTTACTTTATAGATAATTAAGTGATTATTTTTTATTTTTTACTTGATATTATTATTTGATAGTGATTATTTTCAATGAAAAATCTTTCTTTTTAAATGAATAAAACTTGATTTTATCCCACCCTGAACCCGCCACCCAAAAGAAATGAAAGAGAAACGTACTTTGTGAATTAGAGAAAAACGAAAATTTGGAATATGAATTTACACACACAAGATTAGTGTTGATGGTAGGTCTAGAGAAAAAAAATGGTAAAAAAAAAGTAAAGATAAAAGAAAATTGAGAAGGGGATCAACTGGTTAATAAGTAAAATAATAGACATAATACACACATATATAAGAACATATACGTGATAGACAACCTCCACCCTTACCTTGAGGTCAAGGGTTCGACTCATGGGGTGGGAGAAGAGGGTTTTTTTTATTTGTAGGATTAAGAGAGAGACTTAGACCTCCCTTAATTTTATTTTATTTTTAAAAAAAGAACATATACATAACTTTTCCAGATTTTGGTACACTTTGGAACTTTCTGTTAGGGAAAACGTGCATAGTTAAAACATAAACTTAGAATTAACAAACATAATGTAAACCGAGTCTCGTGTTTCACACGATCTCCTTAAAACAATTACGCCGCATCCCACAATGCTTTGAGGTTTGTTATGGCGTTTGCCTCCCAGGTGAAACGGTATAAAGAGTGTCTACCTTAGCACTTTGGTGTCACTCACGAAACAAACTCAGCGTGTGTTTGAACTTGATCACCACCAAACAAAACTAGTCTAGAGAGAAGGAGAGAGTATTACGTAAAGAGATGTGTGTGTTAAGTTGTGTAGAATGAGGTCTCCAATTTATACAAGGGGGAGGAGCCTTTGAATTAGCAACAATTAAACAAACCGTTTTTAGCATTAATAAGAATATGAATTTAATCTCTCAATTAAGAGTAATTCAAAATGGGTGACATTAAGGAAAATAAACAAAATAAGTAATTCAAAATGGGTGACATTAAGGAAAATAAATGAACTGGAAAACTTTAGGTGCAAAAAATGACCCAGCGACATTCGTGTCCACACACAAGCCAAGCCTGTGTCAAGTCAAATTCGGTCCGTGATTTGTACCCCATACACCTGGGTGCGCGAGAGAGAACCTTATATTTTTTAGAAGCTTATGAGCTAATGAAAGGTTATCATTTATAAACTTATAAATGTTTTCCTAAAGTTTTAATGTGTGACTAACCTTTCCCATTTTATTTTTCATTTCAAGTAGCTTACTTTGGGTAACAATTTATCATTCACCCTAAATCCGTTTTGAGCAAACAAATACACGATTTCGATGTACTCACAAAGGAGAACACGAATCTATAATATCCTTTTACAACCGAGTGTGAAATCCCATTTAAAATTACCCTTAAAATAGCTAAAAAAGTTACTTTAAAAACTATTTTTCCAACACTTTCGTCTTGTAAAAAGAAAATTGTTATTTTTAAAAGAAAACAATAATATATATATATATATAAAAGTGAAATAGATTGTGGCACGAGGTGTTGAAGAAGTGTTTGAAGATTCTTGAGCTGGGTTTGTCATTCATATATATATAAGCAGCCTTTTTTTCATTGTATAAAAGCTTTATATTAGTGCCTCTAACAATTATTTGCGAGTTGAGGAAGGAGACACGAGGAAAATTAATAGAACCACGATTGGTGCTTAAAGTGTGGGTGCCTTTTAAATTTGGAGTTTCAATTACGTGAGTTACTTTTTTTCTTCTAAAGGGGCGTTAAAATTGATTTTTTTTGTGCCTTTACCAATTTCTTATTTTTATTTATTTACTTAAAATGTATATACTTATTAATTTAGTAAATTTTTTAATATTAAATTATTAATACAATAATATTTATAAAAATAAATTAATAACTTTTTTTATAAATTTACCCATACTTATAAATTAATAGGTAAAAAACACTAAACCCCCTCAAACTATTATTTTTTGATACTAAACCGCCTTATTTTTTAAAAGTGACACTAAACCCCTCATAATCTAACTATTACTGACATTTAAACCCTAAAGTTGACAGATCTGTTAAAATACTAACGAAATGATTGTCATGTGCCTCCCATGTGAGTACTAATGGATAAAAATACATCAATCTATCCATTTAAACATAATTTTTTTGAATTATCCTCATTTATTTTATAAAAACATATGTTAATTCTCTTTTATGTTCAACTATATAGTAGGTGTTCTATAAAATAGGTAAGGATAATTTGAAAAAATTATGTTTAAATAGATATATTGGTATATTTTTGTTTATTGGTACTTACATGAAAGGCACATGATAACCACCATATTAGTGTTTTAACAGATCTATCAACTTTAAAGAGTAAGTGCCAGTAACTATTATATTAAAAAAATTTAATGTCACTTTTATAAAATTGAAAAAATTTACTGCTAAAAAATAATAATTTAAAGAGATTTAATATTTTTTATCCTAAGAAAACTAAAGCAAGATATGACATTTATAAATAAAATCACTCCTATTTTATAGTGATTGGAAACTTATCCGGAAAAGAAAACCAGAATTTTCGAAAGAAAATATCACATAGACAACACAAAATATCTAACAGAAAGGGCAAAGAAAAACTCTTCGTGAACATTCCAGATTGTGGAAAAATATCTCTGCTGCGTCTCTCTGTCTGTATGGCTTGAGAAGGTGATAGGTACACGTCAAAGCATTCGATGGACCCACCACCATTAACAAAACCGACTTTCTTTTTTCTCATACATCCCAAAAAATATAAAAGGCATCAACCGCCTTCACCCCTTTGCTCTTGTCTTTGCCCTCCTTCTGTTGAACTTGAGCAGACCCATAGCAGTTTGCTCAAAATTCAAAATACAACAACATATTTTTGTTACCTACATTTGTGATTTGCGGTTGCGATTGTGAATTTTCATTTTGGGTCGAGTAATGGAAACCGATCAAGGGTCACGGTCTTATTACAGTATTCTTGGGGTTGGGGCCCACTCGTCCGAGGAAGAAATTCGCCGTGCCTACCGTAAGCTTGCTATGGTAAGTATGTATGTTAACATTGATAAATTTGTGTAATTTGGTAAATTTAAAGCGTTTTGGTGATGGGATTAGGTTAATTTATTATTATTATTATGCGTTGATTTTGATTTTCATGATGCAGCAATGGCACCCTGATAAATGGACGAGACACCCTTCACTTTTGGGTGAAGCCAACCGTAAATTCCAACAAATCCAAGAAGCTTATTCAGGTAATCTAAATATGCTGCTGCTGCTGCTGCTTTTTTTTCTTTCCTCTCAGAAATTGGAATTCATATAATTAGTTAATTGAAAAACGTTGTCTTCGATTAGTTATGTTAATGCTTTGAACCGTTTGATTGGAAACAGTATTATCGGATCAGAGGAAGAGAACAATGTATGATGCAGGCTTGTATGACCCTGAAGAAGAAGAAGCAGAGGAGGAGGTGGGTATTTATACGTATATATAAATAGTTAAATACACATTCTTTTTTGCGATACGTGCATTTGGTTATCTAGAATGGAATTAATATATGTTGATAATTGTTGGTTTTTCCGCAGGGCTTTGCTGATTTTCTACAGGAAATGACATCTCTTATGGCCGACGTTCGGAGAGAGGTACATATATGCATCTTTTATTAGTTTCTTGAAATTGTTATTATTCACCCGAATTTATGTTTATCTTATGCGCAATGGCAATATCAAAGTGATTGGTTGAAAGTTAGTTTATTGGGTTGTGCTTTTGGGAATTTTCTTGGGCTATGTAGCATTACTGCATGTGGAGTAATACAACCCATGATTAAGTTATTAAGAGCTTAGTAAAATCTAAAAGATATATCTACCGTTGACTCATTTGGAAGAATAATGACATAAAAACATATAGACAGTAACAGAGCAAATAATTTGGTAGTATTTGATATACGTGAACAAGTTATATTAACTGAGTAGTAATGACATAAAAACATATAGACAGAATGAATAATTTGGTACTATTTGATATACGTGAACAAGTTATATTCACTGAAATGCACTCCCCCTTTTGGGCAATGGCTCCTTAGTCCTTACCCATCAATAGATGAGAACTGTCTGTCCAACTTTTATATACGAATTGATCATGCAAACCTGCACAAAGGACTCAATAGTTGAACCAATACATGTCTCTCACATAAGTTTCTCAAATAAGATGGCGTATGTATCATTATCATCAATAAAAACAAATCAAAGTAAGCTTGCACAAGTTGTTCCCCTAATATTCATATAGCTTTGCCCCTGCTTGCATACATCAGGTTCTTTGAAACTGTTTAATCTTGTGCACTCTGATTTCTTGTATTGTGATTTTATTATTCTTATTTTTTGTAGTCACCTGTCTCCCTATTTTGTATATGGTGCCTTTAAAATAGGACTCTGGTGCTGATTTACAAAGAAATAGCACCTGTTCATTTAATCCTCCAACTGTATAGTGCCGAAGTGATTTGCACACCTTCATTTTCTTTATGCGGAAATACAAAACAGAGTACGTGGGTAGTGAAGAAAACAAAGTGCGTTTGAAGACTAAGAATTTCACTAGCCCACAGCTCTGTTTTATACAGAGGCCAGCCGATCAAGCCCATGTTTACGAACTAAAAGATGATAATTGTTGTGTCTTAAATGAAGAGTCCCAGTTTGAATGTCAAAACATCTCAATCCATTAATTTCCATCATTTGTGGAGGTCTCAAGATTTGGTTAGTTCGTATTGGTAAGCCATTGAAGATGCATTGCGGTAAAATGTTAAGACTTGGTATCTTGCGCTTAAATTTAGAAACATAATTTTTAATTTGAGGTGAATCAAAAAAGAAAGTGGAGCTTTTGATTAGGGATGGACTGAGTTCTATCCTTCTTTTGGTTTGGAGATGATGTGTGTGTATGCATGTTACTTCTAGTGATTGATGGAATTAGTTGGTTAAGTATGAAAGTTTGGGGTGAACCATATGTGTGGGTGGCAAGTATATTGATGGTAATTTTCTTCGTTATGGAAAGTAGAGGTTCAGTGTTCTAATGTACAGTTGTTAAATGTGTTCACACAGGATAAAGAATACGGTGTGGAGGAGCTACAGAATATGTTCTGGGAGATGGCCAGAAGTTTTGAGTTCCCTGATCTTTTTGACTCCAGTACGCAGCCAGTACACAATTCACCTGAATGGTATTGCGGGCAGTTCACTCTCAACGATTCAAGAACCTCAAAGAAGGCATACGAGTCTCCTCAGTGGTTTTGTGGGCAGTTCAATTTTGATGGCTCTCACACATCAAAGAGGGGTCAATGGGGTACTAATCCTATGGATGAGTCGATTTTTCAGTTTATGAGAACTTGAAATTCTTTACAAACTGAGTTTGTTAATAGAGCCTGAGAGGGGATGTTTCTTCTTTGTTTTATTGGCTAAAGTTCACTGAATTTGGTAAGAAGAGGTTGTTGTACATGTTCTGTACATACGCTGGCAAGATTAATTAGAAAAGAGTGGTGGTGCAAAATTGAAAGCAAGTTTGCCTTAGTACTCCGTAGGGGACGGTGTGGAAATTATTTGTTAATTAGGACATTAATTGTCACCAAGAGCGAATGGGAGACGCAACGGCAAGCGTAGTAGTTTCGCGAGCGGGGGTTAATCCTAAGTCCAAAGGGTGATTTTATTTACGCCCGCCTAATTATTCTTCTCGCCCCATTTATCTTTTTTTAAAATTAATAAAAAAAATATGTTTTACTAAACAAACAGTACTTAACCTTATTCATCTCTTAAAATTAATAAAAAAATATGTTTTACTAAACAAACAGTACTTAATCTTATTCATCTCGTGTGCGTGTTTCTTTGAAAATTATGTAATCCTCGCTTGCTGGGGAAAAAAGGGAGAACAAATAGCCAAAAACGTTGAAGAACTTAGAATAAGCCACTGATAGAACTCGGCGAAAATAAAATCATCACTTCACCACCAACATCCTTATCCCAAACCTAATTCTATGCGATTTAAGAACTGATACTCCAATGGAGGAGTGACTTGTTGAGAAAAATTGGTAAATGTTCAAATTTGTAAAATCAAATTTATTTGATACAAGTACAAAAGTAAACAGATCAAGTTTAATGGTTTCTTCCTCTCATTCTTAAAATTCAATGTCAAAATTAAAAAACTAATGATGACTCGGAAATCAAACTTCCTTGTTGGCACCTTAATTATTCAATCACAATAAATAGAGCAATTCTTGCGGATCTAACTATTAAGAGATTCTTCAAGTTCTTATCAGTAATTGATTCTAATTACACTATGTATTACAATTCTCTGCAATAGAATTTATGTGATATTGTTGATGTTTTTATGGATTCACTGCATGTTCTCCGTACCAGTGTGATTTTAGCCCATGCCACAGCAATTTAAAAGTATCATAGGGTTGCTCGAGAAGGAAGGAGTGGTGGAGTACGATAAGAGATTGGTAATATATATCGTATGTATCTTTAATTGCTCTGTACAACATATTATTGTAATTCTTCTATTTTCTTTTTTATGATATTGGGGAGTAAATCAAAGACATTGTCCACCAATTTCTTGAATGATGTGTATATCCAAAATTCAGAGAATAGTGGGTGAGAATTCCTACAGATTTGAGCAATGGAAGAAGACGACAATGGTGGAGAGAGAATGAGAAGAAAGATTGTTACACATCCCCTTCGAAGAAAAAATATGTTTATAAGGATGTGTTTGGCATTTGCAAATTAGCTGGGGCTAGAATAAAGGAAAAAAAAAGTTGTTTGGCAGGGTGAGTTATAAATGGGGTAAAAAGAATAATTTAGTAGGTGTGTTCAAAAACATCCAAGTCCAAATTGAAATGAAGAGCTGCCCGTAATCCCTTGGGGCCTTGCAATGGTATAGACAGGTCCATTTGGTGGTTGTATGTGGAATTATGTAGAACCCAATGGTTGATTAATTAAGCAATTTAGTTGGGTTGGTTGACTAATTAAAGATTTATTGAAAATAATAGATGGGAGGTTTATTCTGTTCTAAAGGGAATGGGACGGTGGATTTTTTTAACAAAATTATTTAATATCTTGTTATTCACTCATTTGTAAGTGCAGATTCATTATTGCTGACCTCGTCTCCTTTCTCTTCTTCATTCCTTTAGGTATAAGTAAATTACTTTCTAATCCTTTCTTTCTACTTTACCTTTATCTTCTTTTACGACGTGCAGCCAGCAAAATTTGCAAGATCGAATAACTTTAATTTTATTAAACTATACGTATGTAGTTAACCTTATTAAAGTTGGTCTGCAAGTATTAACACGTTTACTAAATATTTTTTTGGATGTCTCAAATTAAAAGATGAATTTATTTTTAAAAACCTGATCAACAAAAATAAAATTAACAATAGGTATAAGTTTCGTTTTAAATCATCAATAATACGTACCCAGAGCCGCCTTCATGTTCATGTAGAGGATGTGGCGATTAGAAAATTCTAGGTTGACTACGGGGCTGGATAAATTTTTTGTTTTGGATTAAATAACTGATCTGCTGTGCTTGTGCAATAATTTGTATATAAATAATTAAAAAAATAATTTGTTCACTAATCTATCACACAAAAGTCTGTTTCACGCATATATCAATGGCATAAAAAGGTTGGTTACCCAATTTCCCGAGTAAGAAGAAGCTGACTGATGACGAAAGAGATGGAAAGCAAATATAAGAAGCGAAAATTAATATAAAAGTATAGGTGGGTAATGCTACAGAGTCCAAAGATAATTAATGACATATGCCCCTTGAATTGAAGCTAATTAATTAAATAAATCTAGCTGGGAAGATGCGAGCTGTATATGTGCATGAATACTTCGCGTATTGACAATATTGAATTTTGGTTTCAAGTCTGAAAACTCCACTCCTCTTGGCCCTTATCTTATTGTTAGGTTAAGTCTTTTGATCATATCTCTTATGCATGTGTGTGTCACCATGTGTCTACTTAGAAAATATTGCAGAATTACAACTAAACTATATATACTCGAGAGCGTGTTCCAACTTCACATTTTCATAAATCATAACTATTCCTTAAGGCTCCATTTGATAATAATATGAAAAATGAAAATAAAAACAACTAATTTGGATAAGAAGATGGAAAATAAGTTAAGGCATTTGGTGAGATAATCTCCATCTCATACTCATTTTTGTGAGTATATATCCTCCATCATCCTTTAATATTTTGTGAAAAAATTTTCTCCAACGTCACCCAAAGAAAATTTTGTCATAGGAAAAGGCAAAAAGCAAGAGTTAATCTTACCACATCACTAAACTTATTTTCCATCTTCTCACCTAAATTAGTTATTTTTCTTTTTATTTTCTATATTGCTATCAAACGGAGCCTAAATTTCTATTTTTCGTATATGTTGGTTGGAAGTATTTGGGGTTCCAGCCTATGCTGACAAATATTTATATATATATATATATATATACTATATTTTGATTATTTAGCACCCTTCTCAACCTTAATGCCTTCAACGTAGGCCCCTTTCTTATAGGGTGTAAGATCTCATTCCCCAAGTTAAAATGTGAAGAATTTTATATCTCATCAAATTGTTAACTCCATTTTATTTATTTGTAACTTGTCTAAGCCTGCTTTAATTTACTTCTCTGTCAAATACAAAATTGATCTATCCCCATTCCTAATTAAGGAGCTTAAGAATAAGGTCTTCCGGCGCGGCCAGTAATATTTGTTTATTGTCACAGCCAATAATACTTTTTCTCAGTACCTACACATGAAAAATGCAAAATAATTCAATTGAGATTTGCCAAATGTTTGCTCGAACGGTACGTGTGTAAAGTTGGCATGTGATGGATAGTCAAGGAATTCATTGAACAAAGAAAAATTTGCGGTCCAAACCAAAAGGTACGTTATCGAAAAAATTAAACATGTCACTAAATTTATAAAAGAAGTAGAGCTAGCTAGCTAGCGAATTATATGGAAGAGCCACATGGCCTTTAATTGGATGGTTTGGGTTTGTATTTCCAGACACAACGAAGAAAATGGTGGTGCAATGGCGGGCCCAAAACGCGTACACGTACCTAAACAAGTTTATCACGCCAAAAAGAAAGAAGGAAAGTTAAATCCCTAATGAAATATATATCATATCCTATATGGGTGTAAAGTTGAACTTAAATTGCATAATGAAAAATTAATAGCCTATCTGTCCAAAATTCCCTTTTGAGGAAATATAGTGCGCGCCTTTAGTTCTTGTTTGGAGGGTATACAATAACTCCCTTCTACTTGCGTTGCATTAGATACACTCCTTTCATCATTTCCCAATAATGCATTCCACTTAATTATTTAGTATATCCTAAGAAAATGACTTCACTGCCCCTAAATTGGGCATGATATATACTTGCTCACTTTTCCTCCGTATATAATATTATTATGCGTATAAATATTAATTATTTAATTCGCATATATATAAGCTCATAAACAACATATATACATAAACAAGAATCTCTAGTCCGAAATACTCTCTCTAGTGCTAGAGTTAAATAAACTAGCTAGCTGATATCAAGCTTAAAAACATTTTCTAATATCAACATCTTTCCTCGGCCACTAGGAGAATTAGGAGTTGCTCAATTTTTAAAACACATTGTATTGTAACAAATTATTGTTTTTTATTCGTTAAAAAGTATAATAATTGAAAGCAAACATGCAATTAAGGAAGTGTATGGAAGCAATCCCCAAGAAAAAAATATTGGGGGCCCACATGTGGTGGACCACTACTCCACATGCAAACGGCTAATTTTCCTTGTATATTAAGCCTAATACTAAATAGAAAGAAGAAAACACCTCTCACCTCACTCCTATAACAAACTTGCCCACTACTCATCAATTACTAAGTGGCCTTTGGTCTTCCTTCTCTTTTCTCCACCTTCCATGCACCACACTACCTAATAACGTAACCAAACCGCTCCCATTTTTCAACCCTTCTCTCCCAAGTCACCCCTCACCCAAAATCATACCCATAAATCCAAATTAAAACTTAACACCAAACCCTTCATAATTCAACATTCGGATATTATGACACCCCCTCGGATAATACTTTTCTTTTTAATTCTTGCTATTGTATTATCTCCAATAAATGGATTGAACCCGAGGAAGCTTGATGATTCGACCCTGCCTGGACCCGATGGGGAAAACAAGTGTGGCGGTTGTGTAAAAAGTCCACCACCGCCTTCACCGTGTCCACCACCGCCATCACTGCCTCCGCCGCCGCCGCCACCACCACCGGCACCAAAGAAGCCTCCAACACCGAGCAATTACTGCCCGCCACCTCCGCCATCCTACATTTACATAAATGGTCCACCAGGCAATTTGTATCCTGTGGACCAGGATTTTTCGGGCAGCAGGCAGAGTTTTGGGGTGGGCCGGGCACTTTTAGTGGGCTCTGGATTAGTGGGTCTGTTGGTTTTTTGTTGAATTTTAAGGTATGATTATGATATTAAGGAAAAAAGGGGGGATTTTGTGATGATCAGCTTCCGAGCCCAAGAACAAGAAAATCTTTATGGAACAGAGAAATTTAATATATCCCCTTACGTTGGTACTTAGATTTATCTCAAAATCCAGGTGTTTACACTTGTTAATTTCAATAACACTGTTCCATCTTTGATTTGATTTAGAATAGGGTAATGTACTTATGTTGATCTGATCTTGAGGAATGTGATTCACTAATTACCATATTTTATTGTTTTTTAGTTTCGCTGCTAAGAAATTGATCGAATTGTCCAAATCGGAATTTTGGGTCACAATTTTTAGGCCAAATAAAATTGAAAATACAGTGTTGTTGCGTGTCAATTTGCGTTATGAATTTGCTGATCGAATCATATATAACAACTATTTTTAGTTGTATATTCAAGGAATTTGATTAATTATTAATCCATAATACCCGTCACCATGTGTTTCCAGAGAACCCTCTTAATTAAGAAGTTAGCAGGGCCCACCGTTAGTTGGGATGTCCTTGCACGTAAACGTGGCTAGCTAGCTATTGTCCTATTTCCCTCGCCTAGAAATATTGCAGTTTACTTCTTGCGTTTTTAATTCAAATTATGGTCAATATAAGGAAATAAAAATCATTTTGGGTTTGAGCTTAAGTCGGAATCTTAAAATTATCTGAATTTAGTTACATAGTCGATGTATTTATTTTGTGCTCTTTTCTCCTCCAAAACCCAATTAGGCAAAATTTTCTTGAAATCATAATAATTTTTTCACAAACATATATAACAAAGTTAATAATCAATTTTCTCTCATATATCTATTTTTATGAGTATATTTCCTCCATTATCTTTTATATAAGAAATTTTTTCTATAGAAGAAATTCAAAAGTAAAAGTTAATCTCACCACATTTATCAACTTAGTTTTCAACTGTTCACCCCGTTATTTTTCCTACTCTTTTTCATATTTATTGGTCAAACGGAGCCTAACAGTAAAAAATAAAAATTTACAAAATTCCAAAACGAAGAGCATACATTATCAAAGTTCAGGACCAGAGCTAATTAAAACAATGTTGAGAATGGTTAGCTCAAATCATTATCATATATAGAAAAATTGTAGAACTCAATAAGGGTTGCAACAAGGGTTGATATGTAACGACCTGGTCCCACCTTAGTACGATATTGTCCGCTTTGGGTAGCGTCCAACCAGGCCTCAGCCTCGGAACGTCTACCCTCACGGCTTTGTTTCTGGGAGCTCACGACCAGCTTCCCAGGGGGTCACCCATCCTGAGATTGCTCTGGTCCACTACTCGCTTAACTTCGAAATCCTGTAATTAAGGCGGGGGTGTTACATGATAAGTAAGGATAAAGTCACCATATAGTAACGAGACCCAAATATGTTTAAGTTGGGGACAATATCGTTACTATGTGCATAGGCCGATGTGCTAGTTGGTATCCTGGACTCAACCCATGTGCTGGTGAGCACAATAATTGGTATAAAGGTTGATAATGAATCCACAAGTTTGGAATGGAGTTGGTGAAAATGTAAGGTGTGAGTTGCTACGAAAAGCATGCATCCTAATAACTGGACTCAAATGGAAGCCTTCTGCAAAGTTAAGACTTGGAGGATTAATTAAGGTTGTAGTCACAATAGAGCCTACCCTTTTAGCTTAAGTCATACACACAACCTACGTACACCAAAGTACTACTATTAAGTTAGTTGTACAAGGAATCTCGAGAGAAGTACTACTGTCAATGAACTTCCCTCATTTTATTTATAGGTAATTAGTTGTAGAAAAAGAAAATTGGTTACTTGTATTTTCATCAAAGTTTATTACTTTTGAGCTTATATACAATCACACACATACAAAAAAAGGATACATTGTCAAAAGAACATTGACGCTACCGAAGGAACTTACCTTATCTAGAAAATCTCTTGCCTCTTTTATACTCTTCATTACTCGTTTAACTGATTTGGCTCTGAATTTTTCTTGTGGGGAGATCCAAAATTTTTGCCACCTGCATACAAGATATGTAAATGTAGTGTCACCATATTATAACAAGACCTTTTAAAATAAAACCACACACATGTGGCTTAAAAGTACTTTAATTTGTGATAATACCATTATTATGTCTTGAGATTGATGAGTCCAATCAACACTCTCAGTTCAGCATATGTGTCAATGAGAACAAAAAAAAATGGACGTACACCTCTGAAGCCAAAACGTTGATGAAGCATCAATTTTCCATTAAATTTGAACAATTATTTGACTCTTTGGAAGTAGAATGATACATTTTTCCAATATTATTTTCTAAAATATTATGTAAGTGTGGAAGATAATACTTCTAAAATAAGTTGTAAAATTCTTCATGCTTAGAATTTTTTTTTTTTTTTTTTTATTTTAACGTGGGATGTATGGTTTTTATCCAACATGCGCGTACATAATAATGTTTGATTATTTTATTAAATTCATATTGTAAAGAGACATTTGTATTTGTATTTGTATTTGTATTTGATATTAATATATTTAGTATAAGCATGATGTATTATTAATAAATATTGTGTAATTATATATATTAAATTAAAAACATTATAACTAATTAATCACGAACATAATGTCCCGTTTCATCCTTAAAGGATATCCAGACTATTTGATCAGACTTCGGTTAATTCCTTCCCAATATGATTAAAATATTGAATAAATAGTAGGGCTGGCAATTCGGGTTCGTGTGTCGTGTTCGGGTCATGTCGACACACAAGTATTATAGTATTAGTGTCAATCAGAACACGACCCGTTTAATTAATTGTGTCATTTATATTAACTCAAACACGACCTGTTTATTTGACATGTTACACGACACGGCCCGAGTAACCTGTTTAATAAATTAAATCTACAACTCGACACGACACGATTAACCTTTAAAGATTATAATAACAATTAAGTCTCATGTGAAAAAAATTAACTTATTTTATAATAGTTTTAAATTTTTAATAAGTAATAATAAGTATCCACCAATACCAAAATTCAATATTAATAATCTAGAGTCAAAATATTTAACATTTCATCACCGAAGCATAAACATAAAAAATTAGTACTTTATTCATCATCAAAAACATAATAACTATCATCTATACCAATACTCAAAATAAGAATATAATTATTCAAGCAAGATGGCAAAATAAATAATATATATATATATAGCTATAAAAGAAAATAATAATTGTGTTAATTACGAGTTAATTTCGAGTCGCAAAATAAAAAATATATATATAGCTACAAAAGAAAATAATAATCGTGTTAATTGCATGTCAATTTCGAATTAGCGGGTTAACCCGAATACAACTCATTTAATTTGTGAATTAAATGTGTCTGATCCAAAATTAACTCGAATCTATTTTTACTTAACTCAAATCCACTAACTCCGTATCAAATTAGCATGTCATGTTAAATATTCCGATCCTAATAAATAGTTGCCTACTATATGACACAGGTCATATTAAATGGACCAAATAACGAGGCACAAATAGTTCATAAACAAACAACGTGGGATGTGACGGACAAATGAGAAGTTTCTAATCCTTTACCATCTGATTTGATGTCAGAGTTTGCCGTAACAACAACACATCAAAATTCTGTTTTACTAGACTTTGGGTCCCATAACTGAACGGAAATCTAAAGGTGACGTGTCCACCATCAACACGTGAGCGAAACTTTCAAAAATAAAATTTAAGGTGTGTTTGTTTGTTTTTTGTTTTTTTTTTTAACTTTTAATTGTTAAATGTTAATTATTAAGTATCAGTATTTTAAAATGCGATTCTCTCTTCGTCAAGAATAAGAGTTAGAAATTGGATTAGGTGGGAACTATTCATTAAGCGGAGTTAAGTAGGGTTGGGCAGCGCTAGGCAGAGTTGAGTGGGACTAGGCGAAGCTGGGTGGAGCTAGGTGGATTTGGATGACGCTAAGTGGCTTGGGTTTTTATTTTAAAAAAATTTAAATTTGGACCAAAATGATGTCGTTTTACATGGATTGTGATTTTTTTTTAAAATAAAATGAAAATGGAAGACTAAGGCTCCGTTTGATAGCAACATGGAAAATGAAAAGAAAAATAACTAATTTAGATGAGAAGATGGAAAATAAGTTGAGGAATGTAGTGAGATTAACACTTGCTTCTTACATTTTTTCATGACAAAATTTTCTTTGTATGATAGTGGAGAAATTTTTTCCACAAAAATGAGTATGAGATGGAGAATATCTCACCATATGCCTCAACTTATTTTTCATCTTCTCACCCAAATTAGTTGTTTTTATTTTCATTTTCTATGTTGCTATCAAACGGAGCCTAAATGTATGGAATCTTAAGGTTGTCTAAGACCCATTTAGCAGTAGCGCACAATTCTTTTTCTCTTCGATTTTTATATACAATTAGGGATTGAATATTCTTTTTTTTTCTTTGCAATTCTTAATTAATAGGCTTGAACTTTGACTTTCGTAATTTAGTGGTATATTTGTTAATTGAACATTTGACTTGTTTTATGTTTATTAGAGTACTAAGTTTGATTTGATGAGATTTTTTAATATTTTATTTTTAAAATTTTATTTTAGATATATTTAAAAATAAAAAATATAATTAAAAAAAATCGCATGGCACTTAGACCCCGACTAGGCACTCTAGGCGCTAGATCGTTGTTCTAAGTCCTCTTAACACCTTTTAGAACCTTGCTAATTGCTGAGTGCTAAATACTGAATTCAAGTTCTGAAAATGTTGTTTGTTTTTTATTTTGAATGAGGTGTTGAATTTTATGTTTTTGTATAAAACAATGGCTTAAATTCAGAATTAAGCATTCAGCGGGACTAATACATCTTAATGTTGAATGCTTAATCATTAAAAAAAATAGTTATTAACCTCTTAATGATTTAAAAAAAATCATATTATACCTCTAAATGCTTAATACTCTTTCATTAAATATTCAAAGGTAAAAGTAAACACCTTCTTAATCTTTGTATCAAAATATAAAATAAAATAAAATTTAAACCTTCCATTTTAAAGTGGCAGTCCAATTTACTATCTCAAACATTTTATAAAAATATAACAACTTTAATAAAACCCAAAGTTAAAAGAAAACCCAATTATTATCGATCATGAGTTCACTTTCTTGCATTAATTATAATTGTAGAAAAGTTAAAATCCTTAATTCGAAATATATTTTCTACATTTTTAAAAGAAATAAAATTTTAGTTTATCCAAAAAAGAAAAAGAAGTAATGGAATGAAAAAACTAGCACTAAAAAAAAGAAGGAATATAAAAGTCGTTAAGTGCGTGTGCGAGGAAGGTAACTAAAGCAATGCACCTGCTAATGCAAGTTTATGCTTGGTGCATAGGGGGCCCAAGGTTTTTGGCAACATATATATATGGTAATGGTAAGAATCAGATTCTATTGTTTGTTAGGGTTGGTGTAACAACTATTGAGTACCTTACAATAGAATAGACAAACAACCGACCAATTTCCTTAATTTTTATTTTAGATATATACTTTCATTTGGCTCAATTCATTGTCTTTATCTTTAAAAAAAATATGTCATAAACTTTCGAGTCTTTTCACGAAAATTGTACTACGTACTTTGAAATTTTCTTCTTTTACAAAGTTGTATAATAAGCAATGTATTTGAGTAAGATTATAAAAGTAGAAGTATAGTTGGTGAATTTAGCTCAATATATAGCGTGATCAATAGTCCCAACAGTGTATCTAGTGGTTTTAATTTGATCCAGTTCGGGTGATGTATAGAAATGCATACAAAGATATTAACATAGGACCCAACAATAAAATTGATGTTGCCTTTACGATCAGGTCTCGTGACGTGATACTTGAAATCTAGCTGGAACCTCTCTGGTGGAGTCTCTGATATTATTACTGGGCATAATCATTCGCTCATTCAAGAGAGGTTTTGAATTCAAATTTCATCTGGAATGAGAATATTTTTGTTATTATTACAGTAAAGAAAATAAATTTAGCCCTAATTTTATTAGAAAAAACACACTATTGTAATACTCTTTGCAATAGAAAATGTATCGCATGGGATGCTTTTGTGAAGGCTTTCATGCAATTGTACGTGATACTATAGTGACCCTTACGATGTGTCGTAGAAATGCAGTGCTAATAGTCAATATTACAAAATTCATAGTCTCGCAGGATGAAAGAGTTTGGATTTTGTTGAGAATGGTTGGCTCAAACCATTGATTCCACATGAAAAAATTGTAAAACTCAACATGGGTATATAAGTGGGGGAGAGTCTCCACATAGTAACGAGGCCTTTTAAGATAAAACCTCACACCTATGGCCCAAAGGTGTTTAAGTTGGGGACAATATCATTACTATGTGCGCGGAATGGCGGGCCCGGTTGATGCCCCAGGCCCAACCCGAGTGCCAACGGGCACAACAATTGGTATCAGAGCATATGGTGGATCCACGGACTTGTGAAGCAGTACCGGTGGCTAGACTCGGTGGAGTCGAAAAAACTCGGTTGAGCCTAAGGTGATAAGTCGCTACAAAAAAACGTCCCGGTAGCTGGACTTGGTGGAGCATATGGTGGAGTTAGACTCGAAAAATCTGGGGGTGGAGTCGCTACAGCCTACGTACACCCGGGGTGCTGCTGTCAAGATGGTTGTGCAAGGTTCCTCGAGTAAGGTGAAAGGGTGTACCCTCGAGATGTGCATTGATCAATGGTGGACGATCTTGCGGATGGACATTGTTGAGTGGTGATCTACATGGACAGTTCAAAGGTGGATTCATGGTGGATTATGGTATAGGTCTAGGTGGAGCCTGACTGGTGTTAGTCCAAGATGGAGCTAAGGTGGACTGATTTGATCCAAGGTGGAGATTGTTGAGAATGGTTGGCTCAAACCATTGATCCCACATGAAAAAATTGTATAACTCAACATAGATATATAAGTGGGGGAGAGTCTCCACATAGTAACGAGGCCTTTTAAGATAAAACCCCACACATGTGGCCCAAAGGTGTTTAAGTTGGAGACAGTATCGTTACTATGTGCGCGGACCGGCGAGCCCGGTTGGTGTCCCGGGCCCGACCCGAGTGCCAACGGGCACAACAGATTTTTGGTTTCAAGTGTACTCCTTAAATTTTATATTAAGAGTTCACTTATTAAAAGTTATATTTTCTTTTTAAATATAAAATAATTAATGTACTATATTTAATCTTTATAAATAAATTATATTCTTAGTACATTATGTTAAAGTTAGTATTTTTTTTTTAAAGTATAAAAAAAAATTAGGATTGGATTCTTTAACTGAAGACAAAAATCAATATTATTCAGGGACATGCTGATATCACTCAAGTCCACGTTTTATGCCTATAGCACTGCATACATGATACATCCTCTTTCTTTCTTTCTTTCTTTTTCTTTTTTGAAATAACATACATTCTGTTTTCATCTAGAGGCCATTTTGTGGATCTCTTAATCAGCATTTAGAGCACATACTTAATACAAGCGATTATTTAATAATATATTAATGATATAATATTTTCATTTATATACAATGCACAACTATTATTATAAAAGGTTGACACACAATGATCATAAACAAGTAGACTACAACCACTACAACTGGTGGACACAACAATTAACTTGATATTGTATTCATGTGTACAGTATTTTCATTTATATATAATATAAAACTATCACCACAAAGGATTGACACACAACTATCATAAACGGGTAGATTACAGTCACTACAACTGGTGGACACAATAATTAACTCAATAATGTATTTATGTGAATCAAACCCACAATCTCTTTATTACAAAGAAAAAAAGATGTCAAACAGAACACACAGTTATTGGCCAAAACACTTTGCTTAAATCTAGAAAAGAAAGAGAGAAACAAATTTACCTTTCACTAAGTAGGGTACTTTTCATTTTGTTTCCATTTTCGAAGCATCAAAAGTAGAGTTAAGTTTTCCTGTAATTCACACAGTTTATTGCGTGTGAAACACTGTTTTGGGGCATGGTGAATTGTACGTATAAAGTTGAAAAGATATATAATAGGTGAAATGCCCAAATTTTGAGAAATATGTTGATATTTTCGAAGATGGGGGAAGGCATCATTTCAAATCTTGAGTGAAGGATAAATTGCGGGAGTTGGGCCCTTAATTTCTTGATGAAATCAATTTGCTTCCATTTTTAAATCAACTAGTAGGTATCAAAGGAAGCATTGGAAGTGAAACGACTCATGATTACCATTAGGTAGCAACCTTATTTTTTTTCCTTCCTCTAAATCCTCTTTTTGTTCACGGAAGGAAACTCTTTTTTTTTTCTTTATTTAGTAAGTATAAATTCTTGAAACACTTTCCGGAGGAAAAGTAGGGGTAAAATAATTTCTCTCAAAACTAATGGGATTGATTTTCCCTTGTTATTTTCTAATATTTATTATAAAAAATTTGGACTACAATACCCATATTTAAATATTTTCCTTACTTTACCGAATACAAGAAAAGAAATTTGACAAAAACTTTAATTTACCACCTGTATGGGAAAAGCAAAGAAATTGACTTCCCTTCTATGAACTAAACGAGGCCTAATAGTAATACAAATTTTTACTTTTGAATAGATTAATGTAAATGATATATTTTATTTACAATGACAAGTTGGTCTTCTTTTGGTACAAGTATTTTGTTTAAAATATTACAGTATTATTAAATTAATTTTTTGGGAAATAGTTATGGACATGTATTAAACAATATTAAATATGTTTAAAAAAAGGCCATAAAAGAAACAAGAATGATTTTATAATTATAATGGGTTATAGAAAAATATGACTTGTATGAAAAAGTTTTCTGCAAAAGAATCAGGAAATTATATTTTTTAAAATTAAGGGCCTATATTGATTAAATTCCAAAAAGATTGCAAAGTTAACTTTGCAGTAAATTTTTAAATTGTATTTTTTATATAATCATGCAAAATCAAGTTTGTACTAAGTGTTTTTTAGCATATTATTATAAATAAGTGTTTAATTGACAATATTTTAGAATAGTTTTAACAAATTACATATTCAAAACCTATTTATTAATAAAATGCACATGATAATTTTTTCGAAATTATGCAAAGTTAAGTTTGCACAAAACACAATTTTGTGCAAATTTAAGTTTGCACTCAATACAATTTAGTGCAAAGTAAAGTTTGTACTCAATCAAAACCCTTATTTTAAAACATAATTGATAAACAAGCCTTTATCTCATAATGATAATAATATTTAGGCTCTTATTTCTAAAAATATTAATCATTAATTCTTTTGCGAAAAATATTATCATGCAAACCATTCTACCTTATTTCCGGTAATTATAAAATATCTTCGCATTTAATCCCCTTTTAGAAAAGATCTAGTCATTGTACTTTATTAATTTTTTTTCAAATGTAAATACACTAACAGTCTGGCAACCGTGGCTAGCCGAAGATTAATAAAATAACTTGTAACATCATATCGTTTCGTTTTAGTGTAATTTATTGATCTCAACTAGTTTAATTGACCCTCAAAATTAATTAGCATTAAATTTTTGGGTTCTAGTAACGAAAAGGTCAATCCGTATTTTTCATTTGAAAGAAAAAAAATATAATATAATATAATTGAATTCATCTTTAGAACTAAAGAAAAGAAGAATAAAAAGGAAATTGTCTTTAAAACTTGTAAAGCTAATACATTTCTAAAAGTTCTCCCAATTTAAAATTTTGAACTACTTTAACACTAATATGTCTTGCCTAATTTAAAAAAAAAAAAAATTTGGGGTCGAATTCCATGTTTTTATCAAAGAGTGTCGGTGAAGGCATTCTTAATTTATAATCTACACACTAATCATTAAAAATTAACTAGGGTGCCTTAACTAGTCACTTCATTTTTAACTCAATATATATATATATATCCTTTTGAATTTTGAAAACAACGATTCCTTGACCTAATATTTATATTCAATAACACAATTTGATTAATATAAAACTTTATTTAAATATTTTTCCTTTGAGTTGTAGATGGATTTTCATTTCATACTTAGATACTCTTTTAGTGATATTTATTTTAGTATTATTGCAACAACAATGTAAGATTCAATTTTCTATAATAAAAGGGAATAAATGTAGCCGGAAAGATGTATACAAGAAAGTGGTTTTTGTGTTTATAATTAGATTGAAGAAGAGAGGATAAAAGGAAATGATATTTTTAATTAAAATATCTTTATTCTTTTATTGATAATAAATATATAGACCGAAAATTGAAAGTGTCTTTACCCAATACCCTTTTATCAACGATTGTGCACCGTATCTTGGCTTCTGTTGTCTCGGAGTCACAAAACGAGTTTGTAAATAAAATCAAGATGTGCATGGAAATCCAAGGGTGACCTCTTTGGCCACTAAAAGAAATCCAAAAAGGGACCTTAAGACCTTGGCTTCTTTTGTTGTGTTGGGATAAATTACTCACATAATCTCCTCGAATAGGTCCCATCCCACCAAAGGATTATTATGTGGAATAGGGACAAATATAGTTAATCACTTAGGGTCGCACCCCTTCAAAAGAATACGTAGAAAAATAATTGTTAGAAACCAATTTTTTTTATTAAAAATCATAGTGATTTTCAACCACGCATTGGTATATTTGTGGGGTTCTTTGAATTCTCTAGCATTGTTCAAATAAAATATACGAAAGAAGGATAATGTTGTTTTTCAGGGTCAATGTGTACATTATCATTATCTTTCTTATACGTATAAATATTGCAACATGTTCGTAAAAAAAATATTACAACATGAATATTTCTTTTATAGTCTAAAATTGATTTGCTAAATCAAATGTGTAACATGAAATTTAAAAACCTTGACTTAATTATCACGTAACAATAACAATAGCAATAGCAATATATCATATAAGAGTAGGTATATAAGTGGCACTTACGTACTTCATTTTTATTTTTTTGGACGATATGTGTTGAATTTTAGCTTCTCTAAAAGTTATGTAAATTACTTAAGAAATAAAATTATAAATTTGAATAGTTGTTTTCAAATTGAATGCCTAAAATTTTAAAGCTTTGTCAGATAAAATGTTTCACATACGAATACTCTAATCAATTCAATTTATTTATGTCGTTTGGTTTAAATTTATAACTTTAGCTTTAATTGATTTTTATTAATTTAGAAGAGCAGAATGTATCACGTCTCTGTATAAACTACAAAATGTGTATGTCAAAATGAACTCATCCCATTGCAAGTTGCAACCCACCCACTCTCAAACCCCAACCCTGCCCCGCCCAGACCCGACCCTGAAAAAAAGAGGACCTTTTCTTCACTTCAACTCATCCCTTTCACCAATCTCTTAACACCATTTCTCATAAACATGGCCTTGACCAAACTCAAAATTCTCTCCGCCACCTTATTCCTCTACATAATTTTCAATTCTCCTGCCACCACTAATTCTCAAACCGAGTGCCCCTATCCATGCTATCCACCACCAACAGGCGGTGGCGGTAACACTCCGCCGGCAGTTGAAACACCACCCTTCCAAACAGGGTCTTACCCACCACCAGCCTTCTACCCTCCCCCAACTGGAAACTTACCATATTACCCTCCGCCGCCTTATTTTGTCAACGGTGTACCTCCCCCACCGGATCCCATTGTCCCCTGGTTCCCTTACTACTACAGAAAGCCTCCTCATAAGTCCGATGATCAGTCTTCCTCAACATATCTCCGTGGATCAACGGCTGTGATTGCTTTGTCCCATCTTCTTGTTTTTCTTTTTTACTAAGAAGTTAATTTAGGGTGTTTTATAGGGTATAGGGAACTATATGCTACTCTGTTTTTTGGTTCTTCTTTATTTAAATGAAAGGTGCAAAAATGGTGATTGTAAGACATTGATGATGGCCGGATGAGTGTACTGTTATTTGTCCTGTTTGTTTTTTAATGCAGATATTTTATTTAATTTTTTGGTCTTAATTATATTTGGCTTTTAAATTTTCTACTGCCTTCAATTGCGTCATCTTTTTGGACGATTGTAGATAAAATATGGAACACAATTCTCTGTTCTAAAGCAAAATTGCGAAAACAATTGTCTATTATTAATAAGTGATTGTAATCAAATTGTGTTTTTTCTTTGTTTTCTTTTAACAATCTTACAACTTCGACGGATCAATACGGCCTTACGGTGAAAGTCGAACGAGAGGGTTCAACCGGTTGGGCTTCAACCTTAATCATACAAAACGTATTAATGAATTGTATATTTAGAAATATACAATTTATCAATGCACGAAATTACAACTCATCAAAACACACGGGTATAAATGATCGGTTGATGAAACTAATAACAATGGTATAAATTGAAAGAGATTATGGTATCAATTGAATTACCATTATATATCAATTGTACACACCAGCTTTCGCGCACTTTAACTAATCTTCACTTGCGGTACGTGACTGCTGCTGGCCAAGCATTATTTTAACAACGCCGGAAAACGACCTTAAGAGTTCCAAATCGACTACGTGTTATTCTAATAGGAGCCGCATATATAATACCATTTTAGGGTAGCCAAGAGAAAAAGAAAGTGCAGTGTTACAAAGACAAATTCAAGCAAAGAGTGTCATACATGATTTAAGTGTACCGTGGAAAATGGCGCATTACCTACTACAGTGACAGCCCAACTGTCCCTGCTGGATAGCTGGTTTGTAGGCTCATATGTGAGCTAAATTTGTTAGTACATTGATAGCGCATATGATACAGTAAATGAGTACATATATAAATCTAGTGTTGTGTTTTGGAAAAAGCTATACGGCAAATAGTAAAAAAAAGAAGAAAAAGTGTCATGTGAATAAAGGTCACCCGTATAGAAAAAATAAATAAATTGATATGAGGCCTAACTTGTACAAAATTGCTCCTCTTATACTAAGAGTTGTATAAATAAATAAAAGACCAAACAAGTAAGCTTGGCTCATTTGTTACTTGAAATAAAGGCCAAATGAGTAGGTTTCTTGACATCGAGACGTTGCATAAAACCTATATTTTGATAAAAATTATAGGATCATATGATACTTATTTGTCCCCACATTTTTAATTTTTATCATACTGTATCTTAAGATATTAAGTACTTGCTAGAGGCAGGTTCTAAAACAAAAACAAAAAATCATTTTTTTAAAAAAAGAAAAAAAGTTATAGCTGACATGCTAAAAATATTCAAACTCAAAATAGGATCTTGAATGCCCCTATTTTTCCTCTCTCTAAGGCTCAAATTAACACCAGTGTATCTTAAAAAAACTTGCGAGTCGTAAGCACCAAATTGATTAGCACAAGCTAATTAACATTTGATATTCTCTTTATTGGAAGAAGGTGGAGGAAATGTAGATGGCAAGAGATAGAAAAAGAGTTTGTGAAGATGATGGATGTGGGCCCAATGGTCTTTATTACATTGTGAAGATAATTAACACTTTATCTCTAGCTGGTTATTAATTTAACTGGGTACAATTTCAAACAAAATAATTTGGTTATATTTCTGGATGATTATACCATGGACGGCGACTAATATGCTGGTTGGTGGACTTGTCGGAAATATGCGATTCCAATATATATATTTTATCAAAATTTTGACTAAAGTATACTTCTATATTAGCTTTATTCTTGTCATATATATGTTTATCAAAATTTTGACTAAGTATAGTTCTATAATATTAGTTTATTCTTGTCTTTGTGAGTAACAGTATGCATATGTCAATTATCGCGCACAACTATTCTTATTGTGGTGTTGTAAACTTGTGATGTAAGAACACGTCATAATAATAAATAAGAATAAAATATGTATTTAATGAGGCACATATTTTTATACATGACTTAATTTTTTCATTCATAACATAATTAATATAAACATGTGACTTTAAGTTATCAATTAATTTATACTTTCTTTTTTATTATACCTTCTTGAATTTTTAGTATTCATCTGATTAAAATTTTCTTTTAAAAAAACCATAATGAATTATAGATTAACATATACATTGTTACTATATTTTTACACAAAATGTGAACAAAGCTACATTAATGTTAGCGAACTGTTGTCAATACACTCACTTAGTGATATACTAGTAACTACACATGAATAACCTATGATTCGAAAATTACATGAACACATACACTATACATACATGTATTAGTACAACAACAAGATTTAATGAGGTTTTTTTTTTTTTTTTAATTAACTAGAGAAGTGTGGAGGGGGAGAGAGAGAGCTATAGCCCTATAGTTAGGTGGAGCGACGAGATTGGGTATTGTGTCTGGACAAGGGCTTCATGAAAGAAGCGCTTTTGGTTAATTCTATGAGGGGCTTTTCGGTATGTCTTATCAAATTATAGGTGAATCCTCCACTTATGGTACCAAAAATAGGGCCAACAATATAGACCCACAACGACTTGTATTGGTGCATCACTATTGCTGGTCCTATGCTCCTTGCTGGGTTCATTGACGCCCCTGATACTGGCCTGCCATTAACAATACAAAAATTAAAATATAAACGTACTGTATTGTAATGTTTTCAATAATAAGATGCAGTGCACCTAATTTGTAGTTCGAGTGGTAATTCTTCAAATATATTTGTGCATAAGTCATTATACACATCTTTCAAAAACGTAGAAAGAACAATTATGTAGATTAGAGTTTAGGAAATTACCCAGCGAAAAGAACATTCATAAGTATTGTCATTCCAATAGCAATTCCTGCCAATTCTCCGATCTGAAAAGTTAGGGATAAAGGCACATTACAAGTTTCCCTCTCTATCACAAATTAATTGTTTCACTGTCTCTTATGGAACATGTCCTGCTAAAGAGTCATTTTTTTTTTGTGACCCTTGGTGCACTAACTCTCACAATAACAATAAGTTGCGGTTAGGTTTGCAACTAGTGTCTTTTTTCTTTTTTCTTTTTTGTGTGTGTGTATAAAAATTAAAATAAGACTCTTAATTTGAAAAACAAAATGATAGTATAGTTTTGATAAATATGAATATGAGGTAGGTATAGTTAGATACTAACAGCTCTGTTATCGGTGGCAACTCCAGAAATAACAAACATCAGGAGGAATGAGATAATGATCTCAAGGACCAGAGATTGAATGTCTGATCCTACGGGTAGTGTACCAAAATATGCCTCTACTTTTGGTGCAAATAAAAGGTATATTGTCCCACTTGCAAGAACTGACCCTAACATTTGTGCTATTATGTACAGAGGCACCTACAAAGAGCCATACGCATAAACACGAATCAAATTCCAATTAAATTTAAAACGTTAAATTTGGATATATAA
Source organism: Lonicera japonica (assembly GCA_021464415.1). NCBI lineage: Eukaryota > Viridiplantae > Streptophyta > Magnoliopsida > Dipsacales > Caprifoliaceae > Lonicera > Lonicera japonica. Next base: position 63,038,667 of record CM038465.1, on the reverse strand, counting down.
TCATACGAGCATCATAGATATGTATATATATTAACATGCCTGTTTCCAGGGAAACTGTCGAAAAATGGCAAAAGTGATGGTAACTGCAGGATTAAAATGGGCACCAGAAATATGACCAACAGCGTAGACCATCACCATCACAATCAAACCCCAGGCTACCCCTATACCTGGAAATGTTATTGAACCATATATTTTGTTCACGGCAACTGATCCACACCCTACGAATATCAAGAAATATGTCCCAATTGCCTCCGCAATCACCTGTCAATCACAAAAACCACATCGTTATATTTATCATATATATATATGACAAATATAACATACATTCAGGTTCTCAAATGCACGAACTTTATAAATAGAAGGGTAAATGCTTGAAAATTTTGATGAAATTTAACACGGTTGAATTTAACCGATATGTACCTTTTGAATAAGAAGAACAACCTCGGATGAGGTGCAGAGAGTTGGTTTCTCTGAAGTACTACCTGAGTTGCCTTCTTCAGCCTTGGAGATATCTCCAATCGACATTCTTTAGCTATTCCACAAAAAATAATCATATATATTCTCTTCCTATCTCTTTGGAAGCTAAATAATAAAGCCAAAAGAAGGGGTTGAAGTGGAGGTGAATAAATTGAAGATTAATTGGTTTAGCTATTTTTGAGTGCGCAATTCAATGGAGGTTAGTGTTTCACTGTTTTTGATGGACATATAGTTCTTTCTATAATTAGTAACTCCCAACAACAATTTCTTGGCCGTTATACATGTTGAACTCTATACATAATTCGAGTCTAAATTGTTCAAAAAGCTATTGGACCATATATACCCTCTATGAGCTTCAGTATTTTGTGGGAACATAAAATTCTTTATCGTACCATGTTCGCTCGGCGGGATCTGGTGCTGAAGGTAGGTAATCCTATATTATCTTAAGTGCACTGAAGTTCTGATATATGAAACAAGGGCCTAACATGTACATATATGATATAAAATGCCAACATAATATATACGTTCAAATGAGAAAATTCCTCCATCAGGTTGTTTTTTTTATATTAACACAAACCACTCATGTCTATCTACTGATCATAGTTTATGGCACTGTTATGATGCTATTAAATATTTTGACTACGAACCAGAGGTTTGGTCATTAACAGTTCCAACAAAGAACATATATATATATATATATACGCATGCATAAAAGACGAGCCTCTGTTATAGACTCCTTTTTTTGGAATGCAGGAAAGAAAAAAGCAAGCAAACTAGACAACAAAAAACACCGGGCAAAGGTCCAACTCCCCATTTTTTTCTCGGTGGGTTTAGATTAAATAATCTGGCCCATTACACTGGCTACAAAGACCTTAGAGGCCTTACACATTTCAAATTGGGTAGATTCAAATCATTCAATGACCCGATCGAAAAAAATGGTGACCAAGGCCTAGCTTGTATTCTTAATTTTGAAGATTGTCAACAGTTTTTTTTTCCTCTCTTTTTTATATTTCCTCACTTTAAATCACATGATACAAAAAATAAAAATGAAATCACATGATACAACTGAACAAAGAAAAGGAAGACGTACACAAATCGAGTGTGCTGAGTGTTCGAAGTGAATTGCTGTATTGTATCAGGACTTGTAATTTAAAATACAAGAATGAAATAGAGATTATAATTCATTCTAATTTTTATTCCATATTAATGAATCTTCAACTTATCTTATTACACGTGTATTATGTGATCTCGGGTTAGTGTCTCAGTCGGGATGAAGAGCGTTTTTTTGTTATTTGTATTTTGTAATAAAAAGGTAGAGACGTGCACCTTCCTTTATTTTATTTTTTGGAAAGATGTGAAAATTTTATTAAATAAGAAAACTAATACAAAGAAAAGACAACACACATGCACCTACAACCATACCATATATAACTCCAAACAAAACCTCTAACAGAATCAAAACACAGAAACACAACATACTGAAAGGAACAAAAATCAAACAACAGCAACACAATAGCATGTTTTATGTTCCATTCTCTACTCACCAACCAGCTGTCATTTCTTCTAGCATGCCTCCAATTAATTCCATGTTCTCTCACGTATAGTATCCTCTATCATCTTCAAAATCCCCTTCCAAGCTAGCTTTAGCATTATTCTGGAAAATCCTATTATTCCTTTCTCTCCACACATAATTAAAATGGTAGTCGCAAAAGCCAGCTTCCTTATTTTGGCCATAAACTTGTCCCCAGTAGCTTCCTGCAAAATTTTCACCTTCCTTTATTTATGCATATATAAACTATTGTGCTTGAACTCGGTTATGCATCAGTTATGACACCGAGTTATAGGTGTTTTCTTATTTTCCTTATGCGATTATTTTTTTAATGAAAAATCATTTGAGCTTGATCAAAATTGAAATCACCTTGACATTTGAATACTTCTCCATTTATCAAATGTATTTTTTTTATTTTTATTTTCATTTTAACTTAGATATCTGCAACAAAAAAATAAGTGTCTAGCACGTAATTTTTTAAAATCAACTACGCAAGTATATAAAAGTTTGTTGACAAAGGTAGTCTCATCAATGTACTCGAACCTAATCACTAGAGTATATATATATACCAATCATTCAGATAGTACTTCAAAAGCAAAAGCCATATACAAGACCCACATGTAGAGAAATATATATATCCCATATTTATATCTAACGAACTCATTCACGTGCTTTTCACAAATTAAGTTGATGAAAATTTGAAAAGATAAAGTTTTAAAAAGGAGGTGCAAGTGCAATCATAGGGGGGAATTGAAGTTAGGGTTTGAGAAGATACATACCCAACTTTGGATAGAAATTATAACGTGGTGTAGGTTGTCATTGCTTGCTATATAGCTTTGTAAAAGGATCCATCATTCATGTATATGTATATATTCTTTAGACAACTAACTAGTTCCCCACTTTTTCTTTTTTATGGTCCCAACCCAATACCGGACCCTACCCCTACCCCTACCGCCATGTCCGTGGTTCACCCTACACGCACCGTGACATATTTCTCTTTCTTCTCGTTAACTTCTTCTTGTTCTCAGCTCATGCATGTATATTCAATCCCATTTCAACCACGGCTTAAATTTTTGTCATGGTCCAATTCAAATCCCATTTGCCCACCATTTTAAAGCAGTTCCCATCGCGATCAACATGCAATCCACATTTAATTTTTCTTTTTTAATACTACAATCTCGATCCATTTAAAATTTATACATTAATTAATAAATTCGTAAAATAATATAAACATAATCGTTTGGTTCAATCATGTTATTTAAAGTTGCATAATTATATGACATTCGTTTATAACTTTATATATATATATATAAATAACAAATAGTTTATTCAAAATACGTGAAATCTCATCAACTTTTACTTCTTCAACCAAGCCTACGTGTATATATATATATATATAATACAACGGTGTTACTTGAATTTTTACAATAAGAGTACTCTTTCCATCTCAAATTAATTAAAAATCAATTACTTTTTACAATGTCCTAAATTAAGGACGGAGAGCATATTTTGTTAGAATGTAATATTGTATGAACACATGGGAACACACCACACCCCTTCTAGATGGTTGGCTTCTAGATGGCCACCATGTTAAACTACAACACCAACCCCATTCCCATTCCCATTCCCATTCCCATTCTTTTGTATATATATATATGTAATCCTAAGCTCATGAAATAAAAAAAATCAAATCAATAATAACATTTCTCTCTCTAAATTTAAGTTGGTATCAGAGGGATAATCCCTTCCTCCAACATCATCCTGCAGCCTCCTCTCAAAACCCTTCTGCATTTGCTCATCTTCTTAGTGGTCTTCATCCTCTTCACTCAAAACTCATCCCAAAACCCTCTTATATTATTTCAAATCTAGATTCAAAGCTCACATACTACCACAAACTCAGATCTCTACTAATACTCTCAAGGCTCATCAAAAACACAAGGAAAAAAAAAAAATCTCTCAAAGCAGGCGTACACTGTTCACTGACGCCGTCAGCACTGTTCACTGACGCCGTTAATTAACGCCGTTAGTACTGTTCACTAACGCCGTTAACACTGTTCACTGACGCCGTTAATTAACGCCGTTAGTACTGTTCACTGACGCCGTTAACACTGTTCACTGACGCCGTTAGTCAACAGTCAACAGCAGGTTTTTTCTCTTGAACCGGTTTATTTCCAGAAGCAACTTTTGACCGGTTTTTCAGCTTTTTGACCGGTTCTCTACAAAGTTAGACCGGTTCCTAGCTTTTTTGACCATCCTGATCGCAAATCCGGCCTCCGTTTTTTTGGATTTCGCTTCTATTTATCAGTACTAGTTATAATACTCAAAAATGGCTACCGATCCAACTGCAATCACTGAATCATCGAGGTCTAACTCGTCCCCAATCATCGTTCAAACAGAGAATTCATCATTCAATATCGGGGTTACTTTGGATGAAACCAATTATGATATTTGGTCTCAACTTATGGAGATGCATATTGCGGAAAAACAAAAATTTTCGTTTATCCGCGGTACGACTCAAATCCCGACAGAGGGAACCAGCGAATATGAAGCGTGGAGTTCAGATAATCAGAGGGTAAAAAGATGGCTTTTAATGTCCATGAAACCGGAGATTATGAAGCGATACATTCGGGTTCCTACGGCACGAGAAATTTGGAAGTCTCTATCTAAAGCATTCTATGATGGGGCTGACGAATTACAGGTTTTTACGTTGAATCAGAAGGCGTTTACAGCTAAACAAAGTGGCCGATCTCTTTCTGAATATTATGGAGAACTTACAGAAATTTTCAGCGAATTGAATCATCGCGATAAAGTGGTTATGGAAAATCCAAATGACATCGAATCCTACAGAAAGTCAATCCAACGTCTACGAGTTCACATATTTTTGGCTGGATTGGATAACGAGAATGAACAAATCCGAGGTGAAATCTTGCGAAAAGATCCCGTTCCAGAATTGGAAGAAACATATTCACTTATTCGTCGAGAGGATATCAGGCGAAGAACTATGAACAGTGACATTGCTAATATCGATGCCACGGCTATAGTTGCTCGCAACCGTGATCAGACCCGGAAAAACTCGAATTGGCAAACGCAAGCAACTTTATCTCGTGACTCGCAATCAAGGGACCGAGGAGGCAGGTCTCAATATCTCCCCTGTTCGGTATGTGGACAAACCGGACACTCTAAAAAGGGATGCTATCAAGTAATCGGCTATCCGGACTGGTGGGATCATTCACGGGATCGTCGTTCAAGCCATAAGAATGAAGGTGATGGGAAGAAGGCCTCTGGATTACTTGCCACTGCTCACACCACTGGTAAGGCCTTAAATTCTGCCTCTGTTTTGAATAATACATGGATAATTGACTCTGGTGCTACAGATCATATGACATTCGATTCTAGACATGTTACCACTGTTACCCCCTCATCCACCAATTTCATTTCCACAGCTAATGGTGATCCAGTCCCTGTTATTGGTGAAGGGATAATTCCTTTATCTAATTCTCTGAATTTAAACTCTGTTCTTATAGTTCCTTCACTCAATTACAATTTGATCTCCGTCCCTCAAATTACTAATGCCTTAAATTGTATCGTTGTGTTTTGGCCTAATCATTGTGTTTTTAAGGATATTCAGACAAGACAGACGATTGGTTATGGGATTAGGCGGGGCAAATTGTACTACTTGGACCTAGAAGTGAAAGACACGAACCAGTTACATCATGCTCTACAAACTGGTACTATCCGAGAAAAGAAAGTTGAAGATGAAATTTGGTTATGGCACCGTCGTTTGGGTCATGCGTCGTTTGGCTACTTGAAAAAGTTATTTCCTCAATTGTTTAAGAATGTCGATCTTTCTACTTTTAAGTGTGAAACATGTGAACTTGCAAAGAGTCATCGTACTTCTTTTTCATCATCATTGAATAAATGCTCAGTTCCATTTATGTTAATCCATTCTGATGTTTGGGGACCATCCCCGAATAATTCTTTGAGTGGTTTTCGATGGTTTGTCACTTTTATTGATGATTGTACTAGAATGACATGGATCTGTCCTATGAAATCTAAGAGTGAAGTCAGTTCTTTATTTCAGCGATTTCATAAACATATTAGCACCCAATATAATGCTACTATTCAGGTAGTTCGAAGCGATAATGGAGGCGAATATATGGCTACATCTTTACAGGAATTCTTTCAACGTCATGGGATTATCCATCAAACTACCTGCCCATATACGCCACAACAAAATGGGGTTGCAGAAAGGAAGAATCGACATTTGTTAGAGATGGTCCGGGCATCATTACTTGGGGCGCATGTTCCAGTGTCTTACTGGGGTGAAGCACTTTCATCGGCCGCATATTTGATCAATCGTGTTCCATCAGCAATTCTTGATTTTCAAACGCCATTCGATGTACTCCATAAAGCAGTCTCGACTCCTCACGAATCCAACTTGCCTCCGCGAATCTTTGGTTGTGTGGCATTTGTTCACTTACCTAAAGAACAACGGAACAAGCTCGAATCTCGTGCAATCAAGTGCATATTTGTGGGCTATGCATCTAATCAAAAAGGGTATCGGTGCTATCATCCTCCGTCACGGAAGATGTATGTGACTAAGGATGTCGTATTTCATGAAGAAGAGACGTATTTTCAGAAGACTGAACTTCAGGGGGAGCATTATAGTGAAGTTCAAACTCTTGATTGTAGTAACAACGACCAAGTTGAGATTTCACCACAAGTTTCAGTAATGCCAAGTTCGCCACAACCATCGTCACAGTCGTCAGAACCAAGTTCACTAAGTCCACAACCATCGTCACAGTCGTCAGAACCAAGTTCACTAAGTCCAAACTTACAATTGCCCCCGCCTGATACAAATGACCAATCCTCTCTCTATGACACGTCTACGTCTGAATATCAGGTACATTCTCCTGAACCTTTTAAAAGGCAACTCCCTCCCCGAAACAATAGAGGTATTCCGAAACCAACATATGAACCCGATCTTACCAGTAAAGCTAAATACCCCATGAGTAATCATGTGTCTTATGATAAGTTGTCTGAATCGAATAAGTCATTTGTATATCAGTTATCCTCTGTATCTATTCCTAACAGTGTGCAGGAAGCCTTTAATGATCCAACATGGAAAGCAGCTATGGATGAGGAGATGAGATCCTTGAAAAAGAATAACACATGGGATATAGTTGAATTACCACCAGAAAAAAGGCGGGTCGGTTGCAAATGGGTGTATACGGTCAAATATAAGGCGGATGGAACCATTGAAAGATATAAAGCTAGACTTGTAGCAAAAGGTTACACCCAGACTCAAGGAATCGATTATCTAGAGACATTTGCACCGGTGGCAAAAATCAATACAGTACGTGTCTTGCTCTCGTTAGCTACAAATCTGGATTGGCCACTACAGCAATTTGACGTAAAGAATGCTTTCTTACATGGGGATTTGGAAGAAGAAGTATATATGGAATTCCCACCAGGTTACGAAGTCCCTGTGGAACACAGAAATAAGGTATGCAAATTGAAAAAATCTTTGTATGGTCTGAAACAATCTCCCAGAGCTTGGTTCGGAAGATTCACTAGGTCGATGAGGAAATTTGGTTACAAACAAAGCAATTCTGATCATACATTATTTTTGAAAAGGTGCAATGAGAAGATCACAGCACTCATCGTTTATGTTGATGATATGGTAGTTACCGGGAATGACTCACAAGAACGAGAAGCTCTAAAGGAGCATCTATCTCGGGAATTCGAGATGAAAGATCTTGGCGAATTGAAGTATTTCTTGGGAATTGAAATGTCTAGGTCCTCCAAAGGCATATTTCTATCTCAGAGAAAGTATGCAATTGATTTGTTATGTGAAACCGGAATGTCTGCTTGTCAGCCATCAGAAACACCCATGGAAGAAGGTTTAAAATTGGAAATCGAAGCTGATCAAGTACCCGTCAACAAAGAGCGCTATCAAAGATTGGTAGGAAGGTTAATGTACTTAGCACATACCAGACCTGACGTTTCTTATGCATTGAGTATAGTGAGTCAATTCATGCATAATCCTGGAGAGAAACATATGAAAGCTGTTATGAAAATCATTAGTTATCTTAAGGTATCTCCAGGGAAAGGAATTTTGTTTACAAAGAATAGTGATATCTCGAAGGTTGAAGGATACACTGATGCTGATTGGGCTGGAAATTTAAGTGATAGAAGATCTACATCAGGATACTTTACGTTTGTGGGTGGGAATCTCGTTACCTGGAGAAGCAAGAAACAGAATGTCGTGTCTCGATCAAGTGCTGAGGCTGAATATCGAGGAATGGCAATGGGAGTCCAAGAGTTATTATGGCTAAAACTTTTATTAACTGATTTGGGTTATCCACCGAGAGGAGCTATGGTGTTATATTGTGATAACAAAGCAGCATGTGATATTGCTCAAAATCCGGTTCAACATGATAGAACAAAACATGTGGAAGTGGACAGATTCTTCATTAAAGAGAAATTGGAAGAAAACGTTATTGCTGTGCCTCATATACGTTCAGAAGATCAGCTGGCTGATGTTCTTACCAAAGCTGTTTCAAACAGAATATTTTCCAGATTGATCAGCAAGTTGGGCATGTTTGATATTTATGCACCAACTTGAGGGGGAGTGTTAGAATGTAATATTGTATGAACACATGGGAACACACCACACCCCTTCTAGATGGTTGGCTTCTAGATGGCCACCATCTTAGACTACAACACCAACCCCATTCCCATTCCCATTCCCATTCTTTTGTATATATATATATGTAATCCTAAGCTCATGAAATAAAAAAAATCAAATCAATTACTTTTTACAATGTCCTAAATTAAGGACGGAGAGTATATTTTAGTATAGTTAATTTCCTAGAAATAAAGGTAGAGTTGATTATGAAATTGTGAAAAGTGAAAAATCACACAAGATCTTTCACAACTGTGAGTGAGTCGTGTGTGTAGTGAACCCAAGCTTGATTTTCAATTATGAAGTGGTAACAGCTGATCAATTAAAAGACTATGTTTTGATCTGTTGGCTAAATCGAATCAACTAAAATACGCCACTCTTTTTTTGCCTTTGGGGGTGGGGGTGGGAAGGATTGTGCTTGCGGTATGCGAATATATATAAATAGGTCGATGGTCCCCATGAAGGGTGAAGGTGAAACCACGCACACGGTTACCTCACCATATCTTCTTCTTCTTCTTCTTCTTGTCCCACTAATCATTATTAAATTAATACCGTAATGTTCTTACGCTTCCATCATTCTTCTCTAAATTTGAGCTCATTTAGTTTGTGTTTTAATTGGTTTTTTCCTTTTAAAAATGATAAATTTACATTAAAAGTCTCTTATAATCACGTCAAAAAGTTGAATAATAAGTTGATTAAGTTCGAACTATCCATGTGAAATTAATGTGTTAGATTCCACGAACGAACAAAAATTCGAAAGAAGCGAGCTGTAAAAGTTTTAGGAGATTTTAACCGGACACTCAAATTCAAGTTAGTTTGTAAAATTTAAAAGATGTGGTACACATACTGCCTCACAGTATTCAAAACGATTCCTTCAACAAGAATCGCATTTTGAAAACTAAGATTTCAATGGTACAATTTAATTTTCTATTAACGTTGCTTTTGGTCGGACACAAACCTAGATCACCCAATTTGCAAATCGGAATATCAGTAGATAATTAATGAATTTGCTTGAAAAATCCTAGAAGAAACTCTTTTATTAATGAATTCACTTACTCGCATTATTGGGTCCAATCCCCTTTTTAAGAAACTAGTGGTAGCACCAGGTGATCGGAGTATGGGCGTCCACATGGGCCTGGCCCCAAAACTTTTTGGCTCACAAACTGTACGATAATAGAAAACTGGGCCCATTTGTTTCTACCGAACTATGTGCCACGTACGTAAGATTCAGTACAATCATATACCATGTGGATCCGATCCGATCCGTCGGATGGTCATCGTCGCTACCCCTTGCATATGCATGTTAGAACGAAAATAATTCATTCAACCTGAGGGTACCAAGTCAATTATATAGGAGCCTCAGCTTTATTAATAAGTGGGTCTATGATGTTGACTTTATGAGTGGGTCTATAATCTTGTCTTTATGACTGGGTTTTATAATCTCTAGACTAAATATATCACGTTGAGAAGCCCAAGTCTCATAAAATAATAACAATAATAATAAATAATGTATAAAATAAGAGGATTATTTTATTTATTGTTAATTGATTTTATGTTAAATTCTCTTTAATCTGATGAATGACGACCAATGATACAATTTATGTTTCACCAACAATACATTAGTTTTTTCTTCATGTCTTCAATCTTAGCATAATTATTTTGTGGTGCAATAAGTGATTAAAAGGATACTATAAAACTGGCAAACAAGAAGCCTTTGTATCAATGCAACATTGGTTTGATACACCAATTCTCATTTAGTTCTATAATTATTTGCGATAACTAGTAATGTGGGGGTTGATAAAAGTATTGGTAAAGCCACTCTTAATTTTTAGTTCATACATCCATAGTTTCAGAAAACAGTAAGAGTCCCTTACCAAATTACATGATTGTAAGATGGAGTATGAAAATGTGTAGAGAAAAGATGATCATGTGCGATGCAACTTCTAGGTGGTATCAGAGTTCGATGGTGAATCAACAAATTTGTAGAGTAGTACTAGTAACTAGACTCGGTGGAGTTAGGAAAAACTCAATAAAGCCTAAGGTGATAAATCGCTATAAAAAGTATCTCGATAGCTGGACTTAGTGGAGCTTATGGTAGAGTTAGACTCGGAGAAGCCGATGATAGAGTCGTTACATCTTACATACAATCAGGGTATTGTCAAGGTGGTTATGAAAGTTTCTCGAGTAAACTGAAATAGGGTATATCTCGAGATGTGCATTGACCAAAGGTGGACAATCTTGCGGATGGACATTGTTAAGTGGTGATCTACATGGACAATTCAAAGGTGGATTCATGGTGGACTATGGTATAGGTTCAGGTAGAGTCAGGTGGACCGGTGTTAGTCCAAGGTGGAGCCATGGTTGACTAGTTTGATTCAATGTGGAGATTGTTGAAAATGGTTGACTCAAACCATTAATCCTGCATGAAAAAAATTATAGAACTCAACATGAGTATATAAGTGGATGAGTGTCCTTACATAATAACGAGGCATTTTAAGTTTAAAACACTACACTTGTGGTCCAGAGGTGTTTAAGTTTGGGATAATATCGTTACTATGTGAATGGACCAGCGGGCCCAGTTGGTGCCCCGAACCTATTCCCCCTGTGCCGACAGGCACAACACTAGGGGTGTTTTCGGTTTTAGTCGCGTTATAAATTAAGGTACCCTAAACCCTAACCAAATGTAAAAATTCGGTTTTGTGTCGATTCAATTCGATTTTTAAATCTTCGAAACCTAAACTCGAACCAAACTTTTCGGTTCGGTTTTATTCAATCTTGACATATGTTTTTTTTTTCTAAATCAATTTAACATAATAATGTAATATTAATAGTAATGTAAGATTTGTTCATATTCAAATTAAAATGATTATTTTTTAAAAGCAATGAGCAAACATATAGATAATATGTTTTTTATTTAGTTACTATTTTATTTGTTCATTTACAAGAATGAAACACATTAAATAAAATGTATGAATGAGCTTGCCATCATATATGTGATAAAAAAAAAGTTAATTCAATAATAAGGGTACGCATTCATAACTTTTTTTTAAAAAATGATCAAAATATACAATTAATAAAGAATATATTCTTCTAAAAAGCAAAAAAAAAATTGTATTATAGTGCAATTAACGTGTGTCCTTAGAGTATATTTTAACATTTTTTTTTATTTTCTTATATATAATTTAATTCGGTTCGGTTTAGTTCGATTTTGGATTAGCTTGCCCTAAACTCAAACTAAACTATTTGGTTTCGGTTCAATTTTTTCGTTTTCGATTTAGGATTTTATTGGTCAGTTCGGTCCGTTCAATTAATTTTCAGATTGACTTTAACACTCCTAACATCTTTCATGCATATATACCAATGTTCTTTTAGAATATATATATATATAACATTGTTCGACAGTTGAATTACCTAAATCAAAAAAAAAATTGCTAAAGAAAAGGTGATCATGTACGATGCATCTTCCACCCTTATATAGGCCAACGTTCCTCTAAATTATACTACATTATTCAAATGTTGAATTACCTCGAATCTTTAAAATTTACATATGCACAGAAAACACAATCGTATACTGAAAATTAAAGGATTTCAAGATTTAGAATATTGACATACAATATTTCAAATTATGATATTGACATCTAATATATCTAAACATGTATTTATAATTTCTTATACGCATGTCTATTGACTAATGGCATTTGAACCTTTGATTAATGACTTTTTCTCTTGCTCTTTAATTTGGTCAGCAAATATTGACTTGAAGATCACAAAAACATTGAAACTTTTGTACGGATAAGGAAAAAGGAGAAAAAGAAGATGCAGACCAAAACATGGCATTATTCTTCACGTAAGTAAAAAGAGGGATTGAAATGATTAAAAACTCACCACCCTATGGAAACATGACATCTTTTGGGGTAGGCACAGCTAGAGGCGTAGGCATTAATGAAGGGTTGTAAGCAAAACAAAAGCTAATTTTGAAAGGGAACATTAACCACTTTTGACTCCACTTTCGGCTTTATATGCGAAAGGCCCCAAAGTACTTTGACACAAAACTAGAATAATTACGTGCTTTCCTGTTGCCCTTGGATTTTTCTTTCTTTACTAGAAGCTAGTTTATACTATAATTTAATTCTCCCCCTCCAATAACATTAAAAAAAAAAAAAAAAAGTTGATTATTAGCGCATCTGAACTCAAAGGCGGATCTAGATGGTATAAAGGTGGAACAAGCCAGCTAAGTGCCCCACTATATAAGTGTACTTCGGATTGTAAATTTTTTGTATGCTGAGGTTTTCACAAACATCGACTTAAATCAATCTTCCCAACCTATTATTACATTCGTAACTGAGAAAGTAATTGCGTATTCTTAAATTTTCATACTTTGATTTTTTTTTAACTTTTATCGAAACATTGTTTTCAACCTACTTAATGATCAATAATTCAAGTTATTGAAATGATACCCTTATCTTATTTTTGAATGGAGAAAAAATACACTTGGCATTTGTGTAAAAGTTGGATTTCACGGTATTTCTAAATTCTACATATAAGAAATTCAAACATAAAAAATTGCAATTGAAAAAATTTTAAATGATAAAAAAAAAACACTATTATTCTCTTAGTTTAAAAAGGATTATATCTTCTTTGATACCAAAGATAATAGCTTACTATGGATTTATAATATTTTATAAAATAATAAAGTGTTAATTAATGTTTGGAGGAACATTTTTTCAAAGAGAGAAAAATGAAACAATTGTACCCCACCTGAGAAATATTTTTTGACTCCACCCTTGTCTGAACTCGTCACCACAATATATACTATTTTTAACATATGATTTACAACCATTTTATACATGAATATAACTTAGAAAAGTAATAATTGGGATGCCTTTTAAAAAAAAAGATAAAAATTATATTTTTTTTGGATAGAAGATCAATTAAAATTCTGTTACCATGCTATATATTTAGCTCACTAATAACAAGAGTTTAATGGGTCATGTTAAGGTATGCCATAAGAGCACATGTTACACACTTAAAAATAAATAAATAAACAATTATAATATATATTAAATTAGGTAGAAATTCTCATAAAATTATTTTTTCATTAAGTTTACTTTGCCTCTTCTATATTTAGTATAGATGTGGTTAAAGGCATTTGAGCGCACCACAATATTTTTTGCATTGCATATCATTAAACAAAAAACAAAAAAAGTAAGAGATTTAAAACAATACACGTACTCTTTCCCCACCCCAGTTTTCATGTTTGTAATTCCCGTTCATTGCTTTTCTCTAAGTCCGAAGAAATACATTTAATTAAAGAGGGTCCTTCAACTAACTTAAATATTTACACTTCGAGTGTTTCTTAACCTGCCTGAAAATTACTCACAAAATGACTTGTTGCGTGCGAAAAAAATCCACTGATAATTAGTTCTGGCCATATCTTGGTGTACCATTTCGACCAGACTCTTTCCCCGCATTTTTGTTTCTTCCATTTGAAATCCGATCATAATCCGAGAAGTATGTAGTAAACCAGCGTGATTGGCAATGCTATCAACATTCCAAATATAACCCTGAAATTTAACAATAATTAATATAATACGAAAAATCCAATTAATAAGTAAATTATTCTCTTTCGCTTAATTTTTTCATTTGAAAAAGTGAACTTCGCTTACGCAGTGCTAAGAATAGTTGGATGAACATTGTATTCTTTAGCAAACACAAATGGAACAATCCCTTGTGGAAGAGCCGCCTGTTTAGTTGAATAAGAAAATATTGTCAGTTAACTCAATTTACACTATTAAAATCCATATCCCCAACACATATGCTAGCATGCGTCTAAGTTGAAATTAGTCGATCAAATCATTAAATATGTAGTATACAACATTTATTATACTTTCATATTTTATAAAATAAATTATTAATATATAGCAGTATCCATGTAAAGTGCTAATAGTTTTACTCTTAAATGAATAAACATAAAGAATAATTAAATGGGCATGCTTTGCCGTCCCTAGCTATGATTAATGAAAGAGCGATTGATAATTTACCTGTACAATTGAGATACGAAGGAGGTCACCGCGAAGGCCGACAATGAATGAAGCTGCAGCCATGACGGCCGGACCAGCCGCAAACCTTACACCCATGGCAAATGAGGCTAGTGAATTCCCACAAGCGATTATCTTTGGTTGTAGAGCCATAAATAAACCTTTTAAATGTACCCACAAAATTTTAATTAGACAAAAAGAGACTATATATATATTAACAAATCAATTTTTAATATTATCTACATTAACTCAGAGGACAAGTTATGCATTTATTATCCATCTATTAATTCCCATAAATTGGGGCCTGAAGTGACATTGGACGATTGTCGTGTATTTGCCTATATGTGTACTAGCTAGTTAGTCACTAACTAACAAATAAAATACTCCAGCACTTTTTAAATGTTGTTATAATTAAATAGTTTTAATTAAAATGTTAAAATAGGCAGGGACTGAAGTTCATAATTTAGTAGCAATATAATTATTAAAATAACAATGAAACCATGATAGAATACGTCGTCGTCAAGATTAATGGACACTACTACTCACCTAAACTGAACATCGCCATTCCAAGACCAGCATCTGATAATATAGAGATTGACTGCTTTACTATTTTAGGCATTGCAACGTTCCACCTGTACATAATAATTATATAATCAAACACATTAATTATATTATATTATATTATTAATTAATAATCAGTAAAATGTATAATATTTCCTCGATCTATTTATTATCATTAGTTCATTATTGTTGTTATTAGTAATCTAACTTCAATTGGATTTGGGGTACCTGAATGCAATGAGAGACCAAATTAGACCAATGAGGCTGGAATACGTGTTGGGGTTTCTTATAAGTTTTCGCCACACCATGATCAAGATCAGACGGGTCATAACACTCGCCGGCGGCATATGTTTTTCGGTGCCGGAGTTTTGTGTCCGATGCATTTCGGATGTGGTTCCCCCTTGTTCTCTCTCCTCGCCTCCATCTTCGCCATTCACAAAGCTCAAGTCCTCCCCACCAAAGTCCACACTCTCCTGTTTAGCTTCAATTATATAATCATAAAAGAAAAAAGAAAAAAAAAACATTCAAACACCAATGTATATGACACATCACACATGTTAGATTTTAACCAATAAGGTTATTAGGGACAATAATTAAGTAGTTGGAGTAAATCAATATATAAATCACACATCACTGTATTATGAAACTGCGTCGTCCTAAAATTATTGTAATTTTTTACCTTTGTTTTCCCCATTTTGGGGATTGTCCGCAACTAACATCCTGATTTCCTTGGCGCTGTGATCCGACCGCCCTGATTGCTCGTTTGCGGCCCCATCATTGCCGCCAAATACCTGAAGACCGGCGACTTCCGACGCACTCGAGCTCCACACAAACATGTGAAGTTCCTTAGCATCGTGGCTTGCTTTATTTTGGCTCATATTTTGTGGCTGTGATTGCTGGCTTTTCACACTTTTACTAACAGTCGATGAAATATCAGGATTCGGAGCCGGATAAAGTCCGAATTTCGTAGAGCTCATCGCCGGAGCACAATTCTCCTCGAAATTCGACGGCCTTGGGGTCGGACCTCTCGATGATTGAACAGAGTACATTTCACCCTGTCCGAAATTCGATAACCTACCCGGAAATCCCATCATAGAGTAAAAATCAGAATGGTTAAAATTGGATCCCCTCGGAGTAGGATTTCTGGAGGAACTGAGGCTGTAAATCTCAGCTCCGGTGAGATTGGACGGCCGGGGAGTCAATGCCAGTGATCTCCGCGACGCATTTGATTTCCTCACGGTGACGTGGAGCTTCCCATCTCCGCCGATTTGAGCGTCCGTCTCTAGAAAATCCTGGCCGTCGAGTGAAACGACGTCAGAATCCACCTTGAAAGACACGATGGAAGCTGCGGTTTCGGGGAATTGTTCCATAATGAGAATCTTGGCTCCACGGTACTCGAACAAAAAAAGAAGAAGGGTGTACCAAATTATACACTGTAGTACAACAACCTGAACCATTAGGCTTCCCGCGTATTCATCGTACATGGCAATTAATAATGGAATTCCCATTACGAGAGTGTTGGGAAGTGTAGACAAAGAAAATAATGTAATCATCCAATCGAAGCTGCCGTTACGGGTGAAATTGGCCCAAATTCCGAGGATTATTAGCATGATTGTTTTCTGGAGAGTATCGGCGGCTATGAATAGGAAATTCATGGCGTAAGGATTATTGTTGGAAATGAAGTGGAAGGATAAGAGAGGGACGGCGAATATGGCCACAAACCGGTTGATGCCGGAGCACTGATCCGGCGAGAATATTTTCCACCAGCGGACGGAGCCGTAGGCTAAGATCATGGCGACGTAGAGAGGAACAACGGCCGTTAAGACGGTGTAAAGGTCGTGCCATGTAATCATTGTTCCAGATCTGGAAGTGGCGTGGGAGAGTGAACAAAAATGGTAAGTAGGGGTATAATGGGAAGAAAAAAGTCGTTACGTAACTAACAAGAGGATATGTCTAATCTCCTGATGATCAGGAAATTGAGGAGAGAGAGAGAGAGAGTGTGTTTGTGTTTGTGACTTTGTGTATATTTTAGAGAGAGAAAATTTGAGTTTTTGTGCGTGAGAGAGGAATTACAAACAGATATATAGGAGCCAGGGTATGGGTACACGCTACACAGTACACAGTGAGAATTACTAGATAAAATATTGATCAGTAAGCGATTCAACATAAATCTAACCGATAAGATTTAATTAATTTGATAAATTGTCCTGAATTGATACAAAGTCATAAATTACAACCGCAATAATTAAGTGTGGAATGGGAAGGGTGATTCGGCTGTGGGATTATTCATAAGGCGTTTTCGGCCCTCTCTTAATGGCGAGTCGCTCAAGAGGCCGAGATTCTAGTACTTCATAATGTTGATGTTGAGATCGGTTCAAAATGGCAAAAGTCGACGTTCTAGTCTCTCAAATGCAATGTTGATGTTGTTGTATTCGCTTCAGAGAAGAGGATCGGGTTTGGGTGCATTATTCGTGATGAGAACAAGTCTTTGGTTCGAGCGATTGACGGGATATGTTTGCTCTGGCAGATTCTTTGCCAGTCGAGGCGTTGAGCTTTCGTAAAGCGCTAAGCTGGATAAAGCAACTGGGGTTCTCTAATGTTTGCATGGAGACGAATTCATGACTTCTTATTGATGCGCTTAAAGGCAAGACATCGAATATTTCTTATTTTGGATCGGTTGTGAAGGATTGTTTAATGTTAGCCAGTGGTTTATTTAATATTTCTTCTGCTTATGTTCGTCGATCAGCGAATCAAGTTGCTCATCTTCTTCCGAGAGCAGTTGGTTTTATGTCTGATCCCGGGAGCTGGGAGTCTATTCCCCCTCCTTTCATTGTTAACTCTTTGACTTCTGATTTAATTTAAGGTTTCTGTTTTTTTGTAAAAAAAAAAAATCGGGTTATTATTTTATTAACCTGTTAGTTTAACAAAACCTACTATTAAACAACAAGGATTGCCAAGTCCGGATATATAACTGCATAGAGTTTAGGACTTAACAAGAGAATAAGTTTAAGTTAACTACTTAACTCTTAATGAGGGGTATATTAAGAGCATCTCCAATGCTAACATGGATTGGATGTACCAAAAATATGGACATGTAAGCATATTTAAAGACATGGTTCCTATGTGGCACTAAAAGTATTGTTCATGGTCAAGTTCTAAAAAAATCATCTCCAATGGTGTTGTCTATAAAATTGCTATTGACATAATTCGTCAAATTTTTTAATAAAAAAATATAGAGTATATGGATTTTGTTTGATAGATCTTGGAGAATATTTTTTAACAATATAAATTTTATTGAATATAGAATTGTAAATTAAAAGTTAAAATAATTTAAAATTTTAAAAATAAATTATTAAGGTAAAAATGATGACGTGGCATCTAGACATCGTCTAGAAGACCCTCTAGATGTAGAGGGTCACCCTCACAATGTCCTCCCCTCTTTTTGACACATCACCTTCATGGTCATTATACATGGTTGCATTGGAGATGGGTTTTTTAACTCATTGTCTATATATCCTATGTGGCACTCCATTTTTCTCCAATTCATGGTTGCATTGGAGATGCTCTAACAAGTGGCTAAGCTATATATGTTGAGATGGGCTGGTTGGACACATGGAGAAGTTTACACTATGCAAATTTTACTCACTTTCTGTCCATGTTTTGGCCGATCCACCGAGTGGAAAACTGCAAAAGCCCTCGCTTAAATTTGTGCTGAATTCGTTAGCTTTTATAATATGCATTTGATTTTGCTTTGGGTTAATTTTTGGAATTGTTAAAATAATATTTAGTAAAAGTAAATTAAATACATTATTAGTCAGCTTCGTAGTTAAAACAAGTGTGTAACCCATGCGATGCGTGAGTATTTCAATTAACGGAATATATAGATACTTCAAACTGCATAAATATAAAAATATAGTGTAATGGTAAACAAAAATATTCATGTAAAAATAACCATATAATGTAACTACAAAAATATAAAGGTAAATTAATTACAAATAAACAAGTAATTCAACAAACCCAATTATATAAAATAAAAATAAAAAATGATATGTATAAAAAGACTTTTGAATTAGTGCAAAATAACTAATATACCTAGTTGAGAGAAAATGATAGAATTATAATCAGCGATAAATTAAGTACATATATATTATCATAACTAAAGGAAGACAAAATAGTCATAAAAGTAATTAAAAGATTGCATTAATTGCTATATATATATTGCATTAATAAGTAATTAAAGATTGTATTAATTGTTATATAGATTGCATTAATCGCTATACTTCTTCTATTTTATTATATAGTAATAAATTATTCTTATTATTTAAATACGGTGTTGAGATTAACGGTTTCAAACAGATAGACGTGAGATTCAACTCATTAACGCATTAATCAAATTGGAAATGAATAAAAGGCTCGTGGCTAGAAAAGATAAAATATACATATGTCAACCAATTTAAATGTTTTAAGGTTAAAAGCATGGATGGTGTTGGAAGCTTCTTTTACGAAGTTCAGCTATTTTAAGGGTTAAAAATTGACATGCTAGACTAGAATTAATTGTTTAAAGTTTATGGCCACGCCAAAGAGCATTTTAATTTTTTAAGTGAACAGATGATAGTAGAACATCAAGCACGCATGGTTCACTAAACATATAGTACTATGTCAAATTAAAATTCCCATAATATATGTATGTATGTATGTATGTATTTAACTTGTAGTAAGTTAAAATAATATATTTTTTTAATTACAAACTAGCGTATATATTCCTTTAGTTAAGGTTCTATTTGGTAACAAAATTGAAAATGATAAATAAAAAATTGATCTACATGCAAGTTCAAAAATATGTAAAGTGATATGATGAGATAATTCCTATATCATGCTTATTTTTAGAGTAAATAACCCTAATGCCCCTTAAACTATTGACCCAGTCTCACTTTGGCCACTAAACTAAAAAACGCGTCACTTTAACTCTTGAACTATTAGCGAGTGTCACTTTAGCCATTTCGTCTACATTTTCTGTTATGTTGGATGGAAATGGAGGGCAATTTTATCATTTTTATTATTTTAAAAAAAATTAATTAGATTTTTTATTAAAAAAAAAAGAGAGGGAGAGAGAAACCCAACTCCCCCCCCCCCCCACACACACACACACCATTTCCAACTTTTCTCTCATACACACATACATACATATACACACACACAGAGCCAGGCCACCTCCTCCACCATTATCATTGCCACCTCAGGCCACCTTCTTCACCACTCTAATTAGATTTTTTTTTTCAAAAAAATCTATTATATTGGAAAATACAAAAGAAAAGGGGGAGAGAGACCTTGCCACCACCATTGCCTCCTTCACTCCCCACCCCTGCCATCTTCCATTGCTACCTACCACTTCCCAAATCCTCCAACCATCATCATCATTACCATTTTCGACCTAGCCACCACCTCCGACCACTATCATCATCATCATCACCATCTCTCTCCAAATCCTCCAATTTTCTTTCTCATCACATACATACACACATATATATACTTCAATTTCTAATCTATGTATTTATATCAAAATGCCCAAAATCTAAAATCTCTTAAAAAATTAAATAGCTAAATAGCAAACCCCCATATATTATAAAGGAGGAGGAGGAATTAAGCATTGGAACCATTGATGATAATATACCCGGTGTAGAGGTGGTCAAACGTCGTAGTGGTGGAAGGGGGGTGGTGGCGCAGTGTACGGGGAGGGGATGATGGAAGATAAGCGATAGAGAAGGAAGATAAGCGATAGAGAAGGAAGAAGAAGAACTATGAGAGGGATATAAATTTTTTGGGTTTCTCTATTTCTCTCTCTCTCTCTATTTTATTTTTTAATAAAAAATCTAATTAAAATTTTTTTAAAAAAAATAATCGAAATGACAAAAATGACCTCAATTTTCGTCCAACTTAATAGAAAATGTTGACGGAAGGACCAAAGTGACACTCGCTAATAGTTTAAGAGCTAAAGTGGCGTGTTTTTTAGTTTAATGGCCAAAGTAAGACTGTGCCAATATTTTAAGGCAATTAGGATAGTTTACTCTCATTTTTACAAATAAATGCTTTATTATTTTTAAATTTTTTCTCCCTCGCTACTACCAAAAAAAATCCTATTAAAAAAAATAAGTAAGGAAATATATCACCAGTGGGAGTGGTGTAATGATTGTGTTTAGAATTTGCATTCTAAGACCATCTTCAATGGTAAAGGTAAAAATGTAAAGTAATATTGTATATTTAGTCTATCAATATTGTCTGTGTAGTAGCGAGGACGTGTAAAAATTGTTCCCACGACATATGATATATCGGGCCATGCATTTAACTCTCTCACAACATATGATAGATCAGGCCATACATGTGTCGCACGACACATGATATATCATGCCATACATCTAACTCTCTCACGACATATGATATGTCGTGGGAGACACCTCACGACACATCATGTGTCGTGAGACTGGTGCTTTCCTTGCCCCGACAAATGATACATCATGTAAGGTAAAATTTTGTTGGCTACTATTTTTAA
Source organism: Lonicera japonica (assembly GCA_021464415.1). Taxonomy (NCBI): domain Eukaryota; kingdom Viridiplantae; phylum Streptophyta; class Magnoliopsida; order Dipsacales; family Caprifoliaceae; genus Lonicera; species Lonicera japonica. The sequence continues at coordinate 63,016,807 of CM038465.1, read as the reverse complement.
ATTTGCTTTACACTTTTGCATCCGCTATTAGCATTTTCCGCTACCGAATGAGCCATCTCAAAGTGCAAAAATATTTTTTTCCATTACCCACTGCAAATGGTCTAAACACTCTTAATGAGGCTCAATTAACTTTTAATTACTTTTTTAAAACTAAAAATTGCATATAAATTCAGTTTAATCATAGAAATATAGCATTGCATGTGCAAAAATATATTTTTCCATTACCCACTGTAAATGGTCTAAACACTCTTAATAAGGCTCAATTAACTTTTAATTGTTTTTTTAAAACTAAAAATTGCATATAAATTCAGTTTAAGCATAGAAATATAGCATTGCATGGTATTTGTGTTCTATTAAGTCATTTTGCAGGCCTAAAGTGGTTAAGTAATTGATGTTTAATGTAAGAAGGAAACTTAAAAGCAGGAAAGCGCAAAAGAAAAGCCTGAGGAGAAAGTCACTATGCATTCTGAGCCCTAAACCTAGAAAAGTCCGCAAATTATCCCTAAACTACGAGCAAGAAGTAAATAGCTAAAATTGAAGCAGTGACTGAAAAAGTTAGAATCGGAAAAAAATGTACCCCATAATCGACTCTGGGGTACCAGAATCGATTATGTTTCCCTTTATACCCATTTTCATATTTTAATTCTGATTCGACCCATTTTTTTAGAATTATTCAAACCACAACTTTAAACGTTTGGGTGGAGTATAAATGAGCAGCTAACATGTCTCCTGGGTCATAACACGAAAGAATAGAGTAATTGAAAGTATCGAAGCAATTTGGGAGCTTTTAGAACTATATTTAATGATTGAACTTGAGAGAATTAAGTTTAAACTCATTAAAACAATTATTAATTTATGTTATTTATGATCTTTTAAGGCTAAAAGTAGGTAATCAACATTCATTCATCATTCAATTTAATTTTTGATTTAAATTCGTTGATCTTCTTTGGATAAACCTTAGTTTTTGATTTCTTTCAGTTCGTTTGTTGCTAATTGTTTATTTGATTTGATATTACATGATTAGTTATTTGAGATTATATATGTTTTTAAATCATCCCTCACTACACCAAAAAAAGGATTTTGTGACTCTGGATTTCTAAACATTTGTGACTGCCATTGGAAGACACATATTTGTGACTATCACTAACAATTACAAAGGTCAAATAGTGATCATTTTTTATATTTATAACTACTTATAACAATCACTAAGGATAATTTACTTGGCACTAAATTGTGACTGTCATTGGTAATAAATATATTATGACTACTTTTGAAAATTATAAAACGAAACCAAATTTTTTACTAGCATTCATAAATTTTGTATAAAACAATATTGTTCAATGTTTTATACAAATACATCCTCCACAAACCCTAAAGAACTATTATCTCAATCTTACTCTAATTATCTCACTCTCAGCTGTAATATTCCTTATCCTATCGTTCTTGCTCTAACTCTCTCACTCTCAGCTATAATACTCTCATGTTCACTCAAAATCTTTCAAATATTCACGTTCAGATCAAAGAAGTGGGGTTTGTTCATCTTATACTCAGATTCAATAAATGGTTGAGTTCATATAACACTTAAATTCAAGAAAAGGGTTAAGGTTCTCGCCATACATTTTCACTCTCTGATCCTACATTCTCCCCATATTCAAATGTAAGAGGTTATGTTAGCGCTTGTGTATCTCGAAGAAGTGGGTTTTGTTCCTCTCTCAGATTCAAGAAAGGGTTGGATTCATCTCACACTCAGATTCAAGAAGGTGGTTAGGGTTCTCATCGTTTTCACTCTCAAATCCCATTATACATATTCACTCTCACCATATTCAAATGCAAGGGGGTTAGGTGCTTGTGTATCTCTTTATATTCATTCACTAATTTGGGTAAACTGTGCAAAAATCGTATGTGAGATTCAAATATTTGTGTGAATGTAAATATGAATCGATGTGCTAATATGATTATCTTTAAGTTTTATTTATTTATTTTTTTTTTTATTTTTTTGTTGAAACTCAAATAAACTTGTTGTTCATTGAGCATTCTTTTTTTCTTTTCTTTTAGACCAGTTACATCTTAGAGACTTACCTCCACCTAATTCTACATATATTGATTATAGTTGATAATCTGTTCCAGCCAGGGGCGGAAGGCATGTGGAGTCCATGGCCCCACCTAGACTTTTGAGAAAAATTTAGAGAGTATAGGGGTTTATGTGTGAGAAGGAAAAATGTAGGGGCCATTGTGTAAATGAATTGCGGTTTTTAGCAAGGGTGTGATGTGCTACAAAATGTACGAGTTGAGGGTGCGTTGTTGTAATTTATATCAAGTAAGTAGTGTTATGCATTGTATTTAGGTGGGGGGTGTGGTGTGTAAATATGGGTATAAGTACAGGGTGTGCCTTTGCAATATTGATTTGCTCATATCTTAGAACATAGAAAGGAAAGCCAGCCGCCTCCTCCTGCCTGTTTCTCCCATTTTCTCCCATTTCTTCTTCTTATTGCTGTTCATTTTTTTATTTATTTTTTTGGTAGTAGCAACTAACAGTGCAGTAGCTCCTCTTTTCATCTTTATTTTTCATTTGTTTTGGTATTTTAGGTTAGATTTCTTTTTCTCAGTCTTATATATTTTGTTTTAAAATTTTGAATATTAAGAATCAGGTGTTTTAATGTTGATTTGTTTCTTAGATTGTTAATATTTTTGTTTGGTGATTATTATTCATTTTGATTTTTGATGCGTAAAATGTTAAGTATTTTAATATGATATTTTGATTTTGGTCTTATTATACTATATGCAAAAAAAAAAAATGTTGTGATTATAGCATTTGGCCCCCTGACTAAAAATCTTGGCTCCGCCACTGCTTCCAGCATAGGTGACATTCCTATTGCCTGCAATTTCATCAAGTAATTTCATACTATAAGAACCAATTTATTTTCTTTGTCACAAAGTAATGCGTGAGTTTGAGAATTGGGTGGGTGTATTCATTACTAAATTCTCATTTTACTTGTAAACATTTAGGACTCGTTTGATTCGGGTATTAAAAAGTGGGATGAGATTATTAATACTACTATTTATATAATACCTTGTTTGATTCGCACAAATGTGCTGGGATTACTAATACCGGTACTAACTTAATATCACTCTTTGTGCTATAATTTAATACCAGGGGGAGGTGATATTGTTTATCCAGGATTAAGAAAAAGGAACCATATATTTAAAAAAATGCTATTACTACTATAATATTTTCAAAAATGGCACTACTACTACTATATTATTATTATTTTAATATTTTTAAAGAAAAAAAAATAATTTTTTTTAAAATTTTTTTAAATTTTTTAAAAAAAATTTTAAATTTTTTTTTTTTAAAAAATTTAAATTTTTTTTTTGTTAGTCCAAAATATAATCTCGTATACGAGTTACAGAACTAAACATGGTATTAAATTAATATCAGGATTAATAGTCCAGTACTATTAATACTAGTATTATTAATCCCACTGATCCTAATACCTGAATCAAACGAGACCTTAATGAAAAAGGAAAGAGAGAAAATTATTAAAATGAAAGGGGACTCCATTAGTGAAGTGAATTTAAGCTTGATTGCTGATCGCTGAAGTGTTTATAATGCTATAATTCTAGTTTGAAACTGAATTTGATTGTATCCATTTTGGATGTGAAATCGGTGCTGCCCTATTTGACTGTATGGATTTTGATTGTATGGTTAAAGCTTAAGGTTTCTTGGTATATGCTTTATTTTGGATGTGAAATCGGTGCCGCCCTATTTAGAGCTTCTCCGATTGCTAGCACTATATTTGGGGATTTTTCTGGTTAGTTTTGCAGAGTATTGTTGCCCTGCTACGCTGTTTGGATATTGAGTTTGGTATGAAGCATTTCCTTGTCATTTAGAAGTTGGAAACCATATATTTGCTGTACGTAGTATTGCATTACTTTTGAGGGTTTTTCTTGCTCTTGGTGCATGCTATTATATGCTCTGTTTTGCGACATCGTATCTTTTGGTAACTCTTTCTGCCGATTATACATTGATCTTGGTGTTAAATTTGCTGCACTTTTGAGCAGTTTTTGGGGGCTACTTGGTGCTGCTTAAAGGGAAAAAGTCACTTTCCCACATCCGAACAGTGTGATGCAATCATATTAATTTTAAAAGTATTATATGTCATAAAATATATAAACAACTTGTGTTTGACCCACTCTTTGAAACTTTTATATTTATATATATATTTCCGTTAGTACAATTTTATTTTTCTAGTGCATGCAATGCGAAGATCCTATTAATTAAAAAGGGTGTAATCAAGTTTTGTTCTTAAATATCGAGTACGCGCTTTTTGATTGGCATTTTCTTTTTAAGAAGCTCTATTTTCAAGTTTAATTAGAGTAGGTAGATTTTTTTTTAATACGCGTTATTGCACAACAATACTAAATACACAAAAATGTTCAAGCCTAAAAAGAAAGAAAAAAATTTGAACTCATAAACTAAAGTTAAAAGCCAACTTTTTTACCGCTTAAAAAGTTGACTGCTATTTGAACACCATTAAATGCTTGATTTTACTCTATGTTTCATTCGCCCGATGATAAGTGAATAAGTGTATGTTACTTGTTTGATAACAAACGAATAAGTACATGTTACTCGTTCGATGACAAACAAATAAGGTATTAAAATTTTTATTTACTTATCATTGAACAAGTAATATATATTTACTTATTATTAAATAAAAAATAAAATAACATATTATCAAATATTTTATAAAATACAAATAGCACCCCCTTAAAAAACACCTCCAATTAGGTAAATCTTGCTCCCTTGAATGGGAAACAAACAACCATTAAAAGTCAAAGATTAAGAAGTAAAGGGAGGAGGGAGAGAAAGAAAAGGCATATCGGATAAGAACTCATTGTCTCATTAATTCTGGCTTGAATAATACACGTGCTTTACAACATTTTTAATAGAGCTGTATAAAAATAGTTAAATTAATATTGTATAATTTTTTTGTTGTTTTAATGATTATGTAAAATTAAAATCAACTAAGCTTTTGTATATAATAAATGTGTATTTTGTCCATCTAATTTACACAGTTAAGTAGGATTCTCTCTCCACCCACTCATTCTCTTTTTTCATTAATTCAATCACACTACTCACATTATGTCTCCTCATTTGTGTAATTTCTTGTATTTTAGGTGGCTATTTTTTATTGGACCACTTCTTTTTACACATAGTATTAATATTGACTATTGAAAAATAAATACGTATGTGTAATTTTTTGTGTAAAACTTACTTGATATGTTGAATTTACACAATAATTTTATATAAACCTATTGGAGATGCTCTTACCCACCCTCTACTTTTTAACTCTTTCATTCTCTAATTAATACTCTCATTGTAGGCCCAAAAAAAATACTCTCATTTTAATATTAATATTAATATTTAAAAAAAATACTAATTTCAATTAAATAATTAGTCAAGACTACAATTTATTTATTATTATAAAATTTGATACAGAGAATACTTTCTTTATCTTAATAGTCTCACTTTGCCCCCTTTAACTCTTGTGACTTTTTTATTTAATAAATAAAAATTATTTTTGTTTTAAAAAAGAATTATATTCTAAAAGAAAGTTTAATTTGAAACAGTCCGAAAAAAGAAAAAGAAAAAGAAAAAATAAAAGAGAGAACAAATTTGGAAAAAGTAGAGCATTATTCAAGACTGGCCCATGTAATAGGAAAGGCTGGCCTAAGTTAAATGCATCTCGTACTCAAATCCCAAAGTACGATTGCTGCATGCAAATGCATGTGCGAGAGGGACCATTCGTAAGCCTGCCGACTTCCGGTCCAGGTGTTGTATCTCCTTGAATTATTATTCCCAATATATCGTATCATTTTCGAAATATAAAGAATTAATGTTATTCCTTAATTTAAGACAATTAACTTAATGTTATATAATTAGTTCTATTACCAAAATTTCCTTAGCTTTTGAAGAAATGTAAAATACATTAATATAATATAATTAAGAGAATTTTTTTTGTTCACCTTTGTAATTCAAGGGAAGCAAATAAAAATGAGCTATTTTAACCCTAATAAATATAATTTGATATAAACTATAGGGTGAATGAGTACATATATAGGTGCACATCTAGTTTTATGTATTTTAGCTGTTAGTTTGTTTGGTTCAAATATATGTTTATATGGGTCTCACTAGCTCCACCCTACGTTGAAGTGTAATTGTTGTGAAAAAATAATAAAAAAATGAGATGGATAGATCATCCAGGTCTATCTCAGTGAAAGGAAAAATTAATATCGGGTTTTTTTTTTTTTTTTGGTATGTCGTACTTAAAAACGCTGAAAAAAGAAAAAACGAAATTTGTAATTCTAGCGTGTAAATTGAGAATAATATTTCTACTTGCACGATGATATTCTTTTTGAGGAGATTGTGTAAAGTATATATATATATATATATATATAATGTGATAATAAAGTTTAGTTTCAGTACCACTTTTTCATGATCAGTAGTTATCATATCATATAAAATGATACATTTGCGTTGCGCTAACATGCACCTACATTTGTTCTAGCTAGCATGCTTTCATTCGAGCTTAATTTGGCCGAAACTCTTAAACCGTATTTTCAATATTACCATTTATACACGCTCGCTTTCTTATCCACATCCACCACTTGGTGAACTGATAACTTAGGTAGGGATTTTATGGAGCCAATTAAACAATCTCTATACACTCCAATACAATAATGAGACCGATTTTCAGTTGTTCAAGTTCACATTTATCATTTTTTTTCTGGAAAAATTGGAACAAACCTTAATGTAAATACCAAGTCTCAAACTCATAACCTTACAAAGGCAAAATAACTTTTTAATTATTATATATTGAGTTGCTACTTAGTTTTTCTTTTCACTCTATTATTTTAACTTTAATAATAGTCAGATATCAAACATGTTACATGTTATCACATGTATTAAGAATTAAAATCAATAATAAAACTACCCCTATCATATGAAATACACCATTTTTGTGACCATCTTATATGGTATAATGATGCGGTAACTTCTCTTTGTGTCTTGTTCTCGTCTTAATGAATGTATCGTTGTACCACGTATACATTTGTGTGTGAATTAATTGGGGTTAGGTCGTGTGTGGTGGGGGAGTGGGGGTGGGGTTGGGGGACGGCTGGGGCGAGAAAGAGGACGATAAAGATGAGAAGCATTGAAAAAGTCAATAAAAGGGTTTTAAAGTGGAGTGGTTCAAAGTCGCTCTCCTAATTTGCAATATGGTGAAATTTGGGGGAAGGGGGCACGTGAATCAAAAGAGGTGCGCCCATGTCAGCGCATTGGGCTCTCCTCCCCTCTAACCCTACCCCAATGGTAACACATGCATATATTTAACTACGATGATTACTAAATATTTAATTTAGGGTGCATTTAACGTACCAAATAAAGAGGTAGTATATGATAAGATAGGATAGGATAAGAGCCATATATGATAAGAGTTGGAATTATGTGGGATATAATAGAAAAGTAATCAATTGAATAAAGATTAAGTGGGATTGGACAAGTTAAGGATTAGTCAAATAAAGATTTATTAAACTTTGTATTTGATGAAGTCATGGATTACAAGTCCAGATATTATATAACACAACGCACTTTTATTTTAAAAATACATGCAATTTTAATTGTTATCCACAACTCTTTTTTTCTAATGCGAATATGCGATTCATCTATTTATAAATAAGTTTCGTAAAAAGCTCTTATGGGAGAAAAGTTCTATATTACATACAATACTTAAGAACTAATGTAAATTTAATTTTTTTATAAAATTAAAGTTTTTTATAAATACCTTCATTTAATAAAAGAAAAATAAAAATACTTTATTGTACGATAAATGAATTTTATTAGTTGGGTTACTGTAATTTTGGGTGGTCGAAAATTTTCATTAATCAATTTGATTATTTAAAGTAGATAAAGAAGAAGAATGAAATAAATTAACTAAAAAATTATTTTTATATTCGTTTTGTTATCGAGCCACTACAGGATAAAACAATACCACATATAAGGGTGGCATAGTTTTATCCGGTTCTAATGAGATAAAAGAATACTTAATCTTGAGTACAATCATGTCATGTGTTGTACCAAACGCAGGATATGATAAAGAAATCATATCCACCCTTGCACCAAATACAAGATAGGATTTGTTTATCCTATCCTTTATGACAACAATTATCGAATATGATTAATTAGTCAAATCCTATCTTTAATCATGCGCGAAAAACACAATATTAGTGTAAGATTAAAAAGTTTTATACAACAAACATCGGATTTGATTAATTAATCAAATCCTACCTTTAATCCCGCGCGACAAACACAATATTAATGTAAGATGAAAAAGTTTTATATTCACTTATAAATTTTTTGAAATTCATAATTTATTAAGTTGATCACTGGATAAGTTATTTTATTATATTTTTAAATAATTTTTTTCAAGTAACTACACCTGGAAGGATTCGAACACGAAATCTCTCACTAAATAGATCGTCTATCACATGATCCTAGTGAACCACTATGATAAAGTGCGACTAAGTTAAAAAACTAGTTAATGGGGGCAAACTAAGAAATAAACGGTTAATTACCAATGACTTATAGCTTAGATGGTATAATTGTTTGCTCTTCACATGAGTGATCAAAGTTTGAAACTCGTCAGTGGCAGTTTGACGAGGTAGTTAACTATCCTTTACAGGATGGTTGTGCAGGTATTGTGAATCCAGAGCAAAAGTAAGCCCCTGTTTGGTAGCTATCTTTTTTTTTTTTTTTCAAATTTTAAAAACTCAACTCAAAACAACTCTACTTTTACACTTCCCAAAAAAACCTTAACTTTACTTTCTGTCTTTAAAAAAACTTTTAAAACACCATAACTTTAAATTCAAAAATCAAAATTAAATAAAAAATATATATTTAAAACATACTCGTCGAGATCTATAAAATAAGATCCATTTTGACTATTTTTTGAAATTTTTTTATAAAATTTTTAATTGGTTGAAAAAAACTCAAAAAAAAAAAACCAAAATCACTTTTCAACGTACTTCTAAATTCTACCAAACAACATATTTTAAAAACTCAACTCAAAACATCTACCAAACAACCCCTAAGTATTCGAAAAAGAGCTTAAGGACGATATAACGGTGATGGAGAAGGCGAAGATAAATGATCAAACCCCGTCAGTGGCAGTTTCAAAATCCCTTTAAGGTATAGCTTGATTGAGGATGGATACTCCCATTTGTGTAGCCCATTATAAATTTTTTTATATAAAATTTATACTCTACTCCTTGACTATAATTTTCTAGAAAAAAAAAATGGAGTGCTTTTAAGTTAATTAATAACAACACCCTTCAAATAAATCGTGTGCCTCAACCCAATACCGCACATACTAGCCCTTCAACTATAATGCCCATTTACCCAGTTCAACCTTGTAATTTAATTTCTCACCGAGGCAAAACTACTAAAGCCACAATTCCTCCACGGCTCTATCACCAGTCTTGCTGGTATATAATAGTGGTAAAAATCTTAGCAAGACTTATTTAACCACCCAGTTGAATATTTGTGTTATCTTAATGGTGATGTCACAAGAGAAAATGACATGTGGCAAAAAAAAATCAAGCCAAATCGCAAAGAGATTTAAAAAAAAGGTTCATCCTTTTAAAATAAGAACTACTCCTTTGTGGAAAAGTTCGAAGTTCAGTGTTGTTTTATAGATGATAAAACTGTTGGACCTATCTATGATTACAAGTAAAATTGTCTCTCTGGCTAATCTAACCATCAAAATAAGCATTGCCTAGACCTCTCACTTAATAATTTATCAGCTTTCTAACTCTGTTAGCTTTGTTATGCTTATCAAAACTGTTGGATATAGACAGAAAATATTGAAAATGAGTTGATCTTTTTTATTCTAACTTTTACAAGTGTATTTAATGTTTGATTGTTGTTGTGGAATAAATGTTTTGTATATATATTAAGGAGATAGCATGTCGTGGAGCTAGAATGGTAGTCAATGGCTCATTTTCATCATTGCAGTGATTAGCCAGGCATGGTCATTTCTGATCTTGCTTCTCCCCTTAATTTGGAGCATTAAATGCAGTTGATAGGCATTTAATGCAATTAAGGTGTTCTGTACACCCATTTCTATCTCATCAGCCAGTTGCCCTTACTTCCTTCAACTACTCTGACGCAATTGTATTCAGAGCTATACTTAGCTCATTGGCATAGGCCTATAGGACTAGTTCTTAAGGGACATTCTTGTCATATTAAGTAGAACCCATTTAGGTATTCAAAAGAGGTTCGTATTCAAAAGAGGTTTGTACTCAAACGAGGTCAGTTTATCAAACCTGGTTAAGGCCTCTTGCTATGTCATGTTGCACGTTCACATGGGCTGCCATATGTTTTCCTTCTTTATCAAAAAGAGAGTAAATTGATATTTCACATGATCAGTATATAAAATGAATTTTGTTTGGTTAAAAACTAGAACTCAATTAATTAAAATCATTTAACTGTTGGTAAATTTGGTAACTAACATATCAGTTTATTTGAACACACGATAAGGAACATGCCACGAATATACTAAATTGTTGGCGCACACATTTTCGGCTTTTGCATGAGTGTGTGAATCATAGTGGGCCTAGTTGGGTACACGTCGGTGGCCCAAAACAGTGGCCAAGGTCTAAGATATGGACTTCTGTTCCACCCTTCAAGCCTTAACCAGATAAGTTCAAAAGAATGTAGGACAATTCCAAAGTTGAAAATTTGTTGAATTCGTTTTATAAAAAGAAAAAAGTTTCGCAAGATATTTTCTATCTTTCCTTTATTTTTGGCCAAAATTTCTTTTTTAATCACCGTCTAAAGAAATGGAATTCACGAAACTCATTGATTGTCGTGTTTTTAATTGTTATTATTATGTATATATTGTAAGCACTTTGACTTTTTCATTTGGGTGTCAATGAGTTTAGACTTTGGAGTTATCCAAACGAAGTGGCGTAACAGATGAAGAAATTCCCATCTCATTGAATCCAATTTGTGTAACAACTTGGGTTCTTCATCAGTGAAATACATTTTAAGAGAAGTTGTGAGTTCAAAAATTAAGGGTTTCAAGAACGAATCAAAACTCGAACGAACGAATTAAAACTCAAACCAAATAATTACTAAAAAAAGGGGTAAGAAATTTTCATAAAAAATTAATTGTTTCTTTATCATTTCAACTTTGCAATTTTAAAAAAAATCATTTGATATATTAGGCTACAAATTAAAAAGAAATATATTGGGCTCTATATTTGTTTAAAAAATTACATCCGGCCAAAATTGGGCTTGAATTGTTGCCCCAGCCCATTTTAAGTTTTATAATTTTGTCTTTTTTTTTCCACTACATATATAAAATCTCGTAACAGAAAAGTTTATGTACTTGAGGCATAATCATTAATTTTATTTTATTGCAACCAACAAAATGCATTCAAGTATGTACTTTATTTAAGATGTAGCATGAAGAATGAGTCATCAAAGTAAAACATACAAGTATTTGTATGTATATCCTTTTTTCTTTTTAGAAATTCGACATGTATATACGAAATGTACAAGATTGTTGTACATATGAACTACGTATTACTATATATATACACATTATAATCATTTCTTTAACCTCTACTTTCGTTGAAGTGATCGTGTCACAATATATTAGTCCTGATAATGAGAGTAGACTAACAAGTTGATGATGAATGTCGGGACTGACAAATAGGAATTTTTGGAGACAAGTTGATCGGCTTGGCCGGGGTGGTAGTGATGGTGGTGGTTGTGGTGGTGACACGCTTGCACTGAGGGCACATGCTTAGGGTTGATGATGCCGGGCTGTGTGGCGGCACAATGGTGGGCAGTCCTGACTTCTTGGCCCTAAGTTGTTCAACCTCCTTTTGTAGCTTCCGGTTTTCTTCGGTCAGTGACCCAAACCATCTCTTCAAGTACTCACATTCCATCTCCGTTTGTTTCAGCCTCGTCCTGTGCATTTTTTTTCACATAAAATATTTAAGACAATTTGTTTGATTTGCATTGTAATTAGAAGATTTGTGATTCAGTCTTACGCTAGTTTTATTATTTTAATGCAAACCATTTCTCGCCGTAAAGTAATGCAATTGATTTCATCATATTTTTTAATTACAATGTAGAATTTCATAATATGATATTATATTGGTAGTCGTGTTCTTTATATTACAATCAGAATGTCTATATATAGTCATTAGACAAGAGAAAAATAAAGTAAAAACAATCTAATAAGGTAAGATATTTAGAGAAATAAGGAACGTAGAGAGAATTAGGAAGGTGTAGAGAATAAGATATCAATTATATACGTTAAAATTTATATTCTAACAGCCAAGACATTTGCAAAATGTTTAATTTGCATTTAAAACTCTATACATGAAGAACAAATTATCCTTAAGTTTTCAACGAATCAAATGGAGTTGGATCACTTAATTAAAATTCAGAACTGAACAGATATGATGGCCATAAAGATGAGCAGGAAAACTTTAATTTATAAGTTTTTTGTTGCTTAAACAACGGTATAAATTCAATATTGTGTTGTTAAAGTTCATTTTGGGGTTGATTTGGTATTCTCAATATTGATATTTGGCATTGTCAAAATAATGTTTGGTCAACGGCAGCCATTTACCATGAGCGAGAATTAGTCGAGATACGCAAAAGTTAGTTTGGACATCTAGTGGAGTAACCTCGAATTGAACCAAAAAAAATAATGTGTTATTACTTGTAAACGCTTCTTCTTCTTTCTTTCTTTCTTTTTTCTAAACTAGCTAGGGTGGTCCGAGCCATATGAAATATATATAATGCTACCATGCATGCGTGTATATATTCTTTTTTCTTCTTTCTTTTTTTTTTTCTAAACAAAAAGGGAAGTTAATATTATTAAAAGAATACATGCACGTATGTTAGGGGTATAATATAAATAAAAAGAACTAATTTTTTGTACAAAAATATGTACATCATTTAAGATATATTATACTTTTATTTTTTTTACATTAAAATTTTTGTCATACGTGTATTATTTGAGGACACGTTAACCGGTACTTTATTTATAATACTACACAAAAATCCTCGTAGCTAGGATGCGTATATATATTGTGCTCTTCTAGTAATTTAATACCAACCACCAACACATGCAACACGTACACCATCATGAGGCGGCAAACAAATCATTTTCCTCCACCGCAGAAAACACACACACACACACAATCTAATCTAGCTAATTAATTAAGTAATTAAACAATACCTTGCTCTACGGTTTTGAAACCACACTTCAACTTGCCTTGCCTTTAACTCCAATTTCTTAGCTAATCCCTCCTTCTGTTTCTGTCCTCCCACCCATTAAAAAAAATTTATACATATTAGCTAGCTAGATATGGATGTATTACGTACATCAAACAAATTAAATTGTACGAGACTAGCGTTATATATGTTGACCAACAACTTTTATATATATATATATATACTTGATTCATTTTTGTAGTAAAAAATAACGTTATAAATATATATTGATCAGTATTTTAATGATTGTCATATAATGCAGCAGTACTCAATGTATATGTATGTCTCGTAAAATATTTTGATCAAATAATTTTTAAATTTTGCACGTGCATAAAGAGAGGGTATTAATAAATAAAAAAGTAATTACAGAGCTCAAGGTGTGGTTTTGTCTGAAGCTTTCTTCAAGGAGAAGAGACTGTTCTTTGGTGAGTCGGAGTTTCTTACGGGGAACCGATGACCTCCTCTCTTCTTCTTCTTCTTCTTCTTCTTCGTCTTCTTCTTCTTCTGTTAAGCAGGGTAGTTGATTTATGTCCAAATCTCTCATTCCACCACCTCTTCGGCTTTGATCACCTTCGTTTTCTCCTAATTATTTCATTTCATTTATTCACATAATTGAAAATTATTAATTAAACACTATTTTCGATCAAAACCCATATCTCTATCTTAAGAAAATAACTATATATATTGTCTAGCTTAAAAAATTTAACAAAAGGTTCAAAACATTTATATTCGGAGGAGAGAGAGAGATCTTAATTACCAGCAGAGGAAGGAAGAGATGGTGAAGAAGTGAAGCCAGGTAGAGATATGGTTAGCTCCAAACATGGAGGTAAAATCGCCATTAAGAACGAAAGAAAAAAAAAAAAAAAAACGGAAGAGAAAAAATAGATAGCTGAAGATTTAAAGTGGTCAAAAAAAATAAATACAAAGGGAGCAGTTGAAAGTTGAAACAGAAAACAAAATTAATATGGTAAAAGAGTATGGATTGAATGGGGGGAGTTTGACTATGGCCGTTCAGATTTAAAGTCAAAAGAGTCAGAAACGTCTGATGGAGGACACATGTAAAAGATGGAAGTATTGAGTAGGGTAGTGTTGGTGGAATAACCGGCAGGGTGCCGTGTTTTCGGTTCAGGGTCCATCCATCTAATTTTATATGATTAGGAAAATGGGGGCCCACTACACTCCATTTGTATGTATTTTATTATTACTTCATTTAAATTTTAAGCATCAACGCAAAATAAATTTATATATAATTTATGTATAAAATTATTTTATACATATATATTTATACAAAAAATTTGCACGTTTATTAGAGATGATCTTAAGGTACTCGCATACTCATTCTCTTCCATGGACTCCCACCACTGATATCATCAATGATGTCAAACTCTGACTTTGTGGTGGGGGGGGCTTATGGTTTCATGTGAAAATCATTGGATTGGTGATGTATTGGGGTGGAGTATGCAGGGTTGCAATTTTGGATGTCTGACTCATTCCACCTATTACAGGGTTACCTATATTTCAAAATAATTTCAGATTTTTAAATCGTAATAATTTGTTCATTTTGAGATCATGTTAAGAGTTTTTGGTTTCTCTACGTATTTAAGGGCACATTTTTTAGTACAATTATTTAAAGGATAAACTTTTTTATAAAAAACGTAATTTAGTCATTAGGACAATTATAAAAATTACAATAAATTAATAAATCAGAAAAATAATAAATAAATTCCAAAGAACCCTTTCACCCGAATTTAATGCTCACATAAATTCAAATACCTAGAATTTAAATAGAATTTATAACATAACCTAAATTCAAATTCAAAAGTTAAGTCAAACAAATTTAAACAAATTACACTAAAAAAAATCCTAAAATATATATAATATATATAATCTAACTTAAAGACAAATTCAAAACTTTCAATTCAAATCAGTTAAAAAAATTAAACATTGCAAAACAAAATTATTAGATATTACCACACTTAATCCCTAAATTAAATGTTTATTATAAACAAAATTTTCAAACATATAATCACTTTGAATGTAGATATAATACCGCATGAAGGCATATTAATTTCGTTGAAACAAAAAAATTTGGATTGGTTGAAGGAACAATATAGACATATAACTTGTACGTGGAAATACCTACTAATGTGTGAATAATCAATATACAAAAAATAATAATCTTCGTATATACAAATGTTAACAAAAAACAACTTAAATATATGAGACAAATGACGAAGAAAAAAGGAGAGACAATAAATAAATAAAAAAAAAAAAAAAAAAAAAGATGATGAGATATGTACTTTGCATTAATAGGGCCTTCCTTCTTTTTTTTGTTAGAGTGTCGATCACACTTGGGATGTATTCAATTTAGAATTTGTAGGATTTTTTTTTGGATTTCTAAAGTTCATGTGTATTCAATTGAAATTTTAAAAGGTTTTTTTAAATCTTATGGTATCCAATTATGATTTTAATAAGTCTTTTAAAATCATATGGTATTCAATTATGATTTTAATAAGTATTCTAAAATATTGTAGTATTCAATTAGGATTAAAAATTGTCTTTTATAATCTTATGATATTCAAAACTCAATAAATTTTGAAGAAATTTATAAATTGATAGATTTTGATGGATTTGAGAATATTTGTATGACTAACAAAATTTCTCTTTAAGCGGAAGGTTTCACATGGATTTATCTACCATCTTTCTCCCAAATCCTAAGTATTATTTCTTCCATTACATTCTCTCTATCTAAAAGCTCTTATTCTCCCAAATCCTATGTATTATTTCTTCGTTGTCTCTATAATCTAATTAAACTCCTCCGCTCCATTCACTCTATCTAAAGCTTCTTTTTCTTTCTATACTGCTACTTTCAAAGTTTTAATTATCCAATTAATATTCTTCTTCCAAAACCATTTATATGTCAACCCCTTAATTGTTTTCTCCCATGTTATGAATTTTTTTAGATAGAAGATGAAAATAGAATAGAAAGGGTAAAAAACCCAACCCGGTGGGTTTTTAGAGTCAATTCTAACCGTTTGAGGTGGGTTTATAATTTACTTATTACTTTAAAGTCGTAATCAAAATTCTTTGATTTTTTTATTATAATTAAAAGAATCAATGAATTTATTAAAATCTATAGAAATACTAAAGAGTTCATGCCCTAAAATATGCTGAACTTTGTATGGATTTATTTACAGATTTATTAAAATCTGTTAAACTCTATATAGATTTAAAATAATATATAGATTTAGAAGAATTCACGGATTTTAAAAAGTTCATAAAAAAAATTTAAAATCTAAATTGAATGCACTCTTCTCATTTTTTTTCAGTTCTATTATTTCTTTCTCTTTCTAGATTTTAGGATTTCAATTGAGGGATAATTGGATAAATGAGAGGAGTAAAAATAATTGAAAATGGGAGGAGGAAAGCCAACTGTCATTTCTTTATCCAGAAAGAAAAAAAAATGTCAACATCCCACCATTAGTCATCCTAATAGAAAAAAATATCAAAAACATTTTCTTTCCAAATTCTATTATTATCTTATTCAAAATTTTATTTATTAATTAATTAAAAAACAATTATGGAAAATTATGTGTCCAATAAATTTAGGAACATTCAACAAAACAACTTCTGAAAATTAGGAAAACAACATCGGTGCCATTAAGGGTAAATTAGAAATTAAACATACAGAAATTAAATTAAGGGGCAATTAAAAAAAAGGGCTTATTAGAGAAAGATTTTCACACTAAGGCCAAGGAATAATTTTTTTTTAAATAAAGGGCCTATTTTTTATTTTATTGATAATATGACATGTGTCTTTTTTTTTCATTATAAAATGACATCCCAACCTTTAAAATAAACTAAAAAAATATCAATATGCATTAAAATATGGACTGCAATATGAACTTTGCAGTCTATATTTCACTGCAATATGAACTTTGTAGTCCATATTTCACTGCAATGTGAACTTTACAGTCGATATTTTTAGTGCAAAGTTCATATTGCAGTCCATATTTTACTGCAATGTGAACTTTGCAGTCCATATTTTTAGTGCAAAGTTCATATTGCAGTACATATTTCACTGCAATATGAACTTTGCAGTTCATATTTTATTGCAATATGAACTTTGCAGTCCATATTTTTTGTGAAAATTTCATAAAAAGGGGTAATTTAGGTAATACATAACATGTTTTTATTAATTAAATGATATTTAAATTTATTCAAATACATTCATTTAAAATATAAAACAAAATATGCCTCTTACACTAATTACCAATTAAAAATAGGCCCTTTATTCAAATTACCAATTAAAAATAGGCCCTTCATTCAAAAAAATATTATTCATTGGATTTTTGGTAAAAATCAATGTATAATAAGCCCTTCTACCTAATTTTTAGTTAAATTAAATTAATTTTTTTATTAAAAAAATATACAGGACTTTAAACCCAAAAAAAAATGTCTTAAATGAGAAAGTGTGGATCTTAAACAATATCTCCAAAATATATGTCCTTCAAACAACCATGTTAAACCACACAAGACTTTAAACAATTTTTTTACTTTATGTATGCTTTTCTTAGAAATCAAAATTATTTTAATATTAGCATTTACCGCTATGTTATTTTATCCCACATTTAATCGGTTAGTGGTGGTATTTATTGTCATATTAATGCCTTTTAAAAAGGGTATCACTTGTACGTAACTGACTTTTTCATAAGATTTTAATCACCCATTAAAGTAATCATACATAATGAATTGAATTGACCTCTTATCTTCTATATTATTCTAAAATGAAAGTGGGTGAAAATAGCTCTGATATTAATTTTATTTTATTTTTTTAAAATGGTTTTCCTCTTTAACTCCTATTGATGCTATTTTGAGCAAAATATAAAAGTTGTAAATATAACTCAACTATTGAGCTGGTAACGCCGCTTCCCGGGAATGAATGAGAATGGAGAAGGCATAAGCATTAAATGAAGGGCACAAATGCTCTTAATTAATTAGGCCACCTGTGCTATTCTTTGGGTTTTTTTCTTGTAACGAATAATTTTGCACCACAAAAATTCATTTTACATATTAATAAATGTTAAAATGAAGTACATTGTTACATACATATATCGATCTTCCCTGTCGTGATCAATCATACCATCATGAACACGTAGCATTTTTTTTAATAAAAATAAATATATCTCAATTGATTGCATAAATTGTCTAACTTATAATTATTTCTTTATAAATTGGTTAATCATAGCTCTTTTTATTTTATTTTTTTTATAATTGTGTAGTGTAATTTTTTCCGTATGAACTTATAGAATAGTTATATAAGTGATGTGATTTCTTAGAAATTAACTTAATTTTATAACTTTATATAAAAGTTCATTTTTGCAACTAAATACTAAAATTAAATAATTTTGAATGGCCTAATTCGTAAATTGAAAGACATATCTTCCTTTTACAAAAAAAAAAGAGAAGAAAAAAAACATTAATTTCATAAACAATCAATAGTTTAGAAAAAGAACTTGTCTCCCTTCATGAATTTTAGTACATGACTGTTCAATGTTCTGAAAAAGGAAAATAATAAATTCCTAATTTGAACATCCTAAAACAGATTAGTGGGTTTCTTGATGGGGGATGGAAAGAGTACATTGACGGAAAAAAATCCCTAGAGTGCATATAATGATTGAATTGCTGCAATTTTTTATTTTATTTTCCACAAAAAGGAAAAGGTCCAAGTCAACTTTTACTATCATAATAACAAAAATTCTCCCACTCTGGATGAAACTCGAATTTCAACACTTCTCTTAATTCAGGTAGGTGCCTTACCAACTAGGCTAACCTACCCGCTCTGGTTGAAGTGCTGCTATGTTATTTCATATCAAAAGAACTGCTCTATTCCTTTTCAAGTTATGATATTAACTAAGGAGAATTCTGTAAACCAATATCACAAAGAGCCGTTAATATATAATGGACAAATTTTGAAATTTAAATTTCCACCACGTTATGGACATGGTGGGCCTCCACTTCCCACGACATTGAGAATGTCGTGCAACACCTCCCACGACATTTAGTCCATCGACTGGAGGGACATGACACCCCCACGATGGATAGTCCATCGTGAAGGAGAAAAGGTAAGCAAATGGTTGATTTGCCCACCCACTACCATTTTAGCATACATATTTAACGCATACGCACTCGGCTGCATCAACAAAAAGCTAAATTTCCATTTTTACCATTCCGGCTGCAGATGGTCTAAACACATCTCTAGTAGCACATGCTTTATGATGGAGAAATGCTAGGTAGCAATACCCAAGTATGAAGGTTCAAAATGATTTTTGATACAGTAGGTTACAAAATTTCAAAAGCTTTCAAATTTCACATAACAAATACACAGATTTGGTCTTCAAAGTAGCTATTGTCAGCTATACAGATTTGTAAAGCATTTTGAGATGTATTAACAGAAGTACAAGGAACTACTGCAACATAAGAAGCTTTAACTTAATCACCTAGAAGGCAGAGTGGCTGCCGCATGCTAAGCTCCGCTTTAAGATATGGGAATTTCTCCAGATCATGAGAGATACTTAACGTTTTCTGCATATTAAGAAAAAAAAATTCATATATATTATATATCTGAATTTAACATGAACCACACGATTGACTGTTATCTGTCATTTACAAAGAAATATATTAAACAATGAAAGCAAAAGGTATTTGACATTTGGCATTGTAAGCAAATGTTTGTATCCCTTCAAGGAAATAGAAAATCTTGCCCTAAATGCTACTCTACAAAGCCATTTCCATGTGTGAAGCTTAATACCTACAGATCTTAGGATGAATCAGTTTAATATAGAATTCCCAAATGTTCGAAAGGGAACCTTCACATATTCTTAAGTTTAACTGGTTGATAAATAAGTTTTAAATGATTATAAGTTTTTCAACCTACTCAAGGCAAGTTCTGAAATCATATTAGGGTGTATCTATGGGGCCTGTTTTAACGAGACTACGAAATCGAGAGAAAATTTGCAGGAAGATTCAAAAGCATTCTTGATATAAATATACACACATATAAGGTGGAGGGATAAAAATTTACCAGGGCAGCCATATGAGCATCCTGTAGAATATTTCCGTCAATTTCTAATCTAGTAATAGGAAACTCCGGAAGGTGCCCTGACTGTTTCTTGCCAAGCAAGTCACCGGGCCCACGTAGAAGAAGGTCCATATTTGCTAAATAAAAACCATCAGATGATTTTTCAAGCACCTTCAACCTATTTAGGCTACTAGCTGTAGGTGCTAGTAGTATACATTTCGACTTCCTTGTTCCTCTTCCAACTCTCCCCCTCAGCTGGTGCAATTGAGCAATACCAAATCTCTCTGCATTCATAACAATCATCATAGATGCATCAGGAACATCAACACCAATCTCAATTACTTGAGTCGAAAGCAGTATATGCGTGTCTCCAGATCTAAAGCGTCTCAATGCGCCTTCTTTTTCGTCGCTCTTCATTTTTCCATGTAATAATCCACAGTTGTAATTTTCAAATCTAGAAGATATAGCTTCAAAATCGGCTGAAGCAGCACGAAGCTGAGGCAGTTGCTCGGATTGCTCGATGACTGGGTAGACAAGATATACTTTTCCTCCTGCTTTTAGTTCATCCAGCATCATCTGTTATATTAAAAATCATGTTCTTGAATTATAAGTGCCATTCTTTCATAAAAGTAGCTAGGGGGCAATTTTGAATTTGAATATGTAGCTCATATGAATATCTCATGTCTCTATTGTCTATCGATTTTTATGTATTTCTGCACAAAAATTTCATTAAACTTTGTATTATAAGTTGTAACCAGTAACTACCTATATGCCTGTGTATAATAGAATGCTATTAGAATTTAGTTTACAACAACTTATTTTTTAAATGTTACATTTGTAAGATTAAATTTTTTGGTAGGTAGTGCATTATTTTTCTAGAGACGACACATTTACAAAATTATGTATCTCCCTCTTTCAATCTGAACTCCTAAAACTTAAGAAGCACATCATAAAGCTACTTCACAGATAGAGAGTGCATTATTTTGGTTTGTCTTAAAAGATCTGTCTTACACCATCCAGAGTAAGTTACCTAGTCTCCTGAAAAGGTCCTTAAAAGGTCAACTTACATCATTATTTAAGTGAGATGAAGGGACACACTCACCTGGTACACTTTCTCATATCCAGTCTCGTTTGCTTCAATGATGTATGTTTCAACAGGTACTCTTCCGGGTGGTAAACCAGTTATCTTACATTTTGACAAATCAAAGCTGTCAGTAAACAATAAGAACCTCTTGTTTCAAAAAAGAAGAATTAAAGAAGATGCATAAAGTTATCCCTACTTGCGTTAGCGACATGTCTCCATACAAGGCCAAAGCAAGGGTCCTCGGGATTGGGGTGGCTGACATTGCAAGAACATGAGGAGCCATATCACCTTTTGAAGTGACATTTGAATTGGTTGCCGCCAGTCTAGAACTCACAGAATTACAATATAGCTGCAAGGATTTTGGAGCTTCAATCAATTCATAACATTAGAATACCAAAACAAGGAATTAATAAGTTGTTGCATCAAAGAATTATTTTCTGCTAGAAGTACAAACATGCTTGACATTATAAAATTTCCAGTGAAGAAACATTATAAAACCCTTCTCAAGCCAATGAAAGTAAAGGGCACCTTGCTATTGAACCTTCCTCTCTGGATCACACCAAAACGATGTTGCTCATCTACCACAGCAATGCGCAGAGCTGAGAATTCCACTTTATCAGCTATTAAACTGTGGGTCCCGATGACAAATGATATATCTCCATTTTGGAGGCCCTGTTAACCCAAGAAAGTACCCATGTGAATGTGTTTAATTGCAAGCATGGAATTAGGCTTAGAATATGTTAAAATTCTAGGCAATTCTTTTTCTCATCAATTGAATTCCATGGAAAAGCATTTAAAGGTGTTTGATTATCTTATTTTCTGTGGAAAAGATGTACTTTTTCCATGCAATGATGACATATTGCTCACTATTTACCTAGAATTCATTTTCCTTAGGGGACAGCATGATTTCAAGTTCCTAGGATTATGAATCATTTACTTGTACTATGGAATTAGATGGAACTGTAATCTCCCTATAAAATTAGGCGATCAAACACCACCAAAAGACGGAAATGTATACATTCTTTAAGTTTTCCACGAAAAACTTTGCAAGTCGACACACCCTAAGATTCTTAAGAAGAAAATAACTGAAAAATTTAGCAAACGGGATGCACAATATGTCACATGCCTCACGAACTAGCCGTGATTGTTTCGATGGTGTAGATCCTGTTAGCAAAGCAACAGAAGGTTTGCAATGCACATCCGCAATATTCTCCAGCAAATTAAGAAGGTGCTCATGATGCTGGATAGCAAGCAATTCAGTAGGAACCATGAAAGCTGCCTACATATGAAATAAACTGATCATCAACATATATCGTGCACCAAATATATGCGAGAGGAACATTGAACATCCAGTTACTAAACACAAAACATAAAAAAGACGTGTTATATCTTTAATAAAGATGTACCATTCTAATGTCCCAATGATTATGAGAATCGCTACTCCACAATATAACTGTTTTGACAAACCTGATAACCTGAGCCAATAACCTCCATGCATGCCAAGAATGCTACCACAGTTTTCCCACATCCAACATCACCCTGAGAAATTTAATTTTGAGAACAAACAGCACTCAATCAGTATGAAGTGCAAGTTAAGGACAAAGTGTCAAAAGGAAATTCAAGACCTGCAAAAGTCGATTCATGGGAACTTGTCGTTTTAGATCCCAAATAATTTCTGAAACAGCACTTAGCTGACTAGAAGTAAGGGAATATGGAAGGGCCTTCAAAAATTCCTTAGTAAGACTGCACCATTCCTCAATGAATACTGCATTTAGTTCAGGCTTCCTGTACTTATCAAGCAATACATCTTTTTCAATTTGCGTACCAAGTCCTTCAAGCATTTGAAACAAGCGCGCCAACTGATAGAAAGAGATAATATCACTCGTCAGAGTTATCCCATAAAATGCACAGCAGGCAGCAGCAGTCGGACATGGAAGGAATCTATAAGGGTGTGTTTGTTAGCCAAAGTTTTCATGTAAAAGTTGGAAAATGCTACTTTTGCACCTTTTGCGGTGTTTGATTGTCTAAATTTTCTATGGAAATCAATTCAGTGGTACAGGTGCTACCAGCACAGTTTCACGGAACTTGATTCTTGGAGCACCACCCCTTTGTCGCCTCCCTTTACATGATTTTTGACTAGGTTGAGTGGTGAAGTTCTCAAAAGCCAAAAGTTGGATTCTAGGTTAAAATTTGTGCAATCAACACTAAAAGTTGGAAATTCCATCATCAGAAGTTGGAAAAGTAGCATCTTTTCCACCTAGATAATAAAGTCAATAAAACACCATTAAACGCCTTTTCGATGAATCCTTTCCCAGGAACCAATCAGCTGGAATTGAATTTTTTCTACCCTAATTCCATGCTTTCATATAAAGAAAATGCAATAGACAGTCAAATGAAAAGTGTTAAGCAAGATATTCATTACGGTTCCTTCTCCTAACAGCTTAAGCTTTTGGGAGAGATGGTTCTTAACATGGTATTAGAGGTTGGTTATCTGGAAAATCTGAGGTTCAAGCCTTGGCACATCCATTCCCCATTTGTTAATCCGAAATTCGAAATTCGAAATTCGAAATTTGCCTGCTCTCCACGTGCAAGTATGGGGTCGCACGTGAGGGAGGGTGTTAAGCAAGATATTCATTACTGTTCCTTCTCTTAACAGCTTAAGCTTTTGGGAGAGATGGTTCTTAACAAAAAGCTAAGATTAATATTTTCTTAACATAAAGTTAACACAAGCCCTGTAAGTAAGCAAGCAAATCATGTATGCCTTTAGGCGGGACCTTGTACCCGTACGACCATGGGCAGACCTACGCTAGCGCGAGGGGGAGCGGTCACCCCCCTGAAATTTTACAAAATTTATATATATTATAACATTAGAGTATTTATACATGTGATGCGTCTACAACTCATATATATATAATATTATAATATGAGGAATCATTTCTCATAAAGATGCTAAGTGTCCTGGTGGTTAAGCTTCGGATGGAATGCAAAGTGGTGAGGATTCGATTCCAATTATCAACAAATTTTTTTATAAATATGACAATAGCTTCATTTGTTCTTTTTGGCCCACCAATGGCACATATCATCTTTTTTTTCTTTACATCTTTATCTTCTTCTACACTTCTAACTAATATCTTTTTTATTCATAAAATTTAAATATCAATAATTTTTTCCACACATTTTACTAATATCTTTCTCATCCAATATAGAATAGAAAGAGTATCCACACACAAACCATTTGGGATGTCCTAAGTTTCAATAAACCAAGGCAGCAACTTAGGCTGGGTTCAAGTTTCTCTACTTCAATTGTAGAAGTTACTCCACTAAATGTAGGTTTTTCACTTCTTTTTTATTTTAGTTCATGTAAAATTTTTCTAAAAATTTCATAAGTGCGTTCCCCCACTCAAATTCCTAGGTCTGCTCCTGCAACATATAAAATTTAAAGATTTGATGAAGATAAAACAGATAAATTCAATTCAAATCACTGTTTACCATTGGAAAAAAAAAACCTATAGAAACATGGGGGAAAGAATAATAGATATTTGCTCCAAAAGTATGGTGCAACCAATATCTGACTTGTAACCATATAACAATTAAGTCAATGACATCTAGAACCAGACAATAACTAATGCCACAACGGAATCTCAAAAGTACAACAAAGAGGTAGTCATGAACAAAATATTTGCTTAACAACCACCATCAGATGGGTTAAGACTAGTAAATGACAACACTGACCAGTAACTTTTTACAAGTACTATTCCCTTATATTTGACAAATAATAACAAGATCACATTAAATGAAAGATGAAAATCACCTGGAGATAAAAGAACTCATCAAATATAAGTCTTTTGCGAGCTAAATCAGCATCACTTAAATTCGTTGGTTGGTGAATCCCCAGATATGCCTGCATGGTTCACTAAAACATTTACCTCTCCGGTGGAAATAAATTACTGGAAGTAACAAATTGACAAATGCACATGTCATATCTACACAGAAGGTATGATGTATCTGAGATACCAAAAGATGAATGCTACTAAGGATACAAAAATTCTATAAAGATTGGGTGCCCGGTGAAGATTCTTAGATATATAATCAATGGCATGAATTTACACAGACATTAAGTATCTTTCCCTTTATGTGAGCAAATTCTAAACCGATGGCCTTTGAATTTACCATCACAATTGACTAATCCTGTAGCGCTTTTGATGGGAAAGGGCCTTCCAAAGCCACTGACAACATAAAAAATTAAAGAGCCTGAACCACGTATAAACATACAATTAGGCAAATAAAATTAACGTAAATTTTCCATATATCTAGCTAAGAAGCACAGATTCGGATATGAGATTTTGATACAATATGATACAGATATGCCGACACGGGTTTTTTAGAAAAAGTATGATACGGATACGTTTAGGATACACATATTATCCTATATATTCTTATATATTTACATAGCAAAAACATTTAAATATCATTATATCAACCAAATCGGTAATACAGACCTCAAAACAGATTATTAAATATCGACCCATTCATCTATTACAATGTTTTCTAGCCCTATTTTTGCTTTGATATTATCCTTAAGTTGATTTTTCTTAATAGTTATAATTCATTGGCATGCTAAAAGTTGTATCTCAGTAAATAATGTTTGTGATCTTTGTAGTCTTCAAGAATATGGATTGAGTGTTGGAAACTACAAATTTATCCATTAAATTTGGATACCTAGTATTTGATACGTATCCAATAGTATCCCTTAAGTATCGCTAATTAAGTATTTATCTATTAAGTATGGATACATAAAATAAGTATCCGATACATATCCGAGAGTATCGGCATCCAATATGGATACGCCACCTTCTTCAAAGTATTTGTGCTTCTTAGTCTCTCTGGGAGAGACAGCTGGCCATGAACACTAGCTCTTGTTGATAACTATGGATTGATAGCTACATTTGATCGTCTAATTCGATCATATGATAATTCCAAATTGTCATACAATTGGCTTGATTGAATTGACATTCATCATCTTGATACCAAAAAAAGGCAAGAATTTTATATATTTGTCCAAATGGATATAACGACAATTTAATTACAATCAAGTGACTCTAGCAGCTGCACCTTTATTTGTTTTCATGAAGGAAACACAATCTTGGAGCAAATAAAAGGTACCTTAGATCTTATCTGATCATATTCCTCAGAGTTGAACCTCTAAAACAAATAACAGAGTAGTCCCCAAGAGAACATTAGAAAACGTAAGGAAACAAGCATACTTACATCATGAAGGCCTACAAGTCCAAATTCTTGAGTAATATCCTTGGGAATCGGATCAACGTTGGCAGGCAAGGACTGTAGAGTTCTGAAAGATATAAAAGAAGTGGGCACTTAAAAACAATCTTAACAAGTTATCAACGAATTATTTGAAAAAAGGGACAACTTTAAACCATCTCCTCTTAGATAATTTAAAATGCATTAGTACAGAAGCAGCCACTCACACAATCACCTATTCCCAATTTTCCATTGAAAAACAACTCATCTACAACTATGATAAGATCTGATATTTAAAGAAGTGACTATTCACTTACGATAACACATAACTCGTTCTTAAATTTCATCACTATTTCACTGTACAGTAGACGTTGCCATGTTGGAAACACAAACCTTGATATGATGTCTCTAAGAAAACTTGGATTTAGTCCCCCTTTTGATGGGTATATTGGATATGGCCTCCCCTTTGCACAATCATGTGAATCGCGTCCATCCTGAATCACATCAATATTATATTCCCTCATTTCATAGTGATCTTTTGTGCGCATAGTCCTCACCTAGATCAAAAGACAACATTGAGATGAAATAAAGCAGGAAGTTAGCATAAGGAATATGTTTTTTGTGTGTATGCACATGATGTAAAACTTGTAAAGGAATGAATAGAAAGAAACACATCAATATAAACAGAATTTTCTTACAACTATAAGAAGCTTACGTATATGAGCTGCTGGTACAGCCACTATACACCAAGAAAGATACATTTTTGTACCAATTGCGCAAAAAAATAAAGATAGTAGAGCAGTTAAAATCAAATCAACACACACTATCTACACTGACTAGAGATAAATTTCTTTCCCTTAACATACATTACGACCTCTGAAGTCATATAATTAAATTTTAGAAGACACCAAGCCAGTTTTCAGGGGCAAGTTCTACCATGGGTTCGTAACAATATCATAATAATCTATAATCACCAAAAGCTTAAGCTGTTAGGAGAAGGAACCGTAATGAATATCATGCTTAACACCCTCCCTCACATGCGACCCCATACTCGACGTGGAGAGTAGACAAATTTCGAATTTCGGATTAACAAATGGGGAATGGAGGTGCCAAGGCTTTAACTTTGGCCCTCCCAGAAAACAAACCTCTGATACCATGTTCAGAACCATCTCTCCCAAAAGCTTAAGCTGTTAGGAGAAGGAACCGTAATGAATATCATGCTTAACATATATGAACAAGTTCTACCTAAATTATATCGGAATGAACAAAACAAAAACACTTTTTTCAACCATTTTACAACTTCAACCCAGCTAAAAAAGCATAATGACAGAGGAATTCATAAACTCACCTTACCACTAACACATACAAGATCTCCCTCTTTATGCTTCTCTTCAAGACTTCTGAGAAATGGTTGAAATGTGAAACGAGTACCGCGAAAAAATTTCTTCAAATGTAAATATATTGTTCTTTTGCTTCTACTATCATTCTCATCAAGGATAGGTTCAGCAGTTGAATCACTATCCGCAACCTCACATCCAACCACCACCTCAAGAAATGAGAAAGAACAGCTAGCCTTAATTCCCCTACAGTTTAAAATACGGATATAAGATATCAAAATGTTCAAACAAAAGCTCTAAACTTGGTATAAATGATTTAATACAGTGCAATATAATTTAACATGATATAGTACACTTGTTTATGCATGTATGATATCATTCCATGCTAGTAATATGAAGATTTGATATTGTTAATGTGCTTCTTATAGTGCCTAGTTCAACAACCTCAAATTTGCATGTCAAAATATATGTGCAAGAGACATAAGAGGGGAAAGCAATTCCCACAAATTAGTAGACACGTTAACCACCAAATTTATTTGGCAAAAAAAAAAAGAAGGAATTCCTAAAATATTTTTATCAATCATTCTTGTAAAAGGCCCAACAATCACAAACATGGTCATGCAAAAACCTGCAGTCCCGATGACTTGTCATTATTACACTCAAAAATGGCCTTTCTAACCTCATCCATTCTGAAGCCTCTTTATCCACCCAACCTTACTACTAATAGAACCCCATACCAGACCTTTAACTTCACTCTGTCAGCCTTTCAAGTTGGTAGGCAAAGATTGGCTATAATTCAAGTGATTGGTGGGTGCAGAGAGTAAATAGTTCCAAACCGCAAGTGTGAATAGATAGTAGTTTCCAAGTATGAGTTAGGGAATTATAGTTGGTCCCTTTATGTGGAAGAGATGTCATTATTATGTAACCATTAGTGAGGTGAGCTGGCTTGGTCGAACCTATTTTAATTCCTCTTTGTTCAGTCGATCAGGTCAATAAGATCTTCATTCAAGTTATTTCTTATGTAGTGGAAACGCCTTACAATCAGGTGGGGTTTCAGTTTGTTAGCTGGTAGTTGCGCAGCTGGTAGTTCCACCTTTTCTTCCTCTAGTTGAGTAGGACAGCACTCTTTTAAAGAAGAATCACATCTCCAGTCGACTCTACTTCCTGTCTGACTAGATAAGTCACAAGGCCTGCCCTTATAAACTTTCAAATAAATCAAGAACCTCTTCCAGAGGCAGTACCAATATAATGTTACTCAAAAACGAATAAGGAAGGAGAAGGAAATGGAAAGGGTAGAGATAGGAAAGAAAGGAGCTAGACAAATACTTTGTACCATTGTCTGAGCGGGGCTTTTCACACATGTAAGTTAATAATTGAACAATACCCTTTTTACAGGGTTCAGAGGAACCAGCAATATAAATTCTTCTATGGATTTTCTTTAGATTCTTTGCATTTTCTTTTTACTATAATTTTGGTATTTCATTTTCCATATCATCTTTCCTACTCCTTTGGCGTACTATGCCCTTTTGGCCATTCTACAAGTTCAGTGTTATTGATCTAGGGAAAGACTAACGTGTTGTTTTCTATACACAAGAAGATTTCATCCATAACTATCAGAATGAAAATTTCTCTCCAGCTCATCCCGCATGTTAATCAAAAAGATCAACAAAATGTCGTGAATAAGAAAATTTTATTGACCTGGAAGATAATATATTTCCAACAAAAATTAAGTACTGCCCATCATCAACTCCAATCTGTGCATTCTGTAGATCAGCGTAAGTCCGAGGAAAATGGTGCAGCAACTTCCGCAACTGCATGTTAAAAAGATGAAAATGTTATCTCAAACCATCAGTAGAATGTAATTATATGTTTCCAATAATCTCCGAGGAGCACAACCGTGTGAAAGCCAATGTTTTCAAGCTGACGACACTGCCTCTTAGTCAGTCCAGCTACACAACTGATAGTTTTATCAAGATTCAACTCAACAGGTAAGGCACTTTGTTGGGCTTCAAGAACATCTTTATCAACACGTTCATCCTTGATGAACACTAGATCTGATTTTTTTTCAGTCTCCATGGTCTGCAAATCGGCACATAAATGTATAGCATGGGTGGTTAAATTATTTAAATAGAAAGTTAAAGGGATAATAGGTCTTCTCTTACCAAGGAAGATTTCACATTTTGATCACTTGCAACTTGCAAAGGCGATGTTTCACAAAGACTAACATGATCTGATATTAGTTCAGTCTCCAAAGTCAATGATTCAGCAACTAAATTCAAATTGTAAGGGCTATCTTCCGCTAATGAGGAAGATTTCACATTTTGAAGGGTGGGTACAGAATCCCATGTTTCACATATACTGTCAGAATTGCCCCACTTTGCACCAATAGAGCTGGAGATAAATTCTTTACGAATCTGATCGGCTAAAAGTCCCGTCCTTTCAGGGAAATATGCGGCCCCATCAAACAAATCCACACGTGGAGAAAAACCCAAAGTGATGGAAGGAAACCGTTTACATTCCAGGGAGTCTTCAAAATCATTGACATCTTCAAGATTCATGACAGACTCCTTTCCAGATCTTTCATTCTCAAATAAATCTTGTAAATTATTGTAACCCATCAAGACCGATACCTATAAGAAAATCAGAAATATGTTACTTGATATTATCATCTAAAAAGCAAACCAGCTGTGCAAATATGAAGGGAAGAGAACAATTTAGAAAACAAAAGCAAGAATCATCAGAAACCTATTTTGAGCATGAACTCGTTACTTTTTCAAGACTGGGCATATCTATCTTTGTAAAGTATGTCATATTAGAGTTGTACACAAAAAAAAAATTAAGGAGAAGCAACACTCTCTCTTCCACTTCATAATTTCTGCTAAACTTGCAATTTTTGTAGTCTTCATGTACACATCTTCCGTTGTGTTTCCAAAATGGACATTTCATCAAGGCTAATGAGATCTAATGGGAAGTTGGATTATAAAGTTAAAAGGGTACGAACTTGCTTCTCGTTTTCTTTTTTTGTCGAGAATGCGATGGTGTTTAGTGTACCCCTCCATGGGTACAAATCAAATGTAAGTCCCTGTAAGTCCCTAAAATACATCACATGAACTCAATCAGGGAACTAAACATAATTAAATGAACTCCAAACCACAACGAAAGTGCATTTCAATATTTTCAAGTTATATGACAGCTTGTACCACGCTAATGTATTAAGCACAAGGACATGACATCCAAGGCAACTTGAAAACCGGTAAGATGTTTTTAAAAAATGCGAACACGGGCGCACAGGGGACACATCAATTATTACTACTCTATGATTAATATATCTTCTTTCCCTATCACCAAAGTTCGTACTCCCTCATCCCAAATCAAGAGCTGAGCTTTTCTTTCTTGTGTATCCTAAAAGAAGCCACTAATGGAAAAGTCAATATACAAAATCTTGCAATAATTAGATACATTTTGTTTATGACCATGGATTCTATTAAAATTGCCGTGTTGTAAAATGTTGACTTGTCAAATAATTTTAATATCCATACAACTCATAATGCATCAAAGGAATTAATGCTTACTAAAAGGTTACACTTTGACACCTTAGTTCATATATTGGGGAGAAAAAAAACTCAAGATCAACACAAAACATGTGGAAGTTTGTCAAGAGAGTGTTGGTGTGCCCCCCAACATGGTGGCAGCGCTTATGGCCACAGATTATTTGCAATAATGGTACATCAAAGCCCAAAAATGAGGGGAAGAAATGCTTTGTGTGGCTTGTCGGTCTTTGTAATCCTGATTGTAATTAGGACAAACAACCTGAGAGAAAAAAAAACTCGGACAGAAAAACAAAGGAAAAAAGTCCTTTGCCTGATTAAATATATGTGTAGTAGACCAAGAGGGGACCAAAATATATGCAGTACCCCATATATAACAATAACCGCTGATAATCTACACACCTTATTAAGAAGCTTCGACCGATCCGAGATGCCTACCCTGTCATAACTATGTACCTCCTCCAACAGCTTTTCCGCAGACTTGTGCTTTGAGCGTGAGCACAATTTAGAAATCTTAGAGAAGAGGAAATTATTGAACCTGTGAAAATTAAAACATTTGAATAGTATGTATGTTATCACTCTGCTTATTGTCAGAAACTCAAATTATGCACATACTATTCCTCAAAAAAATCTCCTTTTTCAGTTTAAAGGGGAAAAATACCTCATTTTCTTACCCAATACATTTCTATATCCTCTCTCAGCCTCAAATATAATCGCACTCCGCAAGCATTTCTCACCAAAACACTGCAGAAACAAAAGTTTGTTCATTTTGGCTATCAAAAAGCCAAAAAGCTCGGACAGAATCATTAACAATTGTGCCAAGTCTCAAAGACCATATCTTAACATTTTGCATCATCAGAAAATAGGTTGGGTAAATTGTGATAAATGTGCAAAATACCAAGTTGATAGCTTGAGTGGTATCTCCGCCAACCACCAAGGGGAGGTACAGTGATCAAGCCCCAATTGGAACAAGGATTCATACAGAGTCCATTATATATGTGTGAGCTTGTGTGTGTATAACAAAGCTGAAGAAACTAAATGAAACTAGAAGTGTGAAGGCTTATGGTAACACTAATTGATCAGGATAGAGGCAGCGGAATACTTTAAAAAAGGTGCGCTATATAGAAAGATGAATAATTAACCAAAGCAGGGAAAAGGGGATCACAAGAAAACACCGAGCAACACAAAACTCAATAGAACCTCCTCTTTAGTGTATCAGATACGGAATCAGGTAGAAGCACCAAAGAGATTCCTATTCCCAGTCCCAAGCCTGCCTTAATCTAAACACAATACGCATTGACACAAAAGTTTTCTCCAGTATTTTAAAAAAAAAGTGCACTCATTTAAATCTCAATTGGCGAAAAAGTATTAGAGTTGGAGATCTAACAAAAAACAATTGGCATCTGGGTGTACTGGTGGACTGGTGGCACCTGCAGCTTATATATGATGTGGCTAGGCTGCTTCTGGATGTTGGACTATATATTCTCAACACAAAGGGTCATCAAAAAGAGAACTGCAGTAACTCCAATAGGTATTGAATACTGTTTAGCAAACAAGTATGCCAATATAAGATTTGACCATTACGTATTTTTTCCATTTCAAAAGGATTTCACCTTTCTTAGTTCTTACTACTATTCTTTAGCTATTTTTTAATATTCATCTACCCAAAACATCTAATTGAAAATAGAGAGGAAGGACGTAATTAACCCACAACCACAGTTTGATTGAAATACCAGAAGGAAGGCCCTACTGTATTGATCAAGCTTACCCCTCCCCCCGGGGCGAATAATAATAGCAATTTGTCCACAAATTCAACGAGTTCTCAATTTAAATCCTAAAATTTCTAAATTTGTTAAGCTATGTTTTTACAAAACCATTGGACAAGGAAACAACCAGGTATAATTGAATGAAACAAAAGGAGAAGGCGGGTAGATACCATGCTGCATGATTGCACAGCTGAGACAGTCAATGCCATGTGCTACAGGTTTACTGCATAAAGCTGTGTAACAGACAAACACATCAAACCTGCAAGGCACCACCTCATGATTATTTTTACAAGGTCAATTAAACATACAAGCGTAAAGAACTAAATACCATCAAAGCGTTTAAAATGTTTCCATTCAAATATATACTCAAAAGCTTCATGCAGGGTGCCACCAGGGTGGTGTTACTGCAGCTATGAGGGAAACTGAGAGAGATCTTTTGCAGAAATATATTTGTTATGCATTCCTCAAGTCATGGAACTCCACTTCTATATCCTTAATTCCTAAAGTTCAAGTGCCAAACACTATGAAGGACTTTAGGCCAATTGCTTCTTGTAATGTTGTTTATAAATGCATTTCAAAAATTTTAATTCAAAAACTAAAGCCTTATCTTAGCTTACTTGTTGGCAGTCAGCAATCAGCCTTCGTGGCAGGCAGTTGCTGATAGTGTCCTTATGCAAGAGCTGATGAGGGATTACCGTAAGAATAATGGTACACCTAGATGTGCTCTTCAAATGGATCTTCAAAAAGCCTACGACTCAGTTGAATGGTGCTATGTGGAGAAGGAGTTGGAAGCTATGAATTTTGCTCATAAGATGATTGAGTGGATTATGATGTGTATTTCTACCCTGCATTATTCTATTTCTTTAAATGGCTGTGTGGGTGTTTTTTTAAGGGTGCTAAACGCTTGTTATGGAAGCATTTTCTAATCTTTTGGAGGATTATACTCAGCAAGAGGGGTTTGTCTACCACCCTTAATGCAGTCAATTAGCCATAACACATGTTATCTTTGCTGATGATCTGTTTCTTTTATGAGGAGCCGATTGTAATTCTCTCGATAGTTTTAAAGCTGCCTTGGATGAGTTTGGTGAGCAGTCTGGTCTCAAACCAAATATGCAAAAGAGTAACATGTTTGTAGCATGTGTGGATAAGGATTTGCGGAGAGATTTAGTTCACTGTATCAGCATGGAAACTAAGGAGCTGCCAGTGAGGTACCTTGGAGTGCCTTTGATCTCCACTAGGCTGAATGCTAGAGATTGTGAAGATATTGCAAGGAAAATTGTTGCTAGAGTACAGGACTGGACTGCTACTGCTTTGAGCTATGCTGGCAGAGTCCAACTAGTTATTTCAGTTTTACATAGTGTGCAAGCCTATTCGAGTAGCGTCTTTATATTACCTAAGAAGGTGCTAAAGGATATTGATGCTATTCTTAGAAGATTCTTGTGGTCTGGTTCCGAATTAAAGAAGCATAGTGCTAAGGTGGCTTGGGATGAAGTCTGCTGCCCCAAAAAAGAAGGGGGTTTGGGTATTAAAAATATAGTAATCTGGAACAAAGCTTGTATGATTAGACATTTATGGGATCTTGCTAGGAAGAAAGATAGCATGTGGGTTAAATGGTGTCATATTTTTATGTTTGGGACATAAAAATTTATGGACTAGTGTGGTTCAAGGTGATGTTTCGGGGACTTGGAGAATGCTTATGAAGCTTAGGGACATTGCTTGGAGTCATATTCAATATATCGCTGGGAATGGGAGAGATACTTGGATGTGGATGGATTATTGGCGTCCGTGTGGTCCTTTAATTCAATTTGGTTCTCAAATATACTTGGATGCTGGAAGTGCTAGCACTGCCAAAGTGCCAGATTTTATTTGGGGTAATTCTTGGTGTATGCCTGCCCCTAGTTCGAGAGATTTGGTTCATATTAGAACTTATATGCCTAATTATAACCCGAACCAAAACCATGATGATAAAGTGCAGTGGCTGCTTGATAAAAGTGGTGAGTATTCTTGTCAAACCATGTGGGAGGAACTCCGAATGAAGTTTCCCACTGTGTCTTGGGCCTCACTGATTTGGCATAAGGATAATATCCCAAGATGTAGCTTTATTGCTTGGCTAGCATGTAAGGTAGGATGAGAACAAAGGAGAAGCTTTTCCAATGGGGAGTTGTGGCCAATTCGACTTGTGCTTTGTGTGGCACTTGTGCTGAAACCATTGATCATTTATTCTTTCAGTGCAATTATGCTTGTCAGGTATGGGCCATTGTCCTGAATAGATGCAATGAAGAATATAGGTGTGGATCATGGATTGAAGAATTGGAAACTGCTTGTATCAGATTTAAAGGTAACTTTTTCAGAGCTAGGGTGGGGAAATTAGGTTTCAATGTGTCTATCTACATGGTGTGGCATGAGAGGAATAGGAGGATTTTTAGAGGTGAAGCACATCTTCCCAGTCAAGTTATGAAGGAAATAGGAAACTATGTATGTGCAAAGGCATGGAATTGGAGGGTCGAGAGGAATTATTGTAATTGGATTATTTGTAAAAATTGGGGGATCAATGAGAAAGTCTTGTTGTAATCCTGGGGTATGCCCCTTGTAAGATGTATTCTTTGTTTCGTTGAATGAATTCTGAATTTACCAAAAAAAAGCTACATATAGGATCAATTTCTCCACAGGTCTAATAGGCTTAAGCCTAATTTGAACTTGGAGGAACAAAAAGGCTACATTCTTCTGAATTCAAGTAATAATGTTATTCTTTATTACTTCTACTGTAGGCATGGCAATTCGTCTTTTTGTCGTGTTTTTGACCCCTGACACAACCCAACACGAAAAGAAACGAAAGGACACAAACCCAACACCAGGTCATGTTATTTTTAGCTAACACGAGACAACCCACTTAAACACAATTGTCACGACTACAATCGTTACATCCTGATTGACACGTCAAACATTTTGACGTGACAAGACACGATTGACACAGCCAGACACGATTAACAAATAACAAGACATAACTCCAATTTCATGTCATCTTGCTGGTTGGGGTTTTTTTTAGTAAACCTAGGTATCAGAGTTTGCTCATAGGTAATTTGGTGTCCGTAAACACTTCTGTAGAGACAAAGGGATTAAGGCAGTTCCCTTTGGCCTTAAGAACAAATATTATGGCATCAGAACTGAGTGCAATCTCAAAAGCAACAATTAATCGTCACTCTAGCAAGTATTTCAAAGTTCCTCCGTTACTTGCATCAATTTTACGGTTAAGTGTTAAAATTGTACACAGTAAACGTAATGTATGGTTTTCAGAATAAGGAAGATGAAGTGATTAAGATAAAATAATAATTTGAGTGATAATTAGTAGACCGGATTGATTCAATCAAAACCTAATGTAAATTGAAAGAAAGAAGAATAAACTCTCTCTCTCTCTCTGTATATATATATATACAGAGAGAGGAGAGGGTTTATTGGCTTACCCTGTAGGAAGAAGAATCGCAGATAGAGGAAGGTGGAGTGAAAATAGAGGTGTAGCGAAGCTCTCGGCGGGTTGAGATGATGGTGATGACGAAGAAAAAAATGGCGGGAGGAGATTAAAGGAAACTAAATATGTTAAGCTCAAATCTATCGAACTTTACCCCCTCTACCCTACTCGACTCGAATCGAGCCATATATCTAGTGCTAGTGTGCTGGACCGATTTAACTTTCTGCACCGTCTTAACTTGCATTGTGAAAAAGAGTAACGATATAACCACAACACAACATTGGCCGATTGGTCGGTTAATGTTGAATTTTTTTTTCAACTAGGTTACTTTTTAAACTTATTTTGAAGAATGGGGTTGTTTTCATTTTATTTGGGTAAAAGGGGTACTTTTTAAAAACGTTAAAAATAATGGCGATTTTATATTAAAAAACGCCAGTTGTAATGGCGTTTTTAGCATTTTACTAAATTAATAAAATCGCCGGAAGGGATGCCGATTTTAACCCAAAAAACGCCATCTAATGTGGCGATTTTATGCTCCTCATTTTGCCCAAAAATCGCCATTAGGAGTGGCAGTTTTAACCCAAAAAACGCCACCTCTTGTGCTGTTTTTTAGGTTCACACTTGAAAAAAAAAAAAAAAAAAAACGCCACCTCTTATGGCGTTTTTAAAAAAAAAAGCGCCACCTCAATCAACGTTTTTAAAATGGCTCTCAGTTCCATGCAAACTCGGGTGAACCCTAAATGACAAAGGTATAAATTTTAACAAAGTTATAGCCGCCGTAACATATTTTCATTCACAAGTTTAGACTGTTTTTTTTAGAGCTGCTTCTTCTTCATCTCGAGAACTGCTTGTTCTTCATTTCTCAGTTGAAGTTCTTCATTTTCTTGCTGCTTTCTCGTCTTAACTTATTAATCATCATCATAACAAAAGAAGGTATGTATATCTATTTGTAGTATTTTATTTATAATATATTGTTATATTTCATATATTATTAACTTACAAGAAGAATAAATGAGGTTTGATTATTTCTATTTTTAGATAAATTGTATATATGTAGATCTATATATGCAGAATGTATGTATTTATGGGTATATGTTAAATTTATGAAAAATGTATATATGTCATTGTGTGATATAGATTTATAATATTTAGAATGTTTGTATATGTGTTCTTGCATTTATTATCATATTTTTTAGAATAGAAAAATCAGTTACATAACAATAATTTTTATTTAATTTTAAAAACGCAAACTGTAAAAATGTTTGTATGTGTATTCATGTAAATTAAAATAATGCAAACTATAATAATTTCTAACTTTTGTATTTAAAGTTATGTATATCAAATTTTTAAAATATGTTAATGAGAGAGAAAAGTGGGAGAGAGAGAAAGAATGAAAATTCGGGATTTAATAACATTTATAAATTTAAAGCTTACTCATCTAGATTTACAAAATCAGATCAATATGTTTTCTTGTGTTTGATATTAATATTTTTAATTCTCAATATCTTTTTACCAAAATTATATATATATATATATATATTATAAAAACATGTATATGAAAGATCATATTACAAAATAATAAATTAATAGTTTCTAGAGTATATACTTAGTAAATTTAACCCTATTATAGATTGCCGCATACAAAAATTTAATTGTTATTTAATCTATTATTAGTAAATGACAAAAAGATTTAATTTAAATTGTTAAATAATTTTTTTCTTATTTCACGTGCCATCCGGCACGGGCAATACCTAGTATATATATTTTTTCTCTTTCTTAAGATTTTTATAGCTAAACACCCATCAAAATAGTAGTACTTTTCTGGTGTTTTTTATGTTTACTCTTTTGAAAAATGTAATATTTGTGGTTTACTCTTTTTTTTTCTTTTTTGTAAAGAACATATATATGTGGTTTTATGTAAGTCATTTTGAAAAATGTATATATTAGTGCTCATTTGTTATTAGTAATTACTAACTCATTTAGTTAGAGATCGCAGCCTTATTTATTTTATGATATGGTGATAAATTTGATTAATTGTGTTGAAAGTGAATAATACCAACCAGACAAGTTTTTATGCTTCTATATTGGGGCGGTAATATTATTAACGGGGAGTATGGTTGGAGTTATGATATGCAGCATAAAACAGGCATTGTGTTTAAAAAAGATTCTACTTACTTGGAATTAGTTGGAATGATTTATTCAACTATGGATGTTAACAACTCGCAATCTACATTAAAGATTTTATGTAGATGTCCAATGTTTGTAACAACAAATATATGCAGTTACTTCCTTTACGAAATTAACGATGACACAAGTTTACAGTTTGCAATGGGTACGGTTTTGAATGCTCCTAGTGTGAACGTAATTGAGTTGTATATAGAACAAATTTACATGAATTATGATGCCCTCCCAATTGAGGACAACATTCCATTATCTGGGTTGTACAGCACTCCACCACCGACAGAATGCATTCCTGTTTGTGATTTTCCTTCCAGTTCGCGGCCGTCGCGAAAGGTCAAATTTGGTGGGAGTAACAGAAATATTTCTAATTCATCTCAACCTATTCTCGAACCCATGTATGATGGAGGAGATGGCATACAATCTGATGGTACCACTGGAGATGACACGGACTGGGAATCAAAATCCGACAGTTTCACTGAATTCAACGAGACTAACAGCGATGAATGCGAAGAATCGAACCAAATTGAGCAGGTTGCGGAAGATGTACCGGCATTTTACACACAATTTAATGTTACGTATGTGGATCAAGATGTGGCGATGAATGAGCAATTGGTGGGTGAAAATGATTTGCAAAAGGGCCTGATTTACGAGACTAAATAAAAGTTGAAGATTGCCGTGAAACAATTTGCCATTAAGAATTCAAATGAATTTATTGTCGATGAATCAAAGGCGGATACATGGACAATTAAGTGTAAATTGCATGAAAGATGGTGCAAATGGCGACTCCGTGCTTGTAAAATGAAGAAGAAACACGGGCAATTTGAGATAACCAAGTATGATGGTCCTCAAACATGCACATTTGACCGGCTGAAACTAGCTCACAAACATTTGGACTGCAAATTTATTGCTAGCAAAGTAAAACACTTGATTAAGGTTGATCCCGATCTTAAGATTTGTGTTATCGTCGCTTTTGTCAATGATCAATATGGTTACAAGATTTCGTATTGGAAGGCATGGAATGCGAAGCAGAAGGCTATTGAAAAATTATTTGGAAATTGGAAAGACTCGTATGCTATTATGCCGACATATTTGGCCGCCATTAAGTACAACAACCCACACACGATACACGAGTGTAAATCGAAGCAGTATGATGGCCATTATCGAATTTTTGACAAGAACTTTTGGGCCTTTAGTGCGTCCATTGAAGGCTTTGGGCATTGTCGGCCTGTTATTAGTATAGACGCAACATATCTACGTGGCAAGTATAATGGGAAATTATTCGTTGCAATGGCCATGGATGCGAGCGAAGGAATATTTTCACTTGCGTTTGGATATGGCGATGAGGAATGCCATGATACATGGTATTATTTTCTCACACGGCTTTGGCATTATGTCGTGAAGGGACGAGATGGCATCTGCTTGATATCTGATCAACACAGAGGCATACTATCTGTAATAAATTTCCATCCACAATTTCAAGAGCCGATGATGTACCATCGGTTCTGTATGCGACATGTTCGTAGTAACTTCACAAGTAAATGTAAAGCAGATGAGACTTTAATGTTACTAATGTGGAAGGCTGCCACTGCTTATTGCTTGCCGAAATTTAATAAGTACATGGCCATGATAAAAGAGTACGATGAACTGCAGGAGAGCGAAGGAAAAAAACCATGGAGGTGGCTAAACGAAATTCCCCGAGAAAAGTGGACTCTTGTTTATGATGGAGGGTATCGCTATGGAATAACGATGACAAATATTTCAGAGGTTTTCAACGGTGTTTTAATTGGAGCGAGGTCTTTGCCTGTTACTGCGTCGGTGAAGCTCATTTTTCATCGCCTTGTTATGTATTTTTGCGAAAGAGGTGAGCAAGGAAAAAAAAGGCTTGATAATCCAGAGTTGGAACACACACCCTTCATGGCCACGAAATTATCAAAACATATGAAGGATATCGCCAAATATATTATTTTTAGGCATAATAATTCGGAGGGAGTGGCATCCGTCACATCAGCCAAAGAAAATGTGAAGAATGTAAACATCTTGGAAGGCACGTGCAGTTGCGGGAGGTGAAAAATTTATAAATATCCTTGTGCTCATGTCATTGCGGTGTGTGCAGAACTAAGGGTAGATCCGAAGTATTTAATTGATCAATACTTGTTGCTTGAGGCGTACGGGGGGGCTTATTCTCGTACTCTGTATCCTGCTTTGCCAGAAGATTATTGGGAAGACAATTTACAGTCCCCTATTGGCGGTGTTCTAATCCCTAATCCAAATTTGTTGCGTCAAAAAGGTCGTCCATCTAGACGTATTCATAACGAGATGGATGTAAGCGATCGTCGAAGGAAAAACCAATGTGGAATTTGTGGAGAGGCGGGACATGATCGTCGTACTTGTCCCCGAGATAAGAAGAAACAGTTGTTACCACCTCATAATTAGATGTGTACTATAAATTTATTATTTATATCTTTCTAATTTCAAACTTTCTGTTATTAGGATCATTATGTTAACTTATGCTGAATTTGAATTAATATGTTGTTCAGATATTTGTGTTTATCTTATTATGTAACTTATTAGAATCTTTATGTTATATTAATTTATTATTGTATTTGTTAAGTATGCTGATGTTAAATTTATTTGTTAAGTATGCGGGATATTGAGTTTATCTTAAAAAAATTCTGAATTTTATTTATCTCATGAAGTTTATTTATCTCAGTGTTAGCAAACAATGGCGTCTTCTAGTTCAAACGATAACAAATTTGAAGACATCGATGGATTTTCAATGCCTGACGAAATTTTGCTGTGTGATGCTTGGAAACTAGTGACGCGTGATGGTAAGTGGTGTGAGCGGGATAACCCGCAAACGTGGGAGAAAATGGCAGAAATTTTTAATGCAGCACCTAAAAAGGAAAACTCTTTATGGAAAGACAGGGTTGTGACGCCTGATCAACTTTATCACTTGTGGGCAAAGGTTGAACCGGCGGTGAAAAAATTTAACCGCTTTTATAATGAGAAGGAAATGCCTACTCCTAATCCAAGATGGCAAACTGCCGACCCTGCCCGTAGGGGCCATTATCTCGCAAAATTCTACGGCAATATTGAAAGGGAAATGGTAAGAACTTCTTTCAGTAACTAGATTTTAGAAAAATTTAACTGATGTTAATTTTAAGATATTTATTATCTGTGTTTATCTTTGAATTCATGTAAAAGGATCACGCCTATCTCATGTACTTGGTAGAAGAAGGCGTAAACTTTCCCTACATAATTTACTGGGAGTTCCTTAAGAACTGTCTCAATTAAAATTTGAGACAGTATATAATGTTCACGTTTATGTCTTTAAATGTTTTAATTTCTTTCATGTATCAAGTTGTAATCGGCTGATAGTGTAATGTCTCTGCAACGTTAAAAAATGTTGTATTTTAATTTTATTTACAACTTATTTGTAAATTTGGTATTCGTTCCATGTATTGTTTTCTCCGTATACAATTTATCACATCATCTGCGTAATGCATAAAAACAGTTGTTGGCAAAACTCGTAATATAGTTAATATACAACAAAAAATATTTATAAAAATTCATGGCTAATTTATATAAATAACCTACTACGTACCACAACTAGGTTTTTTTCTTTTTCTCTTCGGCCTCTCACCCCTCTCCAAAGCTGCATGGGTGTATACTTCTACACCCTCACCTCTGCCCCTCCCCTTACCCTTTGGTCTACCTCTCCCTCGAGCTATACCAGTAGACTGCAGAGGTACATCTACAATCTATGGGATGACCAACTGTGTCAAACCCGCAGAAGGCTGTGCGGGTATAAGTGCAGGTGACTGTGAAGCCATAGGCGGAACCTGCTGCGACACGCCAGGTGAAGTAAATGATGAATATGTAGTCAATATAGTCA
The DNA here is from genome assembly GCA_021464415.1 of Lonicera japonica. Classification (NCBI taxonomy): domain Eukaryota; kingdom Viridiplantae; phylum Streptophyta; class Magnoliopsida; order Dipsacales; family Caprifoliaceae; genus Lonicera; species Lonicera japonica. Next base: position 62,973,833 of record CM038465.1, on the reverse strand, counting down.
CATAATGTCGCAGGTCATTATCCTCGAATATGGTTGGGAGGGTTGAAAAGTCTGTCACGCTGGGTTGGGCTACACTGGACTCCGGTGGTGAAGATGGTGTAACTGGATGTGATAAGATGGGGTCCGATGGAGAAAAGAATGTATCAGGTGGTGAAAAGCTGGAGGGCGGTGGGGAAGACAACATGGTAAAAGTACCAGTAGCATAACATCAGCAGTAGTAGTAATAGTAGAATCATCAATAGCAGTAGTACTACTACTACTACCAGTACCACCAGCAGGAGCAATAGTAGTAGCATCAGGAGCAGCAGTAGCGATGGGTAAGATGGTAGTGGTAGTAGTAGCAACATCAATAGCAGCATCAGTAGCAATATCAGCAGTCGTAGCAACATCAAGACCAGCAATAGTGGTGGGTAACGTGGTGGTAGTAGCAGTAGGAGCATCAGTAGTAGTAGTAGTAGTAGTAGTAGTAGTAGTAGTAGTAGTAGTAGTAGTAGTAGTAGTAGTAGTAGTACTAGCAGTAACAGTAGGAGCAGTATCATCAGGAGCAGCAGTAGCTACAGCAGTAGTACTCGCATCAGGAGCGGCAGTAGTCGGATGTGAAGAAGTAGATGGACCAGCATCCGATGAAGACATGGTATGCTGTGAAGATGGCAAACCCTTAGTCGAACGCCTTTGCCGACGGCGCGGAGGTCGAGGGACCGGCTCGGGTATAGGGTTGGGGACTTGTAATGGATCAACAGATAGCCGGAACTCCTGATGCACCCTAACAAGAGCAGTATGTGCTAAGTCAGATATCTCCTCCGATGTGGCATCTCCTGTGATCGCTCACATTGGATGGTTCATTGCTAATGCATATATCTTAGCAAGCGCATTACCCTGTAACATGAAAGTATAATATAAATACGTAATTAAAAAATTTAAAAAAAACTCGAAATTACATATTTATGCAAATAAAAAATTACCAGTATCTCCAAAGTGACTCCTACAGGCTCAGGACCGAACTCAGGAGGCAACTCTGGCGATGCAAGTATAAAGCGTCGAGTAACAGTACGAAACCAAACCATATAGGGGTGGTCGTACTGAATCGGGCCTTCCAACATATCCGCGGAAACTACATGATCCAGTCGGCGGTCCCAAAAATCAATAAACCCGCAATGATGATGCATCCAATCAACGGGATCTCCTCGCCCCCTCCCCCTAAGATCTGTATCATGTAATCCCTCATTTGTGTCAAAATTAATAGGGATGTTTTGCTGCAAACCAAATTGACACATCACTCTGTTGGGGAGGTGCCACTCCACTATCTCAAAGCATATAAGCGGTGACCGCGTCTGCCATATAGCATGCCCAGCAAGACAGTAGGGAGGCAAGGTTGCCATAACATGGGCAGTGTAAGGCTGCCAGATCATCTGTAAATAATAAAAAACAACTTATGAATATAATAATATGTAAATTATGAAATAGAATATATGAATATTCAAATTGACATCAAAACAATAATTAAACAGCCAAAGTAAATTACTAATTTTAAAAAAAATTCGGCAGAGTTTCGTTTGTTTCTATAGCAATCCAAAATTTATATATCAACCTGTTTAGCAAGTTTATTTCAAGATATCAAACAAGTTCATCTCTCAATCAACATTCAAGAATTTATATGCAATTGTCGCAAACAAAATCATAAAAACAAATACATTGACTAAAAAATGTATCAACTCGCTCCCACACTAGAAAATTGATATTAATCATAAATCAAATTCATTTGAATAACCTGCTCTGCTCGCATACGATCTAGCTGGTTCCTGTAATAAGTCAGAACATGTATTGGAGTTCGATCCAATAAAAATCTCGCCCGCCACCTGTATTAAGGTCATATAGGGTGTCAAAATTAACCATATCATATATTGACAACAAAATATCTATATAGCATCATACCTAGCTCCGTGTGTTGGTCTATCAATATAAACGGCCTCCTCATCTTCGTCAATAATAATACCGACCCGTCGGGGTCGAATGTGCGAGAACCTCTCCCAACACCATAGCTGTAAAAAAAGACAAAGACCTATTTGTAAACGAAATAAATTTAAAATATAAGATTGAAAATCATAACTCTGTCGAGATTAATGTTTACCTGCAACAATAGCAGAGGACCTGCAATCTGCTTTGCTCTTATACGACAACCCCGGCACATCTCCCTATATAACACTGCTAGTGCGGCGGCCCCCCAACTATAATGCCCCACCGCATTTAAATCATGAAGTAGTGAAAATAACGAAACCTTCACAAATGCTGACGACTTGTCAGCCAAAATAGAACCGCCAAGTGACTGAATAATCCATGCCCGTGCATATCGCTCGATAACAACGTCGTCAGCATTGTCGGCAAGGATCTCCCGAAAAGTAGCGGCAATCCAAGACAACTTCAACTTTGAATTCCTCAGAGCGTGGTCCGGTGGTCGGATGCCCAATACACGCTCACACACATCGGCCGGAGGGGCATTCAATGGAGGGGCAGTAACAACAAGGCCATCAATTAGCAAACCAAGCAAGACAGCTACATCCTGTAGTGTGATACTGCACTCCCCAACTGAAAAATGAAATGTGTGCGTTTCCTGCCGCCACCGCTCAACCATAGCTGAAATCAACGCGTGGTCGTACTGAATGTGACCTACGCGGTACACTCCATAGAAGCCCGCCCGTAATAATATTTGTTGCACTCTTGCAGGCAAGATAATATGCTGTCCATCAGCTCGATTGAACTCGGTATCACTCCTACGTGGATCCAACAAGCCAGGGTCATTGCCTGCCCATATAGCAGATGACCTATGTTGCTCCTGTAAATACAAAACACGACGATCCTGTGGACCAGGATCCATCTACAAAAGGAAAGTTTTATGTACGTTTTTATTAGATACGAATTAAGAAGCATGCATATTTATGAATTGTACATAACAAACAAACTAATAACATATGTGAAAATTTAAATACAGCTATTCATTAAGTAATACAAATGCATAACAATGTATCATTGAATTATCGTAATTATTTTATGGTGCTAAAGTCACAATTTTTATAAAAACAAGTTTTGACGGAAAGATTAGTAGTAAATAATGTATAATGTTCTCTAAATATATATTAATAATATATAATGTACTTATACTTAAATATATATATATATATAATATATATTTATACTAATCAAGATCAATTAAACAAGTTCTATCATAATTATAGAATTATGTAAAAATAAAATAAAATAAAATTATTGTCTAATATTTAACACCAATAATATAAACAACGTAAACTCTGATACAGTAAAAAAATATTTTTGCATTAAAAATGCCGTAACTTAATATACACAAAATTTAATATTTAAATATACTAATGAGGCTAATTGCCTACAATCGAATCGTATATCACATTAATGTTTATCAGATTTGTTCTAAGTAACAAATAATTGCTAGATGAATGTTTAATTTTTATGTTAGATAAATATATTTGAGTAAAAATAACATCTTCTACCCATGGCCGCTCATGTGTTACTTCATAGAATAATTGTGATTATCCTCATTCTTATGGATGCTATGTTTATTTCAAATTAATAATTACAGGGATAACCAACATATTGATACTAAACATCTGGTGGGTTTGATTGAATTTCTATTTAGTAGCCCGCAACTAGCAACTGTTTTGTAAATAAAAAATTAATTAAAGCACGTAAAAATTGATTTGAATATATGTATTACTAAAAAATATTTAAACCAAAAACAAAACAAAAATTTACTAAACTCTACAAGATTTCGTGTACATCATTTTTATTTTATTTTATTTAAAAAGGTGCAAGTCATGTTCATTTAATTTGAAAACCCATGCCAAATTTAAAATACCTTTACCTGGGACAAATGAAAACCTATCACAACTTTTAAGTAGTTATATTCATTTTTACTTTACTTTTGCTGCAAAGTCATTCATCTTGTTGCAAAGTCATTCATTAATTTTGCTACAAATTTTAATTGTTACTTCATAGAATAATTGTGATTATCTTCATTCTATGATTAAATTATGCAAATTTTCTCTTATTAAGATAATTTCAAATACAATCAAACCTTTGAAAGATAAAATAAGAATAAGAACAAGGATAAAAGGTCAATTATTTGACTGCACTTTAGCTTCAAACATGTACAATTTCAACATCAACATCATTAAATTACAAAAGTAGAATTGTCAATCTATAAAAAAAATTTATACCTAAAACAAATCCAACCCAACAAATCCAACAAACCCGACAAATCCGCCGATACCCCACCTCAATAAATCATCACAACCAACAAAAAACCCATAAAAAACCTCACACAAACACCCTTCAAATCGAGTAATCTGTTAACCCCACAAACATCATTCAAAATCCATATATAAACCATCATAACTACTTGGTAAAACATTGATTCGAGCTCATATTACGTACCTCGTTCCGAGCTAATTTCGAAGCACGGTTGGAGTTGAAATTCGAACCTCAATGGCGGAGCTCCACCTTGTTCGGAGTTAATTTGGGAGCAGCGTCGGAGCTACGTCGGAGCTGCACGGCGGAGCTCCAGCTCGTTGGGAGCACGAACGGTTTTTTTTTTGAATGTGAACGGGGAAGAGAAGTCGGTGGTGGTTCTTTGGTTTTTTTTTTTTGAATATAAACGGGGAAGAGAAGTCGGTGGGGATGGTGAGCCACTGGATCTTGTTTTTTTTTTGTTTTTTTTTTGGTTTCAAGTGTTTGAATGCAGAATTGAGAGATATGTCGGTGGGGATGGTGTACGCTGCTGAGCCACTGCTTCTTCCCCCCCTTTTTTTTTGTTTCAAGTGTTTGAATGGAAGGGAGAGAGAGTACACGGTGCACCTAAAAAACGGCACAAGAGGTGGCGTTTTTTGGGTTAAAACCGCCACTCCTAATGGCGATTTTTGGGCAAAATGAGGAGCATAAAATCGCCACATTATATGGCGTTTTTTGGGTTAAAATCGGCATCCCTTCCGGCGATTTTATTAATTTAGTAAAATGCTAAAAACGCCATTACAAATGGCGTTTTTTAATGTAAAATCGCCATTATTTTTTACGTTTTTAAAAAGTACCCCTTTTACCCAAATAAGATGAAAACAACCCCATTCTCCAAAATAAGTTTAAAAAGTAGCCTAGTTGAAAAAAAAAATCGTTAATGTTAGGTTAGAACACCTAGACTAATTAAAAGCCGATGTTATTTGCATATTTTTTTAAAGATAATGGGTTATAAGGCATGGCTCCGTAATATTTTATAATTTTAAGGACAGACTCATATTTAATAAAGAGAATTAGTACTAATTTCATAATTTGGTTTTACGATAAGGACACTTTTCATAATATTAATTTATTTTAAGGAAAATAATAAATGTTGATGGACAAAAATAACCTACTATATCATTTATTCTAATTACAAAAGATATATTATTCTCTCTTACATACACATAGTTTAGAGAGAAAAAACAAAGAATAAGAGAAAAAAGAAGTTGTCTCACTAATAATCTCACATCTTCCACCACTACCACCACCAACACCACCTGACTTTGAGCGCCGTTCTCATCATCATCATCATAATCGTCGTCGTCTTCTTATTCTTCTTCTTTCTAGATCTACAATCGTAAAATATATGTAACTTTTGATCGAACCGTTGGATTTGGCTGATTTTTGGATATGTTGTTCGAAAGACAAAGTCATTATAATTGCGCGAAAAATTAAGACGATCAGAGGTCGTTTTGCTATCGAAATCGACTAATTTCGATAGCCCAGCGAGATTTAAAAACAATATGATCGTAACTCTTTTTTTTTCTTTTATGAACCCTACGTCAATCCATATATATATACATATAAATAAATTGAATGGATGTTGATCTCATCAATTTTGTTGTTCTCTATTTTATAATGGTGCTAAAAAGCACTTTCTAGTTTGTTGTTCAAGTTGCACACCTTCTGGCTAGCCTTATTGTTGCTGTCCAGGGGGGTGCTAAATGCATTTAGCACCTTTTGGTTGCTTAGCCTTATTGTTGCTGTCCAGGGGTGCCAAATGCATTTAGCACCTTCTTATTGCTATCCAGGGGTTGCTTAGCCTTCTGGTTGCCGTCCAGGGGTGCTAAATGCATTTAGCACCTTCTAGTTGCTGTCCAGAGGTGCTAAATGCATAGCACCTTCTAGTTAGCACCCTCTGGTTGCTGTATTGTGCTGTCCAAAAGGTGCTAAATGCATTTAGTACTTCCTGAACAGCAACCAGAAGGTGCTAAATGCATTTAGCACCCATTGGACAGCAACTGGAAGGTGCTAAATGCATTTAACAGCAACCAGAGGGTGCTAAATACATTTAGTACCTTCTGGACAGCACCTTCTGGTATAGCAACCAGAGGGTGCTAAATGCATTTAGCACCTTTTGGACATCACCATACAACAACCAGAGGGTGCTAACCAGAAGGTGCTATGCATTTAGCACCCCTGGACAGCAACTAGAAGGTGCTAAATGCATTTAGCACCCCTGGACGGCAACCAGAAGGCTAAGCAACCCCTGGATAACAACAAGAAGGTGCTAAATGCATTTAGCACCCCTGGACAGCAACAATAAGGCTAAGCAACCAGAAGGTGCTAAATGCATTTAGCACCCCCTAGACAGCAACAATAAGGCTAGCCAGAAGGTGCTAAATGCATTTAGCACATTCTGAACAACAACCAGAAAGTGTGCAACTTGAAGGTGCTATACCAGAGGGTGCTGTCCAGAAGGTGCTAAATGTATTTAGCACCCTCTGGTTGCTGTTAAATGCATTTAGCACCTTCCGGTTGCTGTCCAATGGGTGCTAAATGCATTTAGCACCTTCTGGTTGCTGTTCAGGAAGTGCTAAATGCATTTAGCACATTTTGGTTGCTGTTAGTGTCATAATGAGACGATATTATAAGGAAGGGTATTAGTATCTTTTGTGTACTGTGTCCTTAATTTACACGGCTAATTTTTAAATGTCATTTATAATTATATTATTATTATAATAAGCCCTTATACCTAATTGCCTCTATTTTTTATTTAGTTTTTATTTTTTTTAATTATTATAATAATAGATGAATAAGTGCATATTATTCATCTAATAATAAGCAAGTAAAAGTTTAAATATGCTTTACTTGCTTGTCGTCAGACGAGTATGTAAACATATACTCTATTATTATCAGGTGAGTAACATGCATTTACTCACCTATCATAGAGCAAATGAAAAATGGAGTATTATTAAATATTTTGTAAAGTGTAAATAGCAGTTACCTAACTAAAAGCCCTCAAGTTTTTACCGATGTAAAATTTTAATGATCAACGACTAATACCTTCTAAAAATATACATTAGTTCAAAATGTACAAAAGTTAATCTTAATACCTCATAAAATGATCCCTTGAATCAAAAAAAATAATGAATAACAAGAGTATTTGTACGTATCATCTTTGTACCAGAGCTATGCTAATGTTTCAATTTTTCGGATACAATTATGTAAAAGTGAATCGTTGGACGTATTTGAAAAAAAATAAAAAATAATATCAAGTATAAAATCAATCGCGATGGACGTTGTCTAACTCAAAATATTATTATTATTTTTTTGGGAAATAAACTGAGAATATTCATTGGGAAAGGTCGAGAAATTATACTCAATTAAATAAAATGTAGAGCATTTCCCAACTAAACTATGCAATCCTCTATATTTCTAGAATAATTTGCAAATTTATGAGCGACAGAAACAGAATTATTATCCCATCAATAAATTTGTCCATACGAAATTTTTAAAAAGCGATAACGTTTTAACCGCACCTAAAACGGAAAAATAGGTGAGATAATAGTAAACCTTTGTTGTAACAAATAATTTATGAACTAAAAATCAAAACAGTAGTATCAAAACCACGCATTAAGATGCTACAATCCTGGCCTTGAAGTGATCAAAAGTAACTAAAAAATGGAAAATAGTTAGTAACAACAATGCTGAGACAATGAGTCGTCTTTTTTTTATTTATTTATTTATGACACCATTTTACAAGACCTTTTATCCCTAGCAATCTAAATATAACAACATAAACATCAACAACCAAAAGCAACAACAAATCTAAAGAACTCCTCTTGAATAAATTTGCTCATTCCTAAACAACCCATTTCCAAGAATCCAATCCTCAATCATAGTCTGAGAATTAACAGCTTGATCAGTAGGCACAAGATGACCAGCACCACCCACAACCACATGACTCAAACTCCCCCATTTTTGCACATACCCAACAGCCTTCTCTTTCACCCACCACACCTCTCTTTCTGCCTTCAAAAAATCCTTAATCCCCTCCCATTTCATTGTCTTCACCCAAGCCTCCGTTGAAACCACCCCATCTCTCAAATCAAATTGCCCTTGGTACAGTAACACCTTGCTCTTCTTCACCAAATACTCCACCATATACTTCACACTCTTCATCACATCGTCGTGCATTATTGCCCCCACTAAGTCGCTACATTCTTCGTAAACCATCGACTCGTTTACTCCCAATTGGGCCTTCACTTTTACATTGTTCAAGAGTTCCGTCACTAAGCTCGTCTGGTAAGGAGTTGATCTTCTGTAATCGTACAAAGTGGCTAGACCTGTTTTGTTCTGTAAAAAAGTCAGCACCCTGTTTCTTGCATTTGTTGCCTCGCTCCAATTACCTGTAGAAAAGCATACACAAAACTTGAAACACACAATATGAAATACCATGAGCCTTCTAGGACAATAGAATTCTTTCATGCTCGGATCTTTCGATTCACTCTCCAAAGTTTATGTTCGATGTACCTGTTTCGATAGGACCAAGCTGAAATGTTTAGACTAGGCAACCCAATCCATCAAGTGCTAAGGTACACACTTTATATCACTATTTATGGGTAATTATAATATAAATTTATAATTCGATCGCAACCATTAATCCATATTTTGTTACCCTTTAAAATAAAATCAAATGGAAGCCCAAATTTTCTTACATTACCCGCTTTTATGAGATTAACTGCTTCCAGCTGAAGCTTCTCCATTTGGATTTTCTGTTTGTCATTGATCAACCCAGAGAAATAAGCATTCACAGCATGAGTAGCCACCTGCCTAACTGGGTCAGTTAATCCGTTCCCAATAGCCACACCAGCCAAATTCACCCGATTAAACACCGGCAACTTATAATTTCTTTTTAGTGTATAGTAGCCAATTGCCGGAACATATTTTCCGGCATAACTTTCACCAGTGATATAAATCGGACGGGACTGAAACGTCGGATCTAACGCTATAAACAATCTGATAGCCGCATAAAGGTGGTTTGCAACCGTGCGTTGATCTCTCGGGATTTCTTGAAGCGTAGAGGCAATGCTAAATCCTACTCCGATTGGATTATCGAGGAAAAGTAGGCCGAATTTTTGGTTCCAAGAACCGGGGTTGGGTTGGAGGGAGAGATGGTCGTTGTTTTTGTTAGATGAAACGCGGTAGGGGCCGAGCTCGTAGAAGTTGCCTACCATGGAGGAGCAACCAGGGCCGCCTTGAAGCCAAATGATGAGTGGAGTTTCGGAGGGAGGTGAATTGGGTTTTTGTGCTTCGTAGAATGTGTAGAAAATGGCCGAACCAGTGGTTAGATTAACTGGGAGATAGCCGGATTTAGTGGGGAGTGCATCTTTGGGGAGGTGAGGGGATGAAAATGATGATGATTTTGATGGGTAATGGAGGAGATAGAGGAAGAAGAAGAAGAGCTTGAGCGGTGTTGACTCCATTGATATAAGTTTTGTGTGTGTCGGTGAGTGTGAGTTCTGATTGGGCTATAACTTCTTTTTTTTTTTTTGTTTTTTTTTTCCTTAACACTATAACCTTCAACTAGAAATTCAACGAAAAGATGATAACCCTATGCTTTATCTCATGCACGTGCGTTCGTATCAGTTTAAAATTCCGAATATAATTAGTTTTAGGAAACTTCCGAACATTTCAGTTTAACCTTCAACCAGAAATTCTGAACATTTTTGACCTAGTTCTAGGAAACTTAGAAATACATGTCATTTCACAATTTTATTCTTTTTCTTGTGAGATTCATCAACAAATGAAAAGTAAAATAATAAAAACATCAATGAAATAAAAATCATATCCATTAAAATGTTATTTTAATTAATGCAACATTTTAATCCAATTTATAATTAACAATTGAAAAAAAATAAAATTACTTTTGCATGTTGATGCTAAATAGACCAGAATATATAAAGGTAAAAATAAACACCATTTGATAAACAAAAGTTGGTTAATGGTAAGATATTTTGGGCAAATTAAACTGATCGAGAACATAAGATATTATTGTTGGGAGTTAGATTTATCATATAGATGAAATATGAACAATTCATGGATGAAGAAGAATTAATCACGTGGAGAGGAGAAACTTAGGAAATTTGGATATTTTTGGTGCATTGATCGAGGAACAGGCTAAAAAGTGATGGTAAAACCAATGAGATAATTTGAAAGGGAAAGTGTTTGTTGCATGGTGTCCTGACCTCCCTCAATAAACTTTCGGCATTTCGTTGACCACAATGAAGCATTGCAAGGAACGCTTTCAACGTGTATGGACATTGTATATAGAAACTAAATTTCAACCGGTCCAATGCACGGCAGTTTTTATGAAAACAGATTATTATAAAAGAAATTGTCATTGTATGAACAATTTACAAACCAATTAGAAGTTAAATCAAAAGTTGTTTACTATGTATTGCTTTAAATCAAAAGTTATCAATTCAAGATATAATTGGTACTACTACAATATAGAACTAAAAGTCTATTAGTCTTAATCTATTTTATTAAATAATAGGGGAATACAAAATTTTATTATAGCTACTTAATAATAGTTTAATGTTTACCTCTAAAGATCCGTCTCTTAGCCACGATTAAGAGAGCTTTCTCTGCCATCAATTTCAACCTATTATTCCCATATGGAAAATAGAGATTCATGGATGATAACCTGAGCAGGAAAAAAATCAAAAATAAATCTTCGTATATTTAAAACCACATATGGTTCAACTTTAAAAAGTACAAAGGAAATGAAAAGAAAATTTTAATAGATTTGTGCTTGGAAAATAATGGTGATTCCATAATCATATAATCACATAAAACGTTATCTTGAGAATACAAAATCACATAAACCTTAATCTATGAGATTACAATAAGAGGAATTCACATAATCACATAAAACCTAATATATGAGACTACAAAAAATTGATTTTGAGATAGATGTACCAAACAGAGATTCTAGATTAGGGAACAAAAAGATAGAAAATATTTATATTTCTATGTGAAAAGAATACATGAAAATAGAGAGTTGGATAGATGAACTTACTCGAATAATGAAAATGCATTAAAAGAGAGAAATTACAAGTGACAAATTGAGATGAAAATCAAGAATAGTATTTAAATTCTCTTTGAAATTGTCAGAGTTAAAATTTGATGGCAAAGATGAAACGGAGAGCAATGAAAAATACAAGAAACATGACAGAAGAGGTACAGTAATACCATAATTAAATGAGGATGGGTTAATCGGTGGAGAGCACGGCATTAAAAAGCCCTACTTCTGCAAAGAACACAAAGACACCTAAATGAGTGAAGAAGAAATGTAGGCATGAACATCGAGAGAAATTAGATAATACAAAGAAGGTTAACTATTATCTTTCATCAAAATCCGTTTGTGAAAAGGGGTGTGGATGAAAATTGAATGCTGTAATTAATATTTGACACATGGCATAAGCAAGATCAATCCTTCTCACTCATTGCATTATATATATAAAACTAGTTAACAACCCGTGCATCACAACCCGTGCGATGCATGGGTGTTTGATAAACATGCAATTTTAATAGTGTTTGTCTTAATATAGGTTTGACAAATAATTGGTTTTAATATGTTGTGTAGAAGAATAAAATATATATTGCTTCCGTTTAAAATGAATTATACAACTTTTACTTTATTATTTTCAATAAAATATTAATTTCAATATAATTAATGATTGATAATATAACTCATTTGCTATGACAAACTAAAAATAATACTATTAATTTAACACATTTTAAAAAAATAGTATAATAAATTATGCTACTTCCAATATTATAATAATTATTATTATTTTATTATGCATTAAGAATATAAAAAATCAATTAATAAGTAGTTAATGTTACTACAATTAAAAATATAAGAAAAATAATTAATGTATCTACTTCTTCCATAACATTATATAGTAAGTAAGTATATATAATAATTATAATTATATTATTTATTAAAGAATGATATTAAGTGTGTTATTTATTGCCTAATTAATTATAAAAAAAAGTGCATTAATACTTTCACTTCACCCATTTTATAAATATAAACTCAATAAATAGGTCAAATGGTGCAATTATGGTGCAAAGTTGGAAAAAAAACATAAAAAAGAAAATTAATTGCATTAATTACATATTAATTATGTATTAATGGAGGGACTTCCTCCATTTTACTTATATACTAGATAGCAACCCGTGCGATGCACGGGTGTCTGTTTGTTTTAAAAATAATTGTTGTATAATTGGGTATATCAATAATATGTAGTTGACAAAACAAATGCCTATTAATGAGAGGAAATTAATGTTAAAGACTCATATTAAGAACCTTAAAAATATACATCCCTTCGTGGTTATTAATTAGTACCTTGTAACTATAACATGAAACAAAAACAAATATTATATAATGTAGTAAGTAGTATGACAACTCATATGCTTATTTACATGTCTATAGGTGCATCATGGCTAGAATTCTACAGTGCATCATTCACCACTCTCAGGTTCTTCAAGTTTGAATACTTGTTAGCTCCTCCCATTGCTATGATGATGTTTTGAACGGCAACCATATGATCTCTAGCTAGCTTATGCGAGATTCGTTATCTATAACATTATGAATGCACACATTGCATAGTTAGTAGATAACTTTTTATTTGTGGTCATTATATACGTATCAAAGTTGAATTATAATTTCAACTACTCAGTTTGAATGAGTAGCTGAAAATGAAAATAGCATATCCTTTCAGTACAAAGGTAGAAAGGTGTCAAACAAAATGAACGGTAAATTCTTAATGAGTTAGATGATCTCTTATAAATATATTGTAAATTACGTAAAATGATTGATACCTTAGAAATGTAATGTCATCGAAGGAAACACAAACTAAGGAACCCCAATAATTATTTATTGATATATTACACATATAGAATGTTAATTATATATACAAAAATCTAATCGTGGTTATGCATTATAAGTAGTAAATGATAGAAAAAAGGAACGAACTAAGTAAAAATAGAAGTAACATACATAAACATATGCTTATACTGTCTCTAAATTCATGGACCTCTCAAATAGGTTATGTCTTCTTCACATAGCATCAAATATTTTGTGTGCAACATGCAAGATTTATTAGAGTATGCCAATAACAAAATTTCTTAGAATGAATTACCTATAAGAAAACAATATAATAAATAAAAGACACAAACATAAAACATGTAATTTTTGTCAATGGAGGAATAACTAAACAAAAACAGACTAAAAGTTACTTCAACCAATTACACTATTACCTTTGAGATTGAAACTTCTTCTTCAGTACATCTACAACCACCACCCATCAGTATACCTACAACACCTGCAAAAAGATTTGCAAACCATAAATTAACAAACACATTTCAATTAATTACTATTTCTATTTCCTCAAAATATACTAACAAAAAAACTGCAAGTTGAAATAGAAATTAGTATCAACTGAGCAAAACGTGTAACTATGTGAGTTTATCTCTTCAAACTACTTAAGGCTAAATGAATTAGCGTACTTGACCAAAAAATTATCTTTACATGCTTAGATGCTTAGTTGACACAAATGAAAGAGCATTTATAGCATAATACAAAGTTTGTTTAAGATAATGCCATGCTTAAAAAATATAACAAATGCAGGAGCATTTTTTTTCAACCTATGAAGTATGAAAAATAAATAAGACAGTATTAATTGCCATCCATTGGATTTCTGTGAGTGAGAAATCTCCAGGTGCAAAAGGTTTTAAAAAGGCCAAATAAACTTGGGATCATCTTAAATCTTTTATTATTTTGCGTTTACATGCAAATCTGTTATTCTTTTATCACTTTCAAACACTCAATAAGAATATGAAAAACTGCTAAAAATTTCACAAAAAGTCAATATAAAATAATTACAAAGATATACATGCAATCTTAGAATTCATCAACTAATATAAAAAGAAATAAGAGCATGCATTGTTTTTCAAGGTTTTATTGTAACCATTGAAGTTGAATGTGTCTACTGGCTATAAAATAAGTAAATTCTCTCTTCTAAAGTTAAATCATTGTTTACATATTAAATCGAAGATAGCGAAACTAACTAATTAATAATTACTAACTAAATCTACATAAATCAGTAATAAAATTGTATACATTGAGGGAGAATATTGCCATCATGTTCTTTATGTCCTAATGATTTTATACGAAGTTATATAGTGCCATGTTAATTTTACAACAACAAAAAAATGGAGTATAGATAACAACATAAGAAAAAATGTTATTATACTATTTATCTATGATAAGTGTGATGTTTAGCAATTAGGAGCCAAAATTTCTAATTCTAAAAATGGTAAAAAGCAAAAGGGTCTCTCGGACTAAACTACATTTCAAAATAACATATCCTTAACACAAACTGTAACCATGTACTTGAGAATATAAACATAGATCAATTGAATTATTTAATTTTTTGTATTGAAGTAATCTTTAATAGAAATAATTAGAGATTTATACATGTACAAAGCGATCAAAGGATAGCATTATCGTGTAATAGAAGTATATCTTACCTAATTCAAATACTCATGTGTGATTGTAGCTTGCCCGTTAATACTCTCCAGTGTGTTCCTTCTGCTCTTCTTATCATAAGAATATAAGTAAAAAACTTACTCACAATTCATTTAAATAATATCTAAATCGATTGAATAAATATAGAACCATAAGTCATACTAAATAGTCTAGAATTTAAATATAGGAACATAGAAACCAGCAAGCAATTCTTTATAATAAGGAATATCAAGAACTGTATTTTTTTTCCATTAGACATTTTATCAAACATAGCAAAAGGGTTCAATAAAAAGTTTAAGAGTAAGGAAACATGATAGTACCTTGTACTGGTAATGATGATTTGAATTGCAAGAATCTGCAAGGTATACGTGCTTGAGAAAATAAAATAAAAAATAGCTACATTCTCCTGTCATTAGAGAAAGCAATATTCTAGTACATTCACATACAGTCTTATCAAACTCTTCTCATTTTTTCATACAACTTGTGTACCGGATCTATTGCTCTTATTTACACATGAAACAAATCAATATAGATATAGCATATGATATAATACTATTAAAGTTTATAAGGCTTAAGATATTATGTATACTATTGCAAGAATGATTATATATGGATTATTCTCTTTTCTCAAATTAAGTGTCAAAATTTGATCTCTATACTTTTTACCAAACCAAAACATTGTTTCTACATAACAACAGCTACTTTTCATTGTTAAGTTCGATACCTTGCTTTTGTTTTATAAAGAAATTAAGTGTTCATTTGGGACACCCAAAATAAATTATAAAACCATGCACATAATTAAAGCATTACCTAAATGTATAAATAGGGAAGAAAAACTAATACATACTTAAGAGAGGCCATGAATTAATGAGAGGAGCAAGTTTCGTTGGAATGATGAGACGCTCTAACACTAAAAGTTTGCAATTGTAAGGTCATCATGTATATAAGAAATCACGAAGAAAAAAAATAGAAATTCATAAAAAACCAAGTTCATAGTTAAATAGAAAAAGAAAAAGACTTACCTTTGGGACATCGTCGTTACTTGTTATCTCAACAATCGATCATAGTCCATTAATTGAATCAGAAGAATGAAAATGAATTATCAATATAAATATTAACTTTAGCAAGACAGATGAGGGCAAATTCTTTAAACCTATCACCGTAAACCAGATTAATAGTTCCCCTGTACCAAATATCCACAGGATCTAGAATCTAATATTTAATTACTCATATAGTTTTGCTTTCATTCTTTTATTGTCTACAAGCAAAAAAAAAAGAACAGAGCAGGTCACAACGATTCTGCCGAGCAATAAAATATACAAATTTTACTTAATAGGAAACTAAGTAGAAAGAAAACCCTCAAAAATCAAAAGCCCTTAGCATAAGATTAAATTTATCCAATATAATCATATCTTGTATAAACACGCATGGATCTTTGAAATTTTCATTTTCTTTGCCCTTATATTTCTCTCTGTACATCAATAAAGGTGCCAAATTAGGCCAAACCTTCAATCATACATATACATAAGCATGATTTCACAATCAACAGAATTAAACAATAAAAATCGCACGTCGCTATTAACGAACCAAGAAAATAAACGGTAAAAAGAGTTTTGTAGAATAATCAAATCCCCAAATTTCACCTAATAGGAAAATACGTAGAAATCAAACCCTAATAGCCCTAATATATTGATTTAATCAAACAAAATTTTCCCGAAATTAGGTGAAAAGTTAAGACTATTACCAGAATGACATGGAGAGTAAGGAGATATGCCATAAGCACCATGTCTCAGCCGCTTATAAAGGACGGTGGTGAGAGAAGCGAAGAGGAAGAGCCGCAACGAATGGAAGCAGACGAACAGTTCCATGAATGAAAGGATGAATTCGTGAAAGGAGATGAATCAACGGAGATGAGGAGTTCTTAAAATTTAATACAGAGAAAGAAGATATATTAAAAAATGGGATATAAATGTAGACACTCTAAGAAACTGCCACGTGGACCTTCCAAAGGCTCCGTTTTTATTTAGGAGAAAGGAGATATATTAACAAATGGGATATAAATGTAAACACTCTAAGAAACTGCCACGTGGACCTTCCAAAGGCTCCATTTTTATTTAGTTTTAGGAGATATACTATAGATAGATATAAAAAAAATTGTTAAATTCTCTATTAAACTCATAAAATTTGCATTTTAATGGTAGGTTCAGTTAAAAGAAATCATTTTTATCGAGAATCATAACTCACTAGTTATTTGATGTTTCATGGAATTTATGTACCCAGTCGTTTTTAGTTTTCACATATATTTACTAAAATACACATTTCTTAAAAATGTTACATAATTTTGTCAAAATATCACTTGGAGTACATAGTTTATAGGGGAATCAACAATTTTAACCCTAAAGTTTGGGGGTAGTTGCAAATTAAACCTTGATTTCTCAATTTTGGTAATTTAAACCTTGATGTACATTAATTTTTGCAATCATCACCTTCCATCCACAACCGTTTGAAATGGAGTAATGGCGTCTAACATAGCATGCTGACATGGCACCTACGTGGAATGTGAATTAAGGGGAATCAACAACTTTAACCCTAAAGTTTGGGGTAGTTGCAACTTAAACCTTGATGTTTCAATTTTGGCAATTTAAACCTCGATGCATATTAATTGTTGCAATCCCCACCTACAATTTTGCCTACGTGGAATGTGAGAAATAATTAGGGCACAAAAATCATAATTACTCTCTAATAGTTTTTTATCTGCCGTCGGATAGAGCATTTGGCCAAATCTGGCCGGAGAATGCTAATAAGTACAATGGTAATTTTTCTGAGCCATAAATTTCATCAAATAACCATTATACTTTTTAGCATTCTCCCGCGTAGCTCCGACTTCATTTTGATCCCCTAACGAACTTAGAGCAAAGTAAACAACGTAAATCTGAGCGAACAACATGTTATTGTAGTGAAGATTTGAGATCAGATCTACAACACCTGTATTTTGCTGAAATATAACGAAATCAATTAAAATCTTGTTCGAATTCGCCATGTATGCGAAGAACGGGTAAGCATTTATAAGGAAAGGATATCCGATTTTGGAATGAAAGTTTAAAATCTGATAGATACATCCAGTCAGATCTGGCCAGATGCTCCGGCCGACGATGGATAAAAAACTATCAGAGAATAATTATGATTTTTGTGCCCTAATTATTTCTCACATTCCACATAGGCAAATTTAAAGGTGGGGATTGCAACAATTAATATACATCGAGATTTAAATTGCTAAAATTGAAATATCAAGGTTTAAATTACAATTACCCCAAACTTTAGAGTTAAAATTGTCGATTTTCTTAATTCACATTCCACGCAGGCGCCGTTACTCCATTACAAATGGTTGTAGATGGAAAGTGAGAATTGCAACAATTAATATACATAGAGATTTAAATTACCAAAATTAAAACATCAAAATTTAAATTACAACTACTCTCAAACTTTAGAGTTAAAATTGTCGATTCTCCCTATTTATATTTTTGGCAAGTATGGGTTATGGAGTCCCTGTTTGTGAACCAAAAAAATGAGCGAAAGTACCTATTTTGCCCCCCTTAAATCCCAAACTTACGATCCAATTCCATTTCGCGATCCAAGTGAGAGAGAGCTTTCACTATTGAAGACGGTGTGATTGAAGAAGAATGTTTTCAAGATTAATCCAGGTATGTAAAGTGTTTATATGTACGCATAGTATGTATTTTGTATTGATCTAGGGTTAGGGTTTATGGAATTAGGGGTTTTATGTAGATTGAGTTTTTTTTTTCTTGTTGTTTGATGTTTCAAACAAAGGAAAAAGAGTGCAAAGGGGAGGTGAGAGAGGCAAGAGAGTCTTCAAACCACCTGTCATGTTCACACCACCACCTGTAAAATTTACTCAAGCTTGTAGCTTTTGTTTTTGTTATGTTCTGCCAAAAACAAATTTAGGACCAAGAGGCAGGCATAAGTATGATGTATGATGTTTGGTTATTGGATATTAGTTATATTTAGCTATGATGCATATTATGTCATGTAAAGTCTCGCTTTTTGTTAAACTAGGACAATAAAAACCTTCCTGCAAATAGATGTCTCAATAGCATTCACTTCATACACTTACAATACATCATAGTTACCATTTCTACTTCAATTTAGTCTCAAATCCATGACACAAGTCATCAAGACTAACCTCTAGCTTAACCCTAAGATTAACCTTCCTAGACTAAGCTATAGCATTAGACAACCACTTGAAAGACCCACAATTGTGTTGGCTGTGTGCGTGTGGTTGTTTTTATTACTGCAAATATGATGTGTGTTGCTGTGTGGTTAAAGCTTCAAACAGCTGGTTTTTTTCCCAAGTGATAGGCTAGTGTAATGTAATGAATAAGAGGATAAATAGGTACTTTGTCCAATTTTTTTTTTGTTTGACTAACAGCAGTAAGGCATTGACTCACAGATCTGTTAAAAATGGATCCTGAAGTCCAAGAAATGAATAACTATGGACCCCAAACTCAATTTCTGCAAAACTATGGACCCAATGTCCAAATGACCCTTAGGAAAAAAACAAGGGAGATTAATTGACCCCCCATGCCCCTACATCCCTCCGCCATTGGATATTAACCAACTAATTCGACGAGGTTTAATTTTAAATAGGAATAATTATTAGCACTGCAATATAATTTTTAGCTACTGTATTTTTAAGTGTACTTTTCTTCTAAACTTTGTTTAGCTCCAAAACAACCCTCATACTTTGTAAAGGTTGTGACATGATCCCTTCCGTTTGTTTTGGCCATGCATGGCAGGTAAAAGGCACATGATTTTTTGTTCTTTATGAGATTTTTGTGTAGTAACTTGTAGAGTTTTTCAGCCCTAAATGTGTGATTTTCATGCCAATTTCTGTTGTCTGCTTTATTTATACTGGGTGGAAAAAGCCTATCTGTTCAGGTCTGATTTCTTTCATTGTGTAGATTCCTCCTAATAATGAGTGGATGTTGTTGCCCAGTGAAAGCGGATTATTTACTTAATTCATAATTCTAATTGCTTGCTACTTGCTAGTTAAAGTGACATACAGATTAGAAGCATTGAACTTGTTCAATATCTACTCTTCCGTAACTAGTTGGAAGTGTATACTTTGTTGGTAATTTCATCTCGTATTTTGTGGGTTTTGGAAATTAGTTAGAGCATCCACAACGGGGAACTTGGTGGTATGGTAAGTAGGGTATATTTGTCCTACTTACTTGAATGTTTATGGTAGTAGTAGTATGATAAAAAGATAGATAAAATAGATATTGTGTAGTATTTTAGGAGTGAGTGTAGAGAGAGAGTATAAAAGTAAGAGAGGGAAAGAGAAAAAGTAGGAGAGAGAAATACGCCAAACGCCACACAGTGTGGCGTATGGTATCAAACTTAGCTGAACTCAACTTTAACGTTCCCCTATACTACAAAACAGTGTTTTATACTACCTTCCTTAACCATTGCGTGCCCTCGCGTCAAATTTTCCCTACTTATACTACCATATTGTACCATACCATACCATTGTGAATGCTCTGAGTAGTTTTTCTCTTGTTGTCTTTCTTACATTATTATATTCTTTTGATAGTAGGTCTATGTGATGGTGCTGTGTGGGATAGGGGTGGTGGTTCTATTCTGTGTATGAATGAATATATGGGCCAGTATGGACATATATGAGTGTGTTGCTTCGGGTTGTGTGTATAGATAATTGTGCCTTTGTTTGTGTTGGGAGAGAAAAAAAGGGAGTCCATCCTATGTAAGAGTGTATATATATTTATGTATTTGACAATCTTTAACTGCAAAAATGACAGAAGGACCATGTTAAAACTTTTTCAAAGTGTGAGGGTTGTTTCGGAGCTAAATAGAGCTCAGGGGCCATATTAAAATTCAACGTATAGTTCAATTTTTGTCCCATTTATATAAGCTTGATTTGCCAAATTGGTACCTAAACTCTCACCCAATACGCCTTGTGCTGATCCTCTCTTGTTTATTCTACTCTTTGCTGGAGATTCACTAATCTTTCTCATCATTTGCTCCATTTCTCGATAAAAAAGATTGATTGCCCAATCAGTTCAAAATCTTTCATTGGTCTACTTGCTCCGTAAGTTCTCTGTATCCTCACACACACAATTGTATTTAAATTCACCCAAATATACTTTGTATGTTGGGATAAGTTTCACATTTTCTGGGAACAAAAACTTTAACACGAGACCATAAAATATTTAGGGTTATGCTTTCTTTCGCGCTTCGTTTAAGATTTGAGGCAACCTAAATTAAGTGTTTTCATGAACATCAGCTGTTTGATAGAATGCCTCAACGAGATAATTTTTTACTTTCAGGTATGCAGTACACATAAATTGTCTGATCATTAAACATGAATCTCTATGTCGGTTTCCAAGAAATTCTCAAGATCCAGAAGTTCAGGAGAATTGTATCCTATACAGGATTTTTCGCCTTCACGACACTCATAAGCTATGCATACACGAGTAATACGTGAGTCGGGTTCTACTTTAATGGCATGTAGATTGCTAAACTGAAATTGGGTGTTAATCATTTTATTGATTCTGGTTTTGCAGGACTAGAGCTGGGTATTCTAGAGATGACCAATTCTATGCATCTTACCCAGCTGGAACTGAGCTTTTGACTGATACTGCTAAGGTCTGTTGAATTTTGGTGAATGGGATTCTTAAATTTTGTGGATGAAGTTGAAGTTATATGTTTGATGGATATCTTTGAATTCTTGATTTGAACACTAACCTTTGTGTTTCTTGTAGTTATATAAAGCTGCCCTAGGCAACTGCTTTGAACAGGAAGAGTGGGGACCAATTGAATGGTGCATTTTGGCTAAACATTTCGAGCGCCAAGGGAAATCACCTTATGCGTATCATGCGGTAATAAATTTTAATTTTTACAACATCTACCTATTTGACTTGACATATTTTTATCGAAGCTATGGAATCCTTAGGTGTTAGATTGAGATCGAAGGAGTCATTTTGTTTCATAGATCACGTGCATTATCTTAGATTGTGACGTGTGGGTTTACTATAAAATGTGGGTATGTAGTTATTGTTGCATGAGGCTACTATAAAATGTGGGCACCAATGTTCTTAATTTGAGTATAAAAGGAAATTTGGGGGTTAGGTGACACCTTCTGCATTGGCACCCGCACCAGTGATGATTAGGATAATTTTTCTGGAGGTGTCAAAGCGGCAGCTATATATGTACATTGGAGATTTTTTCTGTGGAAATCATTTGATTCTTTATTGGGTTTTTTCTATCCTAGTCTAAAGCTAATATTTCTTATTAGATGCCACATACCCACTAAGAAAATGCGTTGAAACTGAAATGCAATATAATAAAATCGAATGAAAATGGAATGCTTGCCACCTATGAAACACATGGATACTCTCCCGGAGGCCATGAATCCTTCCCGGTATGTGTCCGATACGCGACACGTGGCCGACACGCAAATCAGAGAGTATCTTGTTTAATTTTATTTTTTTAAAATTCCGATACTTCCCGACACTTTAATCTTGATGCACTGGAGGGTCTTTTTGTAAATTTTAAAACTTAAAAATGGGTCAAAGTAAAATAACTTAAAATATTGAGGATTAAAAAAAATACACAAAACAAAATAAATTGTCTATTGAGTCGATTATGATTGGTATACCAATATATTTGGGGATGTAGTTGAATAATGTTGAAGCAGTTGATGTTGATTCAACTTAGTGATAGTAAGTCAATTATGATTGTTATCTCTGTATTCCCCTTTTGTTTTCTCTTATTCTATGTAACAATTTTGTCTAATTATGCTTTATGCTTTAATTATGTGGTGAGTGATGACAATGATCATGTTTGAGTATTTGGATTATTGATGCAATCTAGTTTCATTTTGTTGAATTCTTAAATATCTATAATGTTTATTGCATATATAATATCTAGTTATGTGTATAATTAAGAACGTATCCCTACGTGTCATATCCTACATTTTGGAAAATTTGTAATCTTATCAACACGCAATTCTCATGTTGTGTATGTGCTTCATAGCTTGCCACCGTCGTTTTCCCAAAAGATTGTATTCACCATTTGCTTGAGTTCATAGCAAAACATCATGTACCCAACCTTAGGAGCAAATGTCTCAGGTCTCTAATCATTTTTGGTTTCTTTGATTGTCTGCAGTCAATGTAGCCTTCAACAGTGAATTGATGGGCCTACCATTGATTTGTTGAAACTAGTGGTGTCTTAAAAAAGTTTGAAATTCAAACAAAACTCTTGATTGGGTAAAGAGGTTAGCAGTCGGTAAAAGAGTAACCCACCCTAGCATTTTGCCAGGGTTCAAGCACATGCACTAGCGCTGTCAGGATCTTATCCCCCATCCCCCCCTACCATTGCTCCAACGGACCAACAAAATAAAAAAAACTGGAATCTTAATTTGGGATGGAGGGAGTATTACTTTTTGAAATTAAAAAATGGAGTAACTCTAAAATGTTGTCCAGAATATGTTATGTTGAAGTTATATTCAGCCATTATTTGCATCAATGGAGTAATAGTTTGCAATACTGCAACAAAAATAATTCATCGTTACAGTAGTCAAATTTTCGGATGTTAAAAGTGGTAGATTTGGATTGAATTTAAGTTAAAAGTGTTCTTACTCGCTGCCTTTTTCCTTTTCATGATGCAGCAATACATGGCACACCTTTACTCCAATGGACAACTTGATGGGAGTGGCTAATGGAGTGGAAACACCGAACACCCCCTCCCCCATGGAAAAAAGAGATGCTTGTATAAGGCAGCCACGTGGACATTGGACATTGATTATGTCTTTTTTCTAATTTGAGAAAATTTTGCTCTATTTGGACAATTCATTTTGTTGGAGAAATCTGTCTCTTGGTGTAGATATACTCATCTTTATGGCCTAATGTACCTACTTATAAATATTAACAGCAGTCATGCAATGTTGTTATTCTGTATCTTGTTTGGATTGATTACTGAACATATTCCTGCTTGATCTGCACCTTTTAAAATGTTATTTTACACAACTGATTGCTCAGAAGAGCAAGGCTTGTGTTTTGTTAGAACCGATTTTTGACATATTATTGCGGAGTGTAATTTATTCATGCTGCTCGTCTTTTGGACACTATATAAGTAGAGAAAATAGCAACTTCTAAGGGTGCAACCGAGAACTTCTTTTGACTCGTGGTTTGGAGCCCAACTGTTCTGCTGAATCTTGATGTTCATACCATGTTTTTAATAGTACCAAGGCCACTATAATTTTGTACAAAATTTGTATACTGGCTGGAAGGTACCAATAAGATAAATATAAAGATAAACAACACATTAAATATGACATTTCTTTTGAGTAATTAATCCGGTAGAATTATGCATCATACAATAACATGAAATTACGAGTTAATGAAAGAATTGTTTAGTCGTGAGATTATAAGTGAAAAATAATAATATGAGAGCGCTTAATGAATTCAGGTGGATATCAAGTTCACTCGTTTGATACAAAATGATAACAAATCGGTTATGAGTTCACCTTTAACAAATTCGGATGACTTGCTAGACCCATTAAGACTTTTTCAATTATTAATAGCATTAAAGTATTAAATCACATTAGGATTTGTATCTTTTTTATGATCTACGAATATTTATCCTTACTTTTAAAGAGATCTCTTTTTTTGGTTAATAAACACTATCGATCATGTCGTGTTACTCGATAATAAAACGGGTTATATATGAATTCGTAAAACCTCACTTGATAGCTTATTAAATCGTGTTCGGATTGAGACAAAAATCACTAACATTTGTTAAGATCTGATATGAAATAACCTGATGTCATGCGTAGAATAATGGCACATCAATTTCTACAAAAATAAAGAATTTTCCTTACAAGAGTAATCTTATATAAGCTCCAAAACTTTTATCTTCATCAAACCCAAGCCCATAATTTCTTTGCTGACGACCACCACTATTGGGCATTGGAATATCAGCTCTCCCTCTTTCTGACGTCCAGCTGTATTGCCCCGCTGTGCATGCGTAAGCCAGGAGTTGAGTTTGTTGGGTTTAACGGATATTTCAATGCTGTTTTTTATAAATTTATTTTTATTTTGTGTCACAATATTTTTAATAGATTTTTATATTTATTTAACAATATAATTATATTGATAAAAAAATCTTAAATAAAATTTCTTCAATTATGTTATTTTTATCTTACTTTTTTTATTTTAATTGGCTCCTATTTTTAAAACTAGAATTAAAGTAATTGAATAAAATATTATAAGATCCATTTAATTATTGCCATATAAGATAAGAAATTTCTATAATTATTTCTACATGTAAAAATGATGATAATTTTTTTTTTCACATGACACAATTACCATGTCACATGAAAAAGAAATAAAAAATTTCATTGAAGAGTTTTTCCTAAAAAGACTTATCTATTATACAAATTTATATAGTTAGAAATGGCCTAAGGAAGGTGAGTGTAATAATCTCAGGATATCTATTTCTTCCTTTTTTGAAGAAATAGTAGGTATAGTTGGAACTTTCTGGGGTTTATATGGCACTATATTCTTAATTCTTAATTGTGATGTAATTTTTGTAAGACATGATGCCATGGCGCTTCATGGTTTGAGCAAAGTGCAGCAGATTTTTCCATACCATATTCAACTCCTTAAATGCCATATTCAAACTCTTTAAATGTCATATTCAACAACTACATGAATTAGAAGATGAAAGAAACACCAAATAAACTTGAGCTTTATATTGAATAGTAAGGTTGACCAATTCCTGTGAATTTGTTGTAACAATGCCGAGGTACATAATCTCGTTCTAAAGTTAATAGTGTAGCAATAAGCTGGTAACAGTTTGTAGTCCACAGTTTAAACTTCAAAGATAAATGGTTTAACTGATAATAGTGTCATCGCTACACGAATTGCATAGCCTTAAATAAACTTAACCTTCGGGCCCAAGCTTTTACCCGGCTGGAAGATTGGCGTAAAGCACTGCTAGCTTCTGTGACAGTTCACACATCCCATCTTCATTATGCTCCGGAATTGTCTCCTGTGGAAAAATATGGATTTAGACTTTTAAAAAGGAGAATCTATATAATATTATTAATCTCCCTGCACAAAAAGGTAATAATCTACTTACAATCTAAAGCAAATCTGTGTGTACAAATATATGTAACCTAACTCATTTTGTATATTTTCAGAATATGTGCTTAAAATTTATTTAAACAGTATAAAGTGCGGTCTATATGGATGGTTGTGAATCTCCCACTAAACTTTCAATGAACTGGACAAAATCGCATCAAGTTGTGACTCACTCAAAACATTCTTAACTACTCTCTCTTCCCGTGCACTCTTATTATGAATCTCTCAAAAGAGTCTCAATCTATACACACTCCAAAGCAATATGTATATCTATAGTATAACAGGATGTTTTGAATCTCCCACCAAAATTTTCATTGACGAGGATAAAAGTTGCATCAAATTGGGACCAACACCACACACGCTCTTATGTATTCTTTCATCCTCCCTCGTAACTCAAACCCTTACCATAATCTTTCTCTGGAAAAGGCGTCAATCCATGCAAATCCAAACAAATATGCAGAGATATTTTAATATAACAAAATAATCTTGTGTATATATACATACAATAACTGAAAGTGTTGAACAATATTTTGATAATGCTTCATTATCCTAAACTCCTATCCATCATAAAATAGAAAATCACTAACCTCGTATTCCCTTCCGTTTACTACCACATGCTGGGAAGCACTAATGCTAGAACTTCTCAACAGGCCTTGAAAACTGCAAGGCGGTTTGCTTGGGCGATTCCGCATATTGACTACAACAGATTTTGATTGGCGAGCCCTTGGTGGGCTTTCAAGGGTTGTACGTACAATAGCAGCTGCAGCATTTTCAAGATCATTGTCTTCGTGATACCCCTCGTCTTTGGATGCACAGATCCGCTCTCTATGGAAAATACATCAAGTGAATTGATACAAGGTCCTTTATAACAACTAGAACATGCGGCACGCTCAATGTGTATGCAATATTGTATACGGCAACTCTTAATACTCAAATTGTTTTTATATCTTTTGAGGCAATTTAATCATGTTTGATCAAGTGGTTCAATTGTTTGTACTTGAGTAGAGGTCACAGCCACAAGTTCAAATCCAGTTAAAACTATTGTTTTTTCCTAAATTAAGGCTAATTATGTAATTTCATGTATATACCGGAAATGTTCCTCTCACTTAATATATAGTAATAGATAAATACCAGAAGACTGTTGAAGTTTTCTGAAGAACACTTTACCTAGGCAAGGAGGTATATTGCCGTCGGAGAGGAGTGCTCCTTTCTCCGTTACGATGGTACTGTTCAAGATGGGCAAATTGTTGCTTAAACCGATCAGCTCCACTGAAATGACATAAGTAGTAATAATTAGCCTGTGATGTGAATTTGCATCGCATAGTGGCAAAAAAGAACACAAAGCTCGAAAACACACACAGAAATATGTTACCTTGGATACATGAAGCTAGTCTGTTCAACGCCGTGAAGGTACTCCTGCAGCATCTGTGGATGATACTCCAAGATCTGGTGGTCGCTTTAAAATAACATATATGGTAAGTAAGTGGTAAACCACAAAGCCCAGCAAAGCAAAGAAAGATCACTCACTAAGGTCATACCTCTCTATAAATTAGCTCTCTAACATCATCTTTCGTCAATTTCCTCCTTTCAAACTCAAACTCAAGTTTTGAAATGGGTTGCGTGGACGGTTCATGCTCCAGATTAGCCAAACTCTCAAAGTACGGATGCCCCAATGCCTGTAAACATAAGAGAAGCCCAGTATCAATAAATAGAAAATATATAAAACTCAAACCTAGGTGTACGAATACTTATTCAGAAACAGCGAATCTGATACACAGAATTTTAACAAGTGAAATGATACCATTGAATGGAAATATTTATATTATGACTAAAGAATTTCAACTGAGCGTATGAAATTTATAATCTAGAATAAATGGTTTTACTAAATCTTATCTCTTCAGCAGACAGACGATCATTGTGATCAAATGCAAGCAAACCCTTGAGAAGGTGAAGAGCCAAGGGATCGGCATTAGGGAACTTTTGTGAGAAAGGAATTGGACCTTTTTTCCTCATGCTACTTAAATATCGTCTCGCCTTTTCATTTCGAATCTGCAGGTATTAAAAGAATTTAAGCATGATATAATTAGGTATGCAACCAAGCAAAACACAGAATCACTGCATCCAAAGTTGGCTAACAAATGATCAGACATTATACCGGTACCAATACTCAAATGCTTCGTTTGGACTTTGGATTGAAGGAAAACATAGGAAAGGAGAAGGACAGAAAGTTAATTGCAATTGTTATTTTGGAAGGAAAGGAAGGGAAACCAAAAGAAACAAAGTGATTACTTATCCCTTCTAAAACCCTGTTTCCTTCCAAAAAATGAGAGGAAAAGGAAAGAGAGGAGAACATTTTAATGAAACCATCACAATCCAAAAATAACCCTAGTAATTATAACCAGAAAATAGTTTTTTTCCTTCCTTTCCTTTCTGCTATTCCACTCCAAAAAAAAATAAGTCTAGGCATAGCATGATCCCAGTTCCCAGGGAAGGATACAATTTCAGCATGAGGAGTGACAAAAATAACTGAATGATGGGAAGGAAACAAACCCTGGAAATGGTTTCAGCAGGAGGAGTACCAAGCAGATCAGTGACAAGATCCAATTGGTGAACCACATTCTTCCCAGGAAACAAAGGTTTTCCTGTAAGCATTTCTGCAAATATACATCCTATGCTCCAGATATCAATAGCAGGCGTGTACTGTAAAAGATTCAAAGTCTTCAGCAAATACGTGAATATTTTTCAAGAAATTATTGTTTATGATCAATTCTACAAATTGCTTAACCCTAAGAAATTAAGCCGTAAGCTACAATCAGCTGAAAAGCTAGCTGCAACATGGGGCCATTAAGAAGATATAAGCAAGGCACAAAACTAATGAGGTCATTACTGATGATTTTGTGAGAAGCATTGACAAATTAGTAATAATCAATAAGGCAGTTGACTATAACAATATAAGCTTTTTAATACTTCAGACTGAAAAAAATATCATATTAAACCAAGAAAGAAATGGCGTAGTCTCTCTGTACGCAAAGAATGAGCATGCAAACAAAATAAAACCTGCCAAACCTAAAAGCTATTCAAAATTTAAGTAAAGAAATTCCAACCCTCATGATCCATGCCATAATAAAGATTCATAAGACAAATATTATTGTTCTCTATTTTCACACCCATCAAGGTTCCTCTCTCTCTATATATATATACACACATATATATACAGTTCCTATCTCATACGGTCCAAACTGTACATACCAGTTCTATTTCCGAAATTCTGAGCCAAGGTAGACCAGCAGCCAAACAGGGAAAGTAGGAGCTTAAAGTTTAAAAAAAAAAAAAAAAAGCAAGCTAAAAATAGCTCTCAGCTTCTCTCTCTTCCCCGTGCACTTTCTCTCTCTTCCTCCTCAATTTCTCTCCCTCTCAAAAGCTCTCATTCTCTCTCAAATCCACAGTGCATTTGGGTGTGTTTTTGTGGTGCTGAACTTGGGTGATTATGTGTGTTTGGGTGTGTTTTGGTAATGTTGAAAGGTTCTTAAGGATCATTGTGTATGGTTGGTTGGGAACGAGAACTCTATCAGCATCTGGGATGATTCTTGATTGCTTGATTTTTCGTCAGTTTCGTATGAATCATCTATCAAAAAGTCAGCGAGTTATTCGGGCAAAGGGCTCGGAATTGGAATTCTGTTTTAATCAAATATTTGAGAGAGAATGAGAGCTTTTGAGAGGGAGAGAAAGGAGGAAGAGAGAGAAACTGAGAGTTGAGAGGGAGAGAAAGTGCACGGGGAAGAGAGAGAAGCTGAGAGCTATTTTTAGCTTGCCTTTTTTTAAAAAAAAAAACTTTAAGCTCCCACTTTCCCTGTTTGACTGCTGGTCTAGCTTGGCTCAGAATTTCGGAAATAGAACTGGTACGTACGGTCTGGACCGTATGAGATAGGAACTACATATATATATACACAAATATCATCTACATATGGAAGTACGTATACTTACCTTGGAGAAAAAAGAACCACAGAGTTCAGGAGCACGGTACCATCGAGTTGCTACATAATCCTTTCATAGCAGATATACCAGAAAATATATTAAAATATTGTAGCAAATCAATGAAAAAAATTATATTGAGTGACGCCACTTTTAACTTTTAGATTAGAAGCTGTTAAAAACGGCACAAAAGTTTACAACTTTTCCAGTAAATCACACATACAGTCCAAAAAATAGCTGAAGGGGTATCATCAAACGATACACGTGCAAGCCCAAAGTCACAGATCTTCAATTTGCAATCTGCATTAGCCAGGATATTCTTTGGCTTTAAATCTCGATGGAAGACTTGAGCTGCAAAAATAAAACAATCAAAAGTATCATCAAGTATACAGAAGCCTAGCCGATTACACAAAGTAATAAAAAAAGATATAAAAAAGGGTCAACCTGTATGTATATACTTTAAAGCTCGAAGAAGCTGGTACAAGAAAAATTGATAGTGTTCAGGAGTAAGATCATCGTTTGCCCTGATTACTTGGTGAAGATCAGATTCCATCAGTTCAAAAACAACATATATATCTTTAAATTCCCTTCGACATGGGGGAAGCATTATATGCTTTATTTCTACAATATCTGGGTGTTTAAGCAGCCGTAGGAGCTTAATTTCTCTAAGAATACGAGTGGCATCAGATACATGCTCAAAAACGTCATTGATCTTTTTTATGGCTACCCTATCGCCAGTGTGAGTATCAACTGCAGCTGCAACAACACCGTAACTTCCCTTGCCAACAACCTCTTGGATTTCATAAAGACTCGCTTCACCATATTCTGTGAAAAATTCTTTGTCGAGCATTGTCTGGGTTGAACCAAACTATTATCAGTACTAATCTTTAAAAATTATAAGTTAATAGCAAAGAAAAGAACAAGAAAACCACACAAAAATGAGCAAGTGAAAAACAAGGAAATACCATATTCCAATTAGCCCCAAATATTTACCCTAACATAAAGACTTGAACTTACAAAGATATAATTTCATCATCCAGGTTAAACACTAGTATCTAAGGATAATCCAGCAAGTACACGGGTTTGTATTCCAAAAATCCAATTAAATGTCTGACGAAGAACAGGTACTAAATAGCATAATATCATAAAGAAGAAGCATTAGGGATCAACTCTAAACCTAGAAATAAAAAAGCTACAGATCACGGATTTTTTACTTCATTCAAACTTTATGCTGTCCATAAAACTTTAAACAAAGAGTAAAACAAAGAAATAAGTCAGGGATTTGGATTGATCTCGAAAGTGAGTCCCACTAGAGACCATGATAGACAAAGTTTTTCCATCCGAGTATTGCCTATGGTTCGTAAGGTTAGTATGCTATTGGGTTAATTTTAAGTTTTCCTATTTTAGGAATTCAAACATAAATTAACTTTCAAATTTAGCAGCCTCTCCAAATGCAGCAATAAAACTTCATAAATCTAACCTCCCCAGATCGTGCAGTGCAGGAACCTCACGTATAGTTTGCCTCGAGGAATGGTAAAATTAAGGATTTTGAATGACTAAAAACTAAAATCATGAGGGGTGATAGCAATGTCACACATATAAAATTAATATCTGAGGCACGCAGGAGCATCTTTAATAATATATTGAGGCTGAAATGTGATAAGTTTCCTGCCACAATGAAAACAAAAGATATGGGATCCATTTACTAACCGAGCAATATTTCCATATGATCAAATAAAAAGGTAAAAGAAAAGGAAATCCGAGCTAAAATAATTGGATCTGTATAAAACAACCACTTAAAGAGGGGGAAGAAGAGAAAAGATGAGTGTAAGTCCATCTATTGGAAGCCAATCCAGAGAAGTGTGGAAGAAGAACATTAAAACCCTTTCGGGGTTCAAAAAAGAAGCATTTTTCAATTGTTTGAAAGCATCAACTTTAGATCGATACATCTAAATTTTCAACTGAAAATCCACAGTTCATCAAGTTTCTTATAGTAATTGTAGAAGAAAAACCTTATGCTTGAAACGTATATATGTAAATGGTATATGTGTATATGTATACACACTTGATCTATAAAATGTTCAAGAGCATATTCATGGATAAGACCCACATACACATACAGATATATGATGTCAAATAGCCCAAATAAACTTTATTTAGAAAAACTAGACCTTCAATAACCTATGAAAAGGGAAGCAAGTTTGAATAACCATCAAACCTATTAAGATCAAGCAGCAGCAGGGGATTCCTCTCCGAAGGCGCTTGCGTAGGATTACAAGCCTTCGGAGGAATACAAGTTGAATGGAACCGATCAAAACAGAGAAAACAGATATGACCCAATCAAAGTAATACTTTGAATACACATTTAGATAGACTACATATAATATATATATACACATAAGTCATAACCCGTGCCACTAGTACTTATCACTATTGAAAACGTATCTTGCAATCTCAATTCTTAACTGTACAATATTTTATCCCTATTATTATTATTATTATTATTATTATTTTATGGATCAGAACTGGGAAAATTGAACTTGTTAATACATCAGAGCAAGTAGATTGATATGTATTTTGTGGGCATGCGTATACAGGCAGGCAGACAATTTATGAGTGGAAAAGGAAACAAGTGACATAAAATATTGGACTAAAAGATCCATAAGGGCAAAAATAATATAATAAATATAAACTTTTATGTGTGAAAGTAAAAGACGAAATTGATGCTGCAATAACCTAATCGTCTTAAAATGCGAACCTTATCTTATCTATCTACATACAGAAAGAGAAAGAGAAGACCTTTTTTAAAAAATAAATAAATAATCGGTGAAGATGAATCTATCTATAAAGATAGGTTAGCTGTTGAACATTGATGTCAATCCTGTTGTTACAACGGCGTTACGGATCGTGGTGGCGATGAGAAGAGAGCGACGCTGAAACCACCGACAAACGCCGTCAATTAGAGTTCCGGCACCGCTTTCCACGGACCAGGGTTCCGAGGGCTTGCAGTGTGGCGGGTGGAATAAGAGGGATGATCGAGGGTTTAGTGAAGATCGGACTTGAAAATAAAAAAAAAATTGTTTTTAAACTGTTTGGAAATGGAAAAGGACAAGGAAAAGGAGGGAGTATTATTTGCTGCTCCACTTTATTTCCTCCCAAATCTCCGCTAGATTGCCTCCACAGTGTCCGCAATAATTGACTTTCAAGAACTTAACATAAGTCTACCCATACAAAACCATTTTTTTTTAGGTGCTGTTATTTATATTAGAGGTGTTTTTGGTTTCAGTTATGGTAAAAATTAAAATATTTTAATTTTTTTCTAAATTTTATAGTTCAATTTGGTTTTGGTCTTTGTATTTATGAAACCCAAACCCTTCCCAAATTATTCGGGTTTAGTCCGGTTAGGTCTTATTCAGGTTTTTTTTTATTGTTAAAACTTTAGTTTAAAATTGCACTAAAAATATAAATTCACTCAAAATGCGCTACAAAAAAATTATATAATGTATTTATTTTAATAATTAGCTTAAATAATTATTTATAAATGTAAATAATCCATAGAGTTGGGTCATTTATATAATGTAAATGTTGTAAGAAAGTTTCCTCTTTTTTTCAACATATTGTAAGACAACTTAAGTAATTACATTAAGTTAGCAAACATTTTTTTAAAAGATTCAGTTTTTTCGATCCAATTCGGGAACCCCAAATCCCCAACCTATACCTAATAAAGAATATTTTCTCCTTATTCCACTCATTTTTAAAAACAATTTTCAATTCACTTTAATAGTGGGTGAGTTTATTCAATGCATTATATAAACATAAACTTCCATTGTTACTAAAACAAAAACATATAAATTTTATATAAACTCATAAAAATATTCTCCTCACCCAATAAGAGGAAATACACACTTCATCCCACCATTTTTTTTATCAAAAAATCCAACCCATTGCATCTATTTTATACGTGCCAACCACATACCACCTATTTTTTATATGCCAACCAATAAAACCTTCTTTTTTTTTCCATTACGCATTCACAAATTTATTATTGTCCTGATTTGGGGTGTTCATCGGATAGAACGAATCAGAATATAGGCATTCGGATTTTTTCCCCAAATTTTTGGAATCTCAAATATCTTTTCAATTCCAAAAATTGAAAAAAAAAATCAAAATTGGAATATTCAAAACTTTTGGAATCTTTCAATTTCATAAAATTTTGGAATAATTTATGAATTATTTGAAAGTTTAATGATGAATTCTAGTTTTTTTAACTACATTATATAAAATATAAATCAAATAGTTCAACATCATAATAACAAAGATAATCACATATTTTCGCTAAAAAAAATTTCGTTCGGTTGTCAAGGAGCAATATAGGGTTGTCAAGAATGGATAGTAGATATAGGTTGTTATACTTGTTAATATTAGTAGTAATTATGTCCTCTCTGATAAATTGTTTAATTTATAGTATATAAAAATATTATAAATATTAATAAATAAAAATATAATTTCAGAGTATATATAGGAAAAATCAAAATGGAATTATTTGGAAATTTTGGATCGGAAATTCAAATACAATTTTCTATTCCATTACATTTTTGGAAAATTCATAAATTAGAAATGTCATGTCTCGTTTCAACTTTAAAAAAAAAAATTGGATTGAATTTCGAAACTTTTGAACAATCCTAGTACTTATAAAGCTTTTTTATGAACTCATGGTTCATTGACAATTAAAATCTCCCCCTAAACCTTCAAATTGATCATTTATTCATATTTAACAAAAGTAATTCAATCTTCGTATTTTACTGATCATCAGAAAATTACAACTAAATTTTAGCTACATAATAAAAACAATATAACTCATATATTGTATAAATAATTATCAAATACAAGTTATAATAGTTCATAAAAATATCTCTTAAATTTTTTTTAGGCAAAAAAGGATGTTTGATAACTAGCATGACGTATTATAATCATCAAATTTTTGTATTTCTATATCGCATATACAATTAAGTAAATTTATATTCAAAACAACTATCTATTATATTTCAATCATCTTCAAAAAGATTAAAAAAAAGATTTCAATCCTTAATACTGAATCAAAAATATATAACTGATGTAATGATTAATTGCTAATCATTATTCTATGTAACCGATTGAATAAAATTAAAAAATATTTTAAATGTAGAAAATATAATAGTAATAATTATAAAAATAACCTCAAGTTATATTACAAGTATTGCTTCTCTTAATTGGAATTGTGATATACATGTATGAATAAAAACCTATGCAATTTTTCCATCACCAAAATAGAAAAGGAGAAACAAACATTAGTTTTTTTATTACCTGTTGTTATTTGGCTTTTTCTACTAGAGATAACGCAGAACCACCGCATCAATTTTTGCTGACAGTGGAGGAGTTGACTAAGAAGAAATAAGATAAATAGTGGAGTGTGGGCAGGGGCGGAGGGATGAAGGGGCGAGGTGGGGCCATGGCCCCACCTGGGTTAAAAAAAAAAAAATTAGTATAGGGTGAAATTTTAGTATAGGGTGTCTTGTGCCAGAAAGGAAAGAATAGGGGCCATTGTGTAATTACGGTGAAAGTTTTTTTGTGAGTTTGATTTAATTTTGGGTGGTGGGAATTCTGGTGCATGTCCTGCGCATGGGGGGGTGGTGGTCTTGAAGATTGGAAACTTATGTGGAGGGGGTTTTGTGTTATTAACTTTAATAGTTGGAGGTCTTAGTTTGTAATTTAGATAAAGTTATGCTTTTAGGTTAAAAGCAGGCATAGCAAACAAAAGCAGCAAACATTCAAACAAGCAGTAGCCTGTAGCCGCCGCCCGCCTGCCCGCCTCTTCTTCTCATCTCTCCATTTTTAAGCAGGCAGCTGTTTCTTCTCTCCATTTTTATTCTTCATTTGAGGTTAGATTTCTTCTTTATAATTTTATACATTGTTCTAAAATTTGGAATATTAAGAATTTATTTATTGATGTTGATTATTCTAGATTATTGATGTTGATTTGCTTATTAAATTTTAATTTGATTATTGAAGTTAATTTGTTTATTAGATTGTTATTTAATAAATTGATATTTGATTAATATATGTGTTTGTTAGTTATAATTTATAATAGGTTGAAGTTAATTAATTTTAGTTATAATTTTAGTTATAATTTTGATTAACATATGTGTTTGTTAATTGTTAGTTATAATTTTTTAGTTATAATTTTAGTTATAATTACTATTTACTAAAATATTTTAATTTGATTATTGAAGTTAATTTATTTTAGTATATCATTTTTTATTTTTCAGAAACAAAATGGAAAAATATTTTAGTAAAATAGGAGTGGGTTCTACTTCTCGAAATATTGGTTCGAGTTCTACTCCAAATGTCGATTCCACTCCATCAAATATAGATTCCTTCGCTCCAAATGTCGATTCCACTACTTTTTCCAATTTAGAGCTTGAAAGTGATCCTGGGTTAAGAAAAAGTATATACGATTATGATGCTAATATTAGAGAGAATGTGAGGCGAGCATACTTGCAAAAAGGCCCTTGTCAACCAAAAAGTCATGATTTTCCTTGGAATGGTTCTGGATCTCACAAACGTAGATTTGTTTCATCGTGGTTTAATGATTACAGTGGTTGGTTGGAGTATAGTTTATCAAGTTTACGAGGGCAAGGTTATGATGGAGCAAGCAATATGCGAGGAGAATTTAATGGTCTTAAAAGTTTGATATTACAAGAGAATAGTTCTGCTTATTACGTACATTGTTTTGCTCACCAACTTCAATTAACACTTGTTGCTGTTGCCGAAAATCACTCAAAGATTTCTACATTCTTTGATGTTGTTACAATGTTATCAAATATTATTGAAGTCTCGTGCAAGCGCAGAGATATCCTTCGAGAAAAACAATATGAAAAATTGATCGAAGGAATTTATACTGGGGAAATTTTGACAGGTTCTGGATTGAATCAAGAGAAAACATTGAAGCGGGCTGGAAGCACACGCTGGAGTTCGCATTTTGGCACACTTGTTAGCTTAATTGATTTGTTCTCTTCGGTAATTGATGTTCTCATAATTATTGGCGGTGATGGACAGGAGCCAAAGCAAAGAGCAAAAGCAGACACTCTATCAGAATACATTCATGTTTTTGAATTTGTATTTATCTTACACTTCATGAAAAATTTGTTAGGAATTACAAATGATTTGAATCTAGCATTACAAAAAAAAGACCAAGATATTGTAAATGCCATGGCTCTTGTAAGAATAACAAAGTTACGCCTCCAACAGTTGAGGGATGATGGATGGGAATCTTTACTAAATACGGTTTCAATGAGGTAAATATGGAGTTGTTGTTGTGCATGGCTTGTCTTGATCCAAGAGATTCATTTTCCGCTTTTGACAAGGAAAAGTTGCTTCGATTTGCTGAGTTTTATCCATTCGACTTCTCAATAATAGATTTAAATGCACTTCAATATCAACTTGATAACTATATTTTGGATGTGCGTTCGAATGATCAATTTTTAGAAGTGACGGGAGTTAGTGGGCTTGCTAAGAAAATGGTTCAATTGAAGAAGCATCGCACATTTCCTTTAGTATATATGCTCATCAAGTTGGCTTTACTTTTACCTGTTGCAACTGCAACGATTGAGAGAGTTTTCTCGGCAATGAAACTAATCAAGACTCAGTTACGGAATCAGTTGGGAGATGATTTGATGAATGATTGTTTGGTCGCATATATCGAGAAAGATGTTTTTGAAGCTATCGACAATGAAGATATCATTCAGCGCTTTCAAAATATGAAGTCTAGAAGGGGAATGTTGTAACTAAATATATGCTTTTTTGATTTTTAATGTATAAGACGTTAAGTATTTTAATATAATATTTTTTTTTTGGCTTTATTATTGTATATGCAAAAAAAAAAAAATTAGTGTGGTAGTTTGGCCCCACCTGAGCCAATATCCTGGCTCCGCCACTGAGTGTGGGTCAAGAACAAATTAGGGTAAGTTTATATATTTTTACGAAAAACAAATATAATATCGAGTGGGATATAAAAAATAAATTAGAAGATGCATTTAAGATAACTCACAAATAATATACATTTTTTTTTTGTTAGGAGATAAATGTGGGTGAGAATAATGGATTCAATACTATTTTTTAGGTTCATTTAATTTTGATTTTGACTTTTATCAGAATGAGAATAGGAATAATAATATGGGTAAGAG
The DNA here is from genome assembly GCA_021464415.1 of Lonicera japonica. NCBI lineage: Eukaryota > Viridiplantae > Streptophyta > Magnoliopsida > Dipsacales > Caprifoliaceae > Lonicera > Lonicera japonica. The sequence goes on along the minus strand of CM038465.1, from coordinate 62,935,557 downwards.
CACCCTTTTTTTTTCAATTAATTTTTATATCTATACTAATATAAAAAATCAACCAGGCTTACTATTTTTAAGGACGGTTATTATACTAAATGGATTATCAATTTTGTCTCTTTTATAATTATCTTTATTACTATAATCGCTGGTTAGGATAAAATTAAAATGGTTAATTTATGTTTATCCATTTCTTGCTGTCAATCCATTTTTAAATTATGGAATTTTTGAACTAACTCTTGTAATATTACCCATTTAAAAATTGAGAAGTATATGTATTAATTAAATAATTTTTTAATTATATATATGATTTTTGATTTATATTCTTAATGAAAATCTACTTTCATATTAATTTATTTTATAGTTTATGTTGGTGCCAAAAACTAGGAGGTCGTTTTCAACGCCACGCAGTCAATTCGATTATGATAAATGATACGAGTGATAAAAGGGAAAGTGTTGAATTTGAGAGAGTCAATGATTTATACAGGAGGTTGACCTCGTAAGGAGATACGGGTTACTCCTCCCTTGTGGAATGGAGCTCAGAGCTCGGTTTGCCTTGTATTGATGATAAATTTACAAGTATACAAACTTTCAAAGGTCTCTCTTGCCACTATATTTTATTATTATTACAGTAGGTTGGAGAAGCTGAGTTATCACTAGTTTAGTCTCTCGTAAAGAGGAGCTCGGTTACAAACTGTCTAGCCCTGTCTATACCTCTCCACACTCGTCGATGAAGTACATTCTTTCTTTTTTTGTTCTTAATTGGGAATTATGTCTTCTTCTTTTCTTTGTTGTTGATGGAAGTAAATGCCCTTGTATAAATATATCATTGGAGGAAACGTGTCGCCAGGACCCCCAGAGAGAGTCTGGAGCCATGCTTGTATCAGTATCAACTCTGACCTCGCTTCTCCATGAATTTCGGTGCATTAAATGCAGCGGGTGTGCATTTAGTAAAAGTAAGGGAAGCTCTGCGCGTTCTGTAAAGCAGGTGACAGTCGCCCATACCTTCGCCAACCACTCTGGCAGAGTGGTTGGGCGATGAAAGAGAGAGGCAATTTTGGAGCTCATTGAAAAGGCTCCGGAGCTCACGTTTTATAATACATAGTTCGAAATCGATCCTCAAGTAAACATACAGACCTTAAAGGAGATCCATTTTTCTCACGAGGTCATGATAGTTCTTCTCCGAGCTCCTTGCCCAGCAATGAACTCGGTGGCTGACACGTGGACGGCCACGTGTTAACTCGAGGTTGGCGGGGTAGAATGCACCATTAATCCGCACCATCAGTTGCCCCTATCTTCATCATCTAACTCAGGGGAGCTGGTTGAGGAGGATAAGAATCAACGCTTCAGGTTATTTGGGAGGTCCCTCGAGCTCTGCGTATCGAGTGATGTGCACGGGGGGGCTTTGAGGGAGGTTAGAATTAATCTCGTCCCAAACATCTCGGATATCTCGAATTCAGGAGCTTTCGAACTGGTTCGAGCTCTTTGGCGCGACCGTTACTGTTTAGTTAATACGGCCGTTCCGTATTCCTTGGAGATTGTGCTGGCAGTGGGTCTCCGATTGAACATTTAAGGCATTTGAAAAGACACTTAGCTTCTCTAGTACACCCTATAAAGGCTCTCCTACCTTAGAGCATTTTTCTTACTTTCCATTTCTTCTTCTCTTAAACCCTAGGCACGTTAGAGATTTAGAGCCCCCAAAACATCCTTTTTACCGCATCATTCTTTTACCCTGGCTTACAAACCATTTTATGAGAACTCCTTCAAGAGGTCGAGCGTTTCTCTAGATACCTTCATCAGGTTGATTCCCCATTTTGCTCATTCTTCTCATCTTCACACTTTAGCGGTTCTGATAGAACACTTCACCGATCAGACCCAGGGTCAGGAAAACCTTTCCAATGTAGAGCAGGGCCCCTCCGAGGTGAATGTACCCAGCCTTCTTTCTGACGTGAAGTTTATTGAGATTTTGGACATCGAGGGAGAGTTGGTTCGCATATGTCTCCCTCCTTGTGTGCCCGACGACTTAAAGGCCATCGATCAGTACTCAGAGTATCTCAGTTATCTGGCCAGTTTTTGTATATCTTCGACCTTTTCTACGCCTGATATCCCCAGACTCAAGGACAGATATTTACTCCCCAACTCGGTCAGGATTAGGGCTCCAGGCCCAGAGGAAAGAGCTTGCTACTACAGGCCTGGGGAGGTCTATTTTTATGAGACTGCCTTTAAACACGGGCTGAGGTTCTCCATGGATGACTATGTTAGAGAATTATTGGTGATTATGGACCTCACCCCCTCCCAAGTTAGTCCAAACATGTTGTCCTGCCTGATAGGATCGGTGCTGATATTTAAGGCCGTTTCTGCTGGGAGCCACAACATCTCCATGGAGGAGTTCATCTCCTTGTTTCAGCCAAAGGACAGCGGTGGGAATAATAAGGGCGTTTTCAACTGCCCCACAAGGCTAAGGGCCTCGAAGATCATCTATAGTCTTCCCGATAGCATCCCCAACTAGAAAAAACGATTCTTCTTCGTCTCAGGGGAGGACTGGGAGCACGATTCAAGGTGTCCCAGTATCCATGACCTCAAACGTTGGCTCTCAGATCCCGATTCCATTAGTAAGTTTCTTCTTCAGTGCCAAATGAGTTCGCTTATGTATTCAACACCAGGGTTTCTAACTTTTTTCTTTGTTTCTTGTTTTTCAGTAAAGGAAAAGAAACCGGTTCAAGTGAAGACGTCCTGGATGGAGGATGCTAAAGACTTTTTCCTTAAACACTACGTAGACATCGTGGCTCCTTGTGGAGGTACGGCTTGGGCCCCAGGCCTTCCAATACAGAGTCTCACCTCTTTACCATGGAGGATTTTCCTTCTTTGGATGTACTTCTGCTGTCCAAGCGGAATAACCTCGGGCTCCATTCCTCTAAAGCTGTTCAGAAATGGGACAGTGACCGAGCTCCCGAATCTGAAGCCCCACAAGAGAGCCCCGTTGGGGGAGCTCAGCCTGTCTCCCCTGTAGACAGAATGCTAACCGTAGCCCCTCTTCAACAAGTGCCCGTGGTACCAAAGAGAAGTAAGTATCCGATCTGCTCTTCTTTCTCTCTTTTTATACTCATAACCCCTGCTTTTCGCTTTCTTTGACCTTGTTGTTTTCTTTTCCAGCCTTGGTCTTCAAAGTGAACACCGAGAAGGCAACCAAAAGATGGACTGCACTGGCCAGGGGTTTGCCCTCTCTAAGAGATTTAAGGGGTCAGATAGAGCTAGGAAAGCCACCTTGAAGCAACCTCAGGTTTCTACACTACCCCCAATGGCCGCTGTCAAACCTGCTAGCCCTCCACCAAAAAGTGCACAAGGTTGGGTGGATTCATCAATGCCCCCTTAGAAGACTTCCATCCTCTTAGCCTTAAGAGGACTTCCTTAGAGATGAGGGGGGCTTCAGAAAGCAAATCCCCTAGTCTTGTTCGTAAAAACTTCAAAGTTTTTGAGGAGCTGGGGACCATGGAAGAGGAGGTAGTGATCACGGGAGCTAAGGATGCCCCAGCGCCGACCTCTAAGGGACAACCTGACGAGGGCGTGCTTGACCCCAGCGTCCAAGGTAGTTATGCGTTCTTCGTACAGGGATACTCCCTACCTCCCCTATCGCAGAAGGTCCTGGAGCAGGCAAGGGAGCGAGGGACGAACTCGCTGGTCAGCTCCTCCAGCCTTCACATGAGTCAGGTACGTGTTTTCTTTATTCTGAGTTCACTTTTTCGAGTTCCTCAAGCATAACCTGTCTTTTTTTTGTTTTTTCATAGGCCATGAATCTATTCTTCTCAACCCTTCACTTGGCTGAGAAGGGTTCTAATGCAGTGGCCAACTCTGTCCTTCATGAGAAGTTCACCAGAACGCAAAACGAACTCTATATTGCCAAGAGTGACTTGGAGAGGGTTGAAGATGACAAAAGAGTTATGCTGGATGATTAAGCCAAAATATTGCATTTTTATATATGTTTAGATGGCTTAATATGCATGAATTTAATTTTAATTATCCTAAATTGTTAAGAATTTAGCTTTAATCATGAACTAGGATAGTATGTTTATTTTTAGTGCATTTTACCCTTTTTACAGGTTAAAAATAAACAAGAATGAATCTAGAAGCAAATTCTCCCAAAGTGAGTTATTGCGGGTCAAATTCGGAGCTGAATTAAGTTCAAGAAGTGAACCGAAAGAAAATTCCAAGCTCAAGCATTAAGTAAGTTGATGGAAGAGACTAAGAGAAGCCAATAGAGCAGTCCCAAGCAGAGAAGAGTCATTTGAATCAAACCGAGAAATTTTTGAATGAAGAAGAGATTCACCGCGCGTAACGTCTCTGTTCCAGAGATTTTTGGTATTAATCCGTACAGAATTTGAAGAAAACTCTAGAGACAAAAGTTGTATATCTTTGAGTTAGATACACGTGGGCGAAAACCTTACGTCAATCGGAGTTCGGAGCGCAAAGTTATGGCCGAAATACGAACAGTGCACTGGAGGAGCAAATTCCTGCGCGAATGAATAAATTAATTGAAGGTGCAAGAAATTATCGAAAGTTGGTCTAACTCAGATGGTGTGAGTGATAAGTTTCTTTTTTATGGTCTCGGGTTCAAGTCCCATGCGTTGCAATTTATATTTTTATCAATTTTCAAGTTTCAAATTGGGCCAAGCCCATGACCCATTAACACACCTAATAAAATTAGGTTTTATAATATATATTATATATAAATCAATCATCACGTAGCAGCAGCAAGCCGAGCAGCAGCAACAACAGCAGCCAGCCGTGGCTCTCTCTCTCTTTTTCTCCTTTTCTCTTCGTTCTTTTCTTTTCTCTCCATTCTTTTCTTCTTTCTTTCTTTAATTAATTTTTCTTTTACAACATTAAAGCTTCGTTTGTGTTGCTTCCATTATTTTTCTTTGGTGTTAATTTGGAGTTTGAGAAGAAGGGTTTGAGTTCATTATTGAAGATTAATTTCAGAATTTAATTATTGGTCTACGCGCGTACTTCAATTTCAGGTTCTTAATTTATTTACTGTTTTGTTAATTCTTCTTATAAATTTTGCATGCTTATGATTTTAATTGCTTTTCAATTTATAAATTTATATACGCTGTTTTATTTGATTATTTTGTTGAGTATGAATTTATTAGATATGTTTGGCTAGTTCGTTAGTTAGGGGTCCGTAAGGAATGGGTATGCCGACGCGGTAATTTTTCAGACCCGAATTTAATTCTAATTAATTTTTCATTGGTTAATAGGTCATTATAAATATGATTTTTATTAAATTATTATCCTAGTATGCTAATAACATATTTTTATAATAAATTTAATAAAATCTTTTCGACAGAAGAACCAAACTAGTTTGAATCATTATTTTTGCGCTAAACCCTAACTAGTTGACTTAGGGAGCGGTCTATACTCTCTAAATTAATTGGTTATGTATCTTTTTAGATTTCAAACTTAAGTGCGCTGTTTTCGGTAATGTTTTTAATTCTTACTTTTTGATACCAAAATCGCCAATTTTATGTTTCCACCGTCATTTTTAGTTCAAATTTGATTTTAATCATGTTTTAACATATTTGAATTAAATTGTGGCTTTTACTTAATATTTCTAAACTCACTTTTAATAAAAGGTTTTGTAGTGTCAAGCACTACTTCACTTTAATAAACAAGTGTTTTCGGTAAAATTAAGTAATGCAAATTGATTCCATAATTAGTATTAGTACGTGTAGTTCATGTCACGCATGAATTATTGCGAAAAATATGAGTTTATGAGATCAAGTAGCTTGTGGAAAGTACGCTGATTTTTTTAAGAAAAAATAATTAGAAAAGGATTCTCAGTCCACCGAATTGCCCGTTGTGTTGCCCGGAACTTATGGATACCCCTAGCACTTTTTATTCTTAATTTTAATTAAAGTTTTTCACTCGTTTAATTTATTTAGCACGCTATTTTTATTATTTATTTTATTTAGCTTTATTATATGTTCATTTTATGTTAATTTAGTTTCCGTTAGCATAGCAATGTTTCGCTACCTTTAGGTTTAGTTTCATTTGCAGGTTTTATTTAGTTATATTACCTTTTGTTAGTTTAGTTATTAATTCTCATTCCATTCCCTCCATATTTCATCTTTTCTTTATTTTTTTTTATTTTTTTTAAAAGAAATTTTCCTAAGTCAAAGAACTACCCTCCTCCCCGTGAATCGACCTCGGACTTACCGATTATTTATTACTTGACCGACCACCTGCACTTGGGAGTATTAATAACTTCGCACTTTTTGAGCGTAGTCACTGGACCAGCTGAGCAACGCCTTATCAGAGACAGAGGCCTAAAGAGCAAAATGGACGGCTTCAGCGCCGTGTTCTCCCGCCTGGAGTCCAAGTATAAGGCATTAGGGCAAGAGTGTGAGGCGTCAAAGCAGGAGGCCTTCAGCTTTAACAAGGAGCTGATCAGCGCCAGAAAGGATTTCCAAGCCGCTGGGTTTGCACTTGAGATGGCTTAACGGTCCTCAGAATTAGAGCGCAAAAAAAGGGAAGACGCTGAGGTGGCACTTAAAAGCAACCAGGTTCGACTTTCTGATCTGGAGGAGGAGTTGAGGGAGCTGAAGGAATCCCTCCCTGCAGTAAGAGCTCAAGTCGTCAAGGATTTTTACAACTCCGAGGGCCCATTACTAAGGATCTCCGACTATTTTGTAACTGGTTTTTACAAGTGCAAGGAGTGGGCACTGCAGCGACCAGAAGAGCTCGAGGAGTTAGAGGCTCCTTCAGAGATCGAGGTGACTCCTGAGTTGGGGGCCAAGATCGCAGAGAGGAGGACGGACGCCCTTGTCGTGTTGCAGTTGATACGGGCGAGGAGCCTGATGTGCTTACCAAGTAGGAGACTTGAGAGCCCTCCCCCTCGAGGCCTGGAGCAGGAGCAGGAGCTAGTGATGGCGATAAAGAGTAGTTGTAATAGCTCCTTTGTATAGGAATCTAGGACCCATGCAATCTTTTGTGATTTTGATAGATCATTCGTATAGGAATTTAGGACCCATGTAATCTTTTTATCACGGAATGGAAATAACAGTTTGGGTGCTGAAAATAACATTACATGTCTTGCTTTTATTCTTGCTTCTGCTTTTGTCTGCGTTGTACGTGTGAGATATTGTGGAATGAGCTCTGTAAGTACATTAATGCCCCCACCACGTAGTCAAAATCAGCCAAGATTTAACAAGACAAACATTGACAGGGTGTAAGTGTGCTTCTAGCGAGCTGAACACTTACTAAACTGACCTCTTCGTGAGAGTTTTTTTTTAATAAACAGAGTGTAAGTGTGCTTCTGGCGAGCTGAACACTTACTAAACTGATCTCTTCGTGAGAGGGTTTTTATAAACAGAGTGTGAGTATGCTTCTGGCAAGTTGAACACTTACTAAACTGACCTTTTCATGAGAGGATTTTCATAAACAGAGTGTAAGTAGCAAATAACGAAGTATTTGAGTAAAACATTCTATTCACATTTTTTCGAATCTTTTGTAAAAGTACAGGATGTCCTAACTTAAGGGTAATATTTTTTGAGGTGTTCTATGTTTCACGGCCTCATGAACTCCATACCGACTGAAGTTCTTAGGTAATAAGTGCATGGCCTGCAGACTTTAATGACCACATAAGGGCCTTCCCACTTGGCAACGAGTTTGCCATGTTCAGAGACTTTTGTCGCCAAGGTGACTTTTCGGAGTGCCGAGTCACTAACACTCAAACTTCGGCGCTTGACCTTTTTGTTGTAGCCTTTAATCATGCTTCTTTTATATGCTTCTTCTTTGATTCGAGCTTGTTCTCTCTTTTCTTCGAGAAGGTCTAGATTGGCCAACAGGTTTTCGTTATTACAAGCTGAGTCGTGATGGTTAATTCTGTAAGTTGGGACCCCCATTTTCACGGGGATGACTGCCTCAGTTCCGTAGGTTAGGGAGAAAGGGGTTTCACCTGTTAAGCCCCTGATCGTGGTTCTGTAAGTCCATAGTACCGAGGGGAGCTCTTCAGACTAGTTTTCCTTTGCATCATCAAGCCTCTTCTTCAACGAGCTTAGCAATGTTCGGTTGGTGACCTCCGCTTGGCCATTGGCCTGAGGATTAACAGGTGAGCTGTAGTGGTTTTTAATTCTATGTCCTTTACAAAAGTCCCTGAAGAGATCGCAGTCGAACTACTTTTCGTTATCAGTGATCAGTACTTTTGGGAGCCCAAAACGACATATGATGCTCCTCCATACGAAATTCTGGACCTTCAAGGTGGTGATGGTTGTTAGCGCTTCGGCCTCAGCCCACTTAGTGAAGTAATCAATGGCTACCACTACAAATTTGGTCTGTCCTTAGCCTAGTGAAAAAGGTCCCACTATGTCCATGCCCCATTGAGAGAAAGGCCAGGGACTGGTGACGGGAGTCATGAGCTCTGAAGGGAGCTGCTGAATGTTGGCAAATCACTTGCACTTGTCATATTTTCTTACCAGCTCCTTCGCATCTTGTAGGATGGTGGGCCAGAAGTAGTCTTGCCTGCTGACTTTGAGTGCTAGTGAACGAGCTATCGGATGCCCTCCGCACAGGCCTTCATGAATTTTCAACAGGGCTACTTGGGCTTGGTGTGGGTACAGGCATAGCAGGAAATGGAGGACATATCCCCTCTTATACAGTGTTGCTTTGATGATCACATATCTGTTGGACACGTATCTTATTCTCTTGGCCATCTTTCTGTCCTCAGGGAGAGCTCCATCGATGAGAAAATTCAAAATCAGGTTAATCAAGCATTTGCAGATTTGCACTGGGGCTACGTCCAGCTCTATGTGCTCATCTATGGCTTTTCTTTCTAGATATTCGACGTGCAGCCCACTCGGTAAGTCTGAAGTCGTGGCCAACTTGGCCAGGCGATTTGCTTTGTTGTTTTGAGCTCGCAGGACTTTAATGAAGATTATGTTAAAGTACTTCTGAGCCGCCACTTTGGCCTTTGCTAAGTAAGTGGCCGTGCGTTCTTCTTTTGCAATATTGTGACCAAGCAATTGGCCAACCACCACCACGGAGTCATTGTAGACCACCATTTGCCTTGCCTCCATGTCACTAGTTATCCTCAAGCTTGAGATTATGGCTTCATACTCAACATCATTATTAGAAGCCTTTAATAGGAATTTTAGCGCTATCTCTAGGGTGTTAGCCTCAGGAGTTATCAGTACCACACCAGTTCCGAATCCTTGTAGGTTAAAAGCACCATTGGCATGCAAGACCCACATGGGTTCTCCTGGTAGTAAATTTATTGAATTGGGCGGGGTTGAGGTGTTCGGGTCCGCAAGTGATAATAGCTCTGGCGACTCTTCAATTTGGTTTTCAGCGTAAGTTAATTCGGCTATAAAATCGAAAACAGTCTGGCCCTTAATTGAGGTCCGAGAATTGTACTTAATCACAAATTGCCCGAGTTCGACGACCCATATGGCCAGTCGGCCATATTGCTTTGGCTTGTTGAGGACCCTTCGCAGTGGTTGGTCAGTGAGCACGTCTATGGTGTAGACCTGAAAGTAAGGTCTTAGTTTTCGAGATGTGATGAGCAGAGCATAAGCCAGTTTCTCTAATATGGGGTAGTTCAGTTTGGTAGCTTGCAGAGCTCTGCTCATATATTATACTGGCAATTGAGTTCCCTCTTCATTCCTCATCAGCGCTGAGCTAACCGCCGTTCGCGATATCGCCAGATATAAGCTCAGGATTTTCTCTTTTCTTGGGGAGCTTAGGAAGGGGCTCCAAGATATTGTTTGAACTGCTGGAAAGCTAACTCGCATTCTTCGGTCCATTCGAAGGCCTTCTGCAATGTTTTGAAAAAAGGGTGGCACTTGTCAGTTGCTTTAGAGATGAATTTGTTGAGAGCAACCACTCTCCCTGTTAGACTCTGGACTTCTTTTGGCTTGGACGGGGACTTCATGTTAATAAGGGCTCTTATTTTCTCCAAGTTAGCTTTAATCCCCCTCTGGGTGACCATGAAGCCCAAGAACTTTTTCCCTTTAACTTCAAAAGCATACTTGGCCGAGTTAAGAGACAAGCCGTTCTGTCTGAGTATGGCGAAAGCTTCGTTGAGGTCGGACACATGGCTAATGGCTTTAAGGCTTTTGACTAACATGTCGTCGACATAAACCTCCATGTTTTGACCTATCTGATCTTTAAATAGCGTATTCATCATCCTTTGGTAGGTAGCACCCACGTTTCTTAAACCAAAAGGCATAGCCTTGTTGCAGTACATGTCTTCGTTTGTGACGAATGAGGTCTTCTCCTCATCTTCTGGAGCCATCCTGACCTGATTGTAGCTGGAGTATGCATCCATAAAACTTAACATCTCGTGGCCCGTAGTAGCGTCCACAAGCTGGTCGATCTTGGGCAGTGAAAAACTGTTCTTTGGGCATACTTTGTTGAGGTCTTTGAAATTCACGCACATCCTCCATTTTCCACTGTGCTTTTTTATGAGCACTACATTGGAGAACCATTTTGGATAGTGTACCTCTCGAATGAAGTTAGCTCGGAGGAGTTTTTGAACTTCTTCTTTAGCGGCCAAGTTCCTTTCTCCCGCGAAACTTCTCTTCTTCTGTCTTATGGGTGTGAAACAGGGGTCGGCGTTTAACCTGTGTACCATAACCTTTGGGTTAAGCCCCTTCATGTCATCGTGAGACCACGCGAAGACATCTGCATTAGCTCGCAGGCATTGACAAAGCTCTTCTCAAATTTTTGTGCAGAGTTGATCGTTGATTTTCAAGACCCTTTTAGGTTGGGAGGGATCCATGAATAAAATTCTCTAAGTCTTCCACCGACTCGCCTCGGAGCTCTTTCTCTTCATCTCTGGGATCTAGGGTTTCTCCTATTTTTCTACAGGGGTTTCTACCTCGGCCACCATGATGTCGGAGGTTCTGACTTCCTTCAGTGTTTTAAATTGATAGCTACGAGCTTCGACCTGATTTTCCTTGCACTCGCCGACTCCGTGAGGGGTCGAGAATCTCAGGGTCAAACTTCAGGTCTAGACGGCAGCCCTGATTTCATTGAGTGTTCCCCTGCCGAGAATGGCATTATAATGGGGAGCTCTATCCAATATCAAGAATTCAAAAATTGTGGTGATCTATTTGGGGACTGTCCCCAGGATTACAGCGAGCTTGATCGTTCCTAGAGATTTAGTCTTCTCTCCTGAGAAACCAACCAAGGTGACTGAGTAGGGAGTCAGGTGCTCTGTGGTGAGGCCCATGGCCTTAAAAGCACTATAGTACATGAGGTTGGAAGTGGCCCCTGTGTTAATGAGGATTCTATGGACATTGTGATTGCCCACCATTGCTGTCACCACTAGAGGGTCGTCGTGAGAAAAATCTACTCCGATCATGTCTTCATCGTTGAACATGAGCTCTTTAACGTCGTATTTCACCATTTTGGTAGGTCTAAAGCTGAAGCATTTTGCCTCCGAGCTCGAGGTTTTGGCCTGCCTAATGTAGGCTTTTCTGGATCGATTGTTGTTCCCGGAGTAAGAGGAACCTCCCTCAATTATAAAGATTTCGTTTTTGGGGCCTTTCCTTTGGCATCAGGAGGAGCCCCCTTCTTTTTGTCCACGTATTGCCTGAGCTGCCCTCTCTGAATGAGTTTTTCAATTTCTCCCTTCAACTTCCAACAGTTATCGGTCTCGTGGCCGTGGTCCTTGTGGTATCGGCAGTACTTGGTGGTGTCTCATTTTTTCCCAGGTGTTTTCATCTTTCAAGCTTCTGGGATTAGCCCTGGGTCTAACTGGGTGTAGACTTCCCCCAGAGGAATTGTCAGAGGAGTGAACTATTAGCGTGCCCTGCCGTCCTTTGGTTTGGTTATGTCTGCTTCTTTCTTATTTCTCTTACCCTCTTTCTCCTGGCTGTGGGGAGGGCTGTGCCCTCTTTGGCGTTTGGAAGTGAATAAGAGGGCTGACAGACCCGCTAGGTTCCTTCCTTGTAAAGTTTCTTTGACCCCGACCTGTTTATTGACCTCATCTAGGAGCTCAAACATTGTCTTTAGTGCCATTCTTGCCAACGTCATAAGGCAATATGGGGAGGTTACCCCCTCCATGAAGGCTGCCACCGCCACCTCTTCGATTAAGCCTGTGACTGTGAGGCTCTCTTAGTTAAAACGGCGGGCTTATTCTTTCAGGCTTTCAGTAGGCCCCTATTTTATAGTGAACGGATGAGTGGAGGTTTTGGATTGCCGCTTGGTTCCCATGAAGTGTAAGATGAACTTGGTGCCGAGTTCCTGTGAGCTCGAGATCAGCCTTGGTAGTAGACTGTTGCACCATGTTTTAGCTGCTCCCTTCAAAGTGGTGACGAAAGCTCTGAATACCATACTGTCCAGGACATTCTGGAGCCCCATCATGTTTCCGTATTGCTGCTAGTGGTCCACAAGGTCAGTGGTTCCATCGTATGATTCCAGCGCCGGGAGTATAACTTCTTCGGGACAGAGCAATTCTGAATATGGTTCGTGAATGGAGGCCTGGCGTCCCTTACTAGAGCTGCTGCCAAGCTCCCCGCCATATGACCCACAGTCTTTATCATTTCTGCCATTTGGGCCTCCATTTTGATCATCAGTATTTTTTTGACCTTTTTGACCGATTCTCTATGAGAGATTCTATCAAAAACGGACCCCTTGGATCTGGCTTCCGCCTCACGCCCCGACATTCTACTCGACGGGAGGGGAGGTAGTCCTATACTCGGGCTTCGATGTCGTGAAAACTCGTTCGGGCGTATTTCACGAATCATATTGATCTGCGGGTCCTTTGCTGGCAGGGGAGGGAGTGAGGCTGGAATTTTTTCATACGAGGTCCCCCTTTTGGAGCTGGAGTAAAGGGACTTGAGCTTACCAGGTCTGCCGTGGTTCCCCTCAAATCCTCTACCACGGTCCCCTAGTCTTTCTCTGACCGGGACTCGTGGAGGGATCGGGCGAATGACAGCAGACACAGAGGCTGAGGACGACCTGCTCCTCGTGCTAACTTGGGGACTCTGCCTTTGGGCCAGGAGTCTGTCGATTCAGATTTGAAGGGCAACTTGCCATTCTTGTAAAGCCAATACAGGGTCTGGTTAAGATTGTCTTGAAGACATAGTAAAATTCTCGGGTGGTTATACAACTTTAGAAAAGGTACATGACTTTGGTAAAAAAACTGTTTTTCCCACAGACGGCGCCAAACTGTTGGTGCTAAAAACTAGAAGGTCGTTTTCAGCCCCACGCAGTCAATTTGATTATGATAAATGATAAGAGTGATAAAGGGAAAAGTGCTGAATTTGAGAGAGTCAATGATTTATAGAGGAGGTTGACCTCGTAAGGAGATACGGGTTACTCCTCTCATGTGGAATGGAGCTCGGAGCTTGGTTTGCCTTGTATTGATGATAAATTTACAAGTATACAAACTCTCAAAGGTCTCTCTTGTCGCTTTATTTTATTACTATTACAGTAGGTTGGAGAAGCTGAGCTATCACTAGTTTAGTTTCTCGTAAAGCGGAGCTCGGTTACAAACTGCCTAGCCCTGCCTATACCTCTCCACCTTCGTCGATGAAGTATATTCTTTTTTTGTTGTTCTTAATTGGGAATTCTGTCTTCTTATTTTCTTTGTTGTTAAGGGGAGTAAATACCCCTTGTATATATATCATTGGAGGAAACATGTCGCCAGGACCCCCAGAGAGAGTCTGGAGCAATGCTTGTATCAGTACCAACTCTGATCTTGCTTCTCCATGAATTTTGGTGCATTAAATGCAGTGGGGGTGCATTTAATGAAAGTAAGGGAAGCTCTGCGCGTTCTGCAAAGCAGGTGACAATAGCCCATACCTTCGCCAACCACTCTGTCATAGTGGTTGGGCGATGAAGGAGAGAGGCAATTTTGGAGCTTGTTGAAAGGGCTCTGGAGCTCGCATTTTGTAATACATAGTTCGAAATCGATCCTTAAGTAAACATCCAGACCTTAAAGGAGATTCATTTTTCTCACGAGGTTATGATAGGTCTTCTCCGAGCTCTTGCCCAGCAACGAACTCGGCAGCTGACACGTGGACGGCCACGTGCCAGCTCGAGGTTGGCGGGGTAAAATGCACCATTAATCTGCACCATCAGTTTCCTTTAAGGATTTTTGTGAGTTCGGTTCTCTCGTCCACCACCTGGTTCGATTGGAATTCAACTTCTTTTTTTTAACTCCTGAAACTACATCGTCCGTAGGCGAGAAATCAGATGATGCCTTATTTACTTGCTTCTTCCATTTTGTTCTGTTAATAATAGAAGAGGAAGAGAGAAATCTTGTATTGTATTAAATTAATTGAATATACAAGGAAGAGCCCTATATATATAGGGAGAATACAAGTATGAAAAGGAAAATACAGAAAATGAAAACTATAGAAAATGAAAACTATACAAGTCAACTATAATATAAGGCAACAACATATATTTATACAATATATATCTTAACATCACCCCTCAAACTCAAGGCGACATGTGCGATACCAGCTTTAATTTAGAAATAAGAATAAGAAAGCGAGTAGGAGGATGAACTTTGGTGAAAACATCAGCTGATTGATCTTCAGAAAAAATAGAGAAAAGACAAATAGTGCTACGTGTGACATGCTGACGAACAAAATGACAATCGATTTTTATATGCTTAGTACGTTCATGAAAGACATCATTATGTCCGATCTGAATAGCACTTTGATTATCATAATAGAGAATAGTAGGAAAATATTGAGGGGCATCCATCTCCTCAAGGAGCCATCTAAGCCAAACAAGTTGTTATGTAGTGTTAGGATGGGTCTACAGCAGTAAAGGATTTATTTTAGGGTATTAATGTAGATGGCATTACGCAGCAGGGTTTGATGGTGTATAATGGTATGAGTAATAGCAATAGGGTTTGAGGTGGTGTCGATGAACACGATGGTGAAAAAAGCCGACGAGAATAGCTGGCAAAACATAAAGTTTTGTCTAAAGAATATTAACCACCTTTGATACCATGTTAATAATAGAAAAGGTAGAGAGAACTCTTTTATTGTATTGAATTAATTTAATATACAAGGAGGAGCCATATATATATAGCGAGAATAAAAGTATGAAAAGGAAAATATAGAAAATCGAAACTAGACAAGTCAACTCTAATATAAGGCAACAATATATATATATATATACGCAATATATATCTTAACATGTTCCTTTCACCACACTAGCAAATTTTTTCCCATAAGCTTCAATATAGTACTCGTCAAAGAAAGTGTACCTTATTTTGGGGGTTTTACAAAAGAAATGGAACCCTTGTTTTCTTCTCTCTGCTAACCATAAAGCATACCTTTTTTATTTGTTAAAATGGGCTCTTGACCTTTTTTTTTTTATTAAAAATAATATATTAAATAAACAACGAATAGTTTAATCAACCAAAATATATATCCTAAAATTATATTAATTTAAGCATGAGTTCCTAAAAAAATCTTAATCACCCTCAAAGATACTATTTGTTAAAATGGGCTCTTGACCTTTTTTTTAAAGATAATGAGTTATAGGGTCTCGATCCGTATTGTTTTATAACTCTAAGGACGGACTCATGTTTCATAAAGGAAAGTAGTACTAATTTCATAATTTGGTTTTAATGTTTTACAATAAAGACACTTTTTATAATATTAATTTATTTTAAGAAAAATGATAAATGTTGATGGACAAAAATACCCCTAATATAAACATCTCTTATCATAAACACTGCTTGCTATAGTAATGGTGAATCAATTTGCCGCTCCTCCCGCACCGAAACTTCCAGTACCTTATCTATCTCCCTAAATTCCCATTAAACCATTAAATATTTCTCTCTGTCTCACCAATGATCTCACCCCACCTTTTCCCACCACCACCACCCCACCCCCCCGACTCTCCGATCATATCGCCATTCTCATCTTCATCTTTTTTTTTGCTGGTGTAATTATAAAACAAATATAACTTTTGATTGAACCGTTGGATTGGGCTGATTTTTTGATATGTTGTTCGGAAGATAAAGTTACTAAAATTACGCGCAAAAATCAAGACGGTCAGAGGTCGTTTTGTTATCGAAATCGACAAGTTTCTATAGTCCAGTGGGATTTAAAAAAAAATCTGATTGCAACTTTTTTTTTTGACGAACCCCACATCGATCCATATATATAAATAAATTGAGTGGATGATGGTCTTATTAATTTTTTTATTCTCTGTTTTGTATTGGTGCTAAAACTATTTAGCACCTTTTGGTTATTGTTATGTGTGTTGACAGTTGGTGCTAAATGCATTTAACACCTTCTGGTTATTGTCATGTATGTTGACAGGTGGTGCTAAATGCATTTAGCACATTCTAATTGTGCTACTAAATCCATTTAGTACCTTTTGGTTATTGTCATGTGTGTTGATAGGTGGTACTAAATGCATTTAGCACCTTCTAGTTATGGTACTAAATGCAGGTTGTGAGCACCTTCTGGTTGTTGTAATGTGTGTTGATAGGTGGTGAGCACCTTCTAGTTGTGTTGCTAAATGCATTTAGCACATTCTAGTTATTGTCAGGTGTGTTGATAGAGTGCTAAATGTATTTAGCATATTCTAGTTGTTGTTATATAGAAGAGGTATTAGTGTCTTTTTTGTATAGTGCCCTTAATTTACATGGTTAATTTGTAAGTATTCTTTATAATTATTTTATTATTGGAATAGGGCCCCTATGCCCAATTCCCCCCCCCCCCCCTTTTTATTAAAAATAATATATTAAATAAACAACAAATAGTTTAATCAAACAAAATATATATCCTAAAATTATATTAGTTTAAGCATGAGTTCCTTAAAAAAATCTTGATCACCCTCAAGGATACCAACAATGTATGAGAGCATATACGAAACTTTTTTCTTGAAAAGAGCATATACGAGACTTTTTTCATGAAAATATATTCAACAAACCATTTGGGGAAACTTTGGGTTCATTCAGTTCCATTTATTCCTTTTTGTTACGGCAGCATGTGTTTAACATAACCTGAAGTCCTTCGGCTTCCTTGTATGTTAGAGCAGGAAATTTTACTTGAAACAATTTTCGATCAAAATAAGTATTAATCATTGGGTAAATAGAACAAAAACACCAATATGGGAAACATATTTAAAATCTTTGTTCCAAACATATTTTTTGACTGTGAAAATAGACAAACAAAGAAGAGGAGAATAATCGCGAGATTCCCTAAAAAAATCACTTTCCAATGGTGAAAATAGGCTAAAAGAAGTCGCGTAAAATTTACCCTTAACTGCTTTAGCGTCATGAAAAGCTCAAAGATGATGCTTGAAGGAGGAGGAGTTTTTTTTAACCCTTTTTTTCCTGATCAAACCCTTTCTTACTTTACCTTTACTCTTATCAACGTAAAAGTAAAAATAAAATACAATTAAGTGGATATAATTGCGTCAAAAACACATCAATATAATATTTACAACTACTTAATTAAAATGGATATACTTATTGATTTTGTGGATATTTTAACATTAAAATGTTAAAAAAATATAAAACTTAAATTACTAATTATTTTTTATACGTTTATCTCAACCTACAGATTAACTTAATAGGCAACCAAATTAATTTAACCATGCTGATTAACGCAAGAATTTGCGGATAGAAACAAAGTTACTCAATTAAAACTAATTTCATTGAGATTTGACATATGTATCCATTTCAATATATATCATAACATATACACTATAGATTCAAATTATTTCCTACCATAAATTTTTTACTAATTTGATATTATATTCCTTACGTTTATTTTTTATTAATTTGCATTTCTTTTTATCTTTAGTGGATGTATTATTGGTCAACATCAAATTTATCTACAAAAGTATATTTTTGGTTAAATCACAAAATAGTAATTAATATTTAAAAGTTCTACTGCTAACTTTTAAAAGTTTCACTGCAAACTTGAATTGAAATTTTCAACTTTCATTGCAAATTTGCAATAAAATTTTCTATGAAATTTATGAGTTTAACTGCAAAAATATGAGTCTATGAAAAATATTGTAATAAATTATTTCCTATAATTTGCATTTCTACTTATCATTACCGTAATTTTTCAAGTTTTCTTAAAAGGACTTGTGTATATTATTCAAAGTAAGTTCTTTTTTTATTATTAGAAAGAAAGTGAATGTTACCTTGTTGATTTTAAAATCTAAATATGCTAAATCACATTTTTGTTCATGACAATGTGGAGTTGACAAGAAATGAATTTTTGTTGAAAAAGTTTGTATCATGTCGTTATCGTCTAAATTAATACATATTAAGGATTTATCATATGAGTGGCCCATTTTTATCCATAAACCAACACCATTTTTTGTTTCAAATTTTCATTTTAATAAGACGATGTGCGCATAGTGAAAATAGGCATGCATACGCATATGTGCTTTAGTATCTAGTATATATATATATATATATCAGCCAAATCCTATGTATTCATGTACCGGAAGGGAAAGGGGAAGAGGTGCTTCAAACATTTATTTTAATCTATTCTTAGAGGTGACTTCCTTATAGAGGTGTTTTCGATTTCAGTCGGGATAAATATTATGAGACGTAATCCCAAACCAAATTTTTATGTTTGGATTGGATTCAGTTTGATTTTGGTTTTTAAATCTGTTGACCTATGGTCTTAATCTTATTTTGATAATAACAATAAATCAATCATGTGTAATTTAACATGTTTCTTGATATAAGTATATAGTTCATTTACTTGAAAAATTCAAGAAAAACATGACAAGGATTATTCTTTCACTATTCAATCATTGGATAAGACAAGGAACACTCTTTCACTATTCGATCATTGGACAAGACAAGGAAGATCAAATTTCTTAATGCAAATCATGAAGTACAAATGATCAAAAGACTATATAAAAAGTTTAAAGGAAAAAGCTTCAAATGAAGATCAATCCGAAGAAACAAATTAAAGTATTCGAAGACTTGTTAATTCAATAATTGAGTGAGTGCTTAAGATTTATGTAAAGTTACTTTATTGATCAAATCCTTATAGCTCAAACGTATTCATGCATCTTTTAAAGATTGATTCAAATAAGCTTGAAATTGAATTTATTTGAAAAACATTATTTTACAAATACCGAGTTTCAAAATAAATTCATATTCATTTTAAATGATCATATTTTAAGCTATAATAAAATAGGTATCTTAGAAACATATCTCTGAGATTCAAAAATCATTAAAATTTTATTTGGAACTAAATTGCTAAATTGCAAAAATATTTTTATTTTATATTTAAAATTCGCTCAATTTTCACACAGTTTTGATCTAACGGTAAGATGAAGGCCTTCTCGGACTCCGATCATTTTAAAAATTTTACAGTAGTTAGACAACATCTCTTATCACTTTAGACTAAAATTTGAGCATGATCCAACAGTCAAATTGGGAGAAATTATCAAAACAAATTTGAATTTTTTTGTCAAAACTAGCTGTTGAAAAGTTTGAAAATGTATACCTTTGACCCAAAACCTTTTTTAATCATTCTCAACGGCCATATGGTTTTGCAAGCTATATATATGAGGTCCTAGACATGTTTTAACACACCTTGAATCATTCTAATACTCTATTATTCATATATTCAAATATACAAAGATTCAAGAACATATTTTGATCAATCTTTCATCTTTTGAGCTATATTTTTTGATCAGTCTTGATAACTCTAGTGTGACCTTTATTTGTAATTTTCAAATACACTTGAGAGTTATTGTATTGGTGTGTATCACCACAAATAATTCATTCTTCATTTCAAAAGAGAGTTTGTCTCTTTGTAGAGTAAGAGAATCTTGTGAAAAGTGTAGTGGGTATAGCTACATTGTGAGTGTTGTGTGCATAACAACATTTGTATTGATGTTTGATCTTCACCCGAAGAAGATTGAATAGTGAAAATTCTCGGGGAACTAACCGAGCGCAGACGTATGGTTTAAGAAACTGAACCGTGAGGACAAAAAGTCTCGAGCTTCAAATTGGTTTAATCTTTCTAAACTCAAGCTCTCTTTTTATTGCTATATTATTACTTATATTTTGAGATTGCTTATTTGCTTATCTTGTGATTGATTACTTTAAGTTTATTATTTTCTTAATATTGTTGCTTAGCTAAATTATTTTACTTAAACATTTTGAAAAAGTTTTAAATTCCGCATTAAAGTTTTTAAACCCTATTCACCCCCCTCTAGGGTCATTATCCGACCAACAAAATCTTCCAAACTTAGAATTGAACCAAATTTTTCGTTTTGGTTTTATTCGATATTTATATTTAATTTTTTTAAAAAAATTGTAAGCCAACACTTATTTTAATTAAAAAAAATAATAACTCTATACTTGCTCCTACTTATTTTAAAAATATTTCCTCTTACATTTATAATATAGTTCAAATATTTATGATAAGTCAAAGAATTAGTTTCTCATTAGACCTCGTAAATTTCAGATAGTGAAGTAATATTATTTTTGAGCGATATATGCAATGATTCACTTGGGTTTCGCATCGGCACAATCCAAACTTGAACCAAACATATTTAATTTTAATTCTGTTTCTTTGTTTTTGCTTTTGTTTTTAATAGATCGGTTAGGCTCAATACGGCTTGATCGTTCGGTTTTTGGGTATAACACCTCTACTTCCTTGTTATGAAGACAAAAATGATGTCAACCGGAGACAAGATCATTGGTTCTTCCAAAATATAACTAAATACAACTATTCTACACGAACATATAACTATAACACATTATAAGAAATATATATATATATTTGTAGGTCGAAAAATACCCTAGAGGGGGGTGAATAGGGTTTTTAAAAACTTAATCGGATTTTTAAAAATGATTTAAAAATATTTGATGTCTATATTTATCAAGCAATTAAGAACAAAGTTAATTCCAAACACAATGAATAAATAGCACAATATAATAGAGCAAGAGATAGAAAGATTGAACCGATTGAAGTCGAAGATTTTTTGTCCAAACGGTTCGGCTTGTTCCCCTACTCCGCGCTTAGTTAGTTCCTCGAGAATTTCCACTATAACCGATCTCCTTCCGGGTGAAGATCAAACCTCTACAAGTGTATTCTTCTCACACACTCTTACAATTATTGAAACACCCTCAATACTCTCACAAGAAATCCCTCTTACTAATCTATGAGATACACCTCTCACAATTATGATTCAACGGAGTTTTGGTGACAAACACCAATGTACAATATCTCTCTTGTATATGAAA
Source organism: Lonicera japonica (assembly GCA_021464415.1). Lineage (NCBI taxonomy): Eukaryota > Viridiplantae > Streptophyta > Magnoliopsida > Dipsacales > Caprifoliaceae > Lonicera > Lonicera japonica. Next base: position 62,914,349 of record CM038465.1, on the reverse strand, counting down.
AAATACAAATGAAACTCACACTAAGAGATATCAAAATTGATCAAAGTATATAGCTCAAAAATGAAAGATTGATCAAAATGTGTTCTTGAATCTTTGTATATTTGAATATATGAATAATAGAGTATTAGAATGATTCAAGGTGTGTTAAAACATGTCTAAGATATCATATTTATAGCTTGCAAAACCATATGGCCGTTGGGGATGATTAAGAAAGGTTTTGGCTCCAAGGTACACATTTTCAAACTTTCCAACAGCTAGTTTTGACAAAAAATTCAAATTTGTTTTCTTAATTTCTCCCAAATAGACCGTTGGATCATGCTCAAATTTTAGTCAAAATTTTCAGGAGATGTTGTCTAACTACTGTAAAAATTTAAAAATGATCAGAGTTCGGGAAGGCCTCCATCTTACCGTTAGATCAAAATTGGACAAAAATTGAGCAAATTTTAAATGTAAAATAAAAAATATTTTTTCAATTTAACAATTTAGTTTCAAATAAAATTCTAATGATTTTTGAACCTCAAAGATATGTTTCTAAGATATCTATTTTTATTAGAGCTTAAAATATGATCATTTAAAATTAATATGAATTTATTTTGAAACTCAATTTTTGTAAATGATGTTTTTCAAATAAATTCAATTTCAAGCTAGTTTGAATCAATCTTTAAAAGATGCATGAATATGTTTGAGCTATAGGGATTTGATCAATAAAGTATCTTTACATAAAATCTAAGTACTCACTCCATTTAATGATAATTCGAGTATTCGTGATGCTTGATTTTCTTGTGCATATCTTTACTTGTTTGAAGTTCTTGATCCTTTCTTGGTTTTGATAACTTGTAGAACATGTGGAGATCATTCTTGTGCATATCTTCACTTGCTTGATGATCTAGATCTTTTCTTGGCTTTATATAGCACATATATATCACTTGAGTTTATTTCTTGTGAGTAGAGGCGTTTGTAAAGCTTGTGTGAGATTTTGATTGCTTCGGTTTGAAGTTACAATTGGTCGGAAGATATATCGGTTAAAATGGCTATCATCATTGGAACAACCGAGTTAAATAACACTTTATAAACTTATTGTAATTATCAAAATAAGATTAATTGACTTTAAGGTCAACAATCTCCCCCTTTTTGATGATGACAATAGAGTTAATGTGTGTTTATAAAAAGATAATAATTTTAAGCATATGAATAATATGCTCCCCCTAAATAGGTGCATAGATAAAAATATACAAGCAATTATTAAAATGAAAAATACTTGCATATCGAAAAGTACTTAAACAAATAGACAAAGTAGTAGTTCTTGATCAAGCATAGCATAATAAAATAAACGATAAAATAAACGAGTGTGTACCATTATCACTCATGACACACACACATAACACACATACTTTCTCCCATTTTTTATTCTTCAAAAATTAGGGAATCAGTAATTATCAATCTAAAGCTACAAAAATACTTGTTAATACTCATAATAATGTGTACATTAATGCAAGCAAATTTTATATGAAATAAAAATAAAAGAAAATTAAGCATAATTAAATAATGTATGCTCAAAATTAAGCATTATCAATCTCTTTTTTTTTTTGGAATAAACTAGATATCACAAGCTCTAGTCATACCAAGTTCACGTCGAATAGTACAAAAACGATTTTCAGAAAGCGGTTTAGTGAATATATCCGCAAATTGCGATTCGATGCTAACGAATTCAATATCAACATCACATTTTTGCACATGATCACGAATAAAATGATATCTTATCTCAATGTGCTTAGTACGTGAGTGTTGTATGGGGTTCTTGATCAAACTTATGGCACTTGTGTTGTCACATTTAATGGGAATGTGGCTAAGACTAATTCCAAAGTCTTCTAGTTGTTGTTTAATATATAAAGTTTGTGCACAACAACTTCCGGCCGCCACGTATTCCGCTTCAGCCGTTGAAAGGGCCACCGAATTTTGTTTCTTACTTGACCAAAATACTAGTGCGTGTCCTAGAAAATGACATGTGCCACTAGTGCTTTTCCTATCGATTTTGCAACCCACAAAATCCGCATCGGAATAACTTATTAGGTCAAATGTGTTCTCTATTGGATACCACAAACCCAATGAACTAGTACCGGAAAGATAACGAAAAATTCGTTTTACGGCAAGTAAATGTGATTCTTTAGGATTCGCTTGGAATCGTGCAGAAAGACATACACTAAATATAATATCCGACCTAGAGGCCGTCAAATACAATAAGCTACCGATCATACCTCGATATTTCTTGATGTCCACACTTTTACCTTTCTCGTCTTTGTCAAGTTTCAATGTTGAACTCATAGGAGTGCTCATGGATTTGGCTCCTTCCATGTCGAATTTCTTTAAAAGCTCCTTCACATACTTCTCTTGATTAATGAAGATGCCTTCTTTGCATTGTTTCACTTGTAATCCAAGGAAGTAGTTCATTTCTCCCATCATGCTCATTTCAAATTTCTTTTGCATACAAGTAGAAAATTCTTTGTAAAGATTGTCATTAGTAGAACTAAATATAATATCATTAACATAGATTTGTACAAGTAGCATGTCATTGTTATGATTTTTGATAAATAAGGTAGTATCAATTTTGCCTCTAACAAAACCATTGTTAATTAAAAATGAACTTAATCTATCATACCATGCTCTAGGTGCTTGTTTTAAACCATACAATGCTTTAGATAATTTAAACACATAATTCGGATAAATATGATTTTCAAAACCGGGAGGTTGTTTCACATAAACTTCCTCTTCAATAAAGCCATTCAAGAAAACACTTTTCACATCCATTTGATATAATTTAAAATTCTTAAAACATGAATAAGCAAGTAGCATGCGAATTGCTTCTAAACGAGCTACGGGTGCATATGTTTCTTCATAATCAATGCCCTCCTCTTGATTGTATCCTTGGGCAACAAGTCTAGCTTTATTTCTAACAATAACGCCATTTTCATCCTTTTTATTTTGAAATACCCATTTAGTGCCTATAATAGTATGATCATTTGGTTTGGGAACAAGTGTCCACACTTTGTTTCTCTCAAATTGATTGAGCTCTTCTTGCATAGCCATCATCCAAGATTCATCTTGTTCGGCTTCATTTATGTTTTTGGGCTCATATTGAGAAACAAATGCCACATTATTGCAAACATTTCTTAAGGATGATCTAGTCATGACCTTACTAGATGGCTCTCCAATAATTTGATCAATAGGGTGGTTGGACACAAATTTCCAACTCTTAGGTAAATCATTCGAGTTTTGCTCGGCCTTACTTTCTATCTCTTTAGAAGAAATTTGAGCACTCGATGGTTCTTCCTTAGATGTATCATTAATTTGTATATCCAAAACTTTTTGGATAATTTCAACATCATCATCGGAATGCACTATGGGTGTAAAATGATTAGTTTCATCAAAAACAACATGCATAGATTCTTGAACAACTAAACTTTTCTTATTATAAACATGATAAGCTTTACTATTAGTAGCATATCCAAGAAATATTCCTTCGTCGGATTTAGCATAAAATTTTTCTAAATAATCACGATCATTTAAAATAAAACATTTACAACCAAAAACCTTAAAATATGCAATATTAAGTTTCTTGTCATTTCATAATTCATAAGGTGTCTTATCTAACTTTTTACGAATAATAACACGATTAGTTACATAGCATGCGATATTAACGGTTCCGCCCAGAAATATTCCGGTAAAGAATGTTCATGTAACATGGTTCTAGACATCTCTTGAAGAGATCTATTTTTTCTTTCAACCACACCATTTTGTTGAGGAGTTCTAGGTGCTGAAAAGTTATGATTAATACCATGCTCATCACAAAAATTCTCAATATCAATATTATCAAATTCTCTACCTCTATCACTTCTAACATGTATAATAGAAGCACCATTTTCATTTTGAACATTTATACATAATTTAGCAAATACATGAGGTGTTTCACTTTTATGTGTAAGAAAGAATACCCAAGTAAATCTAGAAAAATCATCAACAATCACAAAGGCATACAATTTACCACCTAAACTAGCAACCGAATTAGGTCCAAATAAATCTAAATGTAACATATCAAGTGGTCTAGTAGTAGTAATATCTTTCTTAGTTTTAAAGGAAGACCTGTGTTGTTTACCAAGTTGACATACATCACAAATTCTATCTTTAGCAAATTTAGTTTTAGGCAATCCTTTAACTAATTCCTTTTTAGATAATTTATTAATTAAATCCATATTAGCATGACCTAATCTTCTATGCCATAACCAAGAAGCATCATTTAACACAGATAAACATTTAACATCTTGTTGAGATAAATCATTAAGTTCAAGAGTATATACGTTATTTGATCTATAAGCAGCAAACAAGATATAATTATCACTAATATTTTTAACAATGCAACATTCGGATTTAAAAATAATTTCATAACCTTTATCACACAATTGACTAATACTAAGCAAGTTATGTTTTAAACCGTCAACAAGTAAAACATTATCAATATAAGAATATTTATCACCAACCTTACCTATATCAATGATTTTGCCTTTGGCGTTGTCTCCAAATGTGACGTTGCCTTCTTGTTTGGGAATAAGACTTAAGAAATTGTTCTTGTCTCCCGTCATGTGCTTTGAGCAACCACTATCCAAGAACCACTTGGTTTTGCTACCTTTGGCTTTCAAGCACACCTACACCATAACCTTAAGTAACTTCTCCTTTGGTAACCAAAATGTATTGGGTCCCTTTGGGTTAGCAAACATAATGGTTCCTTTTGGAACCCAAGCAAGCTTTCTTTTAGGAAAACTTTCATTCCTATAATAACAATGATCCACGTAATGAGTATTTCTACCACAATATGAGCAAAGATGAGTGGGATCATGAGGTGTGTATGTTTTGAAAATTTTTTTGTAATCCTTTTAGTTGTCAATTTGGTTATAGCCCAAACCGGCTTTGTCAAAAACACACCTTTGCATTCTTAATAATTTATCTAAGTTATCCTTTCTTTTGGTGAACTTGGCTAGACTATTAGTTAAGTCATCAACTTGATCTTTCAATTTGACATTTTCTAATACAAGTGAGTTTGAAGTTTCTTTCTCTTTTCCTTTCTTCAAGGTTTTGTTTTCATTTTTCAAAAATACATTTTCTTTCTCAAAGTTTTCACACTTGCTAGAAATAATCAAATTTTTCTTTTTAAGGCTTGCATACATTTTAGACAAATTTTTAAATTTTTTATGCAATTCCTCAAACATATCATATAATTCTTCATAGTCATTCTCATCATGTATATCATTATTAATAGAGGCATTATCATCACTATATGAGTCATAAGAAGAGTGTACCTCATCGTCTCTTGCCATAAGGCAAAGATTTGCCATTTCCTCGTCACTAGAATCGGCATTGGATTCATCTTCTTCGGAATCACTCCAAGTACCTTTGAGGGCGTGTCTTACTTGCTTGAAGGCTTTGTCTCTTTTGTCTCTTCTTTTCTTTCTTCTAACCGGGCAATTTGTTTTGAGATGCCCTTGTTCATGGCAATGGAAACACTTCTTTTCTTCTTTATTTTCAACTCTTGGTTGAAAGGATCGATCATTGTTCCTCTTTGATGAAGAACCAAAGTTGTTTTCTTTTCCTTGAAACTTTTTCTTATTGGCTAGAAATTTCATGAAGTTTCTAGAGAGGAGAGCCATGTCATCGTCCATTGACTCTTCATCATCCTCTCGTTGACTTGCCTTGAGAGCAAGAGTCTTCTTGGTTTTTGAATCAACTTCTTCTTCTCTCTCTAATTCCTTCTCGTGGGTTTTAAGCGAACCCAATAGTTCATCCATGCTTAACGTTTTGAGATTCTTGGCTTCTTGAATAGCCGTTAGTTTGGGTCTCCACTTCTTGGGAAGAGTTCTAAGAATCTTTCGAATCTTATCCTCATTAGAATATTCCTTTCCAATAAGATTTAAAGCATTAGTAATAATAGAGAATCTACTATACATAGAAGCAAGTGATTCATTAGGCTCCATTTTGAAAAGTTCATAATTATGAACGAGCATATTAATATTATCATCCTTAACTTGTGAAGTTCCTTCATAGGTAACTTCTAATTTATCCCAAATTTCTTTGGCGGTTTTACAACTAGAAATCTTGTTGTATTCATCTATAGTTAATGCACAATGTAGAGCATTCAAGGCTTTAGCATTAAATTGGATTTTCTTAATATCATTCTCATCATATTCGGAAATAGATTTAGGAGTGACTATACCATTTTCATCGGTTTTGATAATCTTATAAGGTCAATAAGTGTAACCTTTCATTGTTCAAAATCACTAGCTTGAAGGAAAGTACACATACGACTTTTCCAATAACTATAGTTTTTGCCATCAAATAGAGGTGGTCTAATGGTGGAAGAACCTTCGTTAATTCCGGTTCCTTGATAAATAGACATGATCGTAAACTCTAAGATTGTTAAATCAAAACAAGAGTACAACCTCTAATACCAATTGTAGGTCGGAAAATACCCTAGAGGGGGGTGAATAGGGTTTTTAAAAACTTAATCGGATTTTTAAAAATGATTTAAAAATATTTGATGTCTATATTTATCAACCAATCAAGAACAAAGTTAATTCCAAACACAATGAATAAATAGCACAATATAATAGAGCAAGAGATAGAAATATTGAACTGATTGAAGTCGAAGATTTTTTGTCCACACGGTTCGGCTTGTTCCCCTACTCCGCGCTCGGTTAGTTCCCCGAGAATTTCCACTATAACCGATCTCCTTCCGGGTGAAGATCAAACCTCTACAAGTGTATTCTTCTCACACACTCTTACAAGTATTGAAACACCCTCAATACTCTCACAAGAAATCCCTCTTGCTAATCTATGAGATACACCTCTCACAATTATGATTCAAAGGAGTTTTGGTGACAAACACCAATGTACAATATCTCTCTTGTATATGAAAAAATACAAATGAAGCTCACACTAAGAGATATCAAAATTGATCAAAGTATATAGCTCAAAAATGAAAGATTGATCAAAATGTGTTCTTGAATCTTTGTATATTTGAATATATGAATAATAGAGTATTAGAATGATTCAAGGTGTGTTAAAACATGTCTAAGACATCATATTTATATCTTGCAAAACCATATGGCCGTTGGGGATGATTAAGAAAGGTTTTGGCTCCAAGGTACACATTTTCAAACTTTCCAACAACTACTTTTAACAAAAAATTCAAATTTGTTTTCTTAATTTCTCCCAAATAGACCGTTGGATCATGCTCAAATTTTAGTCAAAATTTCCAGGAGATGTTGTCTAACTACTGTAAAAATTTAAAAATGATCGGAGTTCGGAAAGGCCTCCATCTTACCGTTAGATCAAAATTGGACAAAAATTGAGCAAATTTTAAATGTAAAATAAAAAATATTTTTGCAATTTAACAATTTAGTTTCAAATAAAATTCTAATGATGTTTGAACCTCAAAGATATGTTTCTAAGATACCTATTTTTATTAGAACTTAAAATATGATCATTTAAAATTAATATGAATTTATTTTGAAACTCGGTTTTTGTAAAATGATGTTTTTCAAATAAATTCAATTTCAAGCTAGTTTGAATCAATCTTTAAAAGATGCATGAATATGTTTGAGCTATAGGGATTTGATCAATAAAGTATATTTACATAAAATCTAAGCACTCACTCCATTTAATGATAATTCGAGTCTTCGTGATGCTTGATTTTCTTGTGCATATCTTTACTTGTTTGAAGTTCTTGATCATTTCTTGGTTTTGATAACTTGTAGAACATGTTAAGATTATTCTTGTGCATATCTTCAATTGCTTGATGATCTAGATCTTTTATTGGCTTTGTATAGCACATATATATTACTTGAGTTCATTTCTTGTGAGTAGAGGCGTTTGTAAAGCTTGTGTGAGATTTTGATTGCTTCGGTTTGAAGTTACACTTGGTCGGAAGATAAATCTGTTAAAATGGCTATCATCATTGGAACAACCGAGTTAAATAACACTTTATTAACTTATTGTAATTATCAAAATAAGATTAATTGACTTTAAAGTCAACAATATTTACTTAAACACTCTTAAAAGTCCTCAATTTAATGGCTAAGATTACACAATATCGGCTTTGATTCATTTGAGTTGTTAGATTGAATTCTAAAACGTCATATCAACTCACATTCAAAACATACGCCTTTCCCTCTCATCAACTTTTTTAAAAAACTTTGAAAATCATAATTTTAAATCTAAAAGTAAAAAATAATAAAATTTATATATTTTAAATCCATATTTTTTTTAATAAAATAAGATTTATTGTGCGACCAAATTATGCGTAAAACTTTTAGTAAAAGCTATTGAATATTCCATATTCAATGTGGGTGCATGTCATTGTTTTTTAAAGTGTTACAAAATTGTGTAATAAACTATTACATCATAAAGTAAAAAAGTATATAATTTATATATAAAATATTTTATAAGTAAAAAATATAGAATCGCATAAATGTTCAAACTACGGAGTATCTCAATGTGCATTTAGATTTTATACAGTGGTCTACGATGACCCTGAAACCAAGAATAGCAATTGCTAAATTATAAATAGGCCTGTCAATTGGACCGAGTCGGCCCTAAGCCTGCTTATTCGGCTCGTTTAATTGAGGAACTAGATTTAATTGAATTTGAGTCTGGCCGAGTGTGAACAAAATTTTAAGTCTGAAATGAATTTTGGCTGAACTTGAATTTCAAATGGTCAGCCCGAACTAAGTTCGGCCCGCTATACTAACTAACATAACTATGTTATTTATTAAACCAATCCGCTGCCCTTAGGGCTCGTTTGGTTCGAGTTTTAGGAATGGAATTGGCATCCTAGATGCCAGGAAACCTTTATTCCTGGCATCCTTTATTTGATTCCATTAATGCTCGTTTGGTTGGAGTTTTAGGAATGAACTCGGCAAATTATTTTTTGTAATTTTCTGGGGAAAAAATATTTTTTTTAATTTTCTGGGAATTTTTTTTTTCACTTTTTGGGAAAAGAATATTTTTGAAAATTTTCTGGATTTTTTTTTTCATTTTTTGGAAAAAAAAAATAGTTTTTAGACAAAAAAAAAATTATTCCTCAATTTGGGAATCCAAGATTCCTCCCAATTTATAAGAGAATAGATTTTGGCAAAATGGGGGAATTTAGGATTCCTAGGAATCCTAAGTTCCTAGCTAAAACTCCAACCAAGCAAAATAATCCTAATGGATTGGAATTTAGGATTCTAGGAATCCTCAAAAACTCCAACCAAACGAGCCCTTAGAGTTTAAACCTCATCCAAATGCATCACACCACTGTTATTGGGATTTTATGCATTTGTATTTCATAATTTAGATATCGTTTAGAATATTTTGGACTCTTCGGACTACATTGTAGTCTAGACTATTTTAAATTTTTATTATGTAGTACTTTTCAAATTTTTAGACTATACTTATTATTCTTATATGGGCTGACCCAACTTCTGGCCCAAAACCCGTTGTAAATTATGAACTGAGTTTGAGTATATACGGTGAGTTTTCATTTATGTTCAAAATAATTTGGATTGAGTGTGACAACTTCATGCCCAAATTATGTAATTTATGTTCAAAATAATTTAGACCTAGCGTGAACAATTTCATGCCCGAATTATGCAACTAATTGATAGGCCCAATTCTAAATAAAGTTTGTCCATCTTAATGAATTAGGATTTTTGCTTTTATTATATGTATACTCTTATTTTAATTAATGATTTTTTGTTCGTTTCACCATATTATCTGACATGAGCAATATAATGATTGGTATATATACATATACATATATATATATATGTATAGATATACGGTTGCAAATGATAGTAAATCTCACGAAAAGTGAATTTTCTTAGTGGAAAGATTATTAAACTTCTTTCAAATGATAATAATCCACCATCAAATGCAAAGCCCTACCTTTTTCGATATGTTTTACTTTTTTGGTTGTTGGGTGGGTAGATGAGGGGGTGGGGGGCATAGTATTAAATTTTACGAGAAAAGCACCAAAATTTATGATAAATACTAAATTGTATTTTTAAGCATTTATTATATTAAACATTAGTGTTTTGTTAAAAATATCAAAGTCAAAACATGTCTATTATCAATCTAAAGTAAAAGCAATATATGAATATTTAAGTGCATTTGATACATCTTGTAGGTATATATATAGAGCACTAGCGAAAATATATACTAAAGATGTGGTCTTCAGTAGGAGGGTATATATTCTCTTTCATATATAAATATAAATATGCAACTTTTGAAATTCACACTTTCAAGTTTCACCATTTGCCTTGCATACTTCAATTCTACATTGATATAATATTGTCCACATAAATTTGTTTTTGTACTCTACCTATAAACTCACCATGCATCATCCATCCTACTTCTAATCAATGTGGGACTTTGTTTCCGCTCAACATCGCTTTCATTAAAACTACAGTAATATTTTTGTCACTCATTCACTTAAAGATATTTTTCTTAATTGATATGATATTTATCCTAGATATAGATAGGTTGAATTTTTTTTTCCCTCATCATAAATTGATATTAAATCTAGACAATTACATGAGAATTAACTAACCAACAACCCCAAAGCCACATTTCATCATACACTTAATTCCCCCTACAATAATTCTTCAACTTAATTATGACAGTCCTTAATTTACTACTGCAAGAGATCGTTGATTCTAGCTAGATTATCAAGAAGGCATTTATATAATAAAACCCATGAATAAGTCAACCCTGTAACACTGTAATCTAAAAGAAAATTCGGTGCTAATTAGGTAAAAAAAAGCTGTAGTTCCTTCTGAAACCTTACAGATCCATTTACAAAGAGAGCAAAGTAAAATTCTAACTACATTCGAAATCTTCCAAGTAAAACAGGATTTTGAAACATGGGAATAACCAAACTACAGTTTCACCATTTTGTGGATTGACATTTGGCCGCTTTTCGGCTTGCATTCAAGTAAGAACTGAAGGCTCTCATAACTTCTTCATACGTTGGCCTCTTGTAGTCCACAGCCTGTTTCATTCAACAATAGTTCATGAACCAGGATTTAATTAACTAACTAAGCGGCTAAGCCTACCTTTTCAAACAAAAATTTCTGCGTATTAACAAGAACTAGGCAACCGGGCTGGGGCATAGCTTTGTATATATATATACCTGCTGAATTACTTCTTCTGGGGTAGCCCATTTCCACTCTGAGAATTCTGGTTCCCCCCTTCCCAAGCTTATCTCCCTTTCATCTTTTGTAAATCTCATAAGAAACCTGGATTAAGAGCCCCATTTTATTTTCAGGACATAATCAAAGTTACATTGAAAAAGAATGTGTGTATATATATATGGTACACACCATTTCTGTGCCTGTCCATGCCATTCGCCTCCCCAAAGACGATTGACTTTGGCTTTAACAGCGGGTGGGAAGTCATAAGTTAGCCACTTTGGAACCTATTGATTCACAATATATGAAAAAGTAAAGAAATATGGAGGGAGAATAAAAGGGAGCCTAGTAAGATATTTATTAAGATTTTTGACCTCAGCAATTAATTCAGCAGAGACTATCCCAGTTTCTTCTTGCAATTCCCTAATTGCTGCTGATATTGGCTCTTCACCATCTTCAATTCCTCCCTATACAATATAAATTTAGAAAAGTTAGCAAACTAAGACTAGTAACTGAAATACATAAAGTACACTGTCATAGTTGATTCGATATATATATATATATATGTATGATATGAACCAATTGATATTCATAAGTATATATACACATGAATTTAGTGGCATTACCTGAGGCATCTGCCACGCTCCTGGAACATTCAGTCTAGACGCGACAAAGACCTGGAATTTGACAGAGGATTAGCCTTTGTTAGTATACAATTTATACATGTGCGTATGTTAATACCTCCCATAAAATGAGAAACAATTAATCATAAGACTAACTTCTGCTTACACGAACTGAAAATACCAATTTTGTCAGCACAACTAGGCTTCAAAGAATCCTGAGTTGTATATATGTCTCAGAAGCATACTTTAATATTCCACTTGACCAGTAGGTTAATAATTGGTGGTATCACTACACACTACATGCAAGTTGCAATTTTTTTTGAGGGCACATTTTATATTATCCACACAAGTCAATCCAAATACTATTAATGATAGGGCAACCACTATCTGGGATTTGCAAATCTTTTGTTTTTTTTTTGTCAGCAAAATACTACTGATGGAATTTCTAGCTAAAATTCCTACAATCCCATTATGTCTACTTATTGAGTCACAACATTTTCAATTCTTGCAAACAAAAAACAATTAGAATGAGTAACCACAATAAATAAGGGGAGTCTTAAGCAATCCCAAATTTTCTCCAATAATTTCGTTGGACCAGATTTTCAGTTAAAGTTTTCAATGATCTTCTGGTAATAACACATACAGAAATTCACATATGTACAAATTCAATCACATAAAAAGGAAAATGGAAAACAGTAATAAAAAAGAATAGAAAAAGAGTAACACAACTAAATAAAATTCAGTGAACATTAAGGTTGCGTTTGGTTGCAATTTCTAGACAAGTTTTCTAGATGAGTTTTTAAAAAATTGGTGTTTGGTTGAATGTTTTGAGTTAGAGTTTTTATGTTGAAAAGTGAATTTAGTTTTGTTTGACTTTTTTTCAACCAATGAAAAAAACGCATAAAAAATTTCAAAATATAGTCACAATGGATCTTATTTTATAGATCTCGATGAGTAGGTTTCAAATATATATTTTTTATTATTTTTTGATTTTTGGATTTAAAGTTATGGCGTTTTGAAAAAAAATTTAGAGAGAGAAAGTATAGTGAAATAAATTTTGGGAAGTGTGAAAGTGAGTTGATTTTAAATTGTGTTTTGAGAAAATTTTTTAAAATCTTGTTCAGAAATGCCAACCAAACACAACCTAAAGAATCACCTCTTTCTAAACTAATAGTTGTCAATGCATCTCTTGCAAATTAAGACTTCACTTTAAGGGTACATCAATTTCAACTTAAAAATTACTTGCTAGGAGATTTAGTATACTGATTATGTCATAAAGAAAATTTGGAATCTTAATTCAGAACATGCAAAAAAGAACAGAGTATTCTTAGTTTTGGAACTAAGATGTTTCGATTTTCTAAACTTTAGGAGGGAACCCAATAATAAAAAATGGAAAAAGAAAATAGCTGATTTTTTTTTTAAAAATTGTTTAAAGTATATTGAAGGTTACCTGATGATCAGAATTAATGAGACAAACACCGACGTTGGGACGGTAACCGGACGGCAGACCCTCCATCTCTCTCTATTTCTGTGTATGATTGTATGTCTAATCGCCAGAGAGATAAAGAAAGAAAAGTCTGCACTAAAGATATATAGAGAAAGATTGTGATGCCATCACTATCAGAATGTGTCTTTGTGTGTATATATATATATATTTTTGTGAAAATGAAAAGTCAAATATATATTTTTTTTGGTTACAAAAAGTCAAATATATATAGAATTGTAAGGAATGAGGGAGTAATGTGAAGAGGAGACTCAGGCTGGCCAGGGGAGTTTCTTATCCTGCGCACCCTACCTTCCCCTCTTCTTATTACTAGCTAAAAAGTCAAAATGTTTCAGTTTCATACTTTTACCAGGGGCCAGTTGACTTTTGGTACTAATAACTAAAATTACAGCTTTAAATAAAGTGATTCAAGCAGCTGTTTAAGTTTTTTTTTTTTTTTTTTTCATAAAATTAAAAGAGGTTTAAGTCTTTTCTTTAATTTTATAAATAAAGAAAAACTCTTTATCCACCTCTATGAAAAGTATCATGAAAGTATTTTAGTTCGCTACTATTTAATATAATAATTTCATTTTCTTTTTTCAAGTCATTTAATGGTTCATTTTTTTTGTAGTGTAATTAGTCTTATGTTAAACAGTAAATTGTATATATATAGTTAAATATTGATTAAGTTGATGATTAATATATTTTAAAAAAAACACCAAAAATTAAACTCGAACTATCTATTCAAAATAGACAAGATAATAAATGTTACATAAACTTGCCTGTAAATTATAAGATATTGACTCAAGATATAAGGTATTAACAATTAATTTTTGTAATCCAATTAAGGTAACTTAAATGCATTGACCCTACATATTTATTATCCAACTAGAGTGAGTGGACTGACATATTTAGTAAGGCACCTATCTAAATTTAGAAGAAAAAAAATTGGAATCTCATTTTATTATTATAAAGGATTTAAATTTAAACCCCTTTTTTTTGCACAGTAATTTAAGCCCTTTTAAAAGAAAAGAAAAAGGGGTTATTGACGAACAATTTTATTTGAATGCATTGACCAAAAAAGATGAGGTATTAACCAACTAATTTTACTTGAATGCATTGACCAAAAAGATGAGGTATTGACCAACTAATTTCACTTGAATACGTTGACCAAAATATTTGGCATTAATCAACTAATTTGATATTAATTATTGTACTCCAACTATGGTAACTTACATTCCTTTCGCGGTTTTCGGGTCGTAAACAAGTTATGATTTAAGAATGCTAACTCATGAATTATATCACGTCAACACTTGAGAAGCCAAAAAAATTAAAAAAATATTAATTAAGTAGTTTATCTTATAAATACAAATTAATATCAAGTATAAACTGGCCACCTAGTTTATAATTTAAATGATAAAGAGTCATCTAATTAAGAGTTGAGAACCGGTGTAAATGTTAATTATAATATTCATTGCGGTTCCTTCTCTTAAAATCTTAAAATGGTTCTTAACATGGTATCAGAGCTTGATTCTCTGGGAGGTCCAAGCTTCAAGCCCCCATCCCCCATCCATTAAATCTGCTCTCCACGTGTAACTATGGGGTCCATCCATTAATCTATCTACTATTCATTCTATCTAGCAAGATACACATGGTTAAATTTTTGATGATTTGAGGTTGATACTATTCATTTTTGGTTGCACGTTCATCCATTAATCTATCTGCGATTCATTCTATCTGCTATTCATTATCAAGATACATAGTTAAATTTTTGATGATTTGAGGGCGATAGTATTCATAAAAATGAACCCTCATCAAACTAAAAAAATAGAGAAATTGACGGTTGGATTTCCTCACCTTCTCCTGAATTGAACCTCAAGAAAACAAGGGGGAAGAAAAGTAGAAAACGGTGAAATTGCGGAGTGCAGGATGAGGTTGGTGAGTACAGAGGTGAATTGTCAAGTATCGTGAACCCGTGCGCACGAAAACAAATAGGGAATGATGTGGCCAACCATGACACACGCGGAGAGAGAGATCGAGAATTAATAATTTCAAAGAGTAGTCCGCGACGCAACAAACAAACAGCAAGTAGTAGGGTACGAAGGTCGTTGACTTCACAGTAAATAGCACAAGTGTATCTATCCTCTAATTAATGCATATCTTTTCATTTTCTTTTTAATAATCTACTCTATTATATTTACATTGATATAAAAATAATGATACATGTCTTGACTCAAATATTTAAATTAGTATATATTTTGTTATTTTTAACATAAATGTTATAAGTGTAATTAGTACGTAAGTCTTGTATCTAGAACTTCTATACTTCTACGCGTTCATATATACTACAAATTTTACGAAAATTCGACGTACATAATCATGCAAACTTTTACCAAATGCTATGAGAAGGCTTAAGAAGTAAGCAACTAAGGCATGTGACTATGAGTGTAGTCAACATATATCTAAATCGAAAAATATGCACAAATTTTTATACATTGCTAAATCTCACAAATTATCAAAAGAGGACTTTGGAAGAACAGCTGCAATTTCATTAAGGAAAACACTACTCTTTTGTCTCTTACTTTTCTTTTATACAGAATTTTTTTTTATCCAAATTAATGTTGGACCAATTAAATAAATTTTTGTGAACATACATTTAATGATTTGTCCATATAATTTCATTTTATTAGATTAATGTCGCATCAATTTGTATAAAAATAAAATAAAATAAAATAAAATAGAGTATGCTTAGCATGACTCTTTCATTATAATTAACGAAGCCAAGTAAAGGCCCTGTGGTTTCATGTATTTGCGCGTTTCATCTACGCATAGCAATTTTTCCATAACCTCACTGGCCAGTCGGATTCACCAAAAGGACCTGCAAGTTATGCAGAAGCTAGCTAGCTAGCTAGGTTGGAAGCTATACTAATTAAAAGGCAATGAAAGAAGTACGTGTGAATTTGTTTGATCACCTGCCTTGTGACCCTTCTTTTCCAATACTCTCCTCAAATCCATGAAGGATCACTCTCCACTTATACTGTCAATAGCACTCACAGATGTGAAAAGACTACTTATTACAAGAAGTACCACTCATTAATTTGGACGGCCACTACATATTAAAATTTAAATATTTTTTAAGGGCCTTATGTACGTAGCATCATAAACAACTTAAAATTTAATTGATCAAAATTTAAATCTCATGCGACAATCGAATTACAACAAACAAATCTAAAATCTCAAACCGGAATTCAAAATGCTTTGTGGCTTCTTCTCTGCTGCTGCTTCGGGGAATGCACCTAATACTAAATTTTCATTATTTCAATTCCACATTAATTCAGTGTTACTGGATTTCATCTTTCCTTGTCATGCTCTTAACTCAGGGCCGGAATTTATCTTTTAAGGTCTTTCTATATAAATGATTAGACAACAACCAATTGTATGGATAAGAAGTACCGACCCTTTATCAATGAATATTCGTTGCTAAAAACCTTTTTCAATGTTTTAGAGGTAAAAATCATCATTAATTAAAAGGTGGACCCACATATAATCGGTGCACGAAAGTTGGCTCGGAGATCCTTGACATAGCCCAAAAAAAGATTAATAATATATGGTTAATAGTGAGATATGAATTTTTTTTTGCTTTGGTGTTTCATAGATACATAGTAGAATTTAAGATAAAACAAAATTCAAAGGAGAATTTTGTTCAACAACAAAAAGAAAATTTACAAATTGTTAAAATAATAAAGAGAGGGAAAGAGAAAGAAGAGAATAAGTGAGATCTTATTCAATTGATACAAAGTATAGGTAGGGATTAATTTTATTTATATTAAAAGCTAACCTCTTTACTTCTATACAAAACAAATGTAAGATAGAAATATAAACATCTGACTAAGGGCTGTGTGGTAAACTGGCCACTTGATCAAAACAAAATTAGCATATTAGCTTTAATTTAGTGCTTAAAAGTTTTATACTAGATATATACGCACACATATATAAAGGCCTGGAAAATCGGGGGCCCTCTTATACCGAGGGTCTTAAGCGACTGCTTGGGTAACATATAGCCAGGGCTAGCCCGGTATTAACTTAAATACATGTATAATTGTTAAGGGTGAATGTCTCATTCCCAACTAATACAAAAAACATTACTAACATGGTATATAACATTTATATTAGAATGAGTGTTTAAAGACATTGTTAATATAATATGATAGTCAACAAAGATTAGAGGTGGGAATCGGTTAGATTAGTTCGGTTCAGAAATTGGCCTATGTCAAGATCAAAACCATGATATTTGATAATTTCTAGGTTTAGTATTCGTTTTTCAAAATACGAAACCAAAACCATACCATGCAGTCTTTTAGATTTTTTGGTATTTTTATTTTCCTATTATTCTATAGATTTTCGGTATTTACCTATCAAAGATTTTCGGTATATATAGTTAATGTTATTTTTAGCATAATTTTTCTCAATGCATAGAATATTTCGCATCTTTATATATGGATTATATTGACTTTACTAACATAAAAGTGTCAAAATATACAGAAACTGGAACCAATTAATGAGATACAAATTTTAAGAATTAAACTATAAGTATATTAATAATTCTATAATATCTCATGTATCTCTTTAGGTAAATTTATATATATAATCACACATACAATATTTTATGAATAAACTTTAAAATTATACACATAATGTATGATTAAGAAATTATAAATGTATTTGGGCCAATTTGGCCTGGAAGGCTTAACTGCACTATCAGGCCATGAGGAAATACCAAGTCTAGCCCAAGTTTGAGGGGGTAGGGTTGGACCATCTGTCGAGGTGGTGCACTATGTTGAGGAGAGGATTTGTGGCTGAGATGGTCCTGCTGATGTATTGTTGCTGTTGAGATGGTTGTGTTGACAAGGCATTTTGGCCAAGATGGTCATGATGATGTGAAAATGACATTTCTTATATTCAAGGCAAGGATTGTGACATCTATCAAATGCTGAAATAGTGATTAAGTTTTTCTTTTTTTAGTCTTATATTGTTTACCCTATTAGAACATTGTAAGCCTAATTATATACTAATAAATAGAATAGGGAGAACTTATTACAAGGGTCTTGGATTTTTTAGGTAAGTGATTCTAAGGAGAGAAAGCTAGTAGTTTGTTTGTATTATCATTCGAGTTCATTGCCTTTGAGCAATATATATACACAAATACACACATAAATGATGACGTATTACCGGAATAACATAAGCATTTCGGAAGAACCTACCTACAACCAAATTCTTGGTCTTATTCACTTTCTATTATTTACCTTTATTTTTGTTATTTTTGGTTTGGTATTTTCAGTATTCTAAATTTTGGAATTTTTGGTTCGATATTTTTAGTAGTTTGGTTTTTAAACATTAAACCAAAATCAGTCCAAAGAAATTTGGTATTTCGGTTTTGGTATTTCCAATTTTTGGTATTTAAATATGTGAAAGCAAAACAAATTTTTTGAAATTGATTTTGGTTGGTTTTAATTTTTACTGTACCAATTCGGCAATTCTAACATTTGACAAAAATGCATGTGGTAGTATACGATTAGCATTGATAATCGACATGAACAAAGGCATTTCCATATATCCTTTTTTTGATTTTAAACTACAAAATGCTAAGAGTAATAACAACTTTATAAGTTGTCACTATATGCATGAGGCCTGTAGCCAGAGGTGAAGGTGTGTGGGGGCACCTGCCCTACTTTGGGTTGGGGCATTTTTTGGGACTTATATGTAAAAAATTAAACTTAAGGGGACTTAATTGTAAAAGACATAAACTTAGGGGATAGTTTGCAAACAACAAACTTAACCAATTAAACCCAGTTGCCAGTAAATGAAATTTCTCATTTCTCTCTTCTTTTTTTGCCACAGTCCTTCACGGCTTCACCATTTCTTCATTCTCACATCTCTAAGCTCTCTTTATCTACACACTAGCCAAGGACCCACCACCACCGTGCCACCACCACGTCGCCACAGCCCATTGCGCCTGCCACCACTTTTCCATTTCATAGGTATATTTTTCAAATCTACTTTTAAAAATTAGGGATTATTTTATTTCTTGAATACTTGCATATTATTAGTTTTGTTTATTTATTAATTGCATAATATTAAGTGTATATCTTGAACTATTTATTAATTATTGAATATTTTGTGATTTAGGTTTGACTTCCTAATTGTTGAATATTATGTTAGTTATATTATTGATTAATTGCATAATAGTAGTTGTGTTTCTTTATTAATTACATAAAATATGAAAAACTATAGAATATTATTGTAATTTATTTTAATTGTTCGCATTTGTTATTTGAGTTGTATGAACTATTATTATTAATACTATTATGTTTGTGTTTAAATTTTATGACTTTGAATATGATTTAGTGTGTTTTGATTTTCGACCAAATTTCGCCTTTCATTGATCTAATTTTTAGTTTTGCCACTGCCTATAATCTAAGTACGTAGTTGATTGATTCACAATTCACACCTTGTTCCTATCCATTATCAATTCCCTATAAGGGGAAATTATGATTCATCAAGTATTGGTGGCGGTCCTAAAGTTTACTTTCACGTTTTCTTTAGCTGGATTATTGAATTATTCGAGAGGAAGATGCAAACTAAAGACAAGTGCTCCAAAATGTCAACCATACTTCAAAGGTTTAAACCAAAGATATTTTTTTTCAACAGTAGATGCAGAATGATGGTGAATAACCAAATAGAAAAATGTCACACTTAACACATTCCTTAGGCAGACAACTCTTTCAAGGCTTTATTTTCTTTTTGTGTAAATGTGGGTGTATATATAATTTTTTAATAAGAGCAATATTTTACATTTACGGTGAAGAAAGGGGCTTTTTGAATATAGTTTAATCACCACTTGCCACCACAAGCAACAGATCGGGATGATAAATTCATCCATGAAAATTGTACCCATGATCTCTTTATGTTGAGAAAAAAATATTTGACTCCTAATTTGATTTATATTTTTAAAATAAATTAATTTTATTATAATTTATAGTTAAAATTAATATTTGTTTTAATGCATGTATTATGTTTTAGTACATTATTTATGTTTTAGTATGGGAAGAAATATGATTCACTCTCAAGTTAAAAATTCATTGTTTTCTTTTAGATATAATTAAGTAAGAAATTTTGCGAGTGTTTGAAAACACGTATTAAAACTTGTTTCTAGAGAGATTATGCAAAAAATGACTCTTGTAACGTATATATGTTTCTCAATTTCTACAATACTATATCAATGTATGAAGAATTGATAAGTATATTACAAAAACAAAGATGACTAATATGAAGCGATATATCATCTCTATAACATCATTACAATTTTTTTCAAACATTGCTTTAAGATAAGTGAAAATTGCTTTAAGGCTCCGTTTGATAGCAACATGGAAAATGAAAAGAAAAATAAATAATTTAGGTAAGAAGATAGAAAATAAGTTGAGGGATGTGGTGATATTAACTTTTACTTTTTGCTTTTTTTCATGATAAATTTTTTTTTGAGTGATGGTGGAGAATTTTTTTTACAAAATATTAAAGAAGGATGGAGAACATATACTCACAAAAATGAATATGAGATGGATATTATCTCACTATATGTTTCAATTTATTTTCTATCTTCTCACATAAATTAGTTATTTTTATTTTTTATATTGCTATCAAACAAAGCCTAAATGTTCTAAAGGTTGCTGATTGAAAATAAATAAAAAAAGAAAACAAAAGGATAAGAGGGTGCAGAATCATTATTTTTAACAAATTTAGACACACAAAAAAGTATAAAGTATAAACGAAATATAAAACGAAATATAAAAAGAATAAAAAGGCACTTGCTCCAAAAGAGCCTGATATAAGCCCATACAACTCATAACTCGGCCCACAAGAATGGGTCGAAAAGAAAGTCTATAGGCATAAACCCTAAAACCAAGAGGCCTAGAACCTTCCACCACAATCCTGAAGCCATTTCTGTATTTAAAACGGAGAAGAACAAAACCCAGATCTCCCAGTTGAATATTGAGAGTAGAAACTAAAACCCTAATTAGCAGTTTAATTCTATTATTATAATAATATATTGTATTGCCGAAGAGGGAAATGGCGAAGCGACTGATCCCAACGCTTAACAGAGTTCTGGTGGAGAAGATCGTCCCTCCCTCCAAAACCACCGCCGGCATTCTTCTCCCCGAGAAGTCCTCCAAGGTACCTCACTTCTCTCTGCCTCTCTCTAAATCTACCGTTTCTCTCTTACTAAGGGTTCGTTTGTTTTCTTAGTCTTTAATTGCTGAACTATATGCTGAATTCTGTGAAAAAAGAAATATGTTTGATTTTATTTGGGTTTGAAAGCTAATCCTATAATTTTACCCCTTATTATTATTATGAAAGCATCAACTACTGAATGAAATGATTAGAAATATCATTGGAATAAAATTTTATTAAGGTTCAATTAGACTTATCGTTGAACTTTTGAATTTTTAATCTAATTCAGCAAGTGAAAAACAAGCATTTACCCCTATTATTATGTATACATCAACTACTTAATGAAAAGATTAGAAATATTATTGGAATAATTTTTTTTATTAATGTTCAATTAGGCATAACGCTAGGGCCGGACCTGCCTGAAGCGAACTTTATCAATGAGGCCATCTGTTCAAAAATTTTTCTGTCTTTTGTTTTTTCCTAAGCATCCAAATTCAAAGAAAATAAATAAAATAAAATTAATCTGCATAAATGATCACTACTTATTTTTTAATCAATGATGCTTAAAAAAATTATGGGGCACTCAAAATTTGGGGCCTGAGCCCGTTGTGGCTCACCTCAGGTCCGGCTTTGCACATAACGTTGAACGTTTGAATTTTAATCTAATTCAGCATCTGATGAACCAAACACCGTTTTATGGGTGAATAGAGCTCCATTCAACAATAGTTGACAATAAGTTGAAAAATAAAAGCAAAAACAGTCGATTTTTCATAGAAGTTTGAAAATGAGTCAGAGTTATGTGGTGTAACGCTATCTTACTTATTAAAAACTGGGAAAGTTGAAGAATGTTCCCTCATAAACACGAGATGGAGATATCTTGTCAGCATACTAATTTCATCTTCTATCTTCTCAGAAAAGTAATTATCATATCCCAACTTCATTATCAAATGAATGTTAAGAGGTAAAAGTAAACACCACCTAAATATAGCGATTTGACCTTTTGTATTTGATACCTTGGGGATGAAATTGAGTACAGTTGAACTCCGGCAAAGTAGTGGCGGTAGGACCAGGGACCCGTGATAAATCCGGAAACACAATTCCGGTGTCTGTGAAGGAAGGAGACACTGTGCTCTTGCCTGAATACGGGGGCACACAAGTTAAGCTTGGTGAAAAGGAGTACGTTTCATTATTGTCACTCTATTACTTGTCGCTACGATTTTCTGTATATCATTTCTATGTGGAATTTGTTGTTAATGTGTGGTGCTGGATATATACAGGTTTCATTTATTCAGGGATGAGGACATTTTGGGCACTCTTCATGACTGATTATGATCGACTGAGATTTTCTTCTTGGATGTAGCTTGGATTTTTGAGTAGTTTTTTTCAAATGTAATTGACTAATTCTGGAATTGTTACAATTGGTGATCCATGAAAGTGGTTTTTTGCCTAAACCAGGTGATAGATAGCTCTCATGAATGTGGTGCATAATTTGAGTATTTCTATTCCTAGTGTCGTCTGTTAAACTAGTAAAACTACGCCACACGTTCATTCTTATCCTTCTAATTTAAGCTTACAATACATGTGCTATGCGAAACAGTCTATGGTAAAAAGTTCTGTTCTTAACAATAATGGATTAAGTTCAAATTTGTGTGTTTTTGTATGCATTGTACCTCACTTCCCAAGATTTGGCACCAACTAATTTGTAGGCAGTGGAGTGTATGCACGACTAATTTCCTGAAAAAAGAAGTGTTTGCCAAGAGGGCTTTATAGTGATACAATCAAAATCATAGATGTAATTTGGTGGTTTGAAAAAATAATTATTTTTGTACGAGATTTTGTTGGCTTGAAAAAAAGGCAAAATGACCAGAAATAATAACAAATTTTGTCTTTGACTTTCACTTATGTTATTAGAACTTTTTTTTTGTATCAATCATAATAACGATTTTTTTCCCGTTTATGAGTTACATTTAAAATGTAACTTTCGTTTATTAAATTTTATTAAATTTTAATGAAATGCTAATGTGGATAACAAAATTTGATGCGGTTTATTAAAAAAATAAAATAAAAATAATACATAACAAAAAACAAACCTTCCTCTATCTCTCTCTCTTCCCTCAAAAAATCCTTCTCTTTCTCCTCCCCCACCACCCCTTCTCCCTCCTCATTCCTCTCTTCCATCCACCTCTCCGACCTCATCACCATCAAGCTCGTTGCCCCCACCTTCCATTTCACCTCCACCGCCCAACTCAATACCCTCTTTTCCTCCGCTATCACCTCCGATAACATTGTTTCCACTATTAAGATTTTATGTTTAATTAACTTAATGATCTAAGCAGGATTTGTTACTCCACTATTGGAATATGAAGTTCGTGATTTGGTAAAGACCAGTGTTTTAAAAATCGGAATTTTTTGCCGATAAATCGGCCAAAAATCAAAAATCGGGAGTTATCCGATCGGATTTCCATAAATCGGTTCTCAAAAATCGTGTCTCCAAAATCGACTCATCGACAAAAATCGATTGTTTGACAAAACAAAACATGATGTCGTTTTGCTTTTTTTTCCCTTACACTTTGTACATATTAACTTAATGCCCTAACTCACAAATCAATGTACTTAAAGTTGTTACTTGTGCTTGTGTTGCTCAACGGACATATGGGAAATTGATATTATTTTGGAAATTATTTGTGGGAATGAAAATCTTATTATATTATTTAATTCCCGAATTTTCAAATTATGGTTTTTCCGATTAATCCCTGATTTTTTTTCGATTTCTCCAAAAATCCCCAATCCCCACCTTGCCGATCTAAGTCCGATTTACGATTTTTAGAACATTGGTAAAGACTTGTTTTGCATCGGCAACAGAGAGGGATATATACACTGTAAGTTTACGTTTCTTTTCATCTGTAAGTTCCATGCCATCACCCCCTTCACTCACACCCACCAAACATTCTCTCTCCGCCACTCTCCCCGCCTTGATGTTTCTCTCTCTCAAATTCTCTCTCCATCACATTAATCGAATCACTCAAATCTAAAATTAGTAAAATGCCCTTTTCTCTCTCCCCGTCTTCTCATCTCAATCCCACACTAACCGAATGCTCTGTTTTTCCTAGTTACAAAGATTTCTGGTGAGGTAAGGTCGGAGGCGTTTGTGATGGGACTATTAATTTCGTGTTTGCATTTGTGAAATTTGAGAGATAAAGATGGAGTTAACAGGTAAAGGAAATACAATAGTGAAGTGGATTTGCCAGAGTCATTTTTCGGTGAGTGGAAGATTGAGGTGAAATAGGAAAAAAGAGTGAAAATGTATTAATTAAGATTAAGATAAAGAGGGGGATTGTCCACATAAGCACATAAGCTCTTAATTAATTTTAAAAAATTAAGTCACGTCATATTTTATTGTCCAGATAAGCACTCGGCCGTTATTCACATAAGCATTCCATTAAAATTTAATGGACGAAAATTATATTTTAAATGTAATTGATAAACAGCAAAAAAATTGTTGTTATGATTAATACGAAAAAAAGTACACTGACTAAAGTGAAAGTCGGGGTAAAATTCGTTGTTATTTTTAGTTATTTTGCCTTGAAAAAATAACTAATTTATATAAAAAATTTAAAAAATAAATTAAAACATATGGTGTTATCAATTTTTACTTATCAGGTTTTTTGGAAATTTTTTTTTTGGAAGGTGAAGAAGAAAAATGATAAAGATGGAAAGCATTCAATTACATGTTTTTAATATATTTTAAACTTCGAATCAAATATATATATATATATATATATTTTATATTGATATCAAATGAGCTTTAATTATTGTACGCGGAGTTTTATCACTTCTTCCGCTTTGGGTTGAATTATTGTACCTCTTAATTCTGTTTGACCTTTTGAATATCAGTGTCCAGTTAGCTGAATAGTTCAGAGTGCTGAAAAAGTTTGTTACTCAGTTACCTTACTATTTATCAGAATAGCACCAGTTATTGACCTTAATCAAGAATATAATTTATAATTTATTTTTTAACAATAGGGAAAAACTTACTAAAATTTTGTATAAATTTTTGTAGGATGAATGTTTTTTTTTAATGAGATATGATAAAAATGATCTTTATGATTAGTAAATTAATTTTACCAATTTTTATTAAAAAATTTAACTGAAATGTAAGTTAACTAAAAGATTAATATAAATACTTACTTTTGCCGTTAAAATTTTAGTTGTTTAGTTAGTTTATTTTATAGTTGAATTTTTTGATGAAATTTAGTGGAGGTGATCTACTTACTATTCATTCATGGAGATAATTTAACCAAGTTTTATCAAAAAATTTGTCCATTTACTTTTCAAAATGGTTGGTCTGCATTTGAGGAAAAAATATGGTCCTCTTAAAATCTTTCCCAAATAGTTGTAGCACAAATTAGATTACAAGAAACAGGGACAAGACATTGAATGTGTGGCATTTTTGATTTTTGAATTGTGAGATTTGATATGCTGAGTGTATTTAAAAAAAGAAATGTGATAATTAATTTGAGACACTACTGGTTTTCTTGTTAATTAACCGGTAAGTCATTACCAGCTTTCTTGTTAAAAAAGAGGAAATTAAATAAGCTACCAAACGAAGTTGGGCGAGGCAAATGGTAATGGTGAAGGTAGTGGCAGAGAATTAGGGCTTTTGGTAACCGGTGACCTAGCTTAACTATAAAGAACGCGAGGTAGTGACGAAATATCATTTGATGCGATTATTTTGTTTTAAAAACCTATGCATAATATGTGCGTGAGAAATTATATATAGGGCAACATATCGATCTCTACTAGTCATAAAAGTGATATATAACTTTGATTTCTATGAGAGACACGGATCTTCCGATATCCATACTTACAATGGTTGTATTACACACACACACACACATATATATATATATATATAAACCAACTATATATATATACCCTTCTGGGAGAATGAAATAAACTGGTTTATGAATTCTCATCCATTGGTCGATCGCTATGACTTTCGTTACCATGCATGCAGGATTAATTGGATTCTTTTTTGAACTAGACTATATATTACATGTCATTAATTTCATTGAAGGATATATGCATGCAATTGCATGTTATATAACTAGAAACATTAATTCTTAACCCTCAAACGAACAAGCAAAATGAAAAAGAAATTTGAGTACTATATATTAGTCAACTTAGGCATAATATTATAAAGATGAAGATTACCCACACTTTAATTTCCTCTAATTAAACACAAAATCCCAGCCAAATGCTTCAGCGCTTTAGGGGAAGAAACTCGAAAAATTGCACTGGAGTACTGACAAAGTTGGTATTTGTAACTTGTCCTTGATCAACTGCATCGTTCTTGGTTGCATTAACATTAATCCCACCATTATGCCGAGCATCACTGCAATTATCGCCTGGATGAAAGAGCTTAAGTGTTTTAGATTCCCTATTCTCATCCTCATGGTTAGCAACTCGGGCCTTCGATTTTGTGCTGCTCTTTATTTGTTGTAGTTGTATGTCATCAACTTGAAATTGCTCATCAATTTCTCTCTTTGCTACTACCGTTCTTTGTAGTGATACTGATTCCTAAAGAATTAAATGTAATAAAGGATGGTTAAGCTTAATTACTTAATCTGAAAAATATCTATCTTAACTTCTGCAGAACAACTTCACCAACAGAATATCAGCTTTCGAATCAGAATCGGAAAGTGTTTCTAATTATTCTTTACTGTATCCATCTTTTTAGAGTCTTGTTGACTTTTATGATTAGTTGTTACTGCTTTTAGTTAATTAGCTTGCTTTTTTGAAAGATGAACAACCAAAATATTAGTTTGTATAAATTAACCTCTGAAAGTGTACTGCAGGTCAAAGGACTCCCCCGCTTGCTTTTCTGTCCAACTGCAATACCTGTCCTGCTTAGTCCTGTTGAAGTACGTGTCTTGGAAAATGAGCAACCAAAAGATAAGCTATGAAGATAGATACACACAATTTTGTTGAGAAAAAAACTTTATAATTAAGCTGAGAACTTTAATCTTGTTTATAAGTTATTATACCCGACAACTTATGTGACAAACTATGTAGTCCCCATAATGAGACAGACATGCGTAACGATTGCTACATGAGACTCAAAATACTATTCATTACATGATTGTCACTTCATTGGGTCTACAGAAATCAGTCGAAGTAGTTTCTCATCACAGTGTGTATCTCGATATTGTTGACTGGTTTTAAATTGGGACAAGATAGTGATTTAACATGATATCAAAGATGACTAAGGGATCAAAAAAAGAATTAATTGTACTTACCTGAATCTTTCTTCTCTGACTTGGGAATATGTTTGAGGTCTCCAAGAGATGATTCAAGTTGGCGTCGGTGCTTCTGTCTTTCTCTGGCTTTGTGGTTTTGAAACCAATAGAATACGTTCTTCCCTTCAATCCTTCCAAATCTAACAAGCATTGCAGTGATTTGCTGGATTTGGTTGGCATTAGGTGTTCTTGTTCCACTTCTGTAGATATCCTCAAGTGCTCGTATTTGCTCTCGAGTTGGATTCCACCGTGAACTTACTACGGGTCTCACTTCTCTCGTCTTACTTTGCCCATCAGTTACTGTTAATATCGGATGCATAAAAAACTATTTTCAGTGAATTGGAAAATGAGTGTGCATGTGTGTGTGTGTGAGAGAGAGAGAGATTACATACCTTGATGGCCATTGAGTGAAATAGTTGGTATTGCAGAACATGTAGTATCTTGAGGGCTAGGCATGAGGGTGTGAAGTTTTCTTGCATTGTTTAGTGAATTAGTAGACATTCCTTTGTTTTGTCAAGAATACAGGTGATCAGCGAATGGTACTTTAATTCAGTACGTAACCGAAAGGGAAGTCTAATCAAAGGTCAAATGGTTTTAAAAAGGTCCAATTTGACTATTGATGATAGACCCACAAAGACTACACATGCAGAAGAATTGATTTTATGTGACATTTGATTATCGGTCTAATAGTGTTACGTCTTAATAAATAACCATTTTCTTGGGAAACCAGTGGTAATTTGATTCGTTTGAAAATCGAAGCCACTAATAAGGCAAAAATTGTATCATCATACAAATACAATATCATCTAATAAGTACTCAAAAAAATTTCAGTAAGTTGACACACAAGAGTTTCCAACTAGTTAGTTAATGCTAGCTCTTGTATGTTTCAGAGATGGAGATTGATCGAGGCAATGGGGGAGAGAACAAAAGCGGGCTATTAAGAAATGAGAAAAGAAAAAGAGAGGAGATTTCATAGTTTTTTGTTTAACCAACACACTACGTACTATCAGCTTTTGGACTTAGAATTAGACGCGTTTGTATATATATATATATGTACAGAAGGGGGTTTTGGGGGGTGGGGGGGGGGGGGGGGGGGGGGGGGGTAGTAATAGCGACCTAGCAATGATGAGAAGAGAGTTGCATAGCATGCATAGAGGGTTTCAGCTTTTTTACACCAGCATTCCACCTTCTTTCATTTACTAATCAGCCCACTGGCCCCCCTCTGTCTCCTAAGTAGCTCTTCACGTACCTTTTCTTCTGATTTAAATCTGGACACAGTTGTACATTCGAGTTTCACCGGTTACAATACAACAATAATCGTCAGCTTCTTTAATCCCCAATAATGTAGATTCCGTAAGAAGAAAAAATGTCACTAGCTCTCTCTCTCTCTCTTTAATACAAACCAACAGTGCTGGTCCTGGTTGTCTTTAGGCCCTGCACAAAATTTAAAATGATGCACTCCTATAAATAATTAAGTATTTATTTTTTTATATTAAAAAAAATTAATTTTATATCAATAATAAGAGTTTACATGCCACTAAAAACACATTATAATTAAAAATTTAAGTATTTACAAACTTATTATTAGTAACATGAGAAATTTAAGAGTTAAGAAATGTACTTATTTTTCTGACGTGAGTACATGTGAAAGTGTGAAACCAATTTTGTAAAGCGGAATACATGTACATGATTACCAAAGCCAATCAGAGAATTGGATAAGATTTTTTTTCCTACACAACGGAGAAGAGGTGGAGAGCTTAAGAGGCAGTTTTCAGCATGCTGTTTGAGCTTCGAAAATTGTATATTTTTTTTTATTGAAAAGATACATCATTGATTAGAAAGTTTTTTTTTTTCATATATATTTATATTTAATTTAATATATTTTTTTGGTGTATATAATATTTATATTACATAAATATATAAATAATTTTTGTGGTGTCCCTTCATTTTTTAATTTTGGACAGTCGCCATATTTACCCTCCCCCAAGGCCGGCTCTACAAACCAAGGAAACTCTTCTTTGTTATATAGTTTGAAACTGAATAACACTTATCTAATTTTGACCTAGTATTTATTTCAATAGTAAACTTGATGTATTTTTTTTTATTGTAAACACACACACATGAGAAAGAGACCCAACACTACCCATACTAAAACCGGTAATTTTAATATCGCGCGGAATCGAATATATCTCAACGCACACACACATCCACAATCGATGTGGAATCCCGAAAGACCGGTCCACGGATCGACCACCCCATTTTTTAGTAAACTTGATATATTTGTAATGTACACGTACACGTACACGTACAATACAAATATATATATATATATATATATACATGACCGTTTTAATAATATTCTAAATATTTTTCATACGTGTAAGAAGATATAGTTAAAAAATAGGTGCGTAAAATATAGTTAATGTGACATTCTTATTATACCTGACAACAAGTTTAAAAGATTTCGCCCCTAGATTGATGATGCTATGATATAGATGGGATTTGTGCGTGAATGTACGTGTTTTTTTAAATTGCACAACTACCCCTACTAATTTCACTTTCTCCCAACCCCACGAGTTAGTATTAGACCTTATTTATGCATATAGGCCTAAAGATATTTATGGGAGTAGCAGAATGATATATCAAAGTTAGTTACAATCTCTTTTACAATTGTGTACGTGGGCGAATTGTCTAGTCATTATTTCTTGCATTATTTCTTTGTCGACGTCCGCTATTTACTCGAATGTTTTCTAGTTGCGCAATTTCTTGGGAACATATTTATATTCATCATCTCATTCAATTAATCCACTGTTTTATGACATTTAATTATTGTCTTTTACATCTAGGTTTCATTGTTTAAATTACCCTCCTCTAATTTCATTTAAAGTAATTATTTTGGGTCTTAAAAATTTCATGCGTTAAATAATACGAGACCGTCACGTAAATCTTCATATCTAGAGGGTTAACAAATATAAACTTGTTATAATTACTAGAATTAGTCTAATGGTTAAGATTTACTCTTAATTAGCCCGAGATCTTGAGTTTGAATTTTACATTATTATATTAAAAAAATAAATAAAATATAAACTGGTTATTTGTTTACTAAATTAAGCCTCAAAAAGTGACTAAGACGATATATTAATAAAATTATTTTATGTGCATTTCATTTTTAATTGCAATTAAATACAAGGGTTATAATTAATGACCCTGTCTAACCCACGTAATATTTCAGTGACTTCACAGGTGACAGGTGAACAGTGGCCTCTGTACATAAATATAGTTAAGAGCATTTCTAATGGACCGCATAAAAATAGCTAATTTAAAATTTCATAAAATTTATGCATTGTGTGAATTTTTTGTTTTTTTTAATGATTGTGTAAAATTAATGCTAACTAAGTTCTTGTATATAAGAGCATCACCAATAAGGCTATAAAATTATTGTGCAAATCCTATATGGAAAGAGAGTTTTACAAAAAAAAATTACACAAACCTATTTACTCTCCAATAGATAATATTTATACTCATGTGTAAAAATAAGTGGTCCAATAAAAAACAGTTACCTAAAGAATAAGAAATTACACAAATGAGAAGAGATAATGAGTAGATGGAGAAAGAGTGTGAGTTGTGTGATTGAGTTAATGAGCAAAGATAATGAGTGGGTGGAGAGAGAGTCATATTTGGCTATGTAAATTGGATGTGCAAAATACATAGCCATTATACACAAGAGATTAGTTGGCATTGTTTTTGCACAACCATTGGAACAACACAAAATTTACACAGTGTGTAAATTTTATACAATGTTGAGTTAGCTATTTTTACATAGCAGCCCATTGGAGATGCTCTAATGGTTGAGTATTTTGCACATCCAATTTACACAGCCAAGTAGGATTATCTCTCCGCCCACTCATTCTTTCTCCTCATTAACTCAATCACACCACTTACATTCTCTCTCAACCCACTCATTCTCTCTCCTCATTTGTATAGTTTGCGTTCTTTAAGTGGCCGTTTTTTATTGGACCACTTCTTTTACACAAGAGCATAATTATTGACTTTTGAAGAGTAAATAGATCTGTGTAAATTTTTTGTGTAAAACTCACTTGTTATGTAAGATTTACATAATAATTTTACAAAACCCTATTGGAGATGTTCTAAAAATTGCCGCCCCCCCCATGTGGACCTATGTGCTAGACACGTCTATATAGATCAACCCGAAGATTTTGTGATTGGAACCTATTCATGATTCAAAATATTGGCCGATACCTATCCTATATGACTGATATCGTGTTAGAATGGAGGTAGCCGTGACACGATATGTGTAAATACCGATATTTCATTAGATCGGTAATATTTCACCGAAACTACACTGAGTCGTTGATATTTTGCAATATTTCGTGATATTTCACCGATTTGACTTGGCACTATTGATTTTTTTTATTTGTTCCAAAATAATTTGTTAATCTTTCCTTAATTAAATTGGCAACTATTGAAAAAATAATGTTGATTTGTTCCAAAGTAATTTGTTAGTATTTATTTAATTAAATTGGCAACTATTGAAATTTTTTTTGTTAATTTGTTTCAACGTAATTTATTAATCTTTGCTTAATTAAATTGACTTAATCTTTTTGTTTTATTTTTTATGAGTTATTTAGCTATTCATCTCATCCTTACCCACAAGTGCTAATTCTCAACCTCATTTATATTTTCATTCTTCATCATTGGAGTCCTAGAGTAATAATGCTGAGTATAATTCATGTCGTTATTTTAGGTCTAATTGATTTATATTTGAGATATTTGTACCTCATAAGATTGTATTGTTATTTATTTATTGAACTATAATTTTAAATTGTATTATTAAGTGCGAAAAATGTGGTATTTCAATATAGACTATGTAATTCATACTCGATAATGATATTATGCTTATCTAATTGATCCATCATATTAATCTCATACTTTATAATTTTTCTATATATTTTTTTTTTAATTTTTTAGGCCTTTTAAATAGCCAATCAATGTGTATCGCCGAAACTAATACCGATACTGATATCCGAGTTAAAAATTAAGTGACCGAGTTGGCCTCTGAAACCACAACTTTGAACCATAAACCCATTTGTTTTGATTTTATGATATGGTTGTATTGAGTCACATTAAATAAATCGAAGCTTGGTTATTTCTTAAAACAAATAATGCCGACTTATTTAGGGCTAGCTATATTTCAATATATAATTGTTCCTATAGTTAAGAGAACTTAGACTTCCACTCTTGTTTTGAGGCGAGGGATTTGACCCGTGGAAGTGTGAAGGAAGATTTTTTTGTTTACTAGTTAAAGAGAGAAATTTATACCTTTCTAAATTTTTTTAAAAAGAGAACCATACGGACGTATCCACTAGTAATGTAAATTATTGGGAATGTAAAGGCAAAAGACTGTGAACATGCAAAACCAAAATATGTACCTAACCATAGACGCTTAGCGAAGTTGTTGCTTTTATGTTGAGTTAAATAATGTCACATTTACCTTTTTTCTACTTTCGTTTTAATTATAGGTCTTAACCGATATTGTATTGCTTGCATGGAAAAAAGGAAAATGCCTACACGGCCACACAGGTAACAAGATAAGGCCCATAAGGGCAACACATGGACTAATAGGAAAAAAATGTCTGCATAAATTTTTGGGAAGGAAAAAAAGAAGGTTGAAAGAATATGAGAATTGTTATCATAAAAATACCCTAAACGGAGTGGTAAATTGTACTTTAATCAATTAGGGTGGATTTTTTTTTTGTAGTCGTCTTCTATGTAAATGGCGAAGTAAATATGCTCTAATTTTTGTGTTTGATTGCAAGATTTCATGTTGATTCAATGTTTTATTTTTTCATCCCATGTACCAATTTTATGGAATTCCATCAATTTCCACGTGGGCCAATCAAACACACACTTAATTCTAGCAAATGATCGTTCAGAGCAACGCGAGTAGCAGATTATACAAAACAAAGAGTACTTAAAAACTCAAGTTCTAATAGCTAAATTTACTTTTCTTCCCTCCCAAATGGCAGCTCAGTCAGATTACAAAAGGCAAAATAATTCCCAACATTGTTCAGTATAAAATAGCAAATAAAAGGCATTTTGATGAATTGGATATATAAACGTATATACTCCCAGCTATGTTGAATTGTTATACCTTCAATTAAGGCATAACTAAGTACATTAGGGGAGACCAATGCGATGTTGATTCCCAGAGAGATGAAAAAGGCATTTTCGGCAAATTGGATTTTTATAAATGAATAAAAATCAGAACTAAAAAGGTTCCTACTAGCCTAAAGAAGCTTATTGCAGGTGCAAACGCCAATAGCGGCAGCGAGATGCCAAGCAGCGTGGAGGAATGGAGTCTGAGGGAAGGCGTCATCCGCTATAAAAAGAGCTCCCCCCACTATTGATGACATCTTATGCACTCTGTAGGCCGCCTTCAATTCTGGTTCTTCAACAGCTCTCTTTGCAAATGCTACCTGCAAAACATATTTTATAAGCCATTCCAGTTGGGGCGTGTTCGGATTAATGGAACTGGAATTTCAACTAGGATTAGGATATCACAAAAGTGGAATTCTTTGAACCCAATTCATGGAATTCCAATTACTACTGAATTGGGCCGGTTAGCCACAAAAGTTGATTATGACTATGCCCTGCTGCTATTTTGGAATTAGAATTAGGGCACTTAACCACATTTGTCTAATATTAAAAACTACCTTGTAATCATAGAAAGGTTAATGATTCACCAAAATAATCCAATCAAAACTAAAGGTATTTACATACTCCCTCCGTCCCAAGTTAATAGTCAAACTTTCCTTTTTAGTATGTCTCAAGTTAAGAGTCTCATTTCCATCTTGGGAACATAATCAATGTACCAAATCTTACTATGGTAAATAAGTTGTATTCTTAACCATTGATTAGGTTGAAATTAGTGTGGTTCTTCAAAAGTACAAAGGTCAAAGTCCCCACTCTTAATTTGAGATGGAGGGATTATAGTATATACATGTAACCATAATATCATGGATTAGAAATTATACTCATGAAAATTTGACATGTAACTATGTAAGACTAAGCCTGAAGTTGATCCCATATCAATTTGTTAATCTCCACTTTTAAGCTGCTTAGCATGCATAAGACCAGTTAAACCATATCATAGGGTAGAAAACTAGACAATGCAACCTAGGTAATCCCCATACAACTACCCTGTTATTGCAACTCTAAATGTCTCCTCACAATACCATTGAGATAAACATCAAAGCGAGTAGCTGAAGATGAATTACTATGTAGCATTTCATAAAGAGGACTGTATTGGATTCAATGGGTTTTAACCAGAGCTCGATTAACATACATGTCAGATCCACAACTGAACCTTCAATAGATGAAGGGTTGAGTGAATATTGAAAACACGTGTATTGTGCCAAAAAGAATATGCCTGAACATATAAACCTCAACAGACACACACATGGGTGTGCGCACAGCTTTGAAGAAACTTTCCCAGTTTCCTCAACTATGCTTGAATCCTTTTTTGGGTTGACAAAAGTTTAGGTGGAGGGAGGCTACCCTAGTCCAAGCTAGGGCATGTCACAAGCCTCATCGAGGACTTACAATGGTTCTTACATATCACCCACCAAGAGATTGCTGGCAGCCAGATTCAAACCTTGGCGTTACAAGCAAAGTATTCAATATATCCGCATTTATGATACTAGTGGGGAAAAAGATAATGGTGACGGCAGAACAGGAATCTAACATAGTGAACTAACCTATATGAATTATATGTTCTGTTATATGCAGACTGATCTCATCAGCATTCATGAGCTCACCTTCAATGAGGGTGAAATCAATTTTATTTAATTCACACACTACGCTGCATAAGGTGAAGATGCAGATGTGTACCTCCATCATCCCAGTGTGGACTGCTGAAACCATTAGAGGCTGGATTGGTAGAAGCACGGCAGATGCTGCCATTAGCAACTTTGGGTTCTTGTTCCTCAGTGCCCTTGACAGACACTGCCAAAAAATAGAAACTTTCAGTTGTGGATTTTATGTCTCAATTAACCATTAAAACGACTTCAGACCATAATTTAATTACATCCACAATTTATTCAATAATCACAAAGGAATATCTGTAGACTGTAGCACAAATCATTATAAAACAACAATATAGGTATTTGAATTATCGACAAAATGTACTCATTGAAAAGTCCTTTTATTTGCATGAATACCTGAGGCACATAGTAAAAGAAAATTGTACACAAGATAAGTAGTAACAATATTATCCCAAATATTTTAGCCTTTAAAATGTTAGAAGTAGATTAACTTACCACAGTTGCTGTGGCTATCATTGTATAGTCAGCCCATCTCATATACTTCCTCATTTGTCCTCTCGAAGCATGGTACAAACTTGAGGCAACACCTACTCCGATTAATGAATTTGCATAAAGCTTACAGTTCATATTCTTTCTGCACCATGACAAAAGCAAGCAATCGGACATAAATCATAATGAAACCTATATATTTTTATTTTCTTAAAAAAGGGAGGTCTAAGTCTCTCCCTTTTACTACAAATATTGAAGAAACCCTCCGAACCCAGAGTGAGACTCGAATCCGGGATCTCCCGGATTCGGGTGGGCGCCTTTACCACTAGGCTAACCCACTCCTAATGAAGCCTATATAACTGATTATTATCTTGTTTTAATATGCAATTGAAGTGTTACTATCTTACCTTGGGACCTGCATTCCCAGAGCAATAAAAGGGATCGAAGTAAGCACATTCGCAACTGTTTCTGCAATATTTTTATCACCTACGAGAAAGTATAGTATTATTGTTAGCAAATTTTTAGATTTTACGTAAGAGTTAAGAAAAGCATGCACCATTAACAAAAATCCTACTGAATAAATGGACTTGTATTTATAATACCATGAAGACTGCACTTTATGGGCCTCAGACAAGAAGGCCTTTGCTGCCAAACTCTCCTGAGGAAAAATGTATCCAAAGTGCCATTAAAATACAAATAAGACAAACTAAAAAGTTTGAACAGAATTCATCTCAATGAATGACCATAAATAAATATGTACAAGCATATGATTTACAGAAAAATGCTTCTTCTTCACTTACTGCACTATTAACTGCTGACTAGCTCCAAAAACGGAACTTTCACATGTCGAATTTTGGAAGTCTCTGTGTTGATTTATCTCTTCCAATGGGAATGGTGAATGTGGAACCAGATGCACTCCATGCACACCCTCTAGGGCCTTACTCGTTTTCAACGCACCCTGAGGACTCATAGGCTAATTGGCAATCAGTCGGATTTGACTGATTGCCAAAAAGACTAAGCACAAGAAGTGGCTAGAAGCAAGCGGACCTGCCATAAGTATATAACAAGTTTTAGGAAAATGAATAAGGTTGATACATCTAGATGTAAAGTATGCTTTATAAGCAACTGAAAAGTTGAAAATTAACAATAGTCATATCTTTAAGCATTACTCCAATAGTTTTAATAGGTGATTACAATCATACAAAAAGAAACAAATTGTAAACTTCTAGTTCATAAGAGCAAGATTAGTCTAAATGTTATTAGCAGAGAAAAGCATACAATAAAAATATATACAGGGAGAGTTAAATGTGTTCAAGGCAAAAAACAATCCTTTGCATTTTACCCTAAAGGCTAAAAATATGAGCCGGAATGTTATCAAGACTCAAAAGACACCACTACTCGTCGTATATAGTTTGGTACTACTATCGCACATGACTTCGTGATAGCCATGATGATACTACTTAGGAATAGGAGTGTTCACCGGATGGAATGGATCATAATACCCTTATTTGGAAAAAAATTCAAAATTTTCGGAATTCCAAATACTTTTCCAGTTCCAATTCAAAAAATTTCGAAAATTCAAACAATGTTCCAAATCGGAAGTTTGGAATTTTCCAATTTCTTAAAATTTTGACAGAACTTCCAACATTATTTGAAAAAATATATGATAAATTGTGATTTTGTTTTTAATGAACCATATTGTAATAATCCACCACCACAAAAACAACAAAAGCAACATAGTACTATCATTATTAGAAGTTTAATTATACAACAAAACACTAGATACTAGCTAGTATTCTTCCATGCATTATTATTAAAGATATGATCAAGTGTAACTTACCAACGTACTAAATCTCAAATCGAAAAAATAAGTTGTATAATTGTTAAGTTGAAATTAATGTTCTTTTATTAGAAAGTACCAAAAGTTCAAGCATTACATGAGATGGATTGAAAGAATACTTAAAAGATATAAACATAAAACTTAAAACATTATATAAATATATCATCACTAAATTCAGAAATAATATAAATGTTATACACCAAATAATTTATTTTTGGAAATTCAGAAATTTGAATATAGTTTCCAATTCCATTCCAATTTTCTTCGGAAAAGTTGGAAACCAGAAATGCCATGTCCTATACCAAATTCGGAAAAAATTGGATCAGATTTCAGCAAGTTTGAACAACCGAACATCTTTATTAGAGTACTTTTGCTTCCCACATCGGGGTAATAGAAAGTTAATGGCTTTGAGCCCAGCAAAAAGGATAGTGCCTCTGCTGAAAAATATCAAGCCCAACTACCAACTAATTTCGCTTACAAGAATCAGATATTTAAAGCCCAAATGCTCTAGCATTATATCTAAAATTTTGATCAATACGATTATCAATCATCCGAGTTAATTGGGAAGTTTAAAATCTTTGGTCAACAATTTGTAACGCCAATTGTATCAAACATCTTACCGGCGTGACCAAACCAAGTTGGGAAGCAGTATACATAGCGGGTCTACAAATCAAATCATATGTTTCCAACTAATAGACAAGAACAACAAATCAAAACTACATAGCGGGTCTACAAAAACACGAAAAATCAGCAGCATTACAATCAACAGAACCAACAAAATAAAAGGGGGGGGGGGGGGGGGGGGGATGTTTAGGGCTAATAATTAGATATCAAGATCTTGAAAGAAAGAAAGAGAAGCAGGGCAATTGAAGTACCTGACGGAGCTGGGGGCCCCGATTTTAGCTGGGTTGTATGGGGGAGTCCAAATAATGGAAGAATTCAACCCGACAATGATAAGCATCAATGAAAATTGGAGTAGGGGAAGGGCAGTGAAGAGATTAGATAGAAATTAGTGCACAGGAATCGAAAGGAATCTTCCTCAGAGACTGCGCATATATTCGTGTCACAGTGTAATTAGTGCACAGGAGTGGTGTCTTTTGAATTGGACAAACAAGTTTGTTTTATGGTTTGGGCTCCTTTGTACTAGGCCTCGTTCCACTCAAGGCCCATGTTTGGGCTATTCTTAATCTGATAGCCCCTTCTCTACATATTTCTTCCTTTTCAGAGTACACTATTTTTTCTCGATTCAAAGTTACTAATTTTTATTTTTGGGTCCATTACTATTTGGTTTTCAACATTCAAAAAAATATTAGTTTTAAAGCTATGATATATTATTTGCAACCCGTGCTAAAAACACTACGGCCCCTTTAGAAAACCTTTTGTAGCTGCTTTTGAAAAGACATCTTACAATTTTAGTTATTTAATATTTTATTCTTTTTATATATTTAAAATTCAAAAAGTCCTCCCTCCCCCCCCCCCCCCCCCCCCCCCCCCCCCCCCCGGGCACCCAGGCACCCACCCACCAATTGGTTTTCGTTAACACATAATCTGGGATGTTCTAAAGCGAAAACATGATTTGGAGGTAAATGTTTTATTTTTTTTGAATTCTATAATAATGAAGCTAGGTGACCTTTAAAGAGTCTGTTTTTTGGACTATTATTGAGCTAGTTGAGTTGATGAAGGATCTAGCCTTTCAGCTAGTCATTTCTATCCAAGTAACATTTTGGACAAAAGATAATTGTAAAAAAGCATTGTTCACTAGATTTTCGCAATTTTAATAAATATTTTGGAATATAAATAGATTCTTAAAAAAATTATGCTTTTATTAACAACTTCTTAAGAGGTTGACGTCCTCGTATAAATTTGGGGTCCAACATACTGATCCGCACACTTTTGGTCGTATTTGATGTTGCTGCTTTGGCGCTAAACTATCATGGCGGGGCGGTTATGTGTTTTTACTCAAAACTTAAAATAAGAACCAGCGATCATCACATAAATAAACACATAGTTATCATGTCTTAGCTGCGTGTGATGCATTTCCTATAATAAGTAAAGTATGAATACATACTGCAATTTCACAAGAGTGCATATGATAACTTGTAATCAAACGAATGATATACACACTTTTATAAATATGTGACAAATTACTTTTGCATGGGTAAAGCCAGTGGCAGAGGCATGTGGCGAGTGGGGGAGTGTCACGGGGTGCCTTCCAATAGCACTCGTGACCGACTACACTTTATCAACACCGTGCAGCGCAGTACGGCCCAACAGGCGATCCAACACCGTCAAGTCATCAAGTATCATCTAGTTTTATTATTGTGCTTAGGTTTCTCATATGTAAATATTGTTTTCATGTAATTAGATCTAGGAATTTCCTTTGTAGTTGTATTGCATTTTCTTTGTAAAAATTTTCTTGTAACTTGTAAAACCCAATGTGCACTGCTATAACTTTGATATTTTCATTAAGTGATTATATGTGGGGATAAGACTATCTGCCTCACAGTGCACGTTGTTTAGCACTTTGTTTTCAAGCTCTTACTTTCTTTCAAATTGTAATAGCTTTTCATGTAATCATGTTTCTTGCAATGAAGTAATTTTAATTTATGCTCAAGCTCTCTTTAAAATTACTGTTGTTGCATGTTTGTTGTTGAATACAAATAAATTTTAGCGAATACGACTAGACTATCGGTTAGCCCTGTCGATCACGCGGTCTCCTTTGGGTCTTCAAAGGACGCCCCGTAACAGAGAGTCATACCCCCCTCTAGAATTTCATGAACAATAGGGTATATGATGTAATAAAAAAGTTTTATTGATCTTTTTGTAAGTTTTCAAACTTCAGGGTTTAGTTTGTAATTGTTTTAAACAATAAGGTTTGTAATAAGATAATAAGAGAGAAAATACAGCTTCTTCCTTTCCTAGTTGACTTTTTTCATAGCCGCTGTTGTTTCATTTTTTATGGCTCCAAGCATATGTTATTTGTCGAAAAGAAAAAGGGTATGGATGTATGCACTTCATATAAATCTTTTATTAATCTAAATTCATTACAAATATAAATGAAGTGTACTCTTTTTTTTTTTTGGTAAAGAGCAATAATTTTATTCCAACACAAACAGAAAGAAACACATACATGGAGCATACCCCAGCAATTACACTAAAATCCTCTCACTCACCCCCCAATTTTTACATACAACCCAATTCTCATAACTTCTCCCAACCTACCAATTCTCCACTCTAACTCTAACATAAGCTTGTATATCCTTTATAACTCGATTAACATCTTTCAAACAATGTCTAAAAATCCTATCATTACTCTCTTGCCACGGACAATAAACAACAATATGGAAGACAAACTTGAAAACTCTAGCAGCAAGAATGTTCCCTTTACAACGCTTCAATGCCTTTTGAACCTCCTCCTCCCATGAATTGCAAGAATATTTTTGCCCATTTTTATGAAGAACAACATTCCAAACACTTCTAGAGAAACAACAACAGAAAAATAAATGATCTTTGTTCTCTTTAGCACTCCCACACAACAAACAAACATCATCCGTAACAACTCCCCATTTACGAAGCCTATCATTTGTTCGCAACCTATCTTTACACACAATCTAACATACAAAACTGCATCTGGGAATACAATACTTATTCTACACCATACTATACCAATGAACAATAGGTCTATGAATTCTAATAGCATCCCACCTAGACTTACAAGTAGACTTTTTTATTAGTAGTCAAACACCATTCAACAATATCACTTTGCCCATTAGTGGCAAAGCCAAGTAGGGGCAGGGGGGGGGGTAGCTGCCCCTTCTTAGATTTCAAAATTCGTTGTTATATATGGGATCTTTTTTGAAAAATATATATATATATAGGGACTTTTGTGCATAAAAATAAACTTGATGGTGTCTAACTGTAGGGGCAAAACTTTATGGGACAATTTGAAAACTCTAAACTTAACAAATCACCCCAACTTCTTCTTTATGTCTCTATCTCAGTTTCTTCCTTTATTGAAAAAATATATATATATATATGGACTTTGATGCATAAAAATAAACTTGAGGGTACGCAACTGTAAGGGACAAAATTTTAGTGTGTTTTGAATTTCGATCAAATTTTGCCCCCGGTTAATTCAATTCCTGGCTTCACCACTGTCGCCCATTACAAGTGTACTAAAAAAATACAAGAAAAGTGTCACCAAATATCATTTTAGAGTGTTAGGGGATCATTTGGAGTACCAAAAACCATACCCAAAAAAATTTATATTGTAATGCTAATTTGACCCCCAAATCGGCATTCTGGCTCCACCTCTGGTTAAAGCAAACTTAACTTCGGCATCGAATATATATTACTTAAAAAACACGTGAATGGCGAACTTTACCTTAGTCAATCCAAATAAAAATTTTGAAAACCAGATCGAGAGAACCGTACAGTAAGGTGTAATTAACCTGTGTACCTTATTTTCACAATTTAATGTTTGTAGAAAAAAATTGTAGCCAGTATACTTTACTGGAAAACAGAACCAAGCGTATTGAGGAGTAACAATTCAAATCCTGAATTGTAGTAAACTGGATGACTGAGGGTTTCTAAAAGATGGAAGCAGAGGGCAAGAAGGGGAATTGAGTTTGCCATGAAAATGAAAGTGGGAATTGAAAGAAAGACGTACGTTTAATTGTGAGGCATTTATAAAAAACAGCTTGGCAGTGACAAACCAATTCAAGAAAGTGGTAGGTGGTAGCTAGTACAGATCTTTGTATTCCAATTCCCTTCCTTGTTTTAGATTTTTAAAACCTGATTATTCCGTAGACAGCGGCTATTAATACTCCCCACACCCTCCCTCTCCTTGATTAAAAAAAGATAAGGGTAAACAAAAAAAATATTTTTATAAACATACACAAGTAGACAACATATATGTATATTACTGAGTGCGTTGATTCACTCATCTCTTTTATTCTTTAGTCAAATTTTATCTAATGGAATTTAATTTGAGAGTTAAATGGATGATTTTTTTTTATGAAATTTGATGGAGATAATATTTATAATTATTATATTATTTCCACAAAATTTCATAAGAAGATTTAATTTATAGTTAGGTGAGATGATAATTTAAATTTTTAATGGTTGAAAATGAACATATGTAACAAATTTTGGTTACACTTACTTCTAGTTTGAATTGCTTAATAAAGTTTTGTGAGATCATCTTCACCAAGTTTTATGAAAAAATTCATCAACTTTCTCTTCAAATTAGACTAAATTTAACAAAATTGGATCAAAAGAGTAATAGAGATTGATGAGCAAAGTCTTATTACGTGAGAGATTTATACATAGATAATTTTATGTTTGATGGTAGAAATTATGAATAAGAAATCACACAGTCGTATGGAAATATTTAATCACACATGTTTGACTGTTTGAGTATTCTTCAGTTTTAAATGGAAAAAATGATTAGAATGATAATGAAATCTAAATTGAAGCAGTGTGTGTGACATACAGGAGTTCAACATCAAAAAATATTTTAAACAGCAAAATCATGTCCGTTGTTTTATTTTTAAAGGGATACCATATATCAGTTTTTGTGTATCTTTCACATGTCGCGTGCT
This sequence comes from Lonicera japonica, assembly GCA_021464415.1. Lineage (NCBI taxonomy): Eukaryota > Viridiplantae > Streptophyta > Magnoliopsida > Dipsacales > Caprifoliaceae > Lonicera > Lonicera japonica. The sequence goes on along the minus strand of CM038465.1, from coordinate 62,870,726 downwards.
GACTGTGCTAGTAAAGTTGAATTCTAATACACGTAAAAAAATCTTATTTTTTCTCTCCTCCTTCCATGGTCAACACTAAATGTATCTATATATCCCAATTGTATCTAAAAAAAAAAAAAAAAACCCTAATATATCCTTCGGTCAAATATTATACTATATTTACAGTGATATAGAATAGATTTATCGTGAGTACGTCCTAACTGTACTATAAAAAGAAATCACCGTGGATGATCTTGGCACATGTATAACAAAACACAGTTGTTTATGTAAAAGTAAAAAGTTTCTCAGACTCCTAAGATTCAGAAGGGGAAAATATGATATGTATAAGAAGGTTCCACAAATAAAGGGTCAGGATCATGTGACTAGACCCATTAGAAAAGGAGCATCCAACTTACTCTCTCTCTCTCTCTCTCTCTCTCTCATACAAGCACACAACACACACAAAAAAAAAAAGTTGGGGATTTTGGAGTTCCCCTTTCCACTAGTAGGTCCAAGTCAGAGATCTCCACTCCTCTCATACAGAATGACAGTTTCCACACGAGGAGAAATACCAAGAACAAATAGAAGAAGAAGAATCAGCAAAAATGCTACTGCTAGAATTGCAATTTTCATCTTGGTGGCCGTCTTTATTTTCAACCAGCAGCTATGTTCTTGTTCAGCAAAGCGGCATCATCACAACAGCGGCCCCTCTAGCCGAAAGGCGCAGTTTTTCAAAACGGTATCATCTTATGGCGCATTTTATAGTCCATCTTCATTAATAATAGAAGATCAAGACAAGAATCTGTATGGAGAAGATAAGAGAGTAGTCCACACTGGTCCGAATCCTCTTCACAATTAACTAGCCCAAGCGTTGGCATTATTAATATTATATTATATGCATGGGAGTTTTGCTACTGTTAATTCTAATTAAATATGGTAGTTTTAGAATAGAAGTGAAGAAAGACTGTGCAAGTTCTTTCTGTTATCAGCAATATTTGTTCCTTTAATTTCTCAATCTCCTTTGAATTATAATTAGAATTAATGGTAGCAAAACTTTTGCTTTTTAACTTTAATGGGGGTCCGTATTGTATTGTATTGTATTGTATTGTATTGTATTGTATTGTAGAGTAATAGCCAGCGTTATGGTCTTGTCTCCTTTGCAGTGTTTCGTCTTCCTCCACTACTGTACCTTCTGTTAAAAATTTATTGTGTTTGTATTTAATTGCTTTGCTGCACTTACTCTTATTCATCTACTGCTTCTACATTTTTCCCTTTCTTTTTTCTTTTTCATTTTTTTTAACATTTTGATTAAACGCTATGGGCTTTTAGTACTGAATACTGCCACATTAATTTCTTGCTTGATTTATATTTCTAGTTTAAAGGGATCCAAGTTCTTGATTTCTTCTCTCTATGTATTCTCTTTTCCCAAAGTTTCATCACTTTCATTACACTACACCAAAACGCGATATCTGGCACGTACGTTTAGCGATTTTTCATTGTTAGCGCGTTTTGGTGTAGTGGTACTCTTGGGCCCCCAAAATTTTCAATTTTTTAGTGACTCCAAATTTTTATCTCCATGTATATATATATAGTATATGAAGTATAAAAGTCCAATCTTGATATATATAAAAAAAAGGCTCACATAAATAATAAAAATTAACATCGATTATTATTTCAACTATTCAACTTATTATCCAAAACAACAATAAAGTAGTGATGTTAATGCTTTCCTCCCGGTCTATTAATTAACAACCATATTTATTAGGAAATAATAAGAACCACAAATAAAAAAATAAAATAAAATAAAATAGAACTAAATTTGTTTTTCAACGAGCTGGTCATCCCTTTAAAAAGTTATATTTATATTGTTCTAGGGGTTCAATTTTTAAATTTCGCCTTAGATCTGCAAAACATCTGGCCCAGTCCTCGGATACTGTGAAGGCAAGAGTGAAGTAATATATGGAAACTTGAAGCACCATTAACATATATGCATGGAGATTTGGGGAAATATTGCTTACAATCATTGCAACGGTAGCATTATGTAATGGATGCCTGAAATTATATTACGTCACTACATAGCTTTATGTTAACGTGTGCATTAAGGGCACAAGTTAACAACCCATTTATAATACAAAAAAAAGTTTAAATACACATTTAATAGGATATATATTCTTGCATATGAAATTATTCTTTTTGTTTTTTATATACTTAACATGTGCCCTTAGAGTATAAATTATCATTTTCCTTAGTAATTAGCCTGTTTTCATAAGCCTCGTCATTGTCATTTCATTCTTTAATTATATTGTAGTATAGTTTTTGTAATCAATATTTACTCAAAGATCTAGGAATTAGGCATCTACTTGATTTAAATCCAAACGACCTTATTCAAAAGAAAATAATGTGTTTTGATCCTATATTAATGATTATTTATTTTTCATAATATAAATTCAGATTTTTTTTTGAAGCCAAAGGCCTCGTAGTTAGTTAGTAGATATCTTGTATTCGTAATAAAGAAATCTTATATTCGATTCACATAAACATGATTATCGAGTTTTTTATTATGTGATTGTATATTTTCCGTTTAATGTGGTGATTATGAATTTATTACTTGTATTAAAAAAAAATCATTATGAATATCCACGGTGATACTTCTCAACCAAAAGGTTCTCACCACATGATTGGCACAATGTCTGCTCCATTTATTTATCAGACAAGCGATGGACGTTGATTAAGGGAGTCACGTGTAGGTAAGGACAAGTATTTGGTGTGGAGGCCATGCCAAAACTGTGATATATATATATATACTTAATTAATAATAAAGATAGTTGGGGTGTTTGGGTTTGTGGTCTCACTTTGATTAATTACTATGATTTGATTATTCCTAGAAATCGGACCACCTCTTTTTATTGACTTAAATGCTTCCATTTTTTCTTAAAGGGGATGGCTGTCTCTCCGGGCAAACACGCATTCTCAGGTTTTAGGACTCTGCACCCCAAATATTTATTATTATTAATCACATGAATGAATGAATGAATGTTTACACATATATATATATATATGCATTATTGTTGTCTTTATGAATGCATATAAGCAAACTTTAATTTCTTCAATTCTTCCCTTTAGATGCATTAGGCGCTTGTCCTACAGCAAATAAAAGTCTTGATCATCTGTACATATATGTATGCAATTTTGTTTTCTTCTTCAATCACTGTCCCTGCGTTTCGAGGAATGGCAAAAGGGCTTCATTTAGAAAAATTCTTTCACTCGGACTTGATTCTAATGCGGCAGATATGAGTACTAAAAATTCAAACCTCTGTTCGGTTTGTTTTTCTTAGCAAAATCCCGTATATAATTAGAATTATAATCCAAAAATTCAATAAATAACAGTAAGAAAATTTGGGTATCGTGTCTTGTGTATTACACAACTTTTTTAAAACAGTTACTCCGCCTCTCTGTGTGTTTTGAGGTTGCTAATGGCGTCTATATTTAGGATAAAACGATGTATAAAAATATTTACCTTTTGCACCTACTCACCAACAAACTAAATTTAGCTTGAAAAATATAACTAAACTGAGCCTAGAATTAAGAATGGAAAGGATGCAGTAGCTGAAGAAGAATCTCCTGAGTTGTGTGTATATTCTGTATGTGTGGAATGAACGAAGAAGATTATTAGAGTTTGGAGCATCCAACTCAAAACCAATTGGTAAAGAGTGGAGTAGCCCCTCCATCTTATATGTTGCTTTGTGATGATTCTTTTTCCCAATGTGGGATTTGTAGTCTCAACACGCCCCCTCACGTGTGGCGTATGAGCCTAACGTACACATGGACGATTTATGTTGGGTGACGCGGAGTATGTGTGGCCGCCGTTGGGCCTTTGACTATAAGAGAGAGAGAGATGAGAGAATAACTTATATTCATGATATTATGAATGAGTACAAAGGTCCCTTAAATAGGGAGTGAATGAGCTGTACATGGAAACAAAAATAATATCCCATAATTATAGGAATTATGGTGGTAGTCAACTATACCATTTATACATATACCATATAAGTATATACTACCATATCTATATATTCTAATACCATATCTATATATTCTAATACTCCCCCTCAAGTTGGCACACATATATCGAACATGTCCAACTTGCTAATTAGCTTGGTGAATATCTTCTTTGTTACGGCATTGGTGAGAATGTCAGCTAACTGATCTTCGGAGCGTACATGAGGGACATAAATAACTTTCTCTTCTAACTTCTCTTTGATGAAGAACCTATCCACTTCAACATGCTTTGTTCTATCATGTTGAACTGGATTGTGTGCGATATTACACGCTGCCTTGTTGTCGCAATATAGTACCATGGGTTATGTTGGAGGAAAACTGAGATCAGTCAGTAGCAGTTTCAACCATAATAGCTCTTGTATACCAACTGCCATCCCTCGATATTCTGCTTCTGCGCTTGATCGGGATACTACATTTTGCTTCTTACTTCTCCAAGTAACCAAGTTTCCTCCTACAAATGTGAAATACCCTGAAGTAGATCGCCTGTCACATATATTACCTGCCCAATTAGCACCAGTGTATCATTCAACTTTCAGAATATCTTCATTTTTCTGGAATAGAATTCCTTTTCCAGGAGCTGCTTTAAGGTAACTGATAATCCTCATAACTGCCTGCATGTGCTTTTCCCCTGGATTATGCAAGAATTGACTGACGATACTCAATGCATAGGATATATCAGGCCTTGTATGTGCGAGGTACATCAATCTTCCTACCAATCTTTGATAACGCCCTCTATCCACGGGTACTTGATCTGGTTCGACCTCTAATTTTAATCCTTCCTCCATTGGAGTCTCTGATGGTTGACAGGCAGACATCCCGGTTTCATTCAGTAAATCTAGAGCATACTTTCTCTGAGATAGAAAGATGCCTTTTGATGATCTAGACACCTCGATCCCCAGAAAATACTTTAAATTTTCAAGATCTTTCATCTCAAATTCCTGAGATAAGAGCTTCTTCAATGCCTGTTGTTCTTGAGGGTCGTTTCCTGTGAGCACCATATCATCTACATAGACAATAAGAGCTGTAAGCTTCCCATGGCTCCTTTTCAGAAATAAAGTATGATCAGAATTACTCTGGTTGTACCCAAACTTTCGCATTGATCTTGCGAATCTCCCAAACCAAGCTCTAGGGGATTGTTTTAACCCATATAAAGATTTATTCAATTTGCAGACTTTATTTGCATGCTCAACCGGAATCTTATATCCAGGTGGGAACTCCATATATACTTCCTCCTCTAAATCCCTATGTAAAAAGGCATTCTTCACATCAAATTGTTGTAGATGCCAGTCCAAATTCGTAGCTAATGAGAGTAACACTCGCACTGTATTGATTTTTGCGACTGGCGCAAATGTCTCCAGATAATCAATCCCATGTGTTTGTGTGTAGCCTTTTGCAACTAATCTCGCCTTGAATCTTTCGATTGTACCATCTGCTTTAAATTTCACAGTGTACACCCACTTGCAACCCACCTTCTTCTTTCCTGCTGGTAATTCTGTTAACTCCCATCTGTCATTTTTCAATAAGGATTTCATTTCCTCATCCATTGCCAATTTCCACTGAGAATCACATAAGGCTTCCTGCACACTATTAGGAATAGATACAGAAGATAATTGATTCACAAAGGATTTGTTAGATGCAGTTAACTGGTCATACGACACATAATTACTCATGGGATATTTGGCTTTACTGGTAAAATCTGGGTCATATGTGGGTATAGGTATACCTCTATTTGTTCGGTTATGAAGTTTCTTTATAGGAATAGAAGGAGATACATGGGAGAGCTCAGTTTCAGGGATATTTGAAGTAGACGATTGGTTGTTTGCGTTATGCAAAGACTGAGACGACTCAACTTCATTTGAAAGGATTTCTGCTGTTTCTGTTGTCTCGGCGGTTAATGGTGGTACTACCGTTATTGAGCTTGTCTCTTCCTCATCATTGACATTCCCAAATAACTGAACTTTCTTATAGTGCCCCCCCTGAAGTTTAGTCCTGTCAAAGTACATAGTTTCTTCATGAAACGTAACGTCCATGGTGACGTACAGTTTCTGTGTAGGAGGATGATAACACCGATACCCTTTCTGAGAAGATGCATACCCGACAAAGACATACTTGAGAGCGCGAGGTTCAAGCTTATGTCGTTGTTCCTTTGGTAAGTGGACAAATGTGACACATCCAAACACCCGGGGAGGAAGATTGGACACGGCAGGGGCCGAGACAAATTTAGCTAGAACTTCGAAGGATGTCTGAAAATCAAGTGTAGCGGAGGAAATGCGATTTACCAAATAGGCAGTCGAGGACAGTGCTTCGCCCCAATATGAGGTTGGCGTGTTGGCGCCAATCAATGATGCCCGAACTATTTCCAACAGATGACGATTTTTCCGTTCGGCAACCCCATTCGGTTGAGGTGTATAAGGACATGTAGTCTGGTGAATGATCCCATTGAGTTTGAAGAATTCCTGTAACTCTGTACTCATATATTCACCACCATTGTCACTGTGAAGAATTTGAATCGTAGCATTATACTGTGTATGGATCTGTTTATGAAATCCTTGGAATAGGCTACTAACTTCACTTTTGGATTTCATGGGACAAGCCCACGTCATTCGAGTGCAATCATCAATAAATGTGACAAACCATCGTATACCACTTAAAGAATAAATGTGAGATGGACCCCATACATCAGAATGAATAATCATAAATGGAACTGAACTTTTATTTAATGAAGGTTTAAATGAGGTACGATGGCTTTTAGCCAGTTCACAAGTCTCACAATGAAAAACATAAGAACTAACTTTATTAATTAAGCTGGGAAATAGTTTCTTTAAGTAATTAAATGATGCGTGTTCTAACCGACGGTGCCATAACCAAAGTTCGTCGACATTCTTCTTTTCAGATGTACTAGTGTTCAAGGCTTTGTGCAAACGATCTGTACTGTGCAACTCCAGGTCCAGGTAGTACAATTTCCCGCGCCTAACGCCATAACCAATCGTCTGCTTCGTCTGAATGTCCTTAAAAACACAATGAGAAGGCCAAAATATGACAATACAGTGTAGGGCATTAGTTATTTGAGTAACAGATAATAGATTATAATCTAGGGATGGTACTACTAGGACAGAGCTTAGGTTCAGGGTTTCTGATAGATTGACTGATCATTTTCCTACTACAGGAACTGGAGCACCATTGGCTGTGGAAACAAAGGTCTGAGGTGATGGAATTAAAGGAGTAATCATGTTTAAATTAGATGTCATATGATCAGTGGCACCAGAATCAATTACCCATGTATTATTCAAAACAGAGACATAATTTAAAGCCATACCTGATGTACCTGTGGTGGTGAGTAAGCTTGAGGCCTGTTTGTTACCTCCCTCTGCGTTTGGACCTGTTTTGCGATTTCGAGTATCTTTCCACCAATCTGGATAACCAACGATTTCATAGCAAGCCCTTTTCGAGTGTCCGGTAAGTCCGCAGACAGAGCATGGAGGGTATTTGGAGTTGGAGCCCCGAAAGTCATTTGGCCGGTTACCAGATCGCTTCTCTGAATTTTGCCAATTGGAATTGGAAGGGGCTTGATTACGGGCTACCATAGCCACAGTTTCTGTTACTAGGCTCATTGTTTGTCGTCGAAGAACTTCACGACGAACCAGGGCATATACCTCTTCTAGTTCTGGAATCGGATTCTTTCGCAAAATCTCACCCCGGATTTGTTCAAGTTCATTATTTAACCCGGCAAGAAAAATGTGGACTCTCAAGCGTTGAACTGACCTCCTGTACGACTCTACATCAGTAGGACTTTCCATAATTACCTTATCACGATGGTCCAACTCGCTGAATATTTCTGTCAGCTCCCCATAGAATTCAGATATTGGTCGCCCACCCTGTTTGGCGGAAAAAGCCCGTTGGTTCAGAGAAAAAACCTGTAGTTCATCAGCCCCATCATGAAATGCTGTAGACAATGATTTCCAGATTTCTCGTGCTGTAAGAATGCGAATGTAGCGTTTCATGATTTCTGGTTTCATGGACATTAAGAGCCAGCGTTTGACTCGTTGATTATCGGGGTACCATTTATCGAACTCCGGTGTTCCTTCTTTCGAAATTGAGGCTGAACTTTGAATAAAAGAGAATTTTTGTTTCTCCGCGATGTGCATTTCCATGAGTTGGGACCATATATCATAATTGGTCTTATCTAGTAGGAGGCCGATATTAAATGAGGAGCCCTCAGTTTGAATTATGAGAGGGGAATCCTTTGTTATTGAAGTGGTGTTGGAATCCATTGAAGTAAGACAGAGTACCTAGTGATCGGGGTTGAATCTGGAAATTATGAGGCCGCGGCTGTGTTCAGAACGTCGAAAAATGCCGGAAAGGTTTCTGTTGGTCAACGGTCAACGGTAAACGAGGTCAGGGTGACGTGGCAGTAGGGCTGACGTGGAAGATGACATGGCAGGGTGACATGGCAGTAGGGCTGACGTGGCGGTGACGTGGCGCTAGGGCTGACGTGGCAGCAGGCGCAGTGACGGAGGCGCGTGGACGAAGCGCTGCGGAAGATCTGATTGTACTGGCGGCGCGTGAGAGCTCGTGCGGGGGTGTACGGAGGTGATTCAAACGAATTCTAAATCGTCTATTGAGACGAGGACGTTGGTGTGATTTTTGGTTTGATTGGGTGTCTGTAGGCGATGGATGAATGCACAGAAGTTTGATCCGGTTGTGTGTGGGTGGCTGCGGGTGTTGTAGGATAGGTTTAGGGTTTAGGATGGTGTTGTAAGGTGATATGTGGGTTGTTTGCGTGGTGGTGGTGGGGCGGCTAGGGTTTTGTGGTTGTGTTTCCCTCTGATACCATGTTAGAGTTTGGAGCATCCAACTTAAAACCAATTGGTAAAGAGTGGAGTACGTAGCCCCTCCATCTTATATGTTGCTTTGTGATGATTCTTTTTCCCAATGTGGGATTTGTAGTCTCAACAAAGATTATCAATTTATACAATTCACGAGGAGCATATATTGGTATTGTTGCTTTTAATTAATACAAAAACCTTTCGGTTATTAAGATGCAATTAAAACAATTTAAACCAAATGCTTTGATTAATTAAGAGGCATAAAGTAATTATTAAAATGGCAGTTACAAACGTTCAAAATTAGGGTGTGTATTATGTATGTGTGGAATGAGAGAAGAAGGTCACTAATTTATACAATTCACAAAGAGCATGGGTATTGTTTTTAGGAACTTTGACTTTAAATAATATAAACCTTGAAGATCATAATCATATTTAGTTCTTAAGAGACTGATCTTCAGGAAGCGTGCCTAAGCGCAAAGATTTGTGTAGGTTTGCGGCTTTCAATGTCTAAATTTCGGAGTGCTCAATGGGTTTTCTCTTTAAGATGGGGAAAAATAATAGAACTTATAATGATTCGACTTGGGAACCATAACTATAGGTGTTTTTATATATTAGCTAAAAAAGGTACCCATCATTTCTGATATGACTAGGATTAGGTCTCTATACATTGTAAAGCCTATAACCATTAGATGCATTAGAGAACCTATAATATAATTGATTAAATGTGTAATCTCATTTACGAACAAAACTTTCAACATTATTGCCTTCAATTAAAAAAAAAATGTTTTGGTTGTTAAGATGCAATAAAAACAATTTAAACCAAATGATTTGGTTAATTAAAAGACATAAAGTAGCTTTTAAAATGGCAGTCATAAATGTTTGAAATCAAGTCCGAGCACAAAACAGAGCTCTGCACATATAGGCTCTTCAGGGTCGACAGTGCAAGAAAAAGATTATTTTTCTTGAAATTAAATAAATGACAGTAAGGAAATTTGGACACCAAGCTTTGTGTATCATACAATTTCTTTAAAACAGTTATGTCACCTCTCCGGGTGCTTTAAGATTGCTAATGGCGTCTATTTTTTTAAGATAAAACAATATATAAAAGTATCTACCTTTTTGCACCAACTTAGGAGTAAGAAAGAACATGTTTCCGAGCTTGATGGGTGTCACTCACCAACGAACTGAATTTAGCTTGAAAAATATCACCAAAGTGAACCTAGACTTAAGAATGGAAAGAATGCAGGAGCTGAAGGAGAATCTCTTGAGCTGTGTATATATTCTGTATGTGTGGAATGCGAGCAAAAAATCACCAATTTATACAATTCACGAGGGGTGTTGGTATTATTGCCTTCAATTAATACAAAAACGTTTCAGTTATTAAGATGCAATGAAAACAATTTAAATCAAACGTTTTGGTTAATTAAGAGGTATAAAGTAGCTATTAAAATGGTAATTACAAACTTTTGAAATTATGGTATATATTCTGTATGTGTGGAATGAGAGAAAAATATCATCAATTTAAACAATTCATGGGGAGCGTGGGTTTTATTGCTTTCAACTAATACAAAAAAATTCAATTGTTAATATGCAATCAAAACAATTTAAACCAAATGTTTTGGTTAATTAAGATGCATAAAGTAGCTATTAAAATGGTAGTTAAAAATGTTTAAAAATAAATTATGGAGCAAAATTAAGCTCTACAATTTTCTGGGTTTTGTCAACCCAGAAACGAAGCTTTTCTGAGTTGACAAAACAAGATAGAGTCTTGTGTATCACACAATTTTCTTAAAACAATTATGCCGCCTCTTTGAGTGCTTTGAGATTGCTAATAGCGCCTGTTTGCCAAGATAAAACAATGTATAAGAGTATTTACCTTTTGCACCAAAGGTGTTACTCACCAACAAATTGAATTTAGCTTGGAAAATATCACCAAACTAAACCTAGACTTCGGAACAGAAATAATGCAGGAGTTGAAGGAGAATCTAGTGAGCTCTGTATGTATTTTGTTTGTGTGGAATGAGAGAAGAAGATCATCAATTTATATAATTCACAAGGAGCGTTGGTATTAGTGCATTCAATTAATATAAAAATGTTTCCGTTATTAAGATGCAATCAGAACAATTTAAACCAAATGTTTTGGTTAATTAAGAGGCATAAAGTAACTATTAAAATGGCAATTATAAACATTTGAAATTAGGGTGTGAATTCTGTATGTGTATGTCAAATGCAAGTGAATCTCGTGAGCTGAGTATATTCTGTATGTGTACGTGGAATGTAAGTGAATCTCGTGAGCTGTGTATATTCTGTATGTGTAGAATGAGAGAAAAAGATCACCGATTTATATAATTCGCGAGAACGTTGGTATTATTGCCTTCAATTAATACAAAAGCTTTCACTTATTAAGATCCAATCAAAATAATTTAAACCAACTGTTTTGGTTGATTAAAAAGCATAAAATAGCTATTAAAATGGCAATTACAAACGTTTGAAATTAGGTCCAGATTGCCTTCCATTAATACAAAAACGTTTCGGTTATTAAGATGCAATTAATCAAAACAGTTTAAACCAAACGTTTTGCTTAATTAAGAGGCATAAAGTAGCTATTAAAATGGCAATTACAAATGTCTAAAATTAGGTCCAAGTGCAAAACTTGCTCTGCGCAGCTAGATGGGCTTTTCTTGGTCGATAGCGTGAGAGAGAGATTTATTTTTCCTGATTACTTAACAAACTTATAAGATATGATCGCTTATAACACTATCAATTTTTCAACAATGTTTCTATGTAAGACTTCCCTTTTCTTCTTTAAACACAATCATATTATCTATATGTAACTATGACACGTTCGAGCAGTCAGCCAAACTAGCTCCAAATCTAACCTAATACTATTTCTAAGTGTGCTTCCCTACATTCTCGATCTATTATGTGTCACTGTGTTTGAATTTCTTTTATTCTTATGAAAAGCAAATATAGTATTATACTATTATGACAACGCAACGAGCAATATAGTAAAATTTATTATTATCAATAAACATAGAAAATATATGAAATATATATAAATGAGGAGGACAATATATGGACATTTTTTGTTTAGTTTTATTTCAGTACACTTTTTTTTTGTCTTGTTAATTTTATAGTAATTGAGTGACTTTTTTGTGAATTATCAGAAATGTTATGAGCCAGAGAGGGATGTTTTGAGTTTTTGTTTAGTACTTTCAGTTTTAAAAGAAATTTTCGGTTTTTATGTTTTTCCCCTGATTAATACTAAATTATTATTTTTGTTTAATATATATATATATATATATGTGTGTGTATATATGTAATTTATATATTAATGCGGTATTTGTGTCCTATTTTTTGAATTTTTTTACGTAGCATGTCCTATGTCGTGTCATACTCGTGTCTTATTTGCATGTACATACATGCTAGTAAGTGCACTCTTTAATTGTAAGCGAGTTTTACTATGTAAACAAATGAAATATTCCACATAACTGATCATTACTCATTTCAGCTCTTGCATGTTCCATCAAGAATATCATATTTACCCTAAAGTCGAATAATTATTTATTTAATTATAGATACGCTAAATTTTATTTAGAATTGTCTATACTTTTAATAAGACAACACATATACATTGACCTTTTAGAATTATACTTTCCAATAAGATGCTAATTAAGTGTTTCATTTCTTTTGCGGAATGCAATGAATTTACTAATCCCCGTCAAAATAAAATATATATAAGTTATATTTTTTACTAATTATTGTTTACTAAAATAACTAGTAGTATTAGTTTTGTGGACAAAATTCACCATCAATTAGTCGAATGTCTTAAATTCAAATCAACATCAATTTATTCAGAAAATTATTGATTACTAAAATAAAATAAAAAACTCATAATGCCACTTAGTACAAGGAAACTTCTTCAACTATTAAGGCTTCGTTTGATAGCAACATGAAAAATAAAAAGAAAAATAATTAATTTAGGTGACAAGATGGAAAAATAAGTTGAGGGATGTGGTGAGATTAACTCTTGTTTTTTGCTTTTTTCCATGACAAAATTTTCTTTGGGTGATGGTAGAGAAATTTTTTTCACAAAATATTAAAGGAGGATGGAAGACATATACTTACAAAAATGAGTATGAGTTAGAGAGGATCTAACCATATGCCTCAACTTATTTTCCATATTTTCTCCTAATTTAATTATTTTTATTTTTATTCTCCATGTTACTATTAAACGGGGCGTAAAGATATCAAAAACTTCTAGACACAAATTTTGGGGACCATATGATATGACTTTCACATGCAGAGTCTCATGTCTTTTGCCGTTTTCTTGAAACTCGAACTAAAGTAATTTTCCTTCATACCTTCTTTTGGGATCAAAAAGTGTTTTTACATTCCTGCAGTTGAAAAACATCAAATAAAATTAGGTCGTTTGGGGTGAACTTGCGGATTGGTGGATCCGGCGTTGCAAAGGATATATAAAGACGAGCCATATATAGTGTTTCACAGGGATGTTGAGTCACATATTAATTTAATAAGTCTTAATATTATTTTTTTAATCTAAATATATTTTTTAGTACTACAATATACTTGAGTTAGTTTTCACGCATTTTAAATAATTTTTGTTTGTAAAACATTAAGGGTGCGTTCAGTGGCGAAGCCAGGAAATTAATCAACGGGAGACGAAATTTGATCGAAAATCAAAATACACTAAATCATATTTAAAGTCATAAAATTTAAATGCGAACATAATACTATTAATAATAAAAGTTCACCTCTACAACTTTTTTGCATTTGATATTGTTAAAAAAAAAAATTAATTGCAAATGCAAACAATTATGATAAATCCAAACGTTTTGTATAAGAAAAAATAATAACATGAAGAGTGCCGCAAATTTGCTGCACTACAGTTTTTCATAAATTTCCGGTATTTTGCCGAAATTCTCTATTTTGTTAATAATATGGTGGTAGTGTAGTGAAAAAACGGTATAAATAAAGAAAGGTTTGAGAGGTGTGTGAAGAAATAGAAATGGTAAATGGTGAAAGCACTAAAGTAGCCACTGGCAGAAGAAGAAGAAGAGAAATGAGTAGCGGCACTTTTTAAATTAATTAGGTTTAATATTTACAAACTGTTCCTTAAGTTTTTGTATCTTACAGGTAGGTTCTCTCAAGTTTATTTTTATACACATAAGTCCTTTAAAAAATAAAATTTAAATGCCCCAACCCAAGGAGGGGCAGCTGACCCCTATACAGCTTCGCCTCTGGGTACGTTTGATTGGCCATATTTTCCACCCAAGTTGTTACTTTTGTGTTGTTTGATTGCTAAAATTTTTCTGGTAGTCAAACTCCTACTTTTGTCAGCGTTCATGTACTTTTCCGTATAAAGCTTGAAAATATTTTCTTTGGAGGGGGGGGGGGGGGGTTATTTTTATTTTTCAGGTAATTGCATAGTTTTCGAGACAAAGTTTTACCCATTTTCTACATTAAAAATGCTGTAACTTAAAATACAAAATTCAAAATTTAATGAAAATTTAATATTTAAAATATACTAATCAAGATCAATTAAACAACATTCATCATGACTATAGAATTATGTAAAAAAAAATTCCAATATATTTTTCTACATTAAAAATACCACAAAACAATTAATATTTTTCGAGTAGAAAATTAAAGCAATCAAACACATTTAATTGACATTTTTTATGCAACTCAATTATAGGCAATTCAATTACCTAAAACTTATTTTCTTTCCATGCAAATTCTATACTTGCAATCAAACGCAATCTAATTCTAATTAGTTACTACTCATTAAATATTTTTATAATTATCTAAACTTGATAGAGGTCGAACTCAATATTAATTCTAGTGTATTATTACTAAACCACTTGTTAGTGGTTAATAAGTGCGCGCTAAAATGTACCCGTCTGATCAATTTGATGAATGCTTCTCAAAAATACCAAAGTATTGCACATAAAAGACAAGCACATGAAACAAAATTGATGACATATATCTTCCACCAGTAGCTAGCTAGCTAGCTAGCCTGCACTCTGCAGAGTAACGAAAAACTCGAGGCTGTTTTCAACTATTTTTTCTCTTCTTATTTATGTGATCCGTTTTCACGCACTTTAATTAATTTTTATTTATAATTTATAATTATTATTAATTAAGTATTATTTTAACAATTTTAAAAATTGATTTAGGAATAAACATAATCAACTTTAAGAGTCTAAGACTGACCATTTTATTTCACAATTTTACCTTTTTTTCTTCCTTGTAAATTAATAATTTTCATTTCTATGTATTTTAAAATGCCCAAGATTAGAATTATATTTTTTGGGACATAGTAATATATCAAATTTCACAATTAAGGTTCTAGCAACATGGAAAATGAAAATAACAAAACTAATTTGAGTAAAAAGATGGAAAATAAGTTAAGATATATGGTGAGATCCTCTCCATCTCATATTCATTTTTATTAGTATATGTCTTCCATCCTCCTTTAATATTTTGTGAAAATTTTTTCTCTACCATCACCTAAAAAAAATTTTGTCATGGAAAAAAGCAAAAAGTTAGAGTTAATCTCATCACATCCCTCAACTTATTTTCCATCTCACCTAAATTAGTTATCTTCATAGTAAAATCATTACCATTAGTTAAATTAAAATTAATAATTTCTTAAAAGAATTGAAGTCAAATTAGTGAGATTATTAATTTCAGCTAGACAGAAAGAATAGAGATTTCGAGAATATCATGCGAAACTAAAGGTTGGTTCTTGCCTTGCAAAATAATAATCACTACAATTCCCTAGCAGCTGGTGAGCTGGGTTCCTCCATCAACATCTCTATACTAATTAACTATACGCGACCCAGGTGCATATATGTATTCCGGTCTGGTGGTCCTCTAGTGTTAGAAGAAGTCATGTAGGTTATCAATTAAGGTGTAATCTATAAAATAAGGTGTAGAAGCTTCGTTGGAATGAGTTTCTTTCCAACTAAATCAATTAATAAAACAAAATACCAGACATTAATTGTTGCAGTAGAGGGAGCTAGCTATTAATTAATTTCTTGAAACACAAGCTTTTAAAAGTTCGAAAGATTCTTGGAGCTAGGGAGAGAGATGGAGATCTAGAGAGAGAGTGAGAATCCTAGCTTGCTTTTAATTTATATTTTGGTGTATATGTAGATAGGTTTTCCCCACGAAATGAATGTTTGCTAATTAGTAAGAGCATCCACAGCGTACTCTTAATATTTAGGGGAAATTTAGCATTCTTATAGTTAACTTTTAAAGCAGCGCATAGTGGGTAGGGTAAGAAAATCTTTATACGAATGAAGCATACTCGTATAGTTGGTGTGAAAAAAAAAAAAATTGGCCATACGAATGTGGCTCAATCGTATGAGCCATACGAATTTGGCACAATCATATGGTTCATACGATCTTGGCACAATCGTATGACCATTTATTGTATTTTTTTTAACTCTTTGGTTACATTGTTTGCACCGTAATTTTGGTTAATTATATTTTTGCCCTAACAATAGAATAACTCAAATGATCTAGTTTAAAACACAAAACTAATTTATATGATTTGTACTAAACATAAAAAAATTAAACTAAGTTCTAATTTCAATTGCAAAAGGTTCCAAAAAATGCTTTGCTACTTTCAATAATTTTTTCAACAGCCATTTATTATGTTTTGCAAGATACCATTATTTTTTTTTTCAAAATAAATTACTTACCACATCCATTTCATTTGTTCCACTAGCTTGATATTGCATAGCATGTGAAAGTTTTGGAACGTACAACACAACAGCTTTACTAATATAAGAGTAGTGTGACTGGAGAGATCCTAAAGGCCTTTCATAAATAATTCCAAATTGTTTGTGATATTCAATTGTAATAGCATCCCAAAATCTATCAATTGTTTGAGAACTTCCAACTATGGCATTTATACTAATAGTGATATATGATCAGCATAATGCTTCATCTTCATGTAGAGACATATTTGTTTCACGCACACGGTTCACCATTTTGAGTCCGTACTAAATTAAGAAAGTTCTATCTAACTTTTTTTTTTTTTTCAAATTCTACTTCTGGGAGAAATGTTGCAAACAAGTGAGAAAAAAATGGTGTGCAAAACTTAATTTTATAGATAAAAAAATTAGCACTTAAATAATACAAAAACAATAATTGGTTTGAAATATACACTTTAAAAACTTATTTGCAATTTCACCCCCTAAAGTTAAAAGTTAACTTGTACTTTAACACCATCCAAGCCATCCAAACTTCAAGTTTAAAGGATATATGAAAAAATAAAATAAAATATTATGGCTTCATACAAAATTGCCACACTCGTATGACTCATACGAGTGACCCACATTCGTATAACTTTTTTTTTTTTATATGAGTGAGCTGAATTCGTATGAATGATACGAGTGTGTGATGTTCATATGACTAAAATTTAATGAGATAGTAAATTTACTCGTTTTCTACCATCTCTGTCAAAATTTTAGCCTAAATTTCTCTCTGCTGTGAAGGGGGTAGCTAGGGTAAATTTATTAATTTACCCTACCTGTCGGGGATGCTCTAAGGGTAATATTGTACATCTCATATTATTTTCGAAATATATTTATATATATATCACAAATTTTAAACTAATTAATTATTACTAACTTACTTTTTGATATTGTTATAATTATATGTGAGATTCCTTCTGCATCGAGAGCAGGGGTGGAGTCATAATTTTTTTTTAGGTGGGACAATGAGAGAAAATTTTGAAATTATGTAAACAAAATGTTTAAAAAATTAAAAATTGAGAAAATAATATTGAGATGAAAAACCCTTGATAAAAAGTACGAAGTGAGAATAGAGAGATATAGGTGAAGGTCAAAATCAAAGAAAAAAATTGGAATGGGAAACCCACCGATTTACTTAAGTGAAGCAATTCAACAAATTTATTGGGCCACTCTTTAGCCACTTTGGTCATAATACATATATAGTACAACGAGAGAAAAAAAAAATGGTGCGGCACGCCTCATTAAATAGTTAATTGTCTCTACCCTTGCTTGGGGGCTAGTGAATAATTTCTTTTGACATGTACATACTTATTTGCCACAAAAAGTGACATTAACATCTCAATCTAGCAATTACTCATTGGTAGGGGGGAGAATTGGTCAGTTTGGTTCGGTAAGTGACCTATACTAAAACCAAAAATATGACACTTAGTATTTTCGGGTTTTGAAAACACAAAACCAAAACTAAACCATATGCACAACATATATTTTGGTCCCCTTATCCCCGAGGTACTCAAAATATTGGGCGTCTTATATAAGATATAATAAGCTTTAGTGTAATTGTAAAAAATCCTGCACGTATGTATGCCAGTTCACATTGCACGCCCTTAGCATTGTCTCTATCTCTCTTGCTCTCTTGTCAACTTCCAATAAAACCATTGTTTATTGCTTTCACCCACTCATACATCATTGCCCTATTCTAGATCTGGTAGATAGCTTGCTGCTTGCACAACATGCATGATTGTGTTGTGGGCACTTTCATGATCGAAGTTATATATATATATGAATTGAAAAGTACAATGGATGATGATCGACTGTGGACAATTCCATCACCAGTTATGAAGAGCTATATATATTGTGGATGTATTAAGGAGGGTCCCACAAACTGCGCGCATGGATCACAGCTGGTTTTGAAGGCTAAATTTATCACAGTATCAACTACCATTGTATTAATGTTAATGAATGTATGTCGTATTCGATCATAATTCTTCACATACTACTTGATGGCATAATATATATAATTCGAAGCACGGTACGTGGTTGGTTGGTTTATATATATATAATGGACGAATTTAAACGGTGGAGTACGATTTAAGAGCATGCATATTTTGTTCCGGTTAAAGTACAAAAATTTACTCTTCATAATTTTTATATATACTAAGAAAAAAAAATTAATTGAATAATAATAAAAAAACACCTTTTTATCATTTTCCTTCTAAATTAAACTACTAAGTAAAAACAACTTATAGCCTTGCAGCACAAGTTGCAATTAGAAGAACAAGAAATCCAAGTGAAAACTTTTTACCCTTAACCAAAACGGCTTTAATATCTACTCCCTCGTTTAAGAGATGAACAAGTTACAAAAATGATCAACTCTTAATTTGTGATGGAGATATTATTATTTATACAAAACAAGCTAGCTAGATGATGACTCTTTTTGGTATTTGAATGGTGCGTTAAAACATTGTTACACTTTTGTAAATAGAAGAAACATATAACTAGAAAGATTGCAACTGGGATTGGATATATATATATATATATATTTTGTGGGGGTGGGGGTGGGGGTGGGGGTGGGTTTACCACATGATCTAGATGCCAGATGTAAATGGTGCTTACTAGGTAGTCACTCTTTTTAATTGGTTTATTATATATTCATTCATATTAACTATAGGGTAGTTGCACATATATATATATATATATATAATATATTCATGGCATATCGACATAAATCTAGTTACAAATACAAAGAGCCAGCAAAACTACCCAAAACTGTCCAAATCTTAAGGGCTACCTAGTATACCTTTTTCTTTTGTAATATTTTGGTCCAGATGATTAGGGACCAGTTTAACAATCCCAAAAGTTTTAGCTTAAATAAATGTGAACTAATCATTTGTGCTGGAATGTGGAAGAAAGAAAGTAATAAATGATAGCATTTAGTTAAATATTACTTTTGAATTGTACTTTTAAATTTTTTTTTTGCATCGAATAACATTGCTCAGCCCCAAATAAAAGAGCAACACATATTTTGAAGACAATAATAATACTTTCATTATTTTCCACATATATATTGCCCATTCCTTCATTCCACGGGAATGTTCTTGTTCTGCAGAAACTATGCATGTGGAGTTCAAGAACAATTTTACTACACAAGGACCTTGGTACATTGCCGGAGGCTTGGGCAATTTCTAGATTAACTGCTTTACCTTATTCCAAAGTGAGAAATAAGAAACAAACTCCTCATTTGGTTTGTGTTTTTTTTCTTTACTGGAATCCAAATGATAATTTCACATGTAAAGTTTTAGTTTCTTCCACTTATAATTTAACTTATTGACATAAATTATAAAAAACTTTTAATATAAGTTTGCCATTTTAAAGTGCAAGAATGAATCAAAAATTGAACTAAAGGAGCACAAAACGTCTGAAAAATGCCCCGTCCAAACTACTGAACTTTCTAGATTTTAGAGAGGTCGAGCCTAGGTGGGCCTTAGAGAGAGGATTCATGGCCCAAATGCAATATAATTTGAACTGGCACAGGTTTGACCCACAGATGCTAGGAACCAGGGCCTTAAAACATTAGCTGATTGTGGGCATATGGATTACAAGAATTGGGCAATGGGGAAATTACAAAAATGTACACAATCATATTCAAATTAAACTTTTATGTACTTTTTCAAAATAAATACAAAAGCATAAAGTAATATTTTTTTTTGTTACACAAAGGAAAAGAAAACAGCAACAACAAACAGCAAAAGAACTGTGCTAAAACTAGAATCCTCTGGGGAAAGAGACCCCAGTTGTATCAGCCATCAGACTCTTTACAACATCGTCCGGTGGGATTAAAACCCTCACATGGTTCTCTCTTTGATTAGCTCCGGCTTTTGCCATTTTATCTGCGCATCGATTAGCCTCTCTTAGGATATGCCATATCCTCGCCTTGACTTGTCTTTTAAGGGCCCTGCAATCCTCAATCAGAATGCGCTCCGGGCATCACTATTGATAATATCCACTCCGTTTTTGGAGTCGCTTTCTACTTCAACACCTTCCTAACCTCTATCTTTGGCTAGTTTTAATCCCTGTCGTAGGCCCCAAAGCTCTGCTCCAAGAACAGTAGCTCCAATGCGGCCGCAAAAGCCTTCAATCCCCCTTCCCTCCTCGTTCCTAGCTAATCCTCCATAGCTCGCATAGCAAGAATCCTTTATCTTACTTCCATATGTGTTAATCTTTATAAGCCCTGCATTTGGAAAGCACCATTTAATCAGCGTATCCTTTTTATTGTTCGCATTACTATCATTATTATGAAAAGCATTAGAACAGTCTCCTGCCATTGTATAACTTTTCATAGCAATTTGATAGTGGTGAGTGTCTTTATTATGAAACAAGAAATTATTTCTATTAAGCCAGATGCACCAAATTGCGAAAATAAAAACAATGTTCCAAGGCAAAGTGTCTCCCTGGTTGGTTTTTTATGTTTTGATGTTGGCATCCAGCCAACTCTTGATGGAATTGTTTTCTTACTGAGGGGTTGTAGGAGTCCTGATAATATTCCACACCTGGGCAGCTTTGCTACAATCCTTGAATATGTGTAAGCTGCTCTCACTTAGGCCACAAGTTTTGCAGGTAGGATCATTGGAGATCCCCCTAGCAACACAATTTTCCCCTGAGAGGATCCTATCATGCCTTAGGGTCCATATAAAATTGGTGATTTTATACGGCACCTTCAGCTTCCACACCCAGTTCCAATCATTCTCCATGGAACCCATGGGATCAGTTTCCATCCAAATCTGGTGGTAATAAGATTTAATGGAGAATTTCCCCAAGCCTTTCCCGAGCCAACTCGGTTTATCGGTTCTATCTTCTTCCAAAGGAAGTGTGGTATTTAAGACATCCTCATGAACTTCAATAGGAAGCTCATTAGCAATTTTTCTGATATCCCAAGTACCAGTCCCATTAACAAGGGTGTTCACTGTAGCATTTCTTAGCATGTCACTACATGTAACACCCCTATTTTTGAGACTAGTCGTACCACACCACCAGTCATCCCAAACCGAGACACATTCACTATTGCCAATGGACCATTTTATGCCTTCCTGTAAAGTATTTTTGGTTTTAAGAACACCTCTCCACACGTGAGAAGCTCTTCCACGAGATAACCAATCTTTAGGCTTGGGATGAATATTATACTTATTTTTTAGGACCCTGGCCCAAAGACTTTGTTTATCCGAGGTGAGATTCCACCCAACCTTGGCCATAGTAGCGAGATTACTCAATCTACATTTTCTTAACCCCAAACCACCAATTTTTTTCGGCCTGCACACCACATTCCAGTTCAGCAGATGAACTTTCCTTTTCTCATCAGTTTCCCCCAAAGAAACTTTCTATTCAGCTTGTCAATCTTATTATAAATACTTTGGGGGAGAATAGCAGTATGCATGTTATAATTAGGAATCGTAGAGCTGACTGACTGGATCAGCGTAGCCCTTCCCGCAAAGGTCAGACTCTTCGCTTTCCAGCCTGCCAGCTTCCTTTGCACTTTCTCAACCACAAATTTAAAACTACTATCCTTCATTCTCCCATGAATTATGGGGCTGCCAAGGTAAATGCCCAACTCTTTAGTAATGGGGATACCACTAATAAGTTTGAACCCATTCATTTTTCCACTAGAAACATTATGTGAGGCATAAAGTTTGGACTTATTGAAATTCACTTTTAGCCCCGATACCCCACAAAACTCATTTAAAATGTTAATCACCAGATGACAATTTTTTTTACTAGCCTTACAGAATAACATAAGATCGTCTGCAAAAAATAAATGAGATATTTGTGGTCCATTGCTGGACGTTCTGATACCCGACCACTTATTATTGTTCACCGCTTCATTAATGAGATTAGATAGATACTCAAGGCATAACACAAAGATATATGGTGACATGGGATCTCCTTGCCTCAGCCCCCTACCCAAGGTCAGGGGTTGGAGAGGTTCACCATTCCAGAGGATCGACGTGCTACCATTAGTAATACAGCTCATTATAAGTCTGACCAAACCCGCATTAAAGTTAAATTTATAAAGGATCTTCTCCATAAAGCTCAAAGAGATTTTATCATAGGCTTTTTCAAGATCAATTTTGAATATTAAACCGCCTTTTTTACATTTCTTTCCTTCCAGGGTGTGGACAATCTCTTGGGAGATAATAATATCATCTGATGATTGCCTCCCTCGTAGGAAACTCACTTGTGCATGACCTACAAGTTTGTTGAGAAGCGGTCTAATTCTATTCACAATAATCTTAGTGACAATTTTATAGCTGACATTACAAAGGGTTATGAGTCTGAATTGATTTATCTTTACCCCCTTTTGTCTTCTATTCTTAGCTACCCATTTAACTTTAAAAGGTATCTTATTTACCAAATGAAATGGATGATTGTCACTTGTGTCTTCTTTCTCTCTCTTTCTCTAACCATTAGCACTACCAACGGCTGGAACACTCGGCTAAGGCACGACACCACTGAAAAAATCTTATTTTTACTCTCTCCTTCTCCCTCCTTCTCTTTAACCATAACCGCCAACCCACCGCACACCTCGCCCCCGATTGCCGGGAACAACAGTCAAATCCACTCTCCTTTTTTTTATTTTACTGTCTATCTAGCTTCCTCCCTCTCCCTCTACTTATCACCTCTCTCTATTTACCATTGTTTATCTACTCTCACATGGTGTTTTTCCAAAATATCTTGCACGGGTACTAATGTTATTTGGCACTGGTAGTAATGATGTTTAATGTATTAACTTTAGGGTTTATTTAAGAGTAAGATCAGATATATTACAATGTTTATCTGTGTCTGTTTGTCCACTCTCACACAATTTTTCTAACTTAAAAGTTGCATGATCGGCGCTAATAACAATGATTACGTATAGCGAAATTAATGAAATGGAGATAACATCAACAAGGAGATGCATGAGACCTTCGACTGGTTTCATCTTGTTTGTGTGAGTTTGAATAATCATTTTTTTATTTATATAATAATATGTAATTAGCCCCTTTTCCCCATTTAATTGTTCAGTGACAAAATCTTTCAAAATGCAATAAATGTATTTTATAGGAAATATTAATTGTAGATGTTAGCTTGAGGAAGGTTAAGATAATTATGTAAGAGATGAGAAAAAGAGAATAATGTCTTTGATGATATTGAAACAATACAAGGGAGCCCTTTATACAGGGTTAGAGAGCAATTTAACAAAGGAAAGAAGATATACCCTAATCTATAACATAAATCAAGGGATATGAAGATCATGTAAATATGGACATTATATGAAAAGTCAACTATACATAAATATGGATAATATTCTATTTTAACACCCCCATCAAACTCAAGGTGGTAAATGAGAAACCATATTGAGTATGGAAATTAAAGCTTGAAAACATCCTGGTAGATGAATTTTAGTGAAAATATCGGCTGGTTGATCGTCGGATGAGATATAAATGAGGCGGATAGAATTACTGGACACATGCTGATGAACAAAATGACAGTCAATCTTGATATGTTTTGTTCGTTCATAAAAGACATCATTGTGGGCAATATGAATAGCATTTCGATTATCACACCCAATGACAGTTGGAAGACGGTGAGGAACTCCCCCAAAAAAATGCAGTATCCTGTAGTGGAACGTCGATTAGTAGGGTCACCAGCCCAGTCGAAATCAGAGTATGAGCGATTCTCAAGAGAGTATGTGGACGAAAAATAGAGACCATGGAATAAAGTCTCTTTACAATATTTAAGAATACGAAGAACTGCAGCATAGTGGGTAGATCGCAGAGCTGACATAAATTGACTGACGATATGAACATCATATGTAATATTTGGATGAGTAACGGTGAGATAGACTAAGCTGCCAACGATCTGATGATATAGAGTTGCATTATTAAGAGGAGTACCATCGAGAGGAGTGAGACAAAGACCTACTTCTAGTGGAGTAGCAGTGGTTTTACAATCTGTAAGACCAGCCCGGGCAAGAATATTATAAGCATATTTGGCCTGAGAGAGATAATAATCAGTAAAATCATAGAGAACTTTAAGCCTCAAGAAGTAATTCAAATGGCCAAGATCTTTCATCTCAAAATGTTGATTGAGAGATTGTTTAAGATCAGAGATACCAGTAACATCATCCCCGGTGATAATCATGTCATCCACATAGAGAATAAGAAGCGTGATACCAGTCTCTCTTTTTCGAATGAAAAAGCTATAGTCATATGAACTGGAAATGAAACCTAGTTCTCGAATGGTGGAGCTGAACTTTTTAAACCAGGCACGGGGAGCTTGCCTAAGGCCATATAATGCTCGACGAAGCTTACAAACTTGAGAGATGGAATGTGGAGCCCCTGGAGGTGGTTTTATGTAAACTTTTTCGAAAAGATCGCCATTTAAAAAGGCATTCTTTACATCCATCTGAGAAAGTTCTCATTTACGAACATCAGCAACTGCTAGAAGGCTTCTGACAGTGGTTAAACGAGCAACGGGAGCAAAGGTTTCCTCATAATCGATGCCATATTCTTGATTAAAACCTTTAACTACAAGTCGAGCTTTGTATCGATCAATAAATTCATCTGATTTAGTTTTGATTTTATAGACCCATTTGCATCCAATTGCTGTCTTTCTCGATGGGTGAGTGACTAACTCCCAAGTTTAGGCTTTATCTAAGGACTATAATTCTTCAGACATAGCGTGCTGCCACATAGGATTAGAACTAGCCTCTTTATAAGATGTGGGTTCATGATGTGAAAATATGGTAGAATAACAGTGATAGTCACGAAGATGATGAGGTAACTGCCTTACCTGATTAGACTGACGAGGTTGAGGTGTTTGGTGATCAGAATCGTTGGACGAATCAGTATCATCAGAATAGTATGTTGTTGGTACGGGAGACGAGTCACTAGATGGATTGTTGGTAGTGATAGATGGGCTCAGCTCTGTGGGAGTATTTTTAAAAGGTGGTTCATGAATTTTGTTAATGACCGAAGATGGTGTAGAGGAGACGGATGGGTATAAATCGGCAGTAGAGCTAGTGAAGAACGGGAGAGAGGTTTTGGTGGTGATATGAAATTTGGAAATCGATGAAAACATTTTGTGTTCTTAAAAAATAACATGACGAGAAATGCGAAGTCGTTTTGAGATTGGATCATAACACCGATAACCCTTATGTTCTATCCCATACCCGAGAAAATAACAGAGGCGAGAACGAGGTTCGAGTTTAGAATGTTCATGAGGCTGAAGGAGGACAAAGCAAACGCAATCAAAAACTTTTAAAAGGTTATAATTTGGTGAACTACCATACAACCTTTCATAAGGCGGTTGATTTTGAAAATATGGAATAGGATGACGATTAATGTTATAGACCGAGGTAAGAGTTATTTTGCCCCAAAAACGTTCAGGACATTCACTAGATATGAAAAGGGTTCGGACTATGTCTAAAATATGACGATGTTTGTATCCAGCACGTCCATTTTGTTGAGAAGTGTCAGGACAAGAATATTGAAAAATGGTTCTTTGCTGATGCAAAAAATTTAAAAAATTAGATTCTTTATATTCCATGGCATTGACAGCACGAAATATTTTGATAGGTTTAAAAAACTGGGTTTGAATCATTTTGGCAAAATTGTAATATATCTGTGATAATTCAGAATGATTTTTCATAAGATATATCTAAGTAAATCGAGTGTGATCATCGATGAAAACAACAAAGTATTTTGACCCCCCATGATACTATAAGGAGAGGGTTCCCACACATCAGAGTGAACAAGATCAAAAGGTGCAGATGAAGGAGAATCACTTTTATTAAAAGATAACGCAGGTTGTTTTCCAAGTTGACACGATAAATAAGATATACTTCTTGATTTGATAGTTCATAACTTACTAATAGAAATAAGAGATCTAAGCCTATCATTAGACACATGACTTAACCGAGAATGCCATAGTTCAAAGGGAGAGCTGGAGCAATAGACAGAGTAGATATGAGTTTTGATGGTGTATGAAGGTGAATGAGCTCGAATATCCCGCCAACTTTATGGCTTATCCCAATGATTTGCTTCATCCTTGGATCCTGTACATGGCAACCAGAAAAAGAAAAGACAACATTCAGACCAAGATCATAGAGTTGACTAATAGATATAAGATTAATAGTCAACTTAGGTATGTGAAATGTAGATGCAAGGGATAGATTGGATGCGGATATCGGTCCAATATAGGTAACAGATAATTGAGATCAATCAGCTGTTTTAATGGGAGATATGTGTGGGGCAGAATTTTTTAAAAGAAATATTGTGGAATCAGTTGTCATATGGTTACAGCAGCCAGAATCAAAATACCAAGAATTACCTGAAGTTACAGACATTGCATTAGATGGAACAGATAAAACTTGTTTTAGCATTTTTGCAAGATCATTGTTGATGACAAATGGTGGTGGACTAGGTGGTGGTTGAGTGGCGGCAACAGCAGTGTTAGATCTAGTGTTATTGTTTCTAACAAGATTCTTGTAACAATCAGAGCCAAAATGTTTTGGACCGCACTTATGACAGTACTTACAAACCCGTTTCGGACAGTAGAGCAGCGTATGGGTAGTCTCATGATAGTATGTACATTCCTTTGATGATTGCCCAGATTTAGACTGGGTGACAGCAAATACTCCATTAGAATTCTGGAAATTTACCCTAAGTTTTGTTTCTTCAAAATGAAGGGCTGTGACAGCGTCATCAAGAGTTGGCAATGGAGAAAAGACGCTCGAACAGGCTCAAAACGGTCATGCAAGGCCATGAGTAGTGTCATCATATGTTGTTGGTCCCTATAAGTTACAAACTTCGCCGCATCAGAGGTACACAACTAGATAGGTTCAGAGAGAGCTAATTGATCCCATATAGCTTGCATCTCATATATGAAATCATCAATGGATTGATCAGGTTGCTGTCTTTTGGCATGGAGTGCAGTCAAAAGTTAGTATTAATGTACAAGATCTTTAGTAGTGTATCGAGATTTGAGGAAATCCCAAACTTCTTTCCCAGTGGTAAAACGCCTAAACTATTGATTAATGGAGGAAATAGAGGTATTGCGGCACCATGTAATGATATCACCTTTTTTAGCGATCCAATCATCTTGCCTGATGGCAAAATTTTCATATAACTCATCTTTCTTTTGACATGGTTCAGTAACCTCTCTAGTGATAAGACTCCACACCCTTCGAGCTCGTAGGAAACTGGTGATGGCCTGGGCCTAGTGGATATAGCTGGGTCCATTGAGAGTGATGAAAATAGGTCGAGAGATTTCGGGACGATCCATGAAAGTATTTTAGGTGATTTTGGATAGGTTTTAGAGATTTAGGGTGATTTGGATAGATTTTGGATTAACTTGGAATTAACTGAAAATTCAAGGGTAAATATGGGTATAACAGAAAGTTTTGGGGTGAATATGGGAATAACAGAAAGTTCTGGGGTGAATATGAGAATAACAAAAATTATGGGGTCAATATCGAAATAATAAGAAATATTTGCTTACGTGGCAGTCAACGATGACGTGGCTGACACGTGGTAGATGACTGGACTGGGTGATGACGTGGCTGGTTAAAGATGACATGGCGAGTCAAAGCTGATGTGGCGACGGGTTGGACTGGCGCGTGGATCTGACAGGAAAAAGTCTAGAATCTTTGGTCGGCACATATGGGCGCGTGGACAGGAATTTTAAGATGATTTTAATGGAGCCTGGATTGTTTGGGTGAGACGATGAGTATGGTTTGGTTGTTTTTGGATTTAGTATATTTTTGGTGATGGCAAGGTGAAGTTTGGCTGTGTAAGTTGGTGATGATTTTTGGTAGATTTAAGAGGCTAGGGTTTGAGGTTGTTTTGTAGTTTTGGTGATGGATTTTGGCTGGTTTGGGAGGCTTAGGGTTTGAAAAAGGATGTAGGATGATTTTGAGTAGGATCATAATCCATCTGATACCATGTTAGCTTGAGCAAGGTTAAGATAATTATGTAAGGGATGAGAGAAAGAGAATAATGTATTTGATGATCTTGAAACAATACAAGGAAGCCCTTTATATAGGGTTAGAGAGCAATACAACAAAGGAAATAAGATATACCCTAATTTATAGCATAAATCAAGGGATATGAAGATCATGTAAATATGGACATTATATGAAAAGTCAACTATACATAAATATGGAAAATATTCTATTCTAACAGTAGAAAACAAAGGAAGGAGTAGATTGTAGACGGGGAATCGATGGGGCTTCAAGAAATAAGAATAGAATTTTGTTCAAATAGCTGATGGATATCGTTTAAAGTTTTTGTATGTTTAAATAACATTTCAATCTAAATTATAACATAATCTTATTTGTGGTTCACATTAGTTAATTCATTAGCCAAAGAAAGGTGGACTTCCATGATTGACTCAGAAAAGAAGCTTTATAAGGACAAGGTGGCAAAATTTTGTAAGTTGTACAAAAAGGTTAAAAAGCTGAAATCGAAGGTGACTTATGAATTCATACAGTACTTGTGTTATTATTTTGTATATATATATTGTTGAATCTTAAAAAGGTGTAATGTTTATCTTTGACATTGTGGACGATTCAACGTACCCCAATGTTCTCCTAGTAAATTTGTTGAAGTTATATCTAAATTATCTGAATGGTTAGGGAAACTTACTAGGAATGTATTGGTAACGCATATAGTACCATTTTTTTTCATGTGTACTAATTTTTAAACTTATATACCAATTGGT
Organism: Lonicera japonica; assembly: GCA_021464415.1. Lineage (NCBI taxonomy): Eukaryota > Viridiplantae > Streptophyta > Magnoliopsida > Dipsacales > Caprifoliaceae > Lonicera > Lonicera japonica. The sequence continues at coordinate 62,841,319 of CM038465.1, read as the reverse complement.
GTTCATATATATATATATATATATATGTACCATTTTTTGTACACATAACATGTATCGATTTTTACAGCCTTGAAAGGATAATGCTTAAGGTATAGCTTTTGTTCATATGTAATTGGAGTTCGAATATGTAACATGTTTAGTACACATAATGTGCACCAGTTCTTTTATTTTTGAATTGGTGCAACACAATAAACTTAAGTTTTCTTGTATAATTTTGAATTGGTGCAACACAATAAACTTAAGTTTTCTTGTATAATAATAAAAAAACATCATTATGTGTACTAAACATGTTACTTATTCGAACTCCAATTACAAATGAACAAAAGGTATACCTTATGCATCATCCATTCATTAACTACGAAATTGCTGGGTATGCAACTTCAGTTGTTGGTAACTTAGTTACATCATTAATGTGCTAGTCATCTCCTACATGTGTTTTGCTATAGATCGATATGAAATAAATTGGACAAGACCACTATGAAAGATATATTACAAAATCTCACATTTACCAATGCCTATACCAGTGGCGGAGCCAGGATTCTGGTTCAGGTAGGGCCAAACTACAACACAACGAGATTTTTTTGCAAATTTAATATCAATATTTAACAATTTAATAAGCAAATCAGCATCAATAATCAAATTGAATATTCAAAATTTTAACATCAATAATCAAATATATACCGGAATAACATCAATAATCAAATTTAATATTAAAAATTTTAACATCAATAATCAAATATATACCAGAATAATCAACATCAATAAACAAATTCTTAATATTCAAAATTTTAAAACAATATGTATAAGATTATAAAAAATAAATCTAACCTAAAATACCGGAATAAATGAAAAATGAAGACAGAGAGAAGAGCTTTGAAGTACTGCTTGTTGCTTGAAAAAAAAAAACCTGAGCAGAAGAAGCTCACAGAAAAATTGAATGAAAAAAGGAGAGCAATGGGAGAAGAAGAAAATGACTGCACTGATAATTTACTGCTACTCAAAAATCTTACAACGTAAGTTAACATATATTACAAAACAAAACCTCCAACTTATACTCTTTATTGCACATAACACCCCCCATAACTTTCCAACTTCACCAAAACCCTCGCCCCCCACACCCATATTACAACGCATCCGCTCCAACTTATAAACTTAAATTCACAAACCACCCTCCCCCATAATTACACATCAACCCTTCATCTTTTCTTCCTCGCACAAAAAACCCCCATACTCTCAAAATTTTTCCCAAAAGTCCAGGTAGGGCCATGGCCCCACCTGGACCCTTGCTGGCTCCGCCCCTGCCTATACGACGAAATATATCTATAAAAAAGCCCACATTTGCCAATGTTAACTAGGCCATAGTGTAAAATTGGTTATTTAACCTACCAATTATATGAAGGTTAGCTCGGAAGTGTAAAATTGCCCTTAGACGGACAACATTTGATGTGTCACCCAAAAAATTGGCCCATCATGTGTAGCCCAAAATTGCCCCAAAATAAAAATAATAATAAAAAATGCCCAAAGATGACTCATGATATGCCACCGAAATGCCTTCCTGTGGGATGACACGTACATCATGTGTCACCCCATGCCAAATTCAACTCTTACAATACATTTTTACAATTTTTTCACACGTGGTGGGGCACAAAAAAGATATATTTACCTTGTTTACATTTGCAATGCAGATGGCCCCACATATATTGAACAATCATGGAGACACTTTCTTTTTTCTTTTTTTGATGCTAATCTTCATGTCATAGCATTATCCAATCACTTTTAATTACAAAAACAAAAGTTAAATGGGCGGAAGCAACTTACTAAGATTAACTGGTAATGCATAAGGTATCATTTTTGTTCATATGTGTACTAATTTGTAAACTTTTGTACTAATTGGTGTTCATATATGTACCATTTTTAGTACACAAAACGTGCACCAATTTTTATAATTAATTTTTTAACCGGTGCAACATGATTTTGACATACTTATATGATCTAAGAGGTTGAGTTGCCTTAATGGAGATATATTTGTATGGATTAAATTAACTGCAACTTCTAAGAAAATGCTGGAACGATTACGTCATGATGTTAATTATATAACACACACACACACACATATATATATATATATAGGCTATCCTAATTAAATCACCCACTCAGAAACGGTCTGCAGGGAGACCTCGCCTTCAAAGACAAGTGACTGATTGATGATGGCATATATCACAAGGCATTATTCTGGCTCTAGATGAAATGAAACCGTGGTCTAACCCTGTTAGCCCGCCCCCTCCGCCTCGGCTTTTCACAATTAAGCATTTGAAATGCCCTTCTAACACAAAATTTTCCATATGTATTTAAAATTATACTTGTTTGGCCAAAATTTATGGACGAGGTAGGATGGACGGAGGTGCTGTGGACTTGTTTCCATCTAAAAGAGTAAGTTTGGCCAATACACTTGTTTTTGTTTAATTTGGCCAAAATTTGCATGTTGTATCGATTTTCATTAAAAAAATGGACCAGATCTTAATTGTTGTGAATTTTGCAATTTAGATAAATAAACAATTGGTACATATATATATATATTATTTTTATAATTATACTTGTTTGGAACTAAGAAACGTCCTAATGTGTACCTAGAATTTGTAGATGCTTTTGAAATTATACTTGTTGCACTCGTTTTCACCAAAAACGAACTAGTTTTTGTTTGTTACAAATTTAGCAATTTTAGAGAGACAACTCTACATATATATATATATCGTTTGCTTCAAAAATTATACTGTAATTGTTTACAATAATGCAATGTCGTGCTATAGACAAGGTTATATGAAATCCAGCTATTTTATATGCGGTCTTATTGAAGTTTATACATGAAAGTCTAGCTAAAATTTGTTGCACTGATATTAGGCGGACGAAAAACTATTTCTTTCTTTGTTTTGGATTTTGCAATTTTAGAGAGAACAACTCATTCATACAGGGGTGAGGGATGGATGAATTTAAAGAGAGAAACATAGCTACGTGGGGAACCGGGGAAGATATAAGGTGAAGTAAGTTTCTCTTTTTGAAATTGAGAAAATAATTATTTTTCATTAAATTAAAGACACACATAAAGAGGAATCGTGGAAAAAAACAAAAAAGGGCAAACATAGAACTATCTTATTTTTCTAATTATTTTGATTGAGGTGTTACTTTTCTAACTAAATTTGTATAGTACATAAAGTTGTAATTTGGATATGATTATGTACATTTTTGTAATAATACATATATATGATGTCATTTTTGTTCTTTATCCTTGGGCAATTTTGACCTTTCAGGCCTCCTCTCGATCATATTAGGACTTTGCATGGATGCTGTTGCGAATCAAAAGTCTCCGTCATTCTTTTTAAAAAAATGAAAAAGTATCCTCATCATTGTATATTAATAATTCACTGATTTGATAGCATAAATTATTTAATTAATTAATTCGCTTTTTTTTTTCTCTAGATGCTTTCTACTGTGGGAAGGTGTTCAAGCTAATTTTTGTATATTTGGACTAATTTATGATCATAAAATATTAGTCAATCGTATTATTGTTTCACTAATAATATAATTTTATTTGATAACTTGCCACCGGTAAATATAAAACATATTATAATATAATTAGATTTTTGTATGTACATAATACGTGTGCAATTTGATTATATACAATTTTTTTTTAAATGTTAAGAATTTATTAAGTCGAGTCGTGATCAAAAGTCCTAATACACTTGCTAAGAGTGAGGGTTAGAGCGTTGTAATGGATATAATTGTTTTTTATTATCATGTTTTTTTTGTGAAATAAAAATCTAAAAACACAAAACTAAAAAACTAAAATATGACATAACTTTAATATCCTGAAATGCGTTCTAATATATATATATATAATTGGTCCATATTACGATTCAATCATACTTTATTTTGTTATATATTTAAGCGTCATCCCTTTCATTTCCTACCTACAAATATAATAACCTAAAGATAAAAATGGAAATCATTTATGTGAGATATGCAAATCTTCAATCCTTTTCGTACTGATTTTTTTTTTCTCTCAAATTTGGATGTATCTGTGACTACAATAAACTCTTGGCCCTCTTCGTTACACTTTCAGGTTAATTTTGTCCAATGAGAATTTTAAGGATTAAACAAATAAAATTTTTCATGAAATTTGGTAAAAATGATCTCTGTAATGAATAGACTATCTTCACAAAATTTTATTAAGAAATTCAAACCGAAAGTAAGTGCACTACAAATTTGATATATATATGTTTATTTTTGGCCATTGAAGTTAATTTGGACTTGGCTTTTCTCAATTACCCTTTGGTCCAATTTAGTCTAACGAGGTCTAATTCGAAAGTTAAATGATTAATTTTTTTCATGAAACTTGGTAGATATCATCTTTATAATGAATAGATCATCTCTACAAAGAAGATTCAATCAAGAAGTGAGTGAGATGATTATCTAAAATATTAATGATTGAAAATGAACATATATATATATCAGTATTTTTTTTCGCTCACTTCTGGTTTGAATTTTTTGATAAATTTTGTGGAGATAATCTACTCATTATTAATTTTTTTTTGAGACTTTAGCCTTTGAAGTAGACCCTATTAGACATAATTGGACTAAAGGAGTAATGAAGAGGTACAAGTCCCTTGAAAATCTAGATAATCATCTCACACAATTTTAAATTAAAACTTTTGATAAAATTTAGTTGAGATGATTCACTCATCATAAAGATCATTTTCACCAAATTTTATCAACATTTCATCCGTTTAGCATTCGAATTAAATTCCATTAAACAAAATTGAATTGAAAGATGATAAAGCGGAGCGAAATCCGCAACAACTCTTCAATTTTGCTTTCACCATAAGTCCGACAAGAGATGTTAAGGTAATCTACCCTTTTTTTTATGAGAAAAATCTCAACATCATCTGTCCATAAAAATCTCAACATCATCCGTAGAGCTGGACAGGCTGGTTATGTGGAAATGAGAAGTAGGCCACCCAGAGCTCTATTGTGGAGTTTACTCACATGTAATATTACAAGACCTATTTTCTTAAAACTTAAAGTTGTCACTTGTTTTTATCCCTTGCTCATTCTTATTCCATTGTTATAAATAGAGAACCCTTTTTTTTTAAAAAAAAATGAAGAAGAAGAAAAAAGAAAAGGAAAACAGTACATGCATTTGAATTTGTCAATATTATTTTCACTAATTAAAGGGACCTTGAATTTCTGCGCAAGGTGCCACTGATCTTAGAACAAGTCCTAAATCATTTTATCATTTTTTATTAAAAAAATTAAATTGATTAATATATTTAATTAATGATAAATAAAATCCTAATAATTTGGTATACGTATATATGTTCATGATATTGACATAAATGCGCTTAATTCCCAGTTAAATGTGTAGTATAAAGTACTAAAAAAATGCTATGACTAGCATATAAGCAAGTCATATATTTGCTATTCTTATATGTTGTATTACCATTCAAAGTTTAGAACTACCAAAGAATGCCATACTTACACAATATGAAGTAGATGCCTCTTGTCCAAAAAAAAAAAAAAAAAAACCAAAAAGTAGATGCCTAGCAGTCTAAGCTCCAACGAAGAATATATGTTCCGCTTGATGGCAACATGGAAAATGAAAAAGAAAAATAATTAATTTGGGTGAGAAGATGAAAAATAAGTTGAGAGATGTGGGGAGATTAACTCTCACTTTTTGACTTCTTCCATGGAAAAAATTTCTTAAGAATTTTTTTTCCACAAAACATAAAGAATGATGGATGATATATTCTCACAAAAATGAATATGAGATAGAAAGCATCTCATCACATGCTTTAACTTATTTTCCATCTTCTCACCTAAATTAGGTAAAAAACACTAAACCCCCTCCAACTATCACTTTTTTGCACTAAACCCCCCCATCTTTTAAAAGTGACACTAAATCCCCCTAAACTATTAGATGTTATCACTTAACTCCCGAAATTACATAAATGCCCTTGTAAATAAATGTCTTTTTATAAATTAGGGGGTAAAGTGTTAAGTTGTGATAGTTCAGGGGGGTTTAATGCCACAAAGTGATAGTTTGAGGTGGTTTAGTGTTTTTTACCCAACTTTGTACAAGGGCATTTATGTAATTTCGGGGGTTAAGTGATAACATCTAATAGTTTAGGGGGGTTTAGTGTCACTTTTAAAAGATGGGGGGGGGGGGGTTTAGTGCAAAAAAGTGATAGTTGGAGGGGGTTTAGTGTTTTTTACCCTTATTTATTTTTATTTTCATTATCTATATTACTATCAAACGGAGTCATAGAGAATGCTATCAAAATAGAAAGTATATACGAATGATTCAATGGTATTTGTTATGCATGTAAAGTATATAAAATAAAGATATAGCATATATTTTTATATTATGCAACTAGCATTCTATGATTCATACATAAAGTATATATATTCCTCAAAAAGTATGCACAAATTAATTTATATATACTATATTTGTAAGTTAAATCTAATCTCTTTATCTTCCTCCCAACGAACAATGAGTCATTCTATGCAAATCAACATATTTTTTTAATATAAAATAGTGGCATTACAATCATTCTGTTAATATAATTACTTATTAGTTATAATAGATAATGACAAGGAACATTAGGGCCGTAAACGAGTCAAGCCAAGCTGAACATAGGATTTTCAAGCAATTGATTCGTTAAACATTTTGAACTTATAAATTTGTTCAAGCATACTTGGCTTATTTGGCTCACCAGAAGAGCTCAAATGAGCTTTTAACATGGTCAAGTTCTAGTAGCTTGAGTTTTAACCTAATTTTATAGAGATTTGGTACTTATCGACCCAAGCTCATTAACATGTCAAGCTCCAAAATACTTTTAAACTTGGTTCGTTTGTTGTGAATCTCAAACAAGATTTTACTTAAACGATCACGAGTTGAACTCAAATAGCACGGTTCGTTTTACAACCTAAAGAACATTGATTAAGAAAAATTATGATAAGGGAGAATGTGTATATATAGGGCCATATATTCTAAACAATAAATGATGGTCATATATAACAAATTAAGATAAGTTGGTCTTTATGTGAGATGATCATTTGGTCACATATAGGAAATTCTAGTGGTGAAATGAATAAACTAAATGAAGCTTAATAGTAAGAAGATATATACAACCGTACCCAAAAGACCCTTAACACGATGGACTTAATTGTTGCCTTCTGGCTGGGCCAGTAACATATGTTCAACACCGGGACCAAACTCATAATTGGTAATGGATTCATTGTATAATCCTACCTTCTAAACTAAACACTGGGACCAAACTCATAATTGGTAATAGATTCGTTGTAAAATCCTACCTTCTAAACTAAGTCTTTAATTAAAAGATGTGAGTAAGTATTTGATTTCTGCTGTAAGCATTTGTGACAGGTGTGGGAACATCTCGTATAAAAAAAAAATGGAAAGAAAATAGTATCTTACAATTTGATACTTTGATTATGTACAAATATATATATATATATGTATATAAGAAAATAATGAACTTTTAATTGGAGGCCTAAAGAATATTATATAATTTTTCCTCATATTTGATTAATCACAATAATTGCCATTATTTTATTAAGATTTGCACTGCTACTACTTAATTTGAACTGTAGAACGTGATCGAAACCAAAATGCTGAATCTGCGATTATTAAAAATTGGATTAAAAAAATGTGCTAATTATAAGTAAAGCTGTAGCTCACATCTATCCTCTATCTCTATAAAAAGGACAAAGGGCCTATGTATTTTTCTCCATCTATCACTTCCCTCTTCCAACTAGAAAGGGTATTAGAAGAAGAAAAAAAATGTCTGTAATCGGTCGACTAGTTGCGAAAATAAGCATAAAGTCTAGTGGAGATGTGTTTCATGAACTATTTAGGGATGATCCGCACTATATTTCCAAGATTACCCCTGTAAAATTACAGGGTTGTCGTCTCCTTGAAGGTCAATTTGGAAAAGCAGGCTCTGTCATCCAGTGGAACTATTTTCATGGTAATTAAGGCTATGCCACGTAATTTTAGTTTATTTTAAAAAAAAAAACTTGTTTTTGGAATTTATACTGATAGGTAGGTCCACTGAGGTAAATTACATTTATTATAATGTTACATTTGCCACTGATAAATCTTGAACCTGTTATTAATTTGTAAACTCACATGCTTGCAACAATATATATATATATATATTTATCTTTGGTTTTCTAGTTTACTTCTTGAGTTTTATTCGTTTTCCCCACGTTAATGCTAGCTTTACCTCTAGAAATAATATGATTAAATGCTAGAAGAGATGGTCACCTATAAAACTAGTTAGGCAGTAGCCTAAAAACCCATATATATAATACCTATCACAAGACATAATAGTCAAAAATAAAAGTGAGGCTGTTAATTAATTTGAAAAGATCGAGGATATAATTAGTACTTAATTAACTATATATATATTTGTAATTTAATATTGGAAATGCGATTAATACTAAGATCGAGCTTGGTCTTAATTTTTGACATACATGCGTATACAGATGGCAAGGCAAGGGTGGCTAAACAGGTGATCCAAGCCATAGACGCAGAGAAAAAGTCGATAACATATAAGCAGTTTGAAGGGGATCTAATGGAGTTGTACAAATCTTTCCTGATATCTATTCATGTTGATACAAATGGAGAAGACAATTTGGTGACTTGGACCCTTGACTATGAAAAGCTGAATGAAAATATCCCTTATCCTACTACTTTGATGGACTATTTCGTTCAAGTTACTAAAGACATTGAAACTCATCATCTCAAGTAATAATCAACTATATATATATGCATGCAATAAGAAGAATTATTATGTATTGGAGTGTATGTGCGTGCTTGAAGTTTCTTATGGAGTGTATGTGTGAGCTTGAAGTTTGAAAAATATAATTAAGAAAAGAAGAAAAGGAGGGGTTTGTAAATAAGTGTCTTGTGGTATGAATAAAAGTCTCTGCTGTCCATCTTTTTGGAAGTAGACGTTATTTCTCGATAATTATTGTCGTGATGTACATGTATCAATATTAAATTTTGGGTGATTTGGAATTTGGTATATTACGTAATTTCTTTCGTATAGTTTCAAATTTACCAATAATCTATATCTCCATACCTTTTGTGCAAAAGGGCACTCAAAGAATAAATGAGCAACTGACTCAGAATTTGATCTGCAAACACATACAGCACGGAGACACAATCACCATTCCACAATTTCTGAAATTATCTTTAGTTGGGAGTCTATTATGCGAACACATAAAAAGTTGTTGCTGGTAGAGTTGCTCTGGTTCTTCAATTCCTAGTATCATTTATCCTGAACGAAGTGTTTTCACCTAACATGGGGGCATTATTGATAAAATTTTGTTATCTCAAGAGCTTCAAGGATAAAAGGTTCCTTTCTATCTGCACCAAAGCTGCAACAGGCCAGCAGCCAGCTGTGTGGACAAAATTTAAAGAGTTACTATAGAGTTAATTATTTTATGTATTTGTCTTTAGTAAAAAAGTATATGAATAATAAGTTACTTTTAAATCACTTTATGAATAGTAATGCTAATGTTGAAAAAGTTGATTGAAAAAAGTTGTCAGTAGAAGTTGCTAGATATAGTTTTCTCCGTTATAAAAGGAAAAAGAAGTAGGTGTATAAATCATCATTGAGTTGTAAAATTTTCTCTCTTCTCCCTAAAAAAACTCTATGTAGTCAATATCATATAAATAAAAAAGTTTGATCCTTTTCCCCAGTTTGTATAAATGTAATCAAAGAATAAGGGGAAAATGTTGTTTGAAGTTAGATCTTGCAAAAGCGTATAAAAGATTATCTTGAAGGTTCTCAGACGATTTGGCGTTGGGGAACAATTTATTGACTTTATTAGGAGACTAGCTTATATATGTATATATATCTCCAATTGTTGGTATTCAATTTTAGTGAATGGAAAACATGGTGGTTTCTTTAGCTCGACCAAAGGTGCGAGACAATGATCGAGATCTCCTGTCTCCTTGTCTCTCTTTGTCAATGTAGGTGAGATTTAAGTAGAAGGCTAAAATTTTTGTTCGAAGATAAGAAGGTTTTGCTTTTTCCACCCCCATAAGATGTCAAGTTATAACCCACCTTGCTTCTGCGGATGACGTACAAGATGATTTTCTCAAATAATTAAGGTATCCATTCAGAATTTGAAGAGTTTTCTTGTTGCATACGTACGAAATGGAGTATAGGCTGCTCATTGGCTGATTAGGTATATGACATTAGAAGAATCAGAAAGATTCTCAGTAAGATGAAATTCATGTTATCTCACATATTTAGTGATAGTCACATAGGTGGGCATTAATTTCTTGGTAAATTGGGGATGTAGGCATCATGTAAATATGCAATTTAGGAGTTGGAAGGATATGATTTCCCTTGTTTGTTGAAAAGGTATAGTTCGTTTGGATACGAAGGATTTAGCAAATTCAAGGATATGATTAAGACTTCGTTTGATAACAACATGAAAAATAAAAATAAAAAAAGTTGATTTGTGTGAGAAGATGTAAAATAAGTTGAGAAGTGTGTTGAGATACTCTCCATCTTATTATCATTTTTATAGGTAGATGTCCTCCATAATTCATTAGTTTTTGTGAAAAAAAATTCTACATCAACCCTCAAAGAAATTTTTGCTATGGAAAAGGTCAAAAAGTAAAAATATCTCACAATATGCCTTAATTAATTTCCAACTTTTCACAAAAATCTACTTCTTTTTTTCATTTTTTATTTTTTTATCATTTTTCATATTATTATCAAACAAACCCTAAATAGTTAAGCTTTTAAATGTTATATTAATAAAATGCTAGGGTCGGCTATTTCCCCTTCATTGATTGAAAATAAAAATATGGGGCTTTTTGTTGTACGTTAGTCCAGAATATTTGAATTGTTTTGTCATTAACCCAACACGCTTTGCAAATTAGTTCTTAGCCTAAATGTATGGATAATTATAAATTTTATGGTTTTTAAATTTTTTTATGCCTTTTAAAAATAATTAGATATTTCCAATGATACCCTTTTTAACTTCTTTTTTTATTCAAATATATTATTTAACTAATTTTTCGGCTTGCTAAAATTTAGAGAGTTTTTTAAGGGATTTAAACTATTTTTGAATTCAAATTTACTTAATATATAGAATTTGAATTTTATAATTTAATCGGTAGAAATAGTGAAATTTTAAGTAATTATCTAACTAATTTTGAAGCTTGCTAAAATCTAGGGAATTTTTTTAGGGATTTAAATGATTTTTGAATTCAAATTTATGTGGTACATAGTAATTTGAATTTTATAACTTATCTACTAGAATTTATGAGATATTAAGTAATTGCATGTGTAACGTTGTAATATGTAGATATATTGAGTCACACTTTACGAAAAAGACAAACACATTTCAAGTGACACAAAATTATGTTATGTAGGTAATAGATATGCACCATTCAATATGCTTGGCACCATATATGGTGATATATAATATGGCTTTGATGAAATAACAAAAGTTACAAATATACTATTCAGGCATATTAAAAGAATAAGGATATGATAGACTACATGCCTAATATATCTTGGGGAATTTATATGTGAAAGGATTTAGTAAGATATGCAGACATATTAAGGCATAAATAATGCAAAACACATATGATAGCATACATGAATAGAATAATTGAACAAAAAGAGTTCATATATGTATATTCCCCAACACTTTTTTGTAAACACCCTACACTAATGCTTAAAAACGAAAGTACTAATGACTAGTACGTAAATTACTTCGAATGTAAAAGGGTTAAAGTGTAAATTAACGTATCTCCGGTTCATTTTTAAACTCTAATGTAACTGTTTACTTTGCTAAACTGAAAGTTTAGATTAATGGAGACCGGTGGTAAACTGAAGAAAGGTGCAGGTGGAGGGAAAATTGGTCTTAATTGGTCTGTTAAGCCAGTTTTCAAGAGATAACAAGAAGAATAGAATTAATAATACCTAGCTAGGTATGTTCTATTGGCAGTAAGGAATGATGAGAACTTGGAAATTTGCAAGATGGGTTACCATTCGACATGGTGGTATCCTTCCAAATAATAACTCTATATATTCTTTTGTCCAAAAAAATTGATAAGGCCACGAAAGAACTTAAATCCCCTCTAAGGCAAACTGAATCCCCTAAAATGTGCTGCTTGGAATGTCATTATTGATTTAGAAACGATTGTGTTGTTAGTTGGTCGAAAATTTGACTTTACGTAATTATCGCTAAGTTCGAATTTTATGCTCATCAATAACAACCAATTAATAAATAATTGAATGCGATACCTAATTAACAGGATGTCAGTAAAGGTACCCTAAAAAACTAGTTTTTACACCATTTGTTTAAGCACCAATATATAATTTTTATACTTACAAGAGTACCCAAATAATTAGAGCACCTTAATAAAGATGGTAATTTTTTTTCTTCTTTCTTTTTCTGGAGGTCGGGCTTCCAAGTGACTCAATTAAAAGCAATTTAATTCAATATCTATTGCCAAATTAAACATTAAGAAAACGCTAATGGATGTTTTCATTCTTGAGGTAATTAAGTTATAGTCAAATGAGTTTAGATTCTTCGAAAACTATAGGCGGTTTTAGAAGTTTGATGTGAGCAGGTATGATATTTGTCATGTATTTTGTTTTGATCAATTTTCAAAAGATATATGTCTTTTTTTTTTCTCCTTAGGTTTGTAATGCTCATTGTAACATGCTAAAATCTATTATCAAAGATAAATAAATTTGAACAATTTTACTCTTATATTACGAAGGAAAAAAAATTCATGGGGTTGTAGAGAGTGAAAGAGAGAGAAAGAGTTGGAAATACAAACCCTATGGGTGCTTTAAGAAACGTATAATAATAACTTTTTGTGAAATAAAGGCTATGGAAATTGATTATTAAGAGTGCTTTTACTAGCACCTTAATTAATAAGTTTAGAGAAAACTGGAATTAGCCTAATCATTAAATAAGGGCAACAAGGTCATATCACAATTAATAATCCAAAATATAACGATTTAAAAAAAATTTAACAGGGGTAAATGCAAAACAATTGGGGTCAAAAGAAAAAAGACTAAATCCTAATTTTGAAATCGAGACGGGTCTGAGTAAAAACACTCTCATCAAACTGGGTTAAATTCTAATTCTCTAAAAAATTAGGGAGTTTAAGAACAACCTCTTTTTGTATGAGAAATACTACACACACAAAAAAGCTCTATAAAAAATTGATTAAAAAAAAGTGCATTACCCACCACTAAAGAGATTGCTTTAACGTTTGTTGACAAGATGGTATGAAAAGGGTGTTCTTAAATGAACCCATCAATTTAATCTTCTCATCCCAGTTTGTTGATATGGGGGAAACCAATTTTCCTCATTAAACTCGAGGGCGAGTTTTTTGAAGAGAGCGTGAATGATGCAGAGGAAATAAAGACATTTTTATTATTTAATTTTATTATTTCTCTTGTAATTTTTATTTATTATTTTAGGGAGATTTTTACTTATTTTATTTTTATTAATTTTGGTAGGATATAGATTTAGGATTTGAATTTTAAATATTAGTTAATTTAATTATAAAGGATTTGATTTGAGTATAGATTTTTAGTATTATAAATAATACTTATTTCATATCATTATTGTAACCAACCAATTATGAAATAAAAAAAATTATGTGAGAAATCTCTTTGTTCTTGGAAAATTTTATGAATTTGTGTTTCATTCTTGAGAATTCAAGAAAATAAGGTTGAAGACAACGTTATTCCACCTCCCCGCCCCGCTCCGTGCTACATCAACAACAAAACTATCATGCATTAAGATAGTGCCATAAGCACTGGTATATCTAATATATAACTATATATGCATAATTAGAATCAAGCCCGTCCCCTATCAAGATGTATAAAGCGTAAAGTAGCACTGCAAAGTTATCTAGTTTGATGGGGAAGAATCTTAAGAGGACCAACTCTTTGGTCCTTAAATGCAGACTAATGATTTTGTAAAGGTAAATGGATGAATTTTTTGGTTAAACTTGGTGAAGATGATCTCCATGATTAGTAGATCACTTCCACCAAATTTTATCGAAAAATTCAATCGGGAAGAGGGTTAACTAAAAAATTGATATATATGTGCGTTTTTAGCCGTTAGAATTTAAGATGTATAGCTAACCCAATTTTTTGATAAAATTTAATAGAGATGATCTAATCATGGAGATCATCTTCACAACGTTTCATAAAAATAATAATTTGTTTCTTCCTCAAAATGATTGGTCTAGATTTAATTAACCCAAAATTGGCCCTCTTTAAATTCTTTCCCTAGTTTAATAAATTATATGACAAAGCCATTTGTGCACAGTGGTGCTTCCAACCATAAATATGAACAAGATACATGAGAATCATCACTAACTTTGGCACAGTACTGGATAATGGTGACCATAGAGTTGAATGAATCAATTCCCATATTAGTTCTATTTAAAGCAGACACCCGGCCGATGAAAAGAAAATCAACAGAGTATATACGTACATGTATGTATTGTATATAATATTAAATTAGAAAAGAGAGGGGAAGGATTTAGATGGCAGAGCATTTTGAGAACCAAGGCAGTGATGGCTAAGGTGGTCTCGCTTGGGACGATGAAAATAGTGGTGGCTGGGCTGTTAGACACAAATGCCCCCACAAATTAATCATGTGCTGGGCACATGACCGACATATATAATTGTGTTGCATTTAACGGCTCAAATAATTGGTATAATTAATGTAATTATTTTATTAATTAGATTATGAAGTTTACTCTTACAATTCAATCATACTTAAATTATATATTATATTACTTAAATCTGATCTCTTTCATATCCTCCCTACCAATATAATAACATATGCAAATCTTTAAATGGACATGGTGCCATCTCGCTGGGTGTGGATATTCAACTCTGTACCCAAACTCATAACGAATAGATTTATTATATAATCAATCTCTTTTAAATTGGATTGAAAGTCTCACTTTATTTTTTATTATTTTTAAAAGGTATACTAAATGTAACATTTACGGGGGTTGTCCATGTAATTGATAATTGTGTAGTTTGTATTGTTAACTTGAGTTTGAATTCTCTCTCCTCCCCTAATTGAACACCGCACATACTCATCGCACCTATCAAAAAAGAAAAAAAAATTTATTAGATTATATATAACATAATTAATGTTTGGAAACAAAACTTATTTATCAAGTGAGTGGGCGAGCTTAGATGGTAAAAGAGCCCACCTAAACTTGGGTATCCTAGGTTGAGTGTCACTTGATAGATATATATATATATATATATATAGTGGAAAGGAAAAGACTAAAAAACATTTATACAAAAAAAAATGTTTATCCTGCTATTTATAATATTAATTATGTTCAAAAAAATAAAGTGATCTTTAATACAAAAAACAATAATAATAATTTAACATACTCTTAATTTAGAACGAAAAGTGTATTGTATAATTTTGCTCCTCTTTGAATTTAGAGATAGAATTTTAAGAATTTCATTAATATATTGCCATTATTTTAATAAGAGGTGGTGAAATTAGTCCTTACTTTGATCTAAATAATACAAGATGCAACCAACGTGTTGTCTCTCTTTTATTATTAAGATATGATAGAGTAAATGAAACGAACTAAGTACTAAATTAAGCTGTAGCACTCATCCATCTTCTCTATATAGTGGACAAAGGTGTTGTGTTTGGCTTGTAATTAATGCAAGCAGGTATGGTGCAAAACAGTTTTTGTACCAAAACAGTGTACTCGGCGGAGGTGCAAAACATGTTTTGCACCAAAACAGTGTACTCGGCGGAGGTGCAAAACATGTTTTGCACTAAGTCAGTGTACTCGAGAATGGGTGCAAAATGTGTTTTGCACCTGGGCGGGTAAAACCTTTTTGTCTTGTTTTTTCACTTGGTATAAATAGGAAGGCTTATTTCTATTTTGGAAATACTTGAAAGAGAGTTGCTTTGTGAGAGTGGAAGAGAGAAAGACTTGTGCTTAGCTAGGGTTTAGCTAAGGTGAGAGGTGATCTTTGGAGGTTTGTTCCATTGATCTAGAGTAAGGATTATTGTGAGAGAATTCTTGTAAGTTCTTGGTTATCAATAAAAGTTGCTCCCTCTTGGTGGAAGACCTAAAGGGTTCCACAAAAACACGGTGTGTTCTTTCTTGCTTTGTTTTGCTCTTGTTTGTCATTGCTATTTATCTTCCATCTATATTTGCTTGAGCTTGTGTTGGTCATACTTGGTTTGCTTGACGGTTTTCGCCCGCCAAGTGTTTGTGGAAATTCCCGAAAGGGATTTCTCGAGTTTATTGGTGGATTTTGGAATTGGTTATTGTTCCCACATTCACAACAAGTGGTATCAGAGGATTTGGTTGGTGCCTAGTGTTTGGTATCAAGGTTTGGCTATTGGGTGCAAGGTTTGTGCGCCAAGTGTTCGATAAATGGCCGAAGGGACTCAAACCGGAGTTGTTGCAACACAAGCTAGTTCTTCTACCATTGTAGGTGTTGGGAGCACTATGGAGGTTAAGATAAAGCCTTATGACGAGGTTATCAATTTCGGTATTTGGCAAAGGCGGATGCGGGGGGTACTCGTCCAATCGAATTTGCAAGTTGCATTGCTTGGACTTGAGAAAAAGCCGCGAGAGATGTCCGAAGAACAATGGAATGAGATTGATAAGAAAGCTATGTCCGCTATAGAGATGCATGTGACCGACGAAGTGTTGAGAAACTTGATGTCGGAGAAGAATGCAAAGGATATGTGGACTAGAATGGAGGAGATGTACATAGGAAAGTCTATGTCCAACAAGTTGAACCTCAAGAAGCAACTTTTCAAGTTGGAAATGAAGGAGGGGCAAGATTTGAACAAGCACATCAATGTCTTCAAGGCAATAGTGCATGACATTGAGAGAATTGATGTTGTATTTGATGAGGAGGACCGCGCCTTATTGTTGCTTGCTTCATTGCCGGACTCCTATGATCACTTCGTTACTACGTTGATATTTGGCAAGACAACGCTCAAGTTTAATGAGGTTGTCAAGGACCTCCAATCGCACGTGGCCATGAAAAAGGGAGGTAACGGGGCAAGCTCTTCGTCAAGTGAGGGCTTGGTTGCCAAGAGTGGTGGTGGTGAACGAAGTGGGCGGTCAAGGTCACGGGGTGCCAAGAATAGAGGCACGGGTCAGTCTCAGTCACGAGATCGAAGTAATTGGGAGTGCTTTAAGTGTCACAAGGTAGGCCACATCAAGAAGAATTGCCCGGAGCTAAAAGGTAAGAAGGCGGACGCGCCAAGGGAGGTTGCGGGAGTTGCGACCCAAGAGGTGGACCAAGAGGTTAACACCGATGTTCTTACTTGTTTTTTAGCGGATCAAAGTAGTGGGTGGATTCTTGATTCCGGATGCTCCTATCACATGTGCCCGAATCGTAATTGGTTCGTTGATTACACGGAATGTAATGGAGGAGAAATCTTCATGGGCAATGATGCTACATGCAAAGTTGTCGGTATAGGCACGGTGAAAATAAAGATGTGGGATGGCGTGACCCATACACTAAGTGATGTTAGACACGTACCCGCTCTCAAAAAGAATTTGATCTCCTTAGGCACGCTCGACTCAAAAGGGTGTGTGATTCATGCCGAAGACGGGGCTATGAAGGTGAAGAAGGGATCAATGGTGATTTTGCGCGGCACAAAGTCATCGAACAACCTTTATAGGTTGAAAGGAACCACAGTGGTTGGTGGAGCGGTGGTTCCACGGAAGCGGAAGGTGATGAGCTTTTGTTATGGCATATGAGGCTTGGCCACATGAGCCAACGGGGCATGGAGGAGCTTCATCGACGAAAATTGTTGAAGGGGGTCCATGGGTGCAAGCTCGATTTCTGCAAGTATTGTGTGATGGGCAAGCAAACTAGAGTTCGATTTGATACTGCGGAACACAAAAGCCGAGGTATGCTTGATTATATTCACTCCGATGTGTGTGGCCCTTTAGAGGTAGTTTCTTTGGGCGGTTTCAAATATTTTATGACTTTTGTTGATGATTTTTCACGTCGAGTTTGGGTCTAATACTTGAGGGAAAAATCCGAGGTTTTCGGAAAATTCAAGGAGTGGAAGGCTATGGTGGAAAATCAAACGGGTCAGAAAGTAAAGTATTTGAGAAGTGACAACGGAGGGGAGTATAAGGATGGAGAATTCGTGAAGTTTTGCAAGAATGCCGGCATCAAAAGGCACTTTACCGTGAAGAAAACTCCACAACAAAATGGAGTTGCGGAGAGAATGAACCGTACCATTATGGATAGGGCGAGAAGTATGAGGATTCATGCGGTTTGCCGAAAACATTTTGGGCGGCTTGTGTTGATCATGCCGTATACTTGGTCAATAGGTCACCGAATGTGAATCTTGGTTTAAAATGTCCGGAAGAAGTATGGTCGGGGCGAGAAGTGGACTACTCTAAGTTAAGAGTATTCGGGTGCCCGGTATATGCTCATATTCCTAGCGACGAGAGATCAAAGAATGACCCGAAGGCTCACCGGTGTATCTTTCTCGGTTTTGGGGGAGAGGTGAAAGGGTTCAAGCTTTGGGATCCGGTAGCGAGAAAGCTTTTGTTTAACCGGGATGTGACATTTAATGAGGGGGCTATGCTTAAGGAACGGGAATACCAAGAGATCAATGATAACGGTGGGGTTAATACGGTCAAGATTCCAATTCTAGTTCCAAGTCCGTCGGTTACCGGAAGTGGTGGAGCATCTTCAAGCGGTAGTAGAGATGATTCTCATGAAATTCAACCGAATGACGACGCGGTTGAGGTGGAGCTAGAGGAAGAGGAATCCGAGGAAAGACCGGGTGAGGTGGAGCCGGAACCATCGATAGCACGAGATAAACTTCGACGGGCAATCAAACCACCCTCAAGGTTTGGTTGGGAAGACGAGGTCAACTATGCCCTTATTACAAGTGAGGGTGATCCAACTAGTTATAAAGAAGCCATTAGTGTCGAAGATAAGGATAGTTGGATGGGTGCTATGGTAGAGGAGATGGAGGCTTTACGAATGAATTCCGTTTGGGATTTGGTTCCTAGGCCCAAGGACCGGATTATTTTTGGTTCTAAATGGGTATTTAGGAAGAAAGAAGCAATCGACAAAGATGAAGCACCGAAATTCAAGGCACGGTTAGTAGCGAAGGGGTTTGCTCAAAAGGAAGGGGTTGATTATGATGAGATTTTTTCCCCGGTTGTGAGACACACTTCGATACGGGTTTTGCTTGCTATTGTAGCTCAATTTGATTTGGAGCTTGAGCAAATGGATGTAAAAATGGCTTTTCTTCATGGTGATTTGAAGGAGACGATTTACATGGCGTAACCGGAAGGGTTCAAGGAAGTAGGTAAGGAAAAAATTATTTGTCGGCTCAAGAAGTCATTGTATGGACTAAAGCAGTCGCCAAGGCAATGGTACCTACGGTTTGATTCATTTATGTTGTGGATTGGTTATCGTCGGTGTGATGGTGATCATTGTGCCTATGTTCGGAACTTTGATGATGGCTCATTTATCTTGTTGATGCTTTATGTGGATGATATGCTTATAGCGTGTCGAGATATGTCAAAGGTGAAGGAGCTCAAGGTGCAATTGGGCCGGGAATTTGACATGAAGGATCTTGGGGCCGCACAAAAGATCCTTGGTATGGAGATTCGGAGAGATAGAAAGGTTGGCAAGTTGTGGCTTTCGCAAAAGAAATATATTTTCTCATGTCATTGAGAAATTCAATATGTCGAGTGCGAAACCGGTTTCTACTCCGTTAGCTCCTCATTTTGCTTTGTCCGCAAAGCAATGTCCATCTCTCTTGATGAGTGTGCCGAGATGTCGACAACACCGTATGCTTGCGCGGTTGGTTGTCTAATGTATGCCATGGTGTGTACAAGGCCGGATCTAGCTCACGCGGTTGGAATGGTTAGTAGGTATATGTCAAATCCGGGTAAAGAGCATTGGAATGCGGTTAAATGGGTTCTTCGATATCTAAGGGTACCAAGTCCTTGGGTATAGTGTTTGAGCGAAAAGATGGGGCTGATAGTGTTGCGGGATTCGTAGACTCCGATTATGCGGGGGACCTTGATAAAAGAAGGTCAACCACGGGTTATGTGTTCACTTTGGCAAGTGGGCCGGTTTCGTGGAGATCTATGTTACAAGCAACAAGCGCTTTGTCTACCACAGAGGCAGAGTATATGGCACTCACGGAGGCGTCGAAGGAGGCGGTATGGTTGAAAGGCTTAGTGAGCGAGTTGTGTTTGAAGCATGAGAGTATTTTACTACGGTGTGATAGTCAAAGTGCGCTTTACTTGGCAAAGAATCAAGTGTATCATGCTCGCACGAAGCACATAGATGTGCGGTATCACCGAGTTCGGGATTGGGTTAATTCCGGGGAAGTCGTCCTAGAAAAGGTGAATACGGATGAGAATGCGGCCGATATGCTCACAAAACCGATAACCGCGGAGAAGTTTAGTCATTGCCTAAAGCTTCTTAATCTCACTTCATGTTGAAAGAGGAGGGTGTGACCTTGGAGGTGTCGGGATAATCTCTAAGGGGATGCACGGTTCTTATCCCGAGGTGAAGCAATCGAGGTTGGCTTGGGATTACTCGCCAAGGTGGAGATTGTTGTGTTTGGCTTGTAATCAATGCAAGCAGGTATGGTGCAAAACAGTTTTTGCACCAAAACAGTGTACTCGGCGGAGGTGCAAAACATGTTTTGCACCAAAACAGTGTACTCGGCGGAGGTGCAAAACATGTTTTTCACCAAGTCAGTGTACTCGAGAATGGGTGCAAAATGTGTTTTGCACCTGAGCGGGTAAAAACTTTTTGTCTTGTTTTTTCACTTGGTATAAATAGGAAGGCTTATTTCTATTTTGAAAATACTTGAAAGAGAGTTGCTTTGTGAGAGTGGAAGAGAGAAAGACTTGTGCTTAGCTAGGGTTTAGCTAAGGTGAGAGGTGATCTTTGGAGGTTTGTTCCATTGATCTAGAGTAAGGATTATTGTGAGAGAATTCTTGTAAGTTCTTAGTTATCAATAAAAGTTGCTCCCTCTTGGTGGAAGACCCAAAGGGTTCCACAAAAACACGGTGTGTTCTTTCTTGCTTTGTTTTGCTCTTGTTTGTCATTGCTATTTATCTTCCATCTATATTTGCTTGAGCTTGTGTTGGTCATACTTGGTTTGAACTAAGATCCTATTGCTTGACGGTTTTCGCCCGCCAAGTGTTTGTGGAAATTCCCGAAAGGGATTTCTCGAGTTTATTGGTGGATTTTGGAATTGGTTATTGTTCCCACATTCACAACAAAAGGGCCTTGTAATTTCTCCATCAATCATTGCTTACTTCCTCCAATTTATTAAAAGGGTATTAGTGGAAGTAAAATATGTCTCTAAAGGGTCAATTGGTTTCTAAAACAAGCATAAAGTCTAGTGGAGATGTGTTTCATGAACTGTTTAGAGACGATCCACACCATATTTCCAATATTACCCCTGCAAAAGTACAGGGTTGACATCTTCATGAAGGTGAATTTGGAAAAGCAGGCTCTATCATCCAGTTGACCTATTTTCATGGTAATTAAGGCTATGCCATATATATATATATTTGTTTTTGTGTGTTTTTTAACAACTTATTATACCATTACTTCGGAGAGATTGTTGCGGTTCTTACAACTAGTGAGACTCAAAATTAAATCCACCCCTCTAGAATCGTGTAGAGTAATCGTCACGTTCGTAAGGCTATGCTGTTAGATACGTACCACTAAGGCGCTAACGTAAATTTTGTTGCTTTTAATTTACTTTTTGACACTTACGTATGCATATAAATATATAATGCAGACGGCAAGGAAAGAGTGGGTAAACAGGTGATCCTGGCCGTAGATGAGGAGAAAAAATCAATAACGTATAAGATGCTTGAAGGGGATCTAATGGAGTTGTACAAGTCTTTCATAATTGGTATTCACGTTGATACGAATGGTGAAGACAATCTGGTGACATGGACCGTTGGCTATGAGAAGCTGCACGAGGGAATTCCTGCTCCTACTACTTTAATGGACTTCTTCGTTGAAGTTACTAAAGACATTGAGACTCATCATCTCCAGTAATCTATATATATATATAGGCAAGCAATATAGCTCTGTCTTTGTGTGGGAATCATCATATATATAAGATGAAGTATTTATGTATTGGTACAATAAAATTGTTTCCTACCTATGAAGTGTGTGATTGAAGTTTGAAAATTTTAATTACAAAAAGAACCATAAGAAAATTAGGGGTTTGTAAATAAAGTGTCTTGTTGATATATGTGCTCTCCGCCCAAAATTAAAAGTTTTTCCTCTAGCTATTTTTGGGAGGGAGATGATGTTATGACCCAATAATTATTGTCCTGAAGTATTAATATATGTTTGGTTGATTTGGAATTTGATATAATTTCTCTTAGTCCAGATAATTTTGTTCACTTAATCATGTATATGCTTCGTCTCAAATTTATTTAACATTCTATTGTTTTTGTTTTGGATGTTTTAAATCAAAAATCCATTTTTTTCAAGATGTTCCAAATGAAATACATCGCATAGTCCAAAATCCCCAAAAGCGCAAGTAACATTAATTATTTGTTGCAACTATATATAATAACAATGATGTGGGCCATGTGGCATAACGAATTTGATAGCACTCAAATTTGTGAGTCCCGGTTGAGAATCTCTAGCGTGTAGTGGATTAAGGCCGAGTTAGACAATTACAAAATAGCCATTGAAGTACAACCCAAAAGCATATACCATTTCATGTCATTGTTGTTATTATATATCCATTGAAGTGTGATGGTGTCAAAATCTAGAACAAATAATTGACGACCGACCAATCAATGAATAATAGTGAATTAGAGGTTTAATAATGGATTGTAACTGTGAATAGTGACTGTGAACAGTACCACCGTATATGTGAACAGTGACTGTGAATAGTACCACTGTATATGTGAACAGTGACTGTGAATAGTACCACTGTATATGTGAACAGTGACTGTGAACAGTACCACTGTATATGTGAACAGTGACTATGAACAGTACCGACAGAAACTGATCAAAAATAAAAATGAACATGAGACGTTTTTTATTAAGGTAGGTTCCCCCGGTAGCGCTTATACTAGTCCGGCAGTACGTCCTCCTTTTGTGTGTGCTTGCTTTGTATTAGCTCAAAGGTAATCAATTTGGATGATAATACAAGCTACCAATCTCTCTCTCTCTCTTTCTATAATTTCCTTAATTCTATTTATAAGTATAGAATTAGGATTACAAATATTTCAACAGAATAAATAATAAACTGTGTAGGAGAGAAAGCGTATAAGGATTGGTATTTTTTTGGGGTATGAAAAGAGAGAGTATAAGACCCTCGAAAATTGGCTTGTATTTATATTGCCAATGGCTTTATATCTCTTAGGAGAGATGGATGGATATTGGGAGAGAAGGAAGAGATGTTTTTGGTGTGATTTGAATGAATGAATGAGGGGGGTATTTATAGGTAAATATAGAATGGCAAAAAGGTAAATTTGGTAAAAATAAAGGGCAAAAAGGTAATTTTTGGTGGAGGTGTGGTAGGTGTAGTAGGTGTGGTAGGTGTGGTAGGTGAGGGGTAAAAATGGTATTTTACCAGAGGTAAAAAATAGGATTTTACTGGAGGTAAAAGTGTTGAATTACCTTTGTAGGCCAATGATAAAATTAGTATTTAACTTCATCAATTGCCCCCTATCCTTATCATTTAGCTCGGATGAGCTGACTGGTGAGGATATCCTTCAACCCGGGAGCTAGTAATAGCTCTTAGCTCTGAAGTTCGTGATGTCTTAAGCCCGAATCCTTCATAGGTGAACAAGGTCGACAATTTGATGCCTGCAAGAGGTCTTTTGCCTGTGTTAGGTCTTTCTCCTGTGTTAGAGGTCTTTTGCCTGTGTTAGAGGTCTTTTTTTTTAGTCAGTATAAAAAATCTTACCACGGCAAAAAATATTACCGCGGCATCAACATCAACACACATTTTTTTCCCCTATGGCGACATCAAATAGGGATCTAGGGCGGTGTAGTCTGAATGCACGCGAGGGGCGCTGCACGCGGGGGCGCTGTATATTTTGACTTTTTAAGAAGACAGCTTTTCGTCTTCGGGATTCTTTCAATGCTAGATGCCTCTTGTCCCCTCTTTCTTGTCATCTCCCTCAAGATCCATCTTCTTCTTATACCTTTTACAGGGGATACCCATGAATAAGGGAAAGTAAATCACAAGTATGCCGAATGTGCCGAATACCTTCCGTTGTACAGGTTCTTCTTATGCTGCTTGTACTTATAAACGCAAGAGATGTCAGCCCTGGTGTGAATATGCAAAAAATTTTTGAGATGTGATTAGTCGCCAGGATTATCGCACAATCTTCACTGTTTTCGGGGTGAAGAACGTTGCAGATATTTTACAACATATTCCCGAATATCAATATCTTGAGACTCTTAATTCATTTCTTTTTGAAGCTAAGGCGAGAGTCGAGAATCCCATTAAAGGGTGTACTGCTCTCCTTGCTTCTCTTGAACAGAAGGTGGAAGAGTTACAAGAACGGGTGACGGCACTAGAGGCTCGGTTAGAAGGAGGGCCTTCTTGTGTTAACCCGTTATGCTCCTTTGCTCCTCCTCGAGGTTCTTTGAGGTTCCTTTCGTCGGTAGAAAATAACACGGCTGCTGTTATTCCGTCTACTGTGAATCTGGACGGTTGTTTATCGCAATCTTTGCAAGCTAATTTTCTTACGGAGGTTGTCGAACCAACCAGCCCTGACTGGACAGCTTTAGGGGATATTCGCCATGATTTTTTTGATTACTCTTCCTCTGATTTAAGTACTATTTTGAATTTTGATGCTGATGATCTTCGGATTCTTCAGCCTTTTCTTTGATTAGATAAGTTATCTACCCCTCCACTTTCATGTCTTTTTGTTTGCGAAGAAGGGGTCCAACACATATCTGCTTATCATTCAATAGCATATCGTTCAGCCCAGACAATGTATGCACTTCTAGTGAGGGTTTTGTTCTTTAAACAAGTGTTCCGCAAATATTCCACCTGTAACATCTCTTTTCATCAATAAATAAACAAGTTTTGTTTCAGAATTTTTTTTTATATCTTTTGTGTGCTCTTTTTATGTTTTGTTTTGAGTTGTTATTGTGAGATTTGAATAAGCCATATATGAATGGTTATCCCTTTTCCCCCACACTCAAAGTAAAACAGTAAAGGCAAAAGAGATAAAATAAATCCAGTAAAGATGCCTGTATTAGAGGTCTTTTGGCAGTTTTTCCCAAAAGGGACCTGGTGAGCAACAGGTTTTTATTAGGTCATTTGTACGTAAGGAATTATTCTTATTTTGGCTAAGTCTATAAGAGTTGTGCCCCCTAGACTTTAACCAAATTTTGTAAGATTCTTTCCGAACGTCAATTAGACTCCTCAGAGTGTAAGTGTGCTCATGTAAAAGAGCTGTGCACCAACAAACTAACTTCTTTAATTAGAGGAACTTCTCAGCTCTCAGCAAGTCTGTACTTAGATGTTATATGCTTGGTGGCTGACCTACATAGCGGTAGAAATTTTTTCAAGGTCGTTGATGTATAAAAGGAAAACTTGTGCTTTTTTGGTTAAGTCTACAGAAATGTCATGCCTTCTTTTGACTTAAGCAAATTATAACAGCTTTCTCAATTATTTTTATGCAACCTCTTTAGCGTATTTCCGACCTCCTTGTGAGAGTTTTGCTTCTTGTAAATAACGGTATACCAAAGTAAAATTTTATATATTTTTCTTCGGAGCAAGTCATTACAAGATTACAAAGTACTTCAGTCAGGGATAGTATCCCTTGAGGTGCTCTATGTTCCATGGCCTCATGAGCTCCATTCCATCCATGGTTCTCAAGTAGTAGGTACCAGGTCTGCTGACTTTGGTTAGCACATATGGACCCTCCCATTTGGCAGCTAGCTTCCCATATTGGGAAATTTTGGTAGCCAAAATGACTTTTCGGAGCACCAAGTTGCCCACAGTGAGGCTTCGGTGCCTGACCCTTTTGTTGTAACTCTTGACCATATTCCTTTTGTAGGCCTCTTCTTTGATCCGAGCTTGTTCTCTTTTTTCTTCGAGGAGGTCTAAGTTGGCTAAGAGTCCCTAGTCATTTCGAGCTGGGTCATGATGGTTGATTCTGTACGTTGGCATTCCCATTTCTAACCGGAATCCCCGCTTCAGTTTCCATAGGTAGAGAGAAAGGAGTTTCCCCCGTAG